>CM050166.1:183187462-183909962 GCA_027410445.1 Discoglossus pictus | reverse complement strand
ATGTATTATACTTAGAGTACGCATAACATATGTACAGCCACTTATATATGCACTAGATAAATCTTTTAGAGGGTGTTTGCTGTTTGCTCTTCCAGGTTGCCTATTGGTGGTGCATTTCCTAACATGGCTCCTCTGATACCTTTCTTTCTATACAGATACTGGAATGAGTTCCATGTCTGCACTGTCTCTGCAATTGCGAATTGCCAGGAAGGGGCGGCAGAAATCTGGGAAAAACTGAAAAGGGAATCCAAAAAAATCAACTTTCAAGGCAGCTTGTTCGAACTCTGTAGTGGGTCTGGTATGTCCTCCAGCCCAAGGCTCTTGCTCCCTGCCTTCCTGCCTTTGCTGATGGTGTCTGTCTCTGCTCTACTGACCTGGATCTTCTTCTAGCTCACCCAAAGCATCAGGAATCCACCCACACTCTCCACCTGCTGGATTTCTACAGGAAATATCTATCTGTTCTTGGGGGACGTTGTGATTCTCTGTGACGCTGAAAATTACCATCTAGGATTGTGGAAAAGAAAAAAAAAAAGTTATATTCTTTATTTCGTGTTTTATTTGCCAAAATGTTACCAAACAGTGAGCAACAACAGCCAAAACCGGACCTCAGCTTTACATCTTCAAACAGATAATAGAAACCTTGAGCCCTTTTTTGCAAAAGAAACTCAGGAAAGGCCCTGGGCCAAGTAATAATAATAATATCAATAATAATAATAATAAAATAATAATAATATCAATAACAATATGAGGAGGAATGGAGGTGGGCTCATCTATAGAATAACTCACATAATACAATCAAAAGCCACGGGACCTGTATATCCAAGATGTACTGTAGGTGTTCACATGTGCAGCATTTGGTGGATCACTATCTCATGTATATCATAATCCCTAGCACTAAACCATATTTTCCACATTACACAGAAACTATATAACCAAGAAAAATAGCTGCTCACAGTACAGCAATGACAAGATGTGTCACCAATAAATAAGTAATGAATGAATGGGCAGATGGATGAATGGGAGGATGACTGTACATGATGTATGCATTGCTGAGGGAGTTTAGCTTTATCTGCTGTTGCCAAGATTATTTCCAAGTTCACTGCCTTTATTTACCTTTTCTTGGTTTAGATGTTACACATATTACTAAAGTATCCAACAGTGTAAACCACAAATGGGGGAATAAATGTATAATCGTATAATAGTAAAGAAAAATGTACAAAAAATATAGAAAAATACACGATTTTGACAGAGCCTTGATTTTAAAATAAATAAATGGAATTTAAAACAAAGTTTATTATAAATTCAAATGAGCAAAAAATATTTGCTACAAAGTATAGTAAAAAGTATTAAATAAAATTATTGTTTCAAACATGTCTCATTCTTTTCTTTATATTTATATCTTAAATTATGTTAATTTGTACTGTTATTATATTGTTAGTTCTGTTTATCTATCTATCTATCTATCTATAAATCTATATATCTATCGATTTATATATCATATAAAGAAAATTAGATTGATATAGATATATACAGAATATATATATATATATATATATATATATATATATATATATATATATTAAAACATTTACCTTTTATTACATTTATTATATTTATTTTGTGTGTATATATATATATATATATATATATATATATATATATATATACAAAATAAATATAATAAATGTAATAAAAGCTAAAAAAACAGGTGATGCCAATATGCATCCCTAGTTAATATATATGTATATATATATATATATATATATATATATATATAATATTTATTTTGTGTAAATATATATATATATATAAATATATATATATATATATATATATATATATATATATATAATATACACACAAAATAAATATAATAAATGTAATAAAAGCTAAAAAAACAGGTGATGCCAATATGCATCCTTAGTATATATATATATATATATATATATATATATATATATATATATATATATATGAAGAGTGAGGTAGCCGTGAATGTCCAGTAATCCAGTTGAATAATAAGAGTATTGAAGTGAATAGTGATACCTTTTTTATTGGACAAGAGATAATGCCTATCTTTACGTTTGTCCAATAGAAAAGGTATCACTATTCACTGCAATACTCTTATTATTCAACTCTATATATATATATATATATATTTATATATATATATATATATATATATATATATATATATATATATATATATATATATATATATATATATATATATATATATACTAAGGCTGCATATTGGCATCACCTGTTTTTTTAGCTCAGTAATTATGCCCTTCCCCCTGCGACTCACATATATCAGCTTTTGTTGAAAAAGGTCACTACTATTAAGACAGGAAAGGTGCAGTGGAAAGCTTGCTGTTCTTGAGATCAGATGAGTCGTTTCATAATTAATAAGACACCTCAGCTGAGTTTGTGAGGAGACTGGTCCTATTGATTTAGCAGAGGAAAATGCTCTAACCTTTTCTATTTATAGGCTCTTGATGTCTAGGAGAAGTATACTTGTGTGTATACACATGAAAGGATCAACAAAACCATTCTGAGCATACCTTGCAGAAGCTAGCAAAAAGACTAAAGCAATAAGCAAGTCATTTGATCATCCTCTTCTATGTATGCAATAGAACATTTCCTTAAACCTATTAAACGATCAAATGCAGTTTTTTTCCATTACCTCTTAAGCAGAATAACACGTGTTAAAGCACAGTTCCAATCTGCTTGTATATGCAAGTGATCAGCCATCAGAAGGAGGAGATTGCAGCTCAGTGTGGCTGCATCTACCAGGCATCTTGTAGCTATGATCAAGCAGCCATTTCCTTTGGAATTTGAAGGATACAGAACACTTACAATCAGCACTTCGGATCAGTGTGTTTGCAATATGATTCTCTTTATAAGGACATTTTAAATTAAATTGCATTTAGTTGTATGTTTAAAAGATATAAAAACAATTTACATTTTAATTAAAGAAAACGAAATATTGCGTTTTAACGCAATTATTTTGGAATAACACAATCAATATAATATATACTATATCATTAAAGTTATTACATTCTCCAAAGTGTTTCTCACTATGCATTTGCTTATTTTTAACCCAAACCTAGCACATGTGTTTACTAATCTAGATAATAATTTATATAAATTGTAAAACGCTTTAAATCGCATTAAAAGTGGAACATAATTTGATATGTGAAATACAATGTGTTTTTTTTTTTTAACAGGATGACAGAATGTCTCCATTTTAATATCAATCTCGTTAGGGGGTTTGAGAGGAAAAAAAGCAATGTTCAATAGTAAATGTATTCTCCAGGGAAATCTTCTCTTGCTGAGTTATTCCAAGTACTGAATCATGCAGATGTGACCCTCTCATTACCAGTCTGTTTCATGTCAGGACAGTGTGTCCCCCTCCCCAAACCACAGACATTTCTATTCATTGGGTGAAGTTTCTCCACTTAACACATGGTGATGCGATTACTGAGACGTATATCACACTGGATCATTTATTAAAAATGTATCATTTCAATGCTAGATGCGTTAATACATTTTATACTGTTCATAATACAGTAATTATATAAACCCAAAGCTCCAACCCATGGAAATGTAATTCGTTGGATTTTACAGCTGATCTTAATTCTTATATACTGTTTTAACAATAATCTGCACATTGTGGAATACTTTTTTTGATGTATGTTATACTTGGAATATAACCAAAAAAGAACATTATTTTAAAAAAAACCTCACATATTAGGGAAACTTTACTAAACATCTCATGGTGATCTTATTATGCATCCATAGAAATAATGTATAGTAAAGAAAGGGGTGCACATTTAAGTCACACGAGATGGTTCACAAATTCCACTATTGTAAGGAAAAATAATATATATATATAAATATATTACACTAGTGGACTTTGCTAAGCATCTCATGTATATGTATATATATATATATATATATATATATATATATATATATATATATATATATATATTGTTAGAGTGACAAGCTTTCAAGTGGTACACCTGTGTTTATTAAGTCAGAAGCAGTACTGGTTAACATTCTGATTCTGACTTGAGGTGTACTTCTAGGGTGTGTGTCACTCTTACTAAAATGTTTGTCCTATACAAAAGTATCATTTTATACTGCAACCCTCTGATAATTCATCTGTAATACTGAACATACAAGGCTCCATCCATCCATCTCTCTCTCTCTCTCTCTCTCTCTCTCTCTCTATCTGTCTGTCTATCTATTTATCTCTCTCTCTATATATATATTTATATATATCAGTATAACTATATCTATATATACTATAAGCTGTGAGCTAAACCATGTAGGGTGACCCAGAATGGGCAGGTCATAGCAGAGAGGGCATGTAAATCGGGGACTACTGGAGAAGAAACCCATACCAGCATCTTTGTCAAGAACACTTTATAGATAAGCCCAACCACACACAAGATGTGCTGGCATGCTGCGGTCCATTGGATCACAGAGAGTCAGACTGGACTGAAAGACTAAACAATAACAACAGTATGTATGTATGTATGTATGTATGTATGTATGTATGTATCTATCTATCTATCTATCTATCTATCTATCTATCTATCTATATATCTCCTGTACTTATATATCTATTCTGGATCTATTTAAATATTATGTTTAAATGATTACTCATAATATCACAAAAGGGGAAATATATTTAACTATATTAAACCTTTTCAGCTGCTATTCTAACTCTGAGTTTAAATAAAAATCTAATTTCTATTGATGATAAATAGGTTTGCTCCATTTGCAGGCAGCAGATGTGATTATACATTTTTCATGTTATCCCTTGAGATGGTCCCACAGAACTAATAAGCCTTTTTATTCTCTGGCCAGACTTTCAGACTTTTCAAGCCGTCAGTAGCCCCAGGCAAACTGGGAACACCAGCTGAATGATGGGAGTGCTGAGCTGACAAGTCCCCAGCTCCCTTTCCTCAACCTAATCTCTTCCACACTGAGAATCTCATCACATGCACCATGAAATGACACCTCTAGGATTGCAGCCTTATGCACAGAATTAGTGATAATTGTCCTGCAAATGAAACACATCGCAAACAGAATTAAATACTGCTTATTTAGTTATATCTTTGAATTATGTCTGTTTTCTGAAAAAAAGAAAACTTGGTGCTTTTTGATCTTTTTTTGTTGTTGAATTCATATAATAATTAATGTAGTTCCATTACCTGCATGTAATATAGAAGTAGTAGATCGATTTATCTATCTATCTATCTATCTATCTATCTATCTATCTATCTATCTGTCTGTCTGTCTGTCTGTCTGTTTATCTATGTGCAGTCCATGGTTAAGGGAAGGTACATATTACACAAATGATCTTTCCTACCTCTTTCCTCTGATGTCTTTGCATCTACTTTGCTCTATCCCTGGTGGTCATTTGGTTAGGATTCGGTGCTTTCACTGCTGAAACCTGTGTTTGACTCCAGTTAGGGAACCAAGAGGTCAGACCACCCTGAAGCCAAGTAGGGTTGGGCTGAAACAGTACTTGGATGGGAGACCACCTAGGAATACCAGGAGCTGTATGCTGTGATCCACTGGAGAAGGAAATGGCAACCCACTCCAGTATATCTGTCATGAAAACCAAGTGGATCAGCATGGCCATAGACATAAAGACATGCCTGGTGTGTTATGGTCCATGCGAGCTGGAAGCAACTGAATCATGCAAAAAAAAAAAAATAATGCACCCACCGTATTAGGTACATTGTCTGGATGGCATCTAGGTGTCCATGTTATCCTATTCTACGCTGTACCTGCCATCATATCCAAATAATACAGACAGGTCATAAAAAGCATCAGAATCACAGAGCAAACAGCAATGCCGGTGATGCAGGACAAATGTAAGGTTACTATACTTTTTCCCATTTCTATATAATAATCATTTAAATGTGTGAAAAGTGCTATTGCAAATGCAGGGTAGCCTATGAGGGGATCCATGTCCCTTTAATCAAGTGCACAAGTCTAGGTTCCAGATTCACTGAGATTTTTAGTGGCTATGATGGCTGCTTGCCATGCAAAAAAAGAATAGAAAACACCCATTGCAGCCTCAGATAGTCCATTCACACTTTCTGAGATTCTAAATGAACCTGGCCCTACATGTACTAGTGTAGCAGAATATACTGGGGATTTATAAAAAAAATGCTAATACTAACAACAACTATGCTATCAGAATACACCAGCTCCTCAAAGAATTATTTGATTACATTTTCATTCAGACAAGTGTATGTGAATATGTGACCCAAGAGGTGTAGCTATGATATGTTGATTTTGCCTGGATCTGCCAATAGGGAAGGGAAGTGTCTCATTACAAAATCCTCTCTGCAAACTCCCCAGTATCCAGCTGTAAATAAAATATCACTCAGTGTACAGTTCAACACAGCACCTCCAGGAAATTCCTCTGCAAGCTGCTTGTTC
Source organism: Discoglossus pictus (assembly GCA_027410445.1). Classification (NCBI taxonomy): domain Eukaryota; kingdom Metazoa; phylum Chordata; class Amphibia; order Anura; family Alytidae; genus Discoglossus; species Discoglossus pictus. Next base: position 183,903,491 of record CM050166.1, on the reverse strand, counting down.
TTGTAGTATTTTTGGTCACATTGGGAGCCCTTGCATCGCCTTACATTTGTGGTATGAATATTACAACCAAGTCACTGATATGTTGACAGTGCTGCTGCTGCCAGGCCCATTCAGTGACTGCAGCTTGTGATGTCTTAATGCTAGAAAAGTGAATGCTTACTTATGCTAAAAGCAAAGATCAAGACATGTCCAAGTGCAAACATTTGCTGTTTATTAAACAAATGAATAAAGGGGCCTGGGATACCATTTGACATGATATAAAACAGCTTAAGTGGCTTTGTAATCCTAAAGAGCACGTATAAATGATTCCTCCACTTGAGAAGCCTATTATATTTCTTTCTGTTTCAATGAGAAAGTCAAATGAAGATTTGTCAAATGAAGAAAGTCAAATGAAGCTGACAAGACAAGGATGTGAGGCCTGTTTTGCAATACAGGAGCCTATCAAGTGTTGACTAAGGATTACTCCCTATTACCTTTTCAAGCTATGTGGGATGTGTGTTATATGTAAAACACCAGTCCAACCCACTTCACAATATTCACTATACATTTTTCATTCACTACTAGCCTAACATACATTACAGTGACTCTTTAAGTAATATGTATTTAAGGATGTTTTGTATTATAATAGATGTTTAATACACAGACATACTGCAATCAATGAAAAAGTAATGTTCCCTGTGCTTGAGCTTTTGTAATTCCTATTGTTCTTTGTATTACAAGCACATTTGAAAGCACTGTAGAACAAAGCAAAACAATCAGTAAAGTGTTATAGAAAGGTTTGCGGCCCTAATAATAATAAGACAGTTTTAGTAAAGGCCGAATAATTATAAATCAAGCCCATTATCTATCTCCCTGAACTGTTTTTTTCATAAATGCATTTAACATCAAAGTACATATTGAAACGTAGATACCATGGGCCATATTCACTAAGATGGCAGACATGCTCTTGTCACATAAACCAATGAGCCCATAGTATACCAAGATAATAATAGATCTAATGCACATTGCATATTTAATGCATAAAATTAACTTGATCGTTTTTAATCTAAATCATGGATATAAAAATGTAGGCCAGCAGAAGTAACAGGATTCACCAACATCCGTATGTCTTCATGAAAAAGAAATCAAGGTCAAGAATCCATACACATACAAGTATTTCAAATGAATGCCATTCAGATGATTACAGGAAGGACGCTTACAAAGTGATAGGGGCATGGGAAAAATAACAACATGTAAGTGGTAGTTAAATGAAGCATATGTAATTTTTTAATGTATATTTAAAAAAAGTAACGCAATGACGGTCCAATGGAAAGGGGTTAGAGGCCTTGATTCCAATCTATGTCTACCTATTGACTAGCCCTAGTGTAGGAGATATTCATTTACACTACTTGGCACCACACCAGAGGCTACTTGATGTGGGTTACAACATTTAGGAATACAATGAGAAGTTCCTTGTTCTGTGTTATATTAAGGATATCCACACAACACTCCACGAAGAGATAGTGGTGAACATGTAGTGAGTGGTGGACAAGGAAATAACATAGCCTAATGAAGGGATGATTCCATCAGCAAAGGTGTAGTACTAAGAAAACTGCTAGTGATAGCTGTTCGAGACTATGGATCACACCATTAGTCCAGTCCCATACTCAAATATTCTATTTTAAACAACAAAACAGCAAATCCCATGTGTAAATGTCATCCTTCTTGATTCCCATCAATGCTATGCAATTTTTTTCTCCATAGGCACACATGTATATAAATATACATAAATATGTAAATGCGGTTCTTTTTCTCATAATGATATTTTACTTTGAAGAACATCATTCTTGTTTTAATTTTCTAAGCAAATGGAAAAACATGTTTATTAAAAGCCATCTGGATGATACCAGATTTATGTCACACTTATCTGTGACACCATGTATAATATCTTGTTTTTAAAAGTGAACAAAACACCCCTAGATTCACTAAGGTTTATAGGGTCTATGATGGCTATACTCTATGCTCCTGTGACGTTTAATGAATCTGAAGGATAAGGCTCTCCAAAGTTTACACCATTTGACCGTTTACAACAGATTAAATATTGTCACTTGTTTGATCCATGTAAGTGATGTGAGATCCAAATCCAATCAGGAACCTGATTTACTTTATTTCAGCTGAACTCCATGTCCATTAACACTTTCACACCATCACCATGTAAGGTGGCAATGAGTTTTCTGAATCAGGTGGCTCCAGGACTACATGCATTGCCTTGAGGCTTCTCAACCTGCACCCCATAAATGTAATTGAGAATGAAAACAGGGTCATCTCAGTTTTTACATTGTAATATTGTGAATGTATGCACATTACAAATATTATAAATACATACATAAAAGACCAGGTCTTAATTATTTATACAGTTTGCCTGAAAAATTAATGATTTAAAATCTTGAAAACTAGCAATAAAGCAACAGGAAAATGAGTTCAGATAAAAGTGTATTTATCTGCTAAATCATAGAGAGCAAACCTTATCAAGTAGTTATTAAGCAAATTAAAAATGTCTGCTTAGCCAGCTGATCAAAAATAATCATAATCTTTTCACAGTAACTACATTTCTCCATGGTCTTCTCCCTCAGTATCTGTTAACAATATTTAAGAACAAGTCATGACAAGAGGGGGAACACGCAATTCCTTTAAATTGAAGTGCAAATAAATATTTATTTATAGGAAATATATTCAGTAATGTTAAAAACACCCTATAACATATAATAGTTGCAAATCGTCGTCACGCTTGCAAGCCTCGCGTAACGAGGCGAGCAGTTGAAGCACAGAAGTCTTCCGAGCTTGGAGCACTTAGCCGATGAGTGCCTTCAGCACTCATCATCTGCGAGCGTCGCGTAGCGAGGCGAGCAGTTGAGGCATTGAAACTCTGAGCACTTAGGCTATGAGCTCCAAAGGCGCGAGGCATTGAAAAATGCGGTACTTAGCCTCCAAGCAGTTAGGAAACGAGGGATTGCCTTAGGCTGCAAGCAGTAGAGTAACGCAGGACTTCGAAAAAAAAAATTGCGTGGCGCGGAACAGAAAAATACAAAGTTAACGGTCGAACCGCTCAAATAAAAAAACACGAAAAACACAAAAAATAAAATAAAAAATACAAAAAAACACTCACACACAGCACCGGTGGACAGCCAGGACGTCTGGGAGTGAGGTTACACGCAAAATTAAGCAGAATTTGGCGAGTTTCGGCACTCGAAAATCGGCTAAACAAGAAATAAAAATGGCGCTGAATTTTTTTTAAAGAAGGCTACACGACCCCGAACCACGCAAAACAACGCCAGATGCGTACCACTTTTGCCCAGGAATGTACAAGGTACAAAATACACTATTAGAAAGGACGGAAAATGCTCGCGAGCCACGTAACACATAGACAATCACCGCCATTTTACAACACTAACTTTCAACTAATAACATTACAAATCTAAAATGGAGCTTTACCCAACTAAACCAACGGTTTGGCCTTGCACACACAGCCTATGTATATTGCACAATTAGCACACTGATCACACTTTCTCCTCAGGGCAGGAACAGACCAAATGTACATTGTATGCTGCAGGAAAATAAAAAGAGATTGTTAGCTCTTCAGGCTATTGATTTCTGAATATATTAATTAGAAATAGGTTAAGTATATTCATTTATTAAGTAATTAATTAATTATTATTAAAAATAAAATATATATATATAAAAAATACGCTAAATAGCATATTTTACACTGCTTTTACTTATGAATACATTAATGCTTTGCACTTCCTAATACATTTGTTCATTCAGAATGAATTATTAACATACACTAATTTAATAAGTATTAATTAGTAATGGAAAATAAAAATGTATACTTTACACTGCACTAAAAATTCTTTACTTTTTACACTGCACTTATATATCTGGAGTAATGCTCATTGGCTGCCAGCGATAGCACTCTCAAAGCAGTTACATAGTTAAATCACTTTATTATGCTCTGAGACCTGAAAACATTTTCTAATTTTCCCTGCACTAAAAAAATTGTATATTTAACACTGTACTTATATATCTGTCTTTGCGATGAGCGCCGGACATGATCGTTGCAAAGAACAAAACTTGAAGGAGAGGGGAGAGGCTCGCAATGAGAGCCGAAGTTGCTCAGAGGAGCAAAAGTACACAAGGAGAGGCGCTCACAATAAGCAACGAAGGTGCTCAGAGGAGCAAAAGTACATGAGAGGAGAGGCTCAAAATGAGCGCCAAAGGTCCACAGAGTAGCAAAAGCTTTACATTGTGTGCCAAACAGCATTGCCATGGCTTACAATTTTATTGCCCCGTCATTTTTGACAGGCAAGTGGCTAGTTAATTAATGATAGCGAATTTAGGACCACATTTTCCCTTCAGATCAAGGCCACACTCACTCTTTAGACATATGGGGTAGTTTAATTAGCATGCGTAAACCCTTTTTTTCAATTAAAAGTTATCCATACAAAACAAAACTAATTTAAAAAAATAAAAAAAACTCTATGAGCCCGATTCAGTTGAGCAATTGTAAGCTACTGGAGCCCGTAAGTGAGGCCATAACTTAATTTGCTATTCAATTGACGTCTTTTTGAGGGCTCCAAATGGTTTATGGGTTACGGGCTTGAAAAGTTTGCGGTGGTTAATCCCGGAATTTACAGCCTCCCGAAGCATTTGATCTTTCCCATCCAAAAGAGTTACGATTGCTAAAATTGCAAATCCCTATTCAATTGCTACAATTCCCCAAGCCTGCAAATTATTTCACACCCGTAGACGGCAAATGTAGAAGACAATTCTATGAGTGCTAGAGAGGATCCGCAATGTCTGCAGCACTGTAAATGCAAATGTAAATGCAAATACTGCACTGTGAATGACGGGGAAAGCGATGAAAGACAATATAATTAATTGCACAACAGTCTCAAGCTCACAAATCGGCAATAATAAATCATATTTTATTATGTGTCATTTCGAAGATATATCGATCTTGGGAATCAATGAGTTAATACATATCAGGACACCCATATGGACTAGAACAGTATTGGTATTCATTTTTATTATTTTGTATTTTGAGGGTTTGCGAGCCCTATCGCATATCGGACCCCCAAACCTAATTGATTGACATGTAACCTCCATGTTTTACTGCCGTAATGATGGCGGTCTTATTTTCTATTGGCTGTTTCTAAATGGGTAGGTACTGCCTTGCTTAATTGATCATGTTCCCGCCCTGAACTGCTATGCACAAGTGCATGGTTTACAACTTCTGCTTCTTCAATTGCATTCAATTGCATAGCACCGAATTTGGAGACAAACGGGAGCTAACAGCACGCCCGCAGACATATGGCCTGTATCCCGCGAGATGCGGGATTGCAATTGTATCGGACTCTGTATTACTAAAAATAATAAAATTATTAACACTAAAATAAAAAAACAGTATAATAAAAAAGAAATCACAATAAAAGAAAAAAGACACCAATAACCAATTAATTAAAATAAAATAAAATAATAAAACCTGTAGAATAAAAATAATAATATTTATCTACCTTAATGATCCTCCAGCAATGATCAATAAAACCTTGGTCCTCATTCTTCTGCCCTGCACTAATTGAACTACCATGTTGGTGGTAGAAATTCATGTCCTCTTCTGTCTTGATTTAAGCCTTTGTCCTCAACTTCTGGGTCAGGAATAGGCCCTTACAAAAGAAAACCCAAAGCTCTGAAAAAAATACACTAACAAATGGAGCACCACCTTATCAATTTGAGCATGCTGATTGGTTTGATTAAAATTTCCACCCTAAAAAAAGTAGGATGACATCTGAAAAATTATTCGAATTGGTTCAAATATTATGGACATCTATTGTAGCCAATCAAAATGCTTAAAAAATAGTATTTAAGCTACAAAAGTTCAGCCAAAGCCATGTGTTGCAGAGGAGATCCTCATAGGAGGAGCTCCGACAATCAGTGTAACTTTTTTTCAGAGCATCAGGTGTGTTTTGGTCTGTCTTCTGGCCCAGAAGATGAGGACAATGGCTTCAATTAAAACAGAAGACTTGGATTTCTACAATCAACATAGATAGGTTAATTACGGTAGTTCAGGGCAGAAGAATGAAGACAAGGACTTCCTTAATCATCACTAGAGTATGAGGATCATTAAGATAGGTAAGTATTACAGGTTTATTTATTTTTTTACTTTGTATTTGTTTGTTATTTGATTTTAATATTTTCATTGTACAAATTGATTGTAATGTGGTTTTATGGTAATCACTTTGTTCTAATTTAATTTATTTTTTCTTTTCCGGTGATTATTGTTTTTTATTTTGTGTAATGTAATTTTGTTTGTAATTTACAAGTGTTTTATTGTATGTATTTTGGTGTTTTTTGCACTTAGTGAGAGTTACTTTTTATTTGATCAATTGTAGGTTTAATCTTAGTTTACCGTGGGTGTCATTTAAGGCCCCCCCATGGTATAGGGGTTATTTTTAATACCATAGGGGTTAATAGGTAATCCTATAAGGGTTAATAAATAATACCATGGGGGTCCTTTTAAGACCCTCATGGTATAAAGTTAATTTTTAGACGCCACAGAGATCCTTAAAGGACCTATGTAGCAAGGATTAAATTGTTGAGCCACGAAGGTCCTTTAAGAACCTCCATGTCATTCTATATTTACAGTGGATATAAAAAGTCTACATACCCCTGTTAAAATGTCAGGTTTCTGTGCTGTAAAAAAATGAGACAAAAAATAAATCATTTCAGAACTTTTTCCACCTTTAATGTGACTTATAAACTGTACAACTCAATTGAAAAACAAACTGAAATGTGCCATGGAGCCCCTTGCAAGACCTCCATGGCATACACGTTAGTTTATATATGTCATGGATGGGCTAGGTAGTGTGGAGTTGTATGTGACCCCCCGTGGTGGCGGTTGACATTTTGGTGACATAGAGGTCCTTTAAGAAATTTACAAATAAAGATAAATACATACATACATGTGTTTTGTTATAGATAAATAACAAAATATGTACATTTGGTTATTTTAACTAGCAAGAATCACAATTACAAATTATTTTAGAATGTAAAACATAAATGTCTTTAATTTATTAACTGTTCATATCAGTGTCTGTTTACTGGGGACTACCATTGCTCTGTGTGAGCTGACTTCTAAACAGCGAAGAACTTTGTAGGCTAATGAGAAATGTATAATTCTTGCTGGAAACACTGCCATTAAAGATTGCCAGTAGAAGCATGTGAATGATTATCTGGATTTAAGGTTACTAACTTAATATAAATATAGTACTGCAATGGTCATTTAATTTTGGTTTTACATGATAGAATATATGTAAAAATGTTTAATGTATATAACAGATTCTTAAATTTCTGCAAAATCTTTCAAGGACATGTCTACTGTAATATATTTGGAAGTGAAATGAGTCCAACATACCAAATATTGTGCAGCAGTTTGTTTTAACATCTTTTGCTTAACACCAATGATATTATTCATACTCAAAAGAACAGCTGTAAAAGTGTACAGGAAGTGCAAATGTGTGTCTGTTTTGCTTAGGAATATAATAAAACAGTAATATTACAAAAGTTGAAGCCTTTGTAATACTGAGACTTGAAAAGTACTTTTGGTTTCCTTGAAGTACATTTAATTGTTTGCCAGTAACATCTGAATAATTAATATTTACACTCAAATAGCAGTGTCCCAAATGTATTAAATCAACGTTAATGTCCACAACCACAATAAATCACATACATGCCATAAAAAAGGTTATGTGGAGATGTTTTTTTTTTTATTCCTGCTAACCAGAGCTTTTGTAATGATATTCACTTCAATGTTTCTCTTTTGTTTTCTAAGTTGAAATGCCTAAAGTAATCATACAACATAACTCAGAATTAAAACTGTCTTCTCTGTCTTCATCCAGCCATACATGCAACCAGGTCCTTCTTAACAGCATTATAAGCCCCAGACAAAGCAGAGCACTGGGGCCCTACCTACACAACCATTCACAGGAATAAAAATGGAAATTATGGACAAAATTAAGCTTATATTTATTTGTACCTCTCAGAATGACGAAATTTGTAATACATTTTATTTTTGTGTGCATGGGCCGTGCGAATCAGTTTTTTATGGAAACCAAACAACTAAGATTCATTGTAATTTCGGAAACTTGTGAAAAATGATACAATGCTTCTAGCATGCAAGTGTGGTGGGGAGGAATTGGAAGGAAGGGAGAAATAGCAGATTTTTTCAGTTTGCAGAACAGAGTCAAAACAAAGCCACTGTCGCTTCATAGCCTTCAACTTCATTGTGCCCAGTTCCATTTATTTCATTATTTACATTTAATAGGTAGCAGGGGGAGGCAACTGACACAGACTGTTAAAATCTGTTAATCTGTAATGCTGGCTAATATTGCTAAATATTTTTAGAGAGCTGAAGAATCTGTTTAACTTTTGCCCACCATAAGTTAAATGATGCTTGTGTATCGCCACAAAATCTACTGCACAGACTAGGTACCAACCCACAATGATGAGAGGCATTGACCTTGAAACAGTGACTGTCAGTGAGTGCGTTCCTGGCTTGTGCATAATCCATCCTGAGTTTTGCTTAAAGCTGTTATACAAAAATGTACTATTTATTTACTATATATATATATATATATATATATATATATATATATTGTAACAGGGCGCCCCCTTCTGGCGGGGTTTGCGTCCTGCACTTTCTTATCCTTTTTTTATACAGGGAGGAAGACACAGCAGGCTTGACAGAGTTTTACTGCTATTTATTGGTCAGCACAAAAACAGAACAAAAACAGTGCTTATCTTCAGCAAATAAAATAAATCCTGCATAAACGTGCTTACTATACTCAGGAACGCCCTGACTATATCCGGCCAGCTTCTCTGGCTCCGGAGAGTGCCACCTTGTGGCCAGGGAACAAACAGTCTCTTATTTGAGTTGTATCGCCACCTTGTGGCCAGGGAACAAACAGTCTCTTATTTGAGAGTGAGAATGCCAGCTTGTGGCTAGGAAACAAAACAGTCTTTTAATGTCTTTTCCTCCACGGCTTCTGCCAATAGTGGGTGAAGCATAGGGCCCACCCTTTCTCTCCCTTGCTTCACCCCAGGGACCCTTGTCACCCTCTTGGGATGAGGGACTATTACTTTCTCTGCACGCACTCTTTTCCCTGGGGCCTTTGTACTTCCTTTCCTCATATGGTGTAAACGTGTATTTGTCACCAACCTTTTTATCCCTTGTTGCGTTCGGCTTCCCAGGGATGGGGTCTTTAGATAATCCTCTCTCAGTGGAGTATCTCTGATACCACAGGCGTCTTCTCTGTGAACAAACTCTGGAGTATAATAGTCTTCCTGACTGTCTCGCTCCAGCACAAATCCCAGCTCTCTGGATCCCAGAGGCAGCTGAGCTGTTCAGGGCTTCCTCCTGCAATACACACAGCCCACGGCTCTTAGGCCCAAGCCTAAGTGAGAGAAACTCCACCCATCTCTCTGCTGCTTTTAAAGGCAGTATCCAGCTGGGTTTCCATTTAGCCTCTGATAACTGTCTGGATTTAACTCTTTCTATTCTCAGGGGAGAAGTCTTACAGAGCTCTCTTGTGACCCCTAGTGGCACTCCATCACATATCCTCCCCCTCAGCTCAACACCATGTAGTTGAGCTACATGAGCCGAGAGGCCGTAAACGTTCACTCGTAACTTTATCTTCCCCTTGTCTTCTCGTTTACGGGGCTCCTCTTCATAGGGCATAATATTCTGTGGTGTAACTATGCAGTATGGGCTTGGGTCTTGCTCTATCTTCTTGAGCTCACTAGCACACGTACTTCCATGCGTCAGGAGAACTTTCCCTTCTTCAATTTCTTTTAATAGGACCTGCAGTTCAGATAATTCTGCAGAGAGCGATTTGGCTGTATCATTTCTCTCACAACCGGTTTCTTTTACATAATCTTTATAACGATTTGCCTTGAGTTCCTTACTCTTATGTTTCCCTTCTTCCAAATCTTTTTCTGCTTTCTGGGCAGTAGGTTTGTCCTCCTCATCAATGGGTTTCTTTTCAGGTTTACGCTCTTCAACTTCAACGGCCTTGACAGAGGGACGTGAAATTCCCGGCGACCGTCTTAATGTCTGGCCTATGCTTTCCTCAGCTTCAGGCTCCTCAGCTTCTGCAACTGCGGAAACCACAAATAATGCGTCACCTCTCTTCCTCTTGTTGGAGACCCTGATTGTCAACTTGAGACCATCTTTCTGCCTCTCCGATGTCATTTCCTTCCCTTCTGTTCCACTGTTTTCATCTTCAGGAACTAACTTAGATCTATGCTTATTTCTTAAACCTGGAGCTTGCTTCTCTGATTTTGAAGACTTCTCTACTTCTGGAGTTGCAGCTCCATCCTCTGTCAATTGAGACTCATCTACTGAGTTTGCTCTGTCAGTCTGCTTGCTCTCGTTGGGAGGTAATTTATCTTTATGTTTATTTTTTGAAGTACTTGTTTTCTTCTCAGTTTCAGAAGATTTTTCAGTATTAAGTGATTTTGTCTCCCTTTTTGTTGATGTTTCAGGTTGCTGCTCTGTATCACACTGATCCGCTATGGTTGGTGAAACCTTTGTTTCCCTGCCTTCTTCTGGCTGATCTATCACAGCTGACTCCGTATTTTGCTTTGCACCACTCTCAACTTTACTAGATGCTTCTTTGCCTACACTCGCTCTCTCTTTATTAGAGACAGAAATAATGTCTTTCTTTTTCTCTGTCTCTTCATCCTTGGCACTGGTTTTGTTTGAATCGGTCTTACGCAGCTCTTCTTTTGAAAGTACTTTTTGGTTTGATTTTTCAAGAGATGAAGTAATGTGATCATTTCCAAGATCTGGGGATTTTTCTAAATTCTCTGAGCTTGAAAGCTTACTGTTCTCTTTGAGGTTATGTAGACTTTGGTTTACGTCACTCTCTAAGAGATCTTTCAGATTTTTCACAGTCTCTTCCATAGCAAGCAATTGTTCTTTTAGGTGAAGGATTTCTTCTGTCATTACCTCCTTCCCAGAGATTCTCTGTTCATAAAGCCGTAACTGGTTGTCCTTCTCAATTAATTGCGTCTTTAGAGACTCCATTGTGGCTGCGTGCGTCTTACTTTGCGCCTCATTCTCAGTGTCCAGATTCTGGCATTTAGCAATTAGATCAAGGATGGTTGCATCCCGTTCTTGCACTTTAGCTGCCAATTCTGATTTTTCCATTTTTAGCTCCTCGGATGTGGCAAAACTTGATTGAAGACTTTTCTCCAGAGTCTCAACAGCTTGGTTTAAAGAGTTTAATTCTTGTTCATTTGTGGATTTGTACTCATTAAACACATTAAGAGTTGACTCTCTCTCACTAATCACCTTATTGTGCTCTTCCCTTAACTGAACCATCTGCTGGGCCTTGCTCTCCAGTTTTCTGGTGAAATTTGTTAGCTTGTCCTCAGTTTGCCTCAATATACTGCTTAGATTGTCCACTTGGTGGTTGAGTCCAGCTATGTTTTGTCTTGATGACTCTTCATTTATTTGCATGTCTTCAATCACCTGTTCCTTCTGCCTCTTCTCATCTTCTACCCGATATTGGAGTCCCTCAAGCTCCTTGTCCTTTTGCGTTAATACTGTTTTCAGCTTGGAGATTTCCAGTTTCAATGTGGTTATTTGACAAATCAGCTGCTCCTCTTGAGTTTGAGCCGCTTGGTCTTGTCTCTCCTTCTGTACAGTGTTCTCTGAAAGGGATGTCTGCAGATTGGTAATTATTCCCTCTAGCTGCAGTTTCTCAGAATCAAACCGGGCTCTCTGGGTTTCTAGTTCTGCATTGGTGGAGCTCTTCTCTTGTTCTAGCTTGGTGATCTGTACTTGGAGGGCTGTACACCTAGCAGTGATTTCAGCTATTTCCTGGGTCAATCCTTCCATCTTCAGGATGTCCCCCATGCGCTCTCCTTGTTCTTGTATATGGTTCTCCCCCATATTTTCCAGCTTAGACTTGGGAGGACTCTTCCTCTGCTCCCAAATAGGCATCAGTTTATCATTCCTGTACGACACTCTGTAGTCCTCAAATGCAGGCATCCTCCGCCATTCAGGAATATAGTCTGGCATCATCTTTACCTCTCGCCGGTCTGGTTTGGTATGACACATCTCCAGGCTCTGCGTCATATGTCCTGTCTGGGACAGTGTGTACTCCTTGAGTTTTTTCGCATTGCGGTCAGCCCGTTTCTTTTCTCTGTTATAAGCAGCTTCCACTTCTCTGAATTGGTTTTTTATCATCTCTAAGTCGGATGCACTTTGCGAGTAGCTGGCCTTTTCCACTTGAAGTGAAGACTCAAGGTCCAGGATCCGCAACTGGATAACTTCAGAGTTAACCTTAGACTCCCGATGGGCTGCTCTTTCCGATTCGATATCTTCTTCCAGTCTTTTTACTGTGTGTGCTGCTGTCTCCAGTTCCAGAATCAGTCTCTCCTCTTTCTCACGACTGTATTCCAGCTCACTCTTCTGACGTGAGAAGTTATCCATGGCGACATTTTTCTCTGCTTCCATTTCATGTAGCTGCTTGTGCAACTCTTGAACCTTCCTGTTTTGGGACTGGATAACAGATTCCATTTCTTTCTTCATCTCCTGCTCTCTCATCTGAAGCTCCTCAATCTTAACTTTAAATTGTCCTTGGAGCCTTAAAGAATGCCGTTTCTCTTCCTCTAAGGCCATTCTGTCTGCACTAGCAGGCTCTTTTGCTTTCTCAGCAATATCTGTTACTGTCTCTGCAGTTTCTTTTGTGCACTCTGCATTCTCATCAGCAGCTCCTGCCGTCTCGGTGGCGGCTCCTGCCGTCTCGGTGGCGGCTCCTGCCGTCTCGGTGGCGGCTCCTGCCGTCTCGGTGGCGGCTCCTCTGTCAGCCCGCCAGTTCCTTGCTTGTCTATCTTGGACAATATCACCAAATGACTTCTCAACGCCAAGCTCCAATGGGGTGTCCATAATATTTGGATGGAAATCTCTCCTTGTCATGCCAGTCGCACCTTTCTCGTGTGGTTGAAGTATAGGAGCACTTCTCCGGCTAGCTTGTTGCACCCCCAGCGCCTTTATGCTGGCTGTAAAGTACGCCTTCTGTTAATTCTGGGAGTCTATCCTCATCCTCTCATCAGGGAACCCGTACTCTGGCCTGTGGTAGAGATGGGCATGCTTTTCTTTGGTATTCCATCTTCTATCATCAGATTTTTCCCACAGACAGGTAGGGGCCTGTCCAAATTGTGAGACTTCCCCTCGGTACTGTAACTTCTCCTTATTACAACTCAGGTTCTCTTTGTTCTTATGTTTCTGGGTACTGATTCTCTGTGCTCTGACATCCCGGGTAACTCCAACTCTGGCAAGGATCTCAGCTTTGAGGTCATCATAATTTTCTTTATTTTCTTCATTCAAGCTCAGATAAGCTTTCTGAGCTTCGCCCGTCAAATACGGGGCAATGAGGCTGGTCCAGTATCGTTTGTGCCACGCCTCCCTAATGGCTGTTCGCTCAAAAATGGTGAGGTATATGATCACATCATCATCCTCTGTCAGCTCCCAAAGAATTTCATTGGCTCTAGCTCTGGCCGAATCTTTTCTATATTTGTCCAGTATAACTTCATTCTGGGCTAACTGGATGGCCCACTTTCTAGTGAACTCTTGATGAGCAGCTGTAGCCTCTCTCATGCGGATTGTTTCCTCCTCTGCTTGTCGCTGCTGTTCCTGCTGTTGCTGCTGCAGTTGCTGTTGGTTCTGCTGTTGCTGCTGTTGCAGCAAGGCCTTCAGTATATCCTCCATCACTGTACTGTACTGTGGGCTGTCTTCTTGCACTCAGACACTTCACAATCCCACTTCTGACACCAGTGTAACAGGGCGCCCCCTTCTGGCGGGGTTTGCGTCCTGCACTTTCTTATCCTTTTTTTATACAGGGAGGAAGACACAGCAGGCTTGACAGAGTTTTACTGCTATTTATTGGTCAGCACAAAAACAGAACAAAAACAGTGCTTATCTTCAGCAAACAAAATAAATCCTGCATAAACGTGCTTACTATACTCAGGAACGCCCTGACTATATCCGGCCAGCTTCTCTGGCTCCGGAGAGTGCCACCTTGTGGCCAGGGAACAAACAGTCTCTTATTTGAGTTGTATCGCCACCTTGTGGCCAGGGAACAAACAGTCTCTTATTTGAGAGTGAGAATGCCAGCTTGTGGCTAGGAAACAAAACAGTCTTTTAATGTCTTTTCCTCCACGGCTTCTGCCAATAGTGGGTGAAGCATAGGGCCCACCCTTTCTCTCCCTTGCTTCACCCCAGGGACCCTTGTCACCCTCTTGGGATGAGGGACTATTACTTTCTCTGCACGCACTCTTTTCCCTGGGGCCTTTGTACTTCCTTTCCTCATATGGTGTAAACGTGTATTTGTCACCAACCTTTTTATCCCTTGTTGCGTTCGGCTTCCCAGGGATGGGGTCTTTAGATAATCCTCTCTCAGTGGAGTATCTCTGATACCACAGGCGTCTTCTCTGTGAACAAACTCTGGAGTATAATAGTCTTCCTGACTGTCTCGCTCCAGCACAAATCCCAGCTCTCTGGATCCCAGAGGCAGCTGAGCTGTTCAGGGCTTCCTCCTGCAATACACACAGCCCACGGCTCTTAGGCCCAAGCCTAAGTGAGAGAAACTCCACCCATCTCTCTGCTGCTTTTAAAGGCAGTATCCAGCTGGGTTTCCATTTAGCCTCTGATAACTGTCTGGATTTAACTCTTTCTATTCTCAGGGGAGAAGTCTTACAGAGCTCTCTTGTGACCCCTAGTGGCACTCCATCACAATATATATATCTCAATATATATACTGTATATATTCCAACAAAAGGCTTGTGTTCTTAATCTACTGTATCTAATGACAGTTATAGACGTCCATATTCTGGAAACTATATACAAATGTGGTGACCTTTTTTGTACACTATGCTCCCCTGCTAACTTATATTAATTCCCCTGGATGTGATCACATGTGGACAGCCATTTTGTTTTATACATCACTGAAGCTGCACCAGGTCGACTTCCAACAGATAATAGGGAGCCAGTAGCCAAAGTTTTTTTAACGATTGACTGAGAAGGATGGTCAATTCAGAGTGTACAGATCACACTGAGGCCTTGGCCTACAACATTAGGAGTAAAGAGCTTTGTGTCAATATGTGCCCTGAAACACAGGACCTTCTCCATGAAAAGCCATCCTTTACACCCAAGCAGTTCCAAGGTAACTGTATGCCTTATTGAAAACATAAAAGGATAACAGGTGCACTATATTGGTAATAAAAGAATCATAGCCATTTAAAACAAATAAGTTACATCTGACACTATGAAATAATTTAGATCCTAATTTAACAGAGTTATGAAATATTACTAGAATTCCCATTTGCTGTTCTCTAGGGGGTTGCCTTGCTGGCCTCCCTTCTCCCATACATGTAGTTTAGCTCTCGTGTTGTCATTATATAAGGTGGTGGGCAGCAAATTGTGAATCTCCATATTTATGTTTCTAGTGTACACAGCATAGCTAGCAGCATCTCATTGGTCATCATGATTACACTGGGAAGCTGGCTCCTACACTAGAAGTTGCAATGTGGAGTTTAAATATAATTATTTGTAACTTAATTTGAATTGTTTACCTATCAGGATAGGAGGTGCTTCTTCCGCACCAGTTGCTATTATACTCTTAAACTGTTTTAGTGGGCTGAAAGAACAATTACTGTACTATAATGATAAGAAACTATTTGTGACACAATGAAAATTGACAACATTTTTTAATTGTAGTGAAAAGTGATTCTGGTAACTAAGTCCAACAATCTGTTTTTCTGTCACTCCCTTGGAGTGGAATAAGCACTGTGCTCCCCCTACATGGAAACATATATTTTGATGGCAAATTAATTAAAGTTATATCCTGAGTTATGAAAGATTTGTGGGCACTACAACAAGTAGAATATTAAAAAAAAACTCTGCTTATCATACCTAAACAGATAAATTGGTTGATTCAACAAGACCCTTAAGACCATATAACTTTGCGTGATTAATATAGACAAAAATAACTAGGATTATCTTCTGCCTTATGTAGTGTTTGCAATTATAGAAGAACCCCATGCTTCCACAGGGCTTTTCTCCCTTTGCGTTACTATATGGGAGGTGCCAGACCACATTTATGGTAAAAGAACAAATGTAAAGACACAATAAGCCCCAAAGAACAGTTATAAGGGAAATGCCAGGTTAAGGGATTTCAAACTGGTATTGTCTATAAAATATCTAAAAAACATATACGCAAAAGCGACTCTGACACAGGAAAATAAATGACCATTCCTATCAACTTAATTTCCATTGCCACTTTTATACACTTGGTTCACAGTTAATTAGTGAGACATTGTTTAATCTTTTTTGTATATTGCATCTTCTGATTGAAAAATTCACTGACCATGCTAGAAGGTGGCAAATGACTTGTGACACCATAGTGTTTGCTAAATACAATTAGGGCAGGGACATGACAATATGGAGGCCTCTTCCTCCTACCCAAATTCTTGTCTCCAAAGAACAGCAATGCATTCACATTGGTCCCTTTTTAAACTAATATTTAGCAGTTGCCATTGTTACCAAACAACTATTGAAGATACAACCTTACAATCATTACTACTACTACATCAAGCCACTCTTGTAGACATTATAACATTACTAGATAAGATGATACTTTTTAAAAGGGCTTGTCATAACATTGGCATATCCTGATGTGTTCTGGCCACAACACCATTATAAACAATTCTGAGTAGGCTCAAATACTCCCAGATAGGTTATTATGGTCACAACAAAATAGTCCATGATAGTTAACGCATTCCAGTCTATGGCCATGACACAATATTTTACAATGAAGTCACACTGTTACTAGTAACCTATGAACAGGAGCCCCAACATGATAGATTCTGGCCTGGAGTCCACAATCCAGTGTCCCAAAAGCCTCGGGAGCGCATCTCATAGCTCAAGGCCTATTCTGTCGGTGCGCCTTATGCAGCAGTTTGGAGGAGGAGATAAGATTTTTTTGCCTGCACAACCTCCTGTTCACCATTTCACCACTGTAGCGCAGCGCACGGTCACGTGCATGCGACTATAAAAGGAAAGGACCCAGATTTCTGTGAAGGGAGTAGCCAAACCAAGCTTTACGGACAAGACAGGGCTATAAAAGCCAATAGGAAATGTGAATGTCATAGATCTTATAATGAGTGGGAAGTGCAGGAACAGCTGCTGGTAACTGGCTTCATCAATTAAACAGATATATATATATATATATATATATATATATAAAAGTATATATATATATATATATATATATATATAAGTAAAGTAATTGTTTTTTATTTATTAATATATTTTGATATTAAAAAGTTATGACAAAGATGTGTTTATTTTGTATTAAAATATTATATATTTATAAACAATAAATATATTGATAAGCAACGTGATAAGCAACGTGGTTTTGTGATATTATATTAAAGTACTGGTTTATTTGTTACCCTGTATGTTGTATCATAAAACGTTCTTAATACCAACAAATCATATTTTTTAATTACACATATGTTGATATCGGATTGTTAAGTGTCAAATAATGTTGGAAGTTAATTTTTTTGTAGGGTGTTTTTACATGCTTCTGGAAGACTCAGCAAGGGTTTGAAAACCAGTTTTGTGTGGTCTTTGATACTCGTAAATCTTTCTTCTGCTTTTTGCATTAACGGCTGTGTCCTGATTTGCAAGTGATCCGTAAAATCTTATTAGCATAGGGTTTTGGTGTCAAAGTGTATTTTTAGAATTAGAAAACAGAAAATTGGCACGTGCGTATGTATTCACCCTCTTTGTTATGAAGCCCATAAAAAGCTCTGGTATAACAATTACCTTCAGAAGTCACATATTTAGTGAAATTATGTCCACTTGTGTTATTATTATTATTATTAATCTTTATTTGTATGGCGCCAACATATTCCGTAGCGCTGTACAGGGGAAAAGGACAAGGAAGAATACAATGTTAACAAACTGCAGAAAAATGGAGGTCCCTGTTTTGAGCTTAGAATGCTTGCAGGAAGTGCTTTTTTCCAAAGCACCCTACAAGATTGAAAACTCGCAACTTACAATCTAAAGGGGTTGGAAGAGGCAGAAACATGGGGAGGAACAGAAAGGGGGTAGCAAGGGTGAGGAAGGGAGTTAAAGTTTAGTTAGGTAGGTAGGAAGGTATGTGACATTGTGAGGTGAATGGCTCAGGTGTGTAATATGTTATCTGTCCTTAGTGGTCAGATAATGTAACTGCTAGTGGAAATGTCAGGTCAGGCCCTCTATTAGGAAATGTGTCTCCAGAAACCAGAAGGAGAGAGAAGGTAGGGAGATGCAAATGGGACTGGCAGAAGTGTTTCTGCTTATGAGTTTGAGATGGGGGAGGAGATAGTAAGTGGAGGAAGGAGTGTAGATTATGGCAACATAAAAGAGGAGATGAGAGCATGGAAGGTGAGATGGTTATGCTGAAGACATGATATGGATAAGTTGAGAGGAAGAGTCTGAGGAAAAGGCAGCAGGTTAAGACGAAGAAGGCAGGAGGGAACATTGTGTAAAGGTTAAATTAGGAATAGTTAGCAGGTGTTCCTAATTGATCAGCTGAAAGAAATTTGTGTGATTCAATAAATTTAAAACAATTAAGGGTGGGTGGGTAGGTTGAGGGGTAGGGTGGGAGGGGACTTGTGTGTTGTTCTGTTGGATTTGTGCAGGAAAATGTCTGCAGAGAGGAAACACTGTTAGTATACAGGAAGTTATTAGAGTGTGATAGGGAGGGGTTAAGGCTAGATTCTAACAAAGGAGGATGGGGGAGGGTTACAGATACAAACTATGGCATGAAATAAGGCAAGAAAGTAACAATGTCCCCAAAAATAATAACAGTTGAATGTAAAATATTATTAATAAAAGTACAGATGGCAGAAGAAAATTTAGCTCCTTCAAGTGTCTTCAATATACCTTAGAAGTGGGACTTGTGTGTTGTTCTGTTGGATTTGTGCAGGAAAATGTCTTAGAAGTGGGACTTGTGTGTTGTTCTGTTGGATTTGTGCAGGAAAATGTCTAAGAAGTGGGACTTGTGTGTTGTTCTGTTGGATTTGTGCAGGAAAATGTCTTAGAAGTTAGACTTGTGTGTAGTTCTGTTGGATTTGTATACAATATCATGTATTATTTCACTAAAGACAATAAAGTTAAATTTTTACATTTTATATTAAAAATAACACTTATAAAAATTAATTAGTATAAGAAGATTGGATATGTCTACTGGCAAAAGAGATTAAGCATCTAACTTGATTATTACAGTTTTTTGAGTAATAGAATTTGTCCTTTTCTTCTTGTCTTTTTAAGACTTTTTTCCCCTTTCCTCTTTATTTTAATTTTCATTCTTTTTTTGTTAGTTCTATTTATATAATTTTCATTCCCAAATCAGTGCATGTCTTCATAAGAAATGATTTCCAAAAGTCCCATCTGTTTAAATACTTTTGTATTTTTTTTAATGTCAATAGTTATGAATTTGTTCTTACTGACAATAGATTATCTATATTTAATAGCAGGTGGTTGAGGTTTATTCTGGAATAATGGAATGCTTAAGCAAATTGTTTGAATTAAAGAAAATATAAAGGATTTTATTGGAATCTGAGAATCTTTTGAAAATATGTTAAGCAAAAACATTTTAGTGTGAAGAGAAAATTATATATCAACTAATGGATAAGTACATTTATTGATTTGGGTTCATAGCATTTTCTCAGCTTTCTTGGTGTAGAACTTTGCACAAAAAGCTAAGATAAATATAAAAAAAGTTACTTTTAAGATTTAAAATCCTACTATGGGCTGTAGAAGACATTGAAGTTTCCTTGTGGGTTAAAAGAGTGACCCAGGCCCTGGCTACTATCAAGAATTCATTGATGTAATGATATATACCTTTTAAGAAAATTGTGATGCTGTGGCTAAACCAAACAAAATACATTATAATTGATAAGGCTTGCCTTCTACTAGGAAACAAAGAAACTTTTATTGTTGAGCGACAACTGGAATGCAGTAATTTTCATTCTTTAAAATTATTGATGATAGAGATTTTATCTTGAATGTTTTAATGAGTAAAATAATTTTCAGCTCATTGAAGGTAAGGAGACACCATTCCCTGGAAGTTTTCTGAGCCATGAACAGATTGGAGTATTATTAGGAAAGCTAGAAAAAATTGGAGAACCAGCAGCCAAAATGTACAAAATCTCCTTTGGAAAATTTCTTAAGTTTTGTTGCAGACAAATCTGCTTGGAGCCTAATGTATGCTTTATAACAAAGTCAATTTCTTTGAATTTGTATCAGAGCACCATAAATTTAGTCAAAATACCATTCTATTGAAAACTGATATGGCAAGGGCTCTCCCCAGCAGTTTGGATATATTCACTGCTGCTTCTGTCGAAAAATCTGTTTTAATTCTAATCTCATAGACAGTCTTGATAATCAGTTGACTTTTCATATCTTTCAAAATGGCTTATGCGATATTGTATATCCACTCTTTAATAGTTTTAGTGACTTTTGTTAGTGTTACTGCTGGATAACATATATGATAAGACAGGCTTTTTGGAGGTTAACTTCTTTGTGTCTGACTGAATGAGCCTTGAAAGCAGCATAAGAACCACAAGCTTTTCAACTTTAGGTACTCTGTCATCAATTTAGAGACCCTTTCAGAAAATTGTTAGAGATTAGACAAACGACTATTGGTTGCAAATCTTCTGTTGGAGAATTGAAATTCCCTACATATTACTTCTATAACTTTTTCCACTAATGGGAAATATACATTTTTCTTTTTAAGAGATGCATATAATTTTAGAAAAGCTGTGATGGTATCATTAAAGTCTAGGATTTTGGCTCCTCTAACCATGGGTTCAATAATCTCAGTTTGAGTCTCCACATCAGAAATGCATTCATATTCTCCTCAAACTGAGGTTCAATTATAGAAGTGTTAGGGATGCATGACACAGATATACATTCTCCAAGATTTCTCACAAGCTCAAGTAGCTTCACTAAAAGTTCAGCCACTGCCTAGGATTATAAAGTTCTTTAGGGGGGGAAAGATAATCTTTAGCCACCTTTGTTTGACTTTTTTTTTTAAAATCAGGAATAAACGTTAGCAACAGCTGAATGTTTTGTTTCACAACAAGATGAGAGCTATACATCCATTAACATTTTTTTTTTACATTTTCCATCCAAACAAGTGACCATTGTCCTTTTCACTTTCTTAATTTTCTCTAAATCCATGAAACCCCTCAGGCCATTAAAAGTTAGTGATATTAGTACAATCATTACACAGATCCTTTCTTTTCCAATGTGAAATTCATTGCCCATCTTTTCTAAATTGCAGGGCCATTGTAGTTTAAAAAAAAAAATACACTAGCAGCAGTGTAAAATATGAACATAAAATCATTATTAAAGAAAATCAGAATTTATAAATATTGGAATCCATTTTGTGTTTATTTACCTATCAGTGGAAGTAGGAGGAGGGGGACACAGAGAGATCTATAGTCTTTGTTAGAAAATTGGATCAGCATGAAAGCAGGATGTTTTGCAACAAAAATTCAACTACAGCTCTCCACAAATGTAAACACACCTCTCACACACACTCACACCAAAATATAATGGATGCCTCCAGGATCCAGCAAAGGAATAAAATGTCATGCTTCATCATTCTCTTAGCAAGACTCAAAGGTTTAAAAAGAATATATATTTTTATTGCACATTGGTCGTTTAAGACGCTTTCTTCTGTCTAGTCAATCACCAAATCAAATCAAATGCAGTCGGTGCACAATACTTTGTAGTGCCAATGAACAATATGATAGGGAGAGCATTGTAAGGCTTTGCCTTGCAATATATTTATATGTATATTATAAAAACTATTTAATCATATGTCTAATCATGGTGCTAAATCAATGTAATTTATTCTATGGTCGACATTTTGGTATCTTAGTAGATACATTTATCAAGACAGATGGTGGTAGTCCAGATTAGATCATCCTGTATGGTATTTTGTAAGCAGTTAAAGGACCACTATAACCACTATCGAATGGAAAAAAATATATATACAATTAAAAAGTTTGCGTATGTTTAATTAAAAAATGACAATCATAAAACTAGAAAAATGTTGATGCCTCTACGGGACCCTGGATGAATCCATGATGCTTAGGTAAAAGCTGTGTGTGTAAAAGACGGGAGCTTGCAGTTTTGGAGATCTGTGGTTGCATCTATTGATGCAACATCCTTCTTCTGGGTCAATGATGGGGGGAGGTGCCAATTTCCATTGTATCCAGTTATGTGGCAAAGACCCTGTGTTACCTCATCCCAAACCTTTCCCCCAACAGTGCATACAACATTATCACCACTTCCTGCTGAAACTGACACATGCACCTACAGAGTTAGGCCCTAAGCAATTTACTTGGATTACATCTGTAAAGTTGAATGGTTCACTATATGGCATTATTACCAAATTTAAGTTAAACAATGCAGTAGAAAATTTTGGCACTGTATCCACCATTTATGAACTGACGGATGCCAATGAGAAGTGTCAATCATGTTCTATAGTTATCCTTAGTGGAAATTGTACCCACATTGAAGTTGGACATGATATTTAATCATAATGAATGGAGCTGCTAGTGGACCACATCTTCAAAGTGGTTTATTTCAAACACTTTGCAGCTCTTGTGAGCATAAATTGAACTGCATCCCTAGACAATACTTCCATCATCATCATAATGACAAGAAATGTTATGTCCTCTTGTTTTATGATTAAGTATGGGTCCCCAGAACGGTAAATAGGAAAACTGGTCAGTATTCTCCCTTGCTGACCCAGTGTTAGGATATAAACCTAAAACGATATGATCTTTAGGGAAAAAAAGATTTTCAAAATCTTGTTCTATGTTTTATGTTTGTTATTATGTTTTGTGAAATGCGTGAAGAGGAGGAGACAATTAGGAACATGAGGGGATATGAGTAGAGGAATAATTGACCTATAATCAATTTATGTGTATTGAAATTGTTTCCCACAATGTTAATGGCCTAAACATTTCCTTTAAACTTTAGATAGTTATGGAAGCCTTTCATAAAGAAGATGCAGATGTCATCGTCATCCAAGAGACACACTGGAAAAGAGATAAAGAGCCAAATCTTTCTGACAACATATATAATTATAATAATAATAATAATTATTGTTTGCTGATGATATTGCAATCACTATAACAAATCCTCAATCTTCATTGAGATTTTTGATGGAAAGTTTAGAATGTTTTGGTAAACTTTCAAGGGTCGTTGAGGATTAAAGCATGGGAATTTGAGATAGGCCATGAATGGAATGAGAAGGACTGGAACACTGCTTTAGAAATAACAATGAGGACAGCTAAATGTACAAATTGTAGAGAAGTATAATGAATACAAAGGTGGTACATGGTACCTTCTGTTTAAGTAAAGATGGCACATAATAATTACAAGTGTTGGAGATGTGGGGAGAACAATGTTTCTAATCTACTGAATTGTAAGATGGAATTATTTCCTGATTGGATGCTTTTCCATATTTTTCCTATGAAGATGAATTTCTACGCTAAAAGTTTCATTATCCAAATTTTATTAGTAGCTAAATGGTCTATGATGAGATTTTGGAAACAACCAACTTGGGATATGGTAAAAACTATAGTAGAAAGTAATAAAGAAATATAAATCAATTTTTGGAAACTGTCTAACAATCCTTCTGATAAATCTGTAAAAAATGGCAGTGTTGAAATAAGCATGTGCACTAATTAACCATTAAATACATTGTTGTGCACACAGTATAAATATTTAGCCAACCACAAATCATTTACAAGGATAGCACTGAGAAATTGAACTTTAGCCAGACATTTTGCAGAGGCTATACATATACTTCATTGCATCGGAATTATGATCATTAATCATATATCACCCCTCCAGAGAGGGGATAATACAGCAAAGGTTCTACTTTAATTTGAAACAAAATATATACAGATACTGTGACAAGTTCTCAATCTTCCTTTGGGTTTGTGCCTGTCTTTCATGGAGGAACACAATTACAGGAGGCTTTAATACCTTTTCAAATTTTACTATAATCTTCAACAGTATTACATAAAATATAAAAATACATCAAATCAAAACAGCGCATAGAGAAAAACAGGCCTAGCCCCCACCAGAGCACTATCTTCACAGTTTGCTCACTATCTGGCTCCCACCCAGCTAAACCTAAGTATAACAAAACAAATAATCCAATATGATGTTACAATTTCTTAGAGTGTGAGGCCCCACCCAGGAAGTAGCTAGTATGAGCTAGTTTGGCAGACTAGCGAGGGCGATCAGACCAAATGAGGAGCCCCTGACATGCTCTGCAAACAGAGATTATGTTCAACCTGCTAAATGTCCCCACCAGAGCTTCAAACCCATTTAGAGGAGACTGTGGCTTGGAAAATTGGGCAACCGGATGTCGCCCAATTATGTTGCTCAATCTCTTCTTCCAACAATGAGAACCCCAGAGGATTCCCTCCATCCACACAGTGATAGGAATCCCTGGGGATCCCCTCCCCTGCTCACTCTTGATCTCCTCCTTCCCTGCTCACACCTGAGCCCCATCCCCCCTGTTTCCCGACATTAAAGGGCCCAAATGTACCTAAATTAACCCCTAACTACCATGAGGGTCCTTATAGACCCTAGTGTGACCTAAATTGACCCCCTGAAGCGCACGCTAACTATAAAACACTACAAAATAGAAATAAAAAATAAAAAATTACAAACCTCCCAATAACTTAAAAAAACATAAATTAAAAAAACATTAAATTATCAAAAATAAAAACCTAACATTACAAAAAATAATAAAACCTAAAATTGCAAAAAATAAAAAATTATTACAATTAAAAAGTGCCATTAAAATAAACCTGTAAATGAAAAATACATTAATAATACTTACTTACCCCAAATGATGATCCTGCCATGATCATCGATGCCCTGGTCTTCACTCTTTCGTAGCTCTATAAAAAAATACTTCAACAAATGAAGCTCTTCGTATAAGGGGCTGTATCATGGCAGATGGCTTATCATGATTTTGCGGCTTAAATATTATTTTTGGGGGCGTCTGATTGGCTGAAATATGTGTCAATCATATTTAAGCAAATCAAAATTGAATACTGGATGTGTCCCTGCTCATTGTTGCATAAGGACATTTTTGAACAAATCAGAATTCTCAGATTGATAATTGTCATTTTTTTTCCATAGAGGTTTACTTTAATTTAATTTCCTGTATGTTATTTATTTTCTTGCATTTGCTTTTATTTGATTTTTAGTGTAAATCTGTTTTATATTTTCAGTACTTATTTTTTTGCAATTTATTTTATAATTTTTTATCCTTTATAATTTTTTAAATTTTTTATTAATTCAGTTTTTTAATTCTAGTTTAATTCAATTTTTTTTCATAGTGTAGTGTATTCTTTACTGATGTGTTTATTTTTCTTTACTTAGGGTGCCATTGGGAAGCCCCATGGCACATAGGGGGTAAACTTGGACCCCTTGGTACTAGGGGGTAGTTTTAGATACCATGGGGGCCCTGTAAGGTCCCCCATGGTAATAATGGTTAATATTAGAATACCACGTGGCACAGGGTTAACAGTTAGGTGCCATGAGGTTTCTATACAGTGTGAGAATTGGGGTAAGTGGGGGAAGATATCCAGAGGGTTCACTTTAGTGCGCGGGAGGAGGGAAACCCTGGGTGATCTGCAGTGTGGTCATTAACCCACTGCCTATACATTTATTATTATTATCCTTTATTTGTAATGTGCCAACATATTCCCTAGATGTCTACAGGGCTTAAGTACAAGGCAAAAAAAAAAGAAAAAAATTAACAACATTACAAAATAAGGGAGGGCTCTATCTTTGAGCTTTATAATCAACTGTACATACTGCTTTTCCCAAAGCACCTTACAAGACTGAAAACATGCAAACATACAATGTAAAGGTTTGGGTGAGATACAGGAGGGTGATAGATGCAAGATGGCAGTGTGAAGGCAGTAGACTCAAGCAAGTGAAGGTGGCTGTGTTTTGCACTGTACATTGTGGGTGTGAGTGATATAATGCTGTAGGGTGTTCAGTTGTGCATATTATGGTTGAAGGTGATAAGTTTTTTTAAACCAATGCATTTTCAATGATTTTTTTAAAGCTTTTGAGTTTTGTTGAGCGAGGCAAGGAGTTCCACAGATTAGAGTCAGCATGAAAAAAATCCTGAAGGCAGGAGTGGGAGGAGGTGATAAGAGAAGAGGAAAGAAGAAGGTCATTAGCAGAGCGAAGAGGGTGGTTGGGGGAGTATTTTGAGATGAGAGTCTAGCTGTTCATTATATATTACAGTGGAGACAAATGGGAAATGGGGAGGCCAGTAAAGAGTGAGCTGCAGCAGTTGAGTTGAGATATGAGGAGAGAATGTATTAAAATTTTAGTTGTGCCTTTCGCAAAACACTGGAAAGCCACTTCTCCATCAAACACTGAGGTGAGGCAAAAAATAGGATACATACAAAACATGAGCTCACTATCGGCCGAAGTAGACGGGAAATACAGACGCCGGGCCTCCTGCTGGGACACCTGGACGCTGCGGGATCCTCTCGGAGGTTAGTTCTATTTCTAAAACTCTCACTCATCTATTAGTAAAGGCACAAATTCTGCACAAAACAACACAAAGGGCCGCTAGGGTAGGACCCGTATAGGTCCTCAGGTACTGTTTCTAGGCTGGTCCAAGTTTGAATGTTACGAATGCTATGTATTGAAATCTAGTTGTAAGGGAACTCTGAAACAAACTTCTCGACTGTTTGCAATTTGTATTACTTCAAACGTTATATGTTTATTCATGTTATGTTTTTTTCAATTTATAAACAAAATAAAGGAAAAATTGAATAAAAAAAAAAAAAAAAAAAAAATAATAATAATTTAGTTGTGCCTTGAGTAAGATAGTAAAACTTGTTGGATATGTTTTTTAAGTGAAACTGGCAAGATTTTGTTATTGATTGTATGTGAAGAATTAAATGGACGACAAGGTTCAGTAGAAACCCAAGATAACAAGACTGGGAGGTTGGAGTGATTATGGTATTGTCAATAGTGAGATATATTTGAGGAGGGGAAGCTGTAGTAGAGGGTGGTAAGACTAGTAGGTCAGTCTTTGACATGTTGAGTTTGAATTGACGGATGGACATCCAGGAGCATATGCTTGAGAGGCAGTTGGCAACCAGTGCTAGAAGATAGGAGAATAAATCTGGTGCTGAGAGATAGATTTGAGTGTCATCTGCATATAGATTATACTAGAAACCAAAATATTGTATTAGTGTACCAAGGGAGGATGTAAAGATGTAGAAGAGGAGGGACCTATGAGTGAACCATGGGGTACGCCAACAGACAGAGGGTGAGGTGAAGAATATGTGCCAGAGAAGGAGACACTAAATGTACAATCTTCTAGATAAGATGTGAACCATGAGAGTGGAGAGTTTGGATTAGAAGATGGTGGCTAACTGTATCCAAGGCAGCAGAGAGATTCAGGAGAATTAGAATAGAGAAGTGATCATTTGACTTAGCATTGAGCAACTTTTGGGCTGTTGTTACTTTTAGTGACTTTTGTGAGGGCTGTTTCTGTACAGTGTTGGGATAGGAAGCCAGATTGGAGATGAGAAGTAGTGTTGTTTAACAAAATTGAAGGCATAGAAGTAGGAGCACAAAATAAACTTGTAATTGATCAAGTCTGCTGATGTGCACAATTTCCTTCAAGGCCATTCAGCGGTGCGGCAGCACCTCTGGATGTGTAGTATTTAGTATGTAGTATTTAGTGTGTATTTAGACTGCTACGGAAACTACTGAGCTAAAGGCTCAGTCTCTTTTACTGTATTCTAAGTGGAGATGGTAGTGCTTAGGGATAACGGGAGAAAAGGCTGGGTACATGCTATTTTATTGGAAAGTTTGTGGAGGGTGCAATTTGGATGGATACATAGCTAGCACAAAAAAAGCTCCCACGAGAAAGCCATTTTGCGAACCGATGTATGCAATTAGTATAGGGCCCTTAAAGCCTCACACATCATAAAGTCTTTCTTGACTCTGATCTAACATGACCCCCCACCTACCCTGTCAACATCCATCGACCTATGATACGACTGCACTATTTTCTCCATCTCTCATAGCTGCTACACCCACATACTTAACCACTAATCAATTCTCTACTCTTTTATCAATTTTTCCTTTCTGACCTCCATGTTCTCTATAATTTCTCTCTTTCTACAGTTAATTTCATTTTAACTAATTGAAACATGCCACAGCAGGCTAAAAATGTGTACCATTGAATGTATAATGCCAAGCCATTGATGTTCCCTTTTAATTATTTCACCTTTTGTTTATTTCTTTAGTCTGTAAGCTTGCAAGTTCTCAGTCTTTCAAAGCAGTTTGTGTAAAAGTGTCAGGTGTATGACTGTTATCTCAAGGGCAGGGTTGTCAATTCCTTTTGAATCAGATTCAATATTGTCATACCCATGTTTTACTGTACCCCAGCAGTATGGAAACGATTGGTGCTATAAAAATAAGACATAATAATAATAATAATAATAAGACATACAAACACAAAGAATAATTAATAAAAAAATCTAATGTACACTTATTTAAAAAAAAAAGTATTTTTGGATAGTAAATTCTATTTAAAATCAAGTAAGCAGAGCACGGTATAGGCCAGTTATGAATTGTAGCAGGAAAATGAAAACCTTAAAGCTAATCACGTCATACAAGTTATTAGAATTGTAAAAACAGCTTACATTATAGCATCAGCACTAGGAACCAACTGTTTTTTTGCAGCCTGCAAAGCTCTCCCATGGAGAGACTCAAGAGATTTAGCAGACTCTCCATACAGAGTAGACAGCATGTCATAATGCAATGAATCTGACAGAGCTGCAGGCTTCACATGCAGAATTAATAATAGCTTAAAGGGCCATTGACGTTGACCAAACTGCTCATAATACAGTGAAAATAAAGTAAAAATGCACAGTTTTTTTAAAAAATGAAGTATTTTTCATCTATATATCTTGGTGTTTATATGGGCTGATGCCCTGTATTAGTAATAAGTAAGGGTGTGTAGAAGCTGTAGCCAATAGCCTGAGTACTACATGATATATTAGCATCTATTGAGCTGGCTTTGACTAACAACTCTATCAGTTAGATCTTCCCAGCATGTTCAAAACAGTGGTTGACCTAGTCTCTCAAAGACTGATTGGAGGAGGTAGAATGCTGCAACTGCAGTGCCGTACAACATACTGTGTCCTGCTTATAGACCCACAGATTCACCTTGCTGTGTATCTTCCTGCCTGTGTCATTTTGCTACAGGTAATAAGGAGAAGCAAGCAAAGTATGTATGTGCATTTAAACAGCACTATGTATTTAGAGCTATTTAGGCAGCCTTCACAGGTAAATGGTGGTAAAACCATACACAGAGATACGGATAAAGTTGTGCAGGACACAGATAGATCTAGAAGAACAAGACAGGGATAGCTGTGAGGCATGTTATGGGCAGGTGAGGCATGTTATGGGCAGGCTGGCAATTTATGCCAGAAAGCCCAATATACACACAAGCAAAAAAACAATCTATCTATCTATCTATCTATCTATCTATCTATCTAATCTATATCAGTGGCGAAGATAGAGAATGGAGGGCCTTAGTGCAAAAAGACAAATTAGAGCCCTTCCAAGGGGGATTTGTAAAAATGTTTTTGCTCTGCCCCCTCCCTGTACCAATTTACGTATTGCCTTTCCTCAAGACCCCTTCCCTTAACAGCTCCCCTTCCCAAAATAACACCCCTTCCCTTACCTGCTGCCTGTGCGAAGCTCCTTTGCTTACAGCATGGCTCCAGAACTTGGGCAGGGCCAGGTTGAGGGGGACCCCCTACACTACGCTATAGAAATAGATATACTATCTGTACATAGCACCCAGTCCCTCTCAACAACTACCACAGACAAAAAAGGCAAAAAAATTAAATTACACATCGCCGTGTCCCCTACCAGAGGAGGGTCCTGATGCACTGCACCACTGGTAGCTCCGCCCCATATCTCTATAATTCTACAGTTTAATGGCTTGCTGTGGTCTTAGCAGTAAATGTGTTAATCTGCATAAAGTTACAGAATAGACAGGCAAAAAGACAACTCCATTTTGATTGACTAAAGAGCTGCACCCCCCTAAGATAGCAGTGAGGGGGCAAAAGGGAGAACTGGAGCAATGTAAACATGAAATCTTTGAAATAAGATACATCTGCTACAAAAAGTGTATCCATTTAACAGAGCACAGAGTAAAACAACTTTAAATTTGCCTCACCACCTATTAGTGTCTTCAATAGTCCCAGATTGTGTTGCTCCAGAGGGGCAAATTCAAAAGTGCTTTGTTTGTGAACTCTGAACCCCTGTTATAAGAGCGTTCAAAGCAGGTTGCATCACTGTCTCCCTCCCACACACTATCAGTGCTGTCATTAAGGCTCCTGAGGCTGCATTATAAAAAATAACAACATTTCTTTATTCAGACAAGAGGCTCTTCTGACAGAATTGCCCCTAGGTGTTTTAGTATACAGATAAAATTACATTTTTGCAGGTTTATGTGGCTTTTACCTTTTTCTTTTGACTCTAGACCTTCACATACCACAACCTCTCTTCCATATCTGAAGTCATATAACTTACCCCCACTCCACAGTTTGCTCTCTATTCATGGTATCCTCCTCTTTACAGCTTAATCACTTGGTCTGATTTACTGACTTCCTCCTTAGGGGCTTATGGGACACACAAATCTGAATGTCCTAGGGCAGAAAAAAAAAAACACACTCATAAGTCACAGGCCGCCAATCAGCCTAGTTTTGGAAAAGTTCAAGACAGTATAGGGTGAATGAGATATTCAACGTAATTCAAAGATGGTTACTTTCTAGTTCAAAATGAAAACATTGCTAGTGTTGTTATGTTATGAAACTGGGAAAACCTTATTAGAGGCTGACATATAATAAAAGAGACATCGTAGACAGACAGGATAAGTCCAAACTGAGGTAAACCATTTTTATTTAATCATATATATTACAATGATTTAAAGTACACTATATCACATGGACCCTAAATAAGTGCACTCAATTTCCATTTGCCATTCTTACTCATATATCTGTTTACCCACTCAATCTCCTGGTCTGTTTGTATTTCATGACACCCCTGCTGTGATGGTTTTATTTTAGATTTCTTAAAAAAATCATTACAACCCCTACTCACTCATATTGTCAGTACAGGAGTTGGACAGGTGACAGGCTGTTATCTGTAGGATAGTTGCCCAGTGCTAGTGGATCTTTACTTAATGTATAATATTCTTGTTTATTTTGATAAACTGATGCTGAAAGGAACCTTAAAACCTTAAAATTGCAGTACTTGTGCTTTGTCATGAACTCACCATCACTTTCCTTCCTGGAAGCTCTATATTGGACAAGAATGACGTGAACTCATCCTATTTAATAACAGAGACACATGAGGGTGGGGACAGTTGGATGACCCTATCAGCAAATATTTATTTTTTCTGCTCCAAAATGAGTGGAGTTTTTGCACTCTAAAACAAAGTCAAGTGATTTTTTACTGTGTCAGCCTCCTTTGTGCATCTTAATTTACTTAATACCAGCAGACACAATTAGTATTCACTGTACAAGTGATACATTTTGCTTCATGAACAGATTTAACACGTACAATGATCATTAGTTTGTCTGCAGTACTAGTCAAAAACATGTCTAACCTTGACTAACAGACCAAAAAATTAATCTTTCGGTTAATGCAATGTAGAATACCTAAATTTATGATGTTTTTTAGTTTTACCTTGTAACCTGCACTAATATGCATAAAGTAATTAGAAAAGCAGACCTTATTCCCTCTTGTTATTTGAAATAAGAGATTTCAAACAAACTCCTATTCCTACTGCTGTGCTTAAAAATATAAGCAGATAAATCAGTTTATTAGGTTACAAAACTGTGAAGTGAAATCCATCATGGTAAAAAAGAACAATGGTCTACATTCTCTAAAATTCACAATGCCTTGGAAGGAGATGAAATACAGATTGATTTACAGTACTAAGTCTATATACTAAGGTGGTGTCTAAAAAATACAGTGGAGATTACTTGAATGATCAAAGTTTTTTATAGTCAAGATTACTGAATCTAGCACAATATTTCAAAAGAGTTGTTGCCAAATATGCCAACACTCCCTTCCTGTGCTAATTTGCATTTTAGGACACCTGTCGTCTTAGCTGTTGCTTCCCTACTGTATGATGTGGCAAGGAGTCAAAGCACCCGGCTGTAGACAACATATATTTTCTTATAATTTGATCCAGTATACTTTTAACCAATGAATCAGTTCCTTGACTATTAACGGATGAGTTCACTATCTGTTACAGCTGCCTGTGAAAGGGTTCACTGCTTCTATGTCTTACTTTTCTCAATCTAAGCTGTTTAAGTTGTTTAATGTGACAGATAACATCTCTAAGGAATCCACCTAATTCAGTAAATATGAAGCTGAAATTGCATGACTACTGTTGTTTACTTATGTGGCACTACCAAAAATTAGGCAGCATAAAAGCTTTATAATCTATGCAATATAGAAGATTTTACATGGACACCTGTATAATAGGTCATCAGTCATTAAAATGTTTTTTAGCAATGATGTGATCTGTAAGGCCACAAAATCCCCAGGGTGAATCACAACAAATTAATTTACATATAATTTACATATGGATGAAAATATTTTATACTATATAACACCAAATTGAGCAATTGTAAGTTACTGGAGCCCGTAAGCTAATTTGCTATTCAATTGGTGTTTTTTTGTAGCCGCAAATGGTCTACTTGTTACGGGCTTGACATTTTTGCGGTTGTTACAACAGTAACTTACGCCCATGTAAGCCTTTGATCTTTCACGTCTGCAAGAGTTACAATTGCTAAAATCGCAAATGCTATTCAATTGCTACAATTACACAACCCCGCAAATGTTTTTATACCCATGAACGGCAAACGTAGAGGAAAATCCAGATGGGACTCGCAAAGGGGTTAAAGACGTGTCCGTAGCACTGTGAATGCAAATAAAAAAGAAAATACTGCACCATAAATGACGGGGAAAGCGATGTAAGACATTAGAATTATTTGCACAACAGTCTTAAGCTTACAAATCGGCAATAAAAAAATAATTATTGTTATATTTAATTTTGGGGTTATATCGATCTCGGGAATTAATGAGATAATACATATCAGGCTATCCATATTTTGCGGGTTTGCAAATCCGATCGAATATGGGACCTCTAAATGCTAGTTGATTGACATGTAACCTCCATCCTATACTGCCATAATGATGGTCTCCTTTTCTATTGGCTATTTCTAAATGGGTAATTAGTGCCTTGCTTAACTGATCCTGATCAAGCTCTGAAATGGTACATACGATTGCATGGTTTACGGTTTCGGTTATCGTCCCGTAACTTGCAGGCTTGTCCAATTGAATAGCTCTGTAATTGTAGCAGAGTTCAAACCTGCAGCAAGACCGCAAACATACAACCTGTATACCGTGAGTTGCAGACTTGCAATTGAATGAGGCTCCAACAGCCACATTAAATTTGAGCCCTGCATCGGCATCGTGAGACTTGAAATCTAGCTGAATTATAGTGCTATTAAATTAGAATGGCCTGTGAGTTACTAGCTTGAGATGCAGACCCGTAAGTCAATCATTGAATGGAGCCAATGTAAAAAGAGATCATCATCATTACGTCTCTGAAAAAGGGGAGGTTAGATTTCAAAGTCCTACGGGCTACAATTAAAGTTTGCGATCGGACCCACATTCCATATTCTATCACATGCGGTTTCCATTATATGTATTAACACATTGATTGCCAGAATCAATATAACACAAAAGTTAAACATGAAATAAAGTATTTTTCGGCGCCGATTTGCGAGCTCGAGAATGCTGTGCTATTAATTCTAAGACCTAACATCACTTTCCCTTTTAATAATAGCACAGTAGTGTGTTTTTATATCCATTTACAGTGCTACGGATTGGACTTTACCCCCCTTGCGGGTCCTCTCTAGCACTCGTTGCGCTTTGGGCTCCATTTGCGTGTTACAGGGTTGAATGCAAGTGAAATTGTAGCAATTTAATAGCATGATTGAAATTGAAGTGGTTTCAGGCTTCAGAGAACAAAGGATTTGCGGCCGCGAAGTTCAGTGTTTCATGTCCTGTAGGCTTTTTTCGGCCGTTCTATGGCTTAACCCACAAGTCGTCTGCGGATTGGTTTAAGAGGCTAATTTAATAGCCGTAAGGCTTGCGGGCTACGTTACGTTACGGATTTACACGTAGCCCGAATTTAATAAGGCTGCAAGTTAGTAAATATTATATACATTTTAATTACTCTACACAATAATGTATTTTATGGAAGTGACTGCCTATATGCAAACTTCTGTTGTATCATTTAGCTGCACCAACCAAATCGTATTCAACTCATTTTTTATTGCAAAATGGACATGGAACACAACTGTTTTCTAGCATTTAAAAGAGCATGTTTTAAACATTATAAAAGTTGTTTTTAGCATTAAGTTAAACCTGCTTAAACCTCATTGAAACTAAGAGTAAGTGCAGAGAGCATACTTTAGTCTGAAGATTGTATTGGTTGACAGAGGGCAAGCACCCAAGAGCAGTTAAGCATCTGAATATGTTTTTATGCTCTGAGACTTTTAATTGGAAAAAACTCACTGAGACACATTATCAAATACCCTCTTTCTTGCGCAACTAAGAAAATATATTTTGATGTCCCTTTAAGATAGTGTTTCGAGTTTTGAGAGCAAAATTATAATGGAAGAACACATGAAACATTATAACATGTTTCCTTATTAATAATATCAGGTTACATAATTGATATGTTATAATTATATGAAATGCTTGGGCAATATAATATTACACTCACACTGTATTCTCTATAAAATATAAAAACAGAAATGACAATCCTATTGTTTATTTGTACAGCCATTCTAAAACAGATACTGTATATATTTACACAGTATAATTTGATCTTAATATGCAATAAGTCTCTGTGTTAATTTTAGGTTAAAAGTAAGCTGACAGTAAAAAAATATATATCCTGTGAATACTCAGGTAAGCACCCTCTTCAGTTAAGAGTGGATAGCTGGTAATTATTTACCACATTTCAATCCCAATTGTTTTTATAATAGATAGTAATTATGTCTCTTTCCTAGTAATCAAATGTTGACCAGACACTGAATATGTTATGGCGTGTAGAAAGGTGACTGAAAACCCTCCACTGTATATCTAGCATTACAAGGCCATTATGAGTACTTTTACATGTCTCAAATAGGCCAAGAGACATGTTTAAGAACACAGCCACGGATTAGGATAAAGTGCCGGAATCCACTTTCATCCTTATATAGGGCTCATCAGAGTGAGGTTGGTTCTGGCAACTGTGAAATGAGGCTGGAGAGAGACTCTGACCAGACACTAAAAGTGATATATTTTGAGCCTCATTTCATGTCACTACCCAGAATCCGTAGATACAGTGGAATTACCATTTTTATGAGTTCTGTAGAAAATACCTGTCTCTTGGCCTGCTTGAAACATTTAAGTGTACTCAGAATTACCTAATCAAAAGTAAGAACATTTAGAACAAAGGCACATTGTGTTGATGGACCCAGGGAAGGCTGAATCTACGTAGTTGGCTTTAATATTACTTCTTTCAAAGGTAGGATGTCTTAAAATATGGACAACATCAACACAAAACCCTTAAAGGAACACTGTAGTTCAAGAACACAGACACTTGCAGCCTTATTAAATTGCGATTCAGCAAATTTAAAAGGGCTCCATATAAGCACATAGCATATTTTTTTACAGAAGTTTTTAGTTAGTGAAGACCTTGCTTTTGGATAGAAGTTCACTAACTAAAAACTTCTGTAAAAACATATACTACGTGCTTATATAGAGCCCTTTTAAATTTGCTGCATCACAATTTCATAAGGTTGTTGTTGTTCAAGTATGCATCCAGTTCACAATATTAGCAGCAGCATAAACCATATACAAAAAAAATGTTTTTGAGAAAATATGAATTGTTGAAGACTCACTTATGAGCACATTTTGTGTTTGTTATATCCCACCTTGAGAGCTGAATATGTGTATGTAGAGTAAGGGATGGTTGGGAAGGGAACAGACAGAAATCCAGAACCATTTTTTGATCACTGGATCAAACAGGATTCAGATTCACAGCAGACAAATTGCATCACCCAGGCCCAGACTCCTTAATACATTCACTGCAACAAATCTCTCCAAAAATGTAAACACCCCTCACACACACACACCTTCCACCAATGTATCATGGTTCTCACCAAGGTCCTGCAGTGGCATCAACATTTATTTTTTACTTAACAATTGAATGTAGGCCTTTTTGATGCTTAACTATGCTCTTAGATTAAAGGATTACAAAAATATATTTTTATTTTTTCATTGTGCAGTTGTCCTTTAATATTAATTTATTTCTGTCATTCATGTTTTAAGAAGAGTTTCCTATTAAAGTACCACTGTGGTGAAAAAATGTAAATAGCGCCTGTTAAACAACTACACTTGAAAATAATCAAAACATATTTACAATATAAAAAATAAATAATATAGCCTCTAATTTATTACTTTTATATTAGTTTTATATGCAACTGTGCTGCTGTACATTATGCCATTTTCGATTCCAGAGAGGTAGAAGGAGACTTTGAAAACAGAGGAAGTTTGTATCTGTACAAATAGAGGTGGTAAATATACCTGGCAGTGGATTTATTAACTTAAACTGAAAGCCCATTTGTTTGCAAAGACGCACCATGTTGAGCAGACGCAGCAAGAAGCAGGTTTAGTAAATAGAATGGAAGTCTGCTGTAGAGAATAATTGTGAAATATGTAAAGGCTGTGTTTATTTTACACATTAACATATTTTGAAAAGACAGTATAGAAAAAATGTAACCACAGTTGTCCTTTAAATAGTGTTTCTCAGTATTCCCATCTTTAAAGGGTCTTACCTAATGTCATTGCTAATTATGGGCTCAATTACATGACTCCTATAGAAACTCTTGTAAGTCTGCCGTGGTCCTATAAGAGTTCTTATAAACAAATCAGTAGAGTTAGTGCTTGGCACCCTCAAAAGAACTGCCATAAACTATACTGACTTGCACCCAAGGGGTATTGTCTATAGCTCTCTAATGTTTATATATATACCAGAGACTTGCCCGTCAAAAATGACGGGGTAATAAAATTGTAAGGCAGGTAATGCTGTTTGCCACAGACATGAGTTTTTTTGGTGGTCTGACATCCTTTGGCGCTCATTGCGAGCCTCGCGCTCAGCGTCTTCGGCGCTCATCGCGTGGCTCGCAATGAGCGCCTTTGGCGCTCATTGCGAGCTTCTTGGTTGTTGTATATTTTTTTATCAGAGGCACTTTTGCTGTCATTGTAAGGTCTGCGCTGATCTGCTTTCTGTGCTTTTTGCAAGGTTGTACCCTGGTGTAGTTTGAGGCGCGCAGTAAATGGCTTTTGCGTTTATTGCGATAGTGTTTTTTTTTTGTGTATATGTATTTTTGTATGCTAATTAGTGATGTCC
This sequence comes from Discoglossus pictus, assembly GCA_027410445.1. NCBI lineage: Eukaryota > Metazoa > Chordata > Amphibia > Anura > Alytidae > Discoglossus > Discoglossus pictus. Next base: position 183,865,743 of record CM050166.1, on the reverse strand, counting down.
CAAACAGTTCGGCGGAGAACTATTCGCGGCGATTTTCGAATGTTCGCGTCCGCCACAAACGGCGAACACATGCGCTTTTCGGTTATCATTGAGGAAACTTTGAACATCATTTATTTTATTTTATATTTTTTTTTGTGTAATCTATGCCTGCCTGCCAGCGTGTGTGTGTGACAGGCTAACACCTAACAACTTATATTGTGCTTATTTTCACTACTCATACCTGGTGGTGTAACATACATTGAAAACAACCATTATTTTCCTGTAATCTAATTTCAGTTGCCTGCCTGTGTCAGGCTCACAGTTTATATTTTGCTCAGTGACATAAAACAACTTTTTTTGACTGTAATAGATTGAATAGCAATTGCCTGCCTACAGGCGTGTGTGTGAAGCCTATTGCATCTACTCAACTTTTGCTAGTGCACAGTGACACTCATATCTGGTGGCACCTTAGATTGCACGCGCAGTGCCCCAAATTGGAAGTGGGAGGACCTACCAAGCATCTTTTTCTATCTCCCGCTTCCAAAAATCCATGCCATATACACGTCCCCTGATAGTGGACGTAACAGGGATTAAACCGATAGGAATAGTACTACTTAACAGTACACACCTTATAATAACGCAGACAGAGGCAACGCGTATAATCTTCCATGCTGTGCAGTGGAAGCCCCCAGACTCTGACCTGTGTATAATCTTCCATGCTGGGCAGTGGAAGCCCCAGACTCTGGGAGTCTGAAGAAGAGGAGTCAGAGGAGGAAGGTGGCTTTGAGGAGGTGGAAGACCAAACACAGCAGGCGTCCCAGGGGGCTTGTTGTCACTTTTCGGGGAACCTTGGTGGCTGGGTGGAGGAAGAGACCTTCAATGACATCAGTGAGGACAAGGAACGGGACATGGCTAGCTTGGTATACAACCTTGTGCAAATGGGGAGTTTGCGGTTGTGCAAAGGGACTGTTTGCGGTTGTTTGGGGTGCATTAAACTGGGAGATTGGTCTGTTACTGTGAAGCGGGTGTAACCCTTACACTACCTGATCGATACAACATCATACCTGATGTTTTAAAGCATGTTATTCTAAACAATTTAGGAATGTTAGGTGATTTATGCCCTTTATGGCTTAAAACCAGACTCTGCATCAACTATGTAATTTTACGTGGGAGTTTTGCCATGGATCCCCCTCCGGCATGCCACAGTCCAGGTGTTAGTCCCCATGAAACAACATTCCCATCACTATTGTGGCCAGAAAGAGTCCCTGTGGGTTTTGAAATTTGCCTGCCCATTGAAGTCTATTGCGGTTTGCCGGGTTCGCCCGTTCGCGAACATTTGATAGAAGTTCGGGTGCGCTGTTCGCGAACCGAAAATTTGATGTTCGCAACATCACTAATGCTAATTAAATAAGTAATGAAATAATAAATTACCAAATATACTCGAGTATAAGCTGAGTTTTTCAGCCCTTTTTTTAAGGCTAAAAAGGGCCCCCTCGGCTTATACTCGAGTCACTCCCCCTAGTGTCTCTCTAACCCCCCCCCCGTGTCTCTCTACCCCCTTGTGTCTCTTTCCCTCCCCCCTCCTCATACTCAACCCCCCTCCTCCTCATCAACCCCCTCCTCAACCCCCTCCTCACTTTCTCCCCTCTAAATACCTCCCCCTCACTTACCTGCTTCTTATCCGGCCACTGCTCCGTCTTGACCCCGGCGCGCATGTGACGTCACATGCACGCCGCGTCATTAGCATATACCGGGAGGAGGAGGGTTGAGTCTGAGGGGGGGTGAGGAGGGGGTGATGAGGAGGAGGGTGGTTGAGGAGGGGGTTGAGGTTGAGTGGGGGGGGTGAGGAGGGGGATGAGGATGGGGGGTTGAGGAGGGGAGTTGAGGATGGGGGTTGAGGAGGGGGCTGATGAGTCGGAGGGAGTTTGAGGTTGAGGAGGGGGGTTGAGGTTGAGGGGGGGTGAGGAGGGGGTTGATGAGGAGGAGGGAGGTTGAGTTTGAGGAGGGGGGTTGAGGTTGAGGGGGGGGTGAGGAGGGGGATGAGGATGGGGGTGAGGATGAGGATGGGGAGGTTGAGGATGGGGGTTAAGGATGGGGGGTTGAGGAGGGGCTTGATGAGGAGGAGGGGGGTTGAGGGGGGGGTGAGGAGGGGGTTGATAAGGAGGAGGGAGGTTGAGGTTGAGGAGGGGGTTGAGGTTGAGGGGGGGTGAGGAGGGGGATGAGGATGGGGGGTTGAGGATGGGGGTTGAGGAGGGGGGTTGAGGATGGGGTTTGATGTTGAGGAGGGGGGTTGAGGTTGAGGGGGGTGAGGAGGGGGTTGAGGATGGGGGGGTTGAGGATGAGGATGGGGGTTGAGGCGGGAGGATGAGGGTAGGGGGTTGAGCAGTGAGGTGGAGGGGGGGTTGAGGAGGGAGGATGAGGAGGGGCTTGAGGATGACGAGGGAGGTTAAGGATGAAGAGGGAGGTTGAGGAGGGGGTTGAGGATGAGGAGGAAGGTTGAGGATGAGGAGGGAGGTTGAGGATGAGGAGGGAGGTTGAGGATATGGAGGGGGTTGAGGATGGGGGGGGTTGAGGATGAGGGGGTTGAGGATGAGGAGGGAGGTTGAGGATGAGGAGGGAGGTTGAGGATCGAGTCACTCATTTTACCCAGTATTTTGTGGTAAAATAGGTGCCTCGGGTTATACTCGGGTCGGCTTATTCTCGAGTATATACAGTAATATACTTTACTTATTTGTAATTAATATATGCAGGAAGCATTGTGCTGAAGAGCTGACAATCTGTTTTGATGTTCCTGTAGCATACAATGTAGGTTTGCACTGTTGTGGAGCTGAAGTATAAGTGTCAGCAATGTTTGAAGTGTGTAATGTAAATAGGCTGCGTGCGCGAAGGGGAAGTCGTTAGTGTAGCTGTGTATTTCCACATTCTGTAAGTTAGTGTTGTAAAATGGCGGCGAATATGTATGTGGTACGCGGGTGTGGTTAATTTAGCGTCCTTGCTAAAAGTGTATCTTGTACCTCATATGGCTTTTTGGAAAAGCCTTATGTGTTGGTGGTGCTTTGCGGTCGTGTACCCTCGTTTTCGTTCTTTTTGGCGGCCATTTTTTCTCTCGCTTAACTCGGTAAATTGGACTTAAATTCAGGTGTAACTTCACTTGCAGAAGTCCTGGGTGGCCCCCTTGCTGTGGGTAAGCTTTTTATGTCATTTTGTGTGTATTTATTGTTTTTTATGTTTTCAGCTGTGCGCGGTTTGGCCGTTAAGGTCGAATTTTTGCAAGTCTGTAATGTTTTTTTTTCTAATGAAATAATAAATTACCAAATATACTCGAGTATAAGCTGAGTTTTTCAGCCCTTTTTTTAAGGCTAAAAAGGGCCCCCTCGGCTTATACTCGAGTCACTCCCCCTAGTGTCTCTCTAACCCCCCCCCGTGTCTCTCTACCCCCTTGTGTCTCTTTCCCTCCCCCCTCCTCATACTCAACCCCCCTCCTCCTCATCAACCCCCTCCTCAACCCCCTCCTCACTTTCTCCCCTCTAAATACCTCCCCCTCACTTACCTGCTTCTTATCCGGCCACTGCTCCGTCTTGACCCCGGCGCGCATGTGACGTCACATGCACGCCGCGTCATTAGCATATACCGGGAGGAGGAGGGTTGAGTCTGAGGGGGGGTGAGGAGGGGGTGATGAGGAGGAGGGAGGTTGAGGAGGGGGTTGAGGTTGAGTGGGGGGGTGAGGAGGGGGATGAGGATGGGGGGTTGAAGAGGGGAGTTGAGGATGGGGGTTGAGGAGGGGGCTGATGAGTCGGAGGGAGTTTGAGGTTGAGGAGGGGGGTTGAGGTTGAGGGGGGGTGAGGAGGGGGTTGATGAGGAGGAGGGAGGTTGAGTTGAGTTTACTTATTTGTAATTAATATATGCAGGAAGCATTGTGCTGAAGAGCTGACAATCTGTTTTGATGTTCCTGTAGCATACAATGTAGGTTTGCACTGTTGTGGAGCTGAAGTATAAGTGTCAGCAATGTTTGAAGTGTGTAATGTAAATAGGCTGCGTGCGCGAAGGGGAAGTCGTTAGTGTAGCTGTGTATTTCCACATTCTGTAAGTTAGTGTTGTAAAATGGCGGCGAATATGTATGTGGTACGCGGGTGTGGTTAATTTAGCGTCCTTGCTAAAAGTGTATCTTGTACCTCATATGGCTTTTTGGAAAAGCCTTATGTGTTGGTGGTGCTTTGCGGTCGTGTACCCTCGTTTTCGTTCTTTTTGGCGGCCATTTTTTCTCTCGCTTAACTCGGTAAATTGGACTTAAATTCAGGTGTAACTTCACTTGCAGAAGTCCTGGGTGGCCCCCTTGCTGTGGGTAAGCTTTTTATGTCATTTTGTGTGTATTTATTGTTTTTTATGTTTTCAGCTGTGCGCGGTTTGGCTGTTAAGGTCGAATTTTTGCAAGTCTGTAATGTTTTTTTTTCTAAGTCCCGCGGCTCGTATTTTTTTAGTGTAAGTCCGTAATTTTTTCGTTCTAAGTCCCGCGGCTCATAGTTTTTTGTTTAAGTCCATATTTAGTCATTGCGTGTTTGATTTTTTTCAAAGTCCCGCTTCTGTGGGTGTTTGTAACCGCTCGTGAGGCGGAGAAGAGCCACCACCTCCGCAAATGCGGCCCCTCGCTTCGCGAGGGTCCGCATTTGCCGCCTGCAATCAGCCTTCGGCTCATTGCAGCCGACGTTGGAGCCTCCACCTTCCGCAAATGCGGCCCTTCGCTTCGTGAGGGTCCGCATTTTCGGACCAAACTGCGTCCCTCGCTTTGCGAGCAAAGCAACGCTAGAAGTAGCAAAGCGTGACGACGATTCGTAGTTTACAACTATTGTATGTGGTATATATATATGAGTTAATTGTGTTTCTAGCTGCGCTTCTGGATTAAAAGGCAGGTACATTTTGTAACACACAGTTTTATACAATTAAATTAAAAATAAGAAATTATAAAAAGTAATTGTGTTATATATCAAATACAATATTTTTAAGACAAGCAGCCTGATCTAATTTTTAGATCATTTTTTAGATATTGTATCTTTAGATCCTTGGTGCTTATTTTCTGTTTCTTTTTCCTTAGTACTGAAAAATAGACAAGGAGAAAAGAGGCTCCTCTAAGGTAGCAAATTTTGCAAATGAGGAAAATTCTTTAAAAAGTAGGTAATCTCCTTACATTTATGTCAGGTTATTCAGGCCCTCAGATCCTGTCACTGCTCTCCTTGTACAGGGTTATGTGTGCAGTCAGCTTTATGCATGCAGTCATCAGGGAGAGAAAGGTGTTGTCAATAAAATGTAATCCAAAGGGAAATAACAATATAAAAAGCTTACATTAGGCTTAGTAATGTCCATAAATGGAAGATAACTTCCTTCAGCCCTCTGTGTCTGTATATCAACAGGTCAACATATTAAGAAAAAAATGCAGAAAACAAAAAAGAATTACAGAATGAAATTACAGGTAAAACAATAATATAGTTTACAATTAAACTATATTGTTATTTTAGGGATTCCAGATGGATATAGCGATAGGACCCTGAGGTCTGTAGGGCCCCACAGGGGATAGGTATTATAGGGGTTCATTGGGACCCCATGGGGAACTGAATTATTTATTTAGGGAAGTTAAAGGGGATAATGAGGGGTAAATTGTCCCCAACCCAATGACTAGGGGGGTAGGGGTCACACCCCTCTGGGTGTTGAGGTGGTCCCAGGGGATATACAGGTTCATTTTATATAAGAGGGGTTAGTGGGCACAGGTGGAGGGGTCATTAACCCTGCATCATTAATTTTATTTTCTATTTAACATCTTCTCTGCTGCAATAACTTTAATTGCACTGAGTGATGTTATTTATCACAGTTCTCAGAAGGGATTTAGCCAGTGGTGGCTGGTGAATATTTAGCCTGGTGGAGTCGGAGACAGGTCCCTCCTCCTGCTTTCTCCCCAGATTCAAGCATTGTTGTCTTTCTTATACATCCTCCCTTGTAGCCTCACAAACACAACACAAATTAGTAGTGCAAAATATTGCACAGCTACATGGAATTTTTTTGGTGGTGTAATTATGCTTTTTGCATTAAATATTTTTTATACTGTAGAGACTTACTTGGGCCCCCCTCCCTGGCTCAACTCAACACGGCCTACCATGGGCCCCCATTGGCCTCCTTGGCTACAGCACCTGGCGGAAACTTGGTGCGTGCCTGTTTAAAAAAGAGCATTTCTACTGTAGCTCCAAGAGGTGCTAGTGTGGAGCAGTTCAGCATGCCAGGAATGTGTATCAGAGAAGAAGGTAAAGAAGCACAAGCTGCAAAGTGACAGCAAAGCACAGGAGAGATGGGTTCTGTGAGGGAGGAGCAAAGAAGATAGAGATGAGTGTTATGGGAGTTGGGCGCTGAGAGGGGTTGGGTGCTGTGAGGGGATATACATATAAATACATTTCTGTAGTGTAGGGGCCCCACCACCATGGACCCCCTCAGCTGCACACCCCTGTCCCTGGAGAGGATATTGCAACCCTCTCTTCTCCCAAATCTTACTAATGTCTTGTTAAAAATTAGTAAAATAATTTTACCATTTTGCAAAACCACCTGTGCTGGCATAATTATTACATTACAAACATATATGAAACAACTGTGAATTTTTTTTGAGATTAACGAAACACTTTGCAAGAAAATATAATTCAGTTACAGTTTTATATTCCAATAGTAAAATACTTCTCTCAAGCTTTTACATTCTTCATGCTAATTTAGTGATTCTTATTTCAGTATTCTTGACAACTGTTTACTGACATTATGTTTGTCAATTAGGTTAAATTCCATTAATGCAGTATCAATTTCTTTTTTGCAAACACTGATCTCATTCATTTCCATTCCTGTATAAAAATCTTTGCAAGTATCATTTTCTATTACTATATTATTAAAGTTCATATGAAAGAATCATGCTAATATTTTCACATGCAATCCCCCTGTTATTGCTTTATAGTCTTTACTAGTGTCAGCAATGATTACATATTTATAAATTATGAATAAATTAAGACTAATCCATTTTATTTCTTCATATCTTTTTCATAGAGGAATGTTGTTCATTTAACTCTTGTTTCTAGAAATATAGGGCCTTATTAAATTAGCCCTCGTAGTTCCCTCGGTCCTCGCAAAATGCAATTTTTTGCTGTCTGCAAGAACCGAATACCCAATACTTCCCTCACAGCCTGCTTTGTGAGATGACTGAGAAAAGTGTCCGAGAATAAGCTCTGAGAGAGCTTCGGAGTAACACGCAGCCTTAAATCTATGGGGTGAATCTCGCACCTCGGAAGAATCCCCACGGGCACAAAAAAGTGCTAGCAAGGTATCCTAAATCACATACGTGCTGCCTCGGCACAGCCAGAGTCAGCTGTGTGATGCTCCCCCTGCTCCCTATACACATCCCCATGCTGCAGGGGTCCCTATCGGGATCCCTGAAGCCCCCAACATTAACCCCTTGCAGTGGGGGTCCCGATCGGCATAGATCAGGCCCCACAGCATTTAAACGTTTTAAATTCCCAGACGCGGCTCCTTAAAGGGCCCGCGGCACACTATTAGCAATCCCGGCTGCGGCACCTAAAATTAAACCTGTCTATGCTGGGGGTCCCCATCAGGACCCTGAAGTGTCCCCACATTAACCCCTTGCAGCCGGGGTCCCCGATCTGCATAGATTAGGCCCCCGCTGCATTTAAAACTTTTAAATTCCCCGCCGCGGCTCCTTAAAGGGTCCACGGCACACTATTAGCAATCCCGGCCGCAGCACCTAAAATTAACCCCCTCTATGCTGGGGGTCCCCATCGGGACCCTGAAGTGTACCCACATTAACACCTTGCAGCGGGGTCCCCGATCTGCATAGATTAGGCCCCCGCTGCATTTAAAACTTTTAAATTCCCCGCCGCGGCTCCTTAAAGGGTCTGCGGCACACTATTAGCAAGCACCTAAAATTAACCCCCTCTATGCTAGAGGGGTTCCCATTGGGACCACCGAAGTGTCCCCACATTAACCCCTTGCTGCAGGGGTCCATGGGGACCCCCGCAGCCCCCCCCCCCCACATTAACCCCTTGCAGCGGGGGGCCACGATAGGCACCGATCGTGATTCCACTGCATTTAAAATTTTAAAGCTAAAGGTAAAGTTCAACTAAAATTAACCCCATAACTCATGGGGATCAATACAGACCACCATAAGCCTTAATTAACCCTATGACACATGGGGGTCAATACAGACCCCCATAAGCCTTAATTAATGCTATAACTCATGGGGTTCACTACAGACCCCCATAAGCACTTAATTAACCCTATAACTCATGGGGGTCAATACAGAACCCCATAAGCACTTAATTAACTTTATAACTCATGGGGGTCAATACAGACCCCCATAACCCTTAATTAACCCTGTCCCTAATGGGGGTCAATACAGATCCCCATAAGCACTTAATTAACCCTATAACTTATGGGGGTCAATACAGACCCCCATAAGCACTTAAATAACCCTATAACTCATGGGGGTCAATACAGACCTCCATAAGCCTTAATTAACCCTATAACTCATGGGGGTCAATACATACAGTATATTATGATCCTTATGGGGCAGTTACAACCCTAACATTAACCACATAAGTGCCATGATGGTCCTCAAGGCCTCTCATTAAACTAACTACAAACACTGCACTATACCCCCCAATAAACCATTAAATCTAAACTAACCCCCCTCTACACTAACCTATTAACACCTACACTACCTACCTACACTACCTAACTACCTCCTAATAACCCCTCCACCACTCAATAAATCCTATCTAACATACATACCCCTATCTATCCAATATACAATAAATCCTAATTATCTAAAATACATACCCCTATCTAATATACAATAAATACTAACTATCTAAAATACATACCCCTATCTATCTAATACACAATAAATCCTAACTATCTAAAATACATCCCCCTATCTATCTAATCACATATATAGTTGTGAGCATGCGAGCTGTTGCTATCGCTTGTGGGCTCCGCAGCGAGCCTGCAGCCCTTGCGAAGCGAGGGCAGCAGTTGCTGTCAAGGAGCGCCAAAGGCGCTCCTTGCCAGCAACTGCGGACCTCGCAAAAAATTACAAGACATGTTACCACGAATTACGACCTCGCAAAAAACGTCTGCAACCTGCGCACATGAAAACATTTAAAATACAATAAATACACACAGCAAATACATAAAAAGCTTACCTACAGGAAGAGGGGGCATCCAGGACCTCAAAAACCGAAGTTACACCTCAATTTAACTCAAAATAAAAGAGTTTAGACACTGAAAAATTCTCTAAGCGAGAGAAAAAATGGCCGCTGAAAAAAACAAAAACGAGGCTGCAGCAGTCTAAAGACGCAAAACACCACCAAACACATACAGAATTTCCGAAAAAGACATATGAGATTAGAAAAAAAAGATGCAACCCGCGCGACCCAAGAACAATAGAAACACAATAAATACACACAACAAACATATAAAAAGCTTACCTACAGCAAGGTGGTACACCCAGGACCTCTGCAAGTAAAGTTACACCTCGATCTAAGTACAAATTTCGGAGTTTAAACACCCTAAAATCACCTAAGCAAGAGAAAAAATGGCCGCCGAACAAAACGAAAACGAGGCTAAAGGACTTTAAACACACAAAACACCACCCTAAACATGCAAAACACCACCAAATTGCTACGGATATTTCGAAAAAGTTGGACGACATTTAAAACGAAGGTCGCTAAGTCAGCCACAGCCGCCTACCACACATTAGCCACCATTTTAGAACAATAACTTATACAATGCGGAAGTACACAGCTACGCTAACGGATTTGTCTCGCGCACGCACACTATTACACTCCACACATTCATCATGCTTACACAGCAGCTCCACAGCACTAATGCTGCAGCAATATCAATACAGATTGCCAGCTCTTGAACAGAATGCTTCCTGCATATATTACTTGAAAATAGGTAAAGTATATTACTTTATTAATCTATTATTTATTTTATTATTATACAACAAACGGCATTAGCTCACTTACAATTTCATTGTTGTCACTTTTTGACAGGCAATTCGCTAGTATATATATATGTGTGTGTAAATAATCAGAGTATTGCATTATATAGTGATACCTTTTTTTATTAGATAAATATTTCATTTAGCGTATGTTTTGAGGTGTAGACCTCTCTTTATCAAGTTAAAAGCATTGCCTCTGACATTATAAAGAGAAGTATTGTAAGGATTCAGTGCTTTCAACTGCTTCAACCTGGGTTTGATCCCACTCCGAGAACCAAGCGATCCCACCACTCTGAAGCCAAGAAGGGTTTGGCCTGGTCAGTACTTGGATGGGAGACCACCTAGGAATACCAGGAGCTGTATACTGTGGCCACTGGAGAAGGAACTGCCAACCCTTTCCAGTATCTTTGCCATGAAAAATAAGTGGATCATCATGACTATGGACATAAAGATGCCCTGGTGTGTTACAGTCATGAGATCACGGAAAGTCGTAAACGACTGAACTATGCAAAAAAAAGTAGTAATACAGTACAATAGGGAAACAGAGTTGAGGTCCATTATCCAACGAGCTTACAATCTAGAAGGTAAGGTTGAGGTGTGAGACAGGAGAGTGACAGATGTAAAATGTCAATGGCATTGGGTATATATATATATATATATATATATACTGTATATATACATCACATATATAGTTGGCAGTGTATGTAAGGTTTGCAATGTTGGTCACAATTTTGCGTCCCTCGCTCAGCAAGGGACGCCTGCGAGCCTTGCGAAGCGAGGCGAGCCATCGACGCACGCTGGGCTTAGGCTGCAATGAGCGCCAAAGGCACTCATTACACTGTGAGCCTCGCAAAGCGAGGCGAGCAGTTGAGGGATGCAACTGTAAGGGTCGCAACTGTGTAACTCGAAAAACCCGGAAAACAAACAAAATTATTTAACAAATATTATAACACGCTCATTCACAGCACAGGGGAGTGCCAGGAAAGCTGGGAGTGAGGTTGCAAGCAAATTGGAGCCATGTTTGGGGTTTTTCTTAAATCTGAAATCGGCTAAAAAAGGAAAAAAATGGCGGACGAAAAACATAAACATTCTGAAACTGGATGAAAACGAGGCTGAGCAAAGCCAGGCACCCGGGACTTAGAAAATACATGATGACAAAGACACTAACACTTACACCAACAACGCCAGGCACGCAGGACTTTGAAAATAAAACCAACAGCAATCATTGCGCCATGCAAACATTCATCAGAGACACAGAGGAGAAAGACAAAGGGAAGGGACAGGGGGAGATGGTGGAAAGAGACACATGGCGTTCCCAAGCACAAAACTGCAGGTTAACAAAACATGCAATGAGCGGCCCGTACAGTAGGCGCTCATTGCGGGGCTCACAATGAGCACCACGAGCGGGAGCATCTTGCAATGAGCGCCAAAGGCACTCAGCGTGGGGCAAAGCAGGAAAGTTTGCAGATGTCCCTTCAGATCACCAACCTACGGGATAAACAAAAAAAAAAAATGAGTGCAACACATTCACATAAAATAAATAAAAATTATAAACATTATAAATATTCTACTCACCTTTCCAGCATGTCCCCGTCCTTCTTCTTTCCTTCTCCGGCACTGCCCCTATTAAAAAAACACGTTTTATTAATACAACATATAGACACAAAATAAAGTAAAATAAACATAATATACATTCAACTTACCTTGGCGCAAGTCATGTCCCCGGCCTCCTCCTCTTCTGCCACGGCCGGGCCCTAGAAGCTAATGAGTCTCCTAGAGCCTTTTCCAGAAGGAAATAGGCAATGGCATATTCTGATTGGCTGAAACTACTGTCTATCAAATTTCAGCCAATCAGAAGGCGCCAATGTGTGAGCCAATCTGGATGGGATACACCCCAAAATCCCACTCTGATTGGCTAACTCACCACGGAGTGATTGGCTGAAGGCATTTTTGATTGGCTGTTTATAATGTTTATTTATTAATGTTTATTTATTTTATGTAAATGTGTTGCACTAATTCCCCCCCCCCCCCACCTAGGTTGGTGGTCTGAAGGGACATCTGCAAAGGAAAGTGGTCTTACTTAGTTTATTTTAAGTTAGAATTAGGGTTTCTGTATGTAGATAGGATTTATTGTATGTTAGATAGGGGGATGTATTTGGGATAGTTAGGATTTATTGTATATTAGATTGATAGGGGTATGTATTTTAGATAGTTAGGATTTATTGTATATTAGATAGATCGGGGGATGTATTTTAGATAGTTAGGATTTATTGTATATTAGAATTTATTGTATATTAGATAGATTGGGGTATGTATTTTAGATGGTTAGGATTTATTGTATATTAGGATTGATTGTATGTTAGATAGATAGGGGTTTTTGTATTTTATTTGTATTGTATTGTATGTATTGTATTGTATTGTGTCTTTCCTTTTCAGGTGTGTATTTTTTTTTTCTGTAGTGTGGGGGGGTTGTAATGTATTTTTTTATTTTCTGTAATGTTCATTTTTTTTATTTTTTTGTGACTTAGGTTTTTTTATTTTCTGTAAGGTATATTTTTTTATTTTTTGGTGACTTAGGTTTTTTTATTTTCTGTAAGGTATATATTTTTTTTTTTGTCACTTAGGTTTTTCTTATTCTCTGTCATTAGAGAGGTGGGGGGTTATTAGGGGGTAGGTAGGTAGTGTAGGTAGGTAGTGTAGGTGTTAATAGATTAGTGTAGAGGGGGGTTAGTTAGATTTAATGGTGTATTGGGGGTGTAGTGCTGTGTAGTGTTTGTAGTTAGTGTCATAAGGGTCCTTGAGGACCGTCATGGCACTTATGTGGTTAATGATAGGGTTGTAACTGCCCCATATGGGTCATAATATACCCTTATGGGACTAATGGGGTTAAATAGAGGCTTATGGGGGTCTGTATTGACCCCCATGAGTTATAGGATTAATTAGGGGTTTTGAGAGGTCTGTATTGACCCCCATGAGTGACAGGGTTAATTAAGTGCTTATGGGGGGTCTGTATTGACCCCCATGAGTGACAGGGTTAATTAAGTGCTTATGGGGGTCTGTATTGAACCATATGAGTTATAGGGTTAATTAAGGGCTTATGGGGGTCTGTATTGACCCCCATGAGTGACAGGGTTAATGAAGTTCTTATGGAGGTCTGTATAGTCCCCCATGAGTTATAGGGTTAATTAAGGGCTTATGGGGGTCTGTATTGACCCCCATGAGTGAAAAGGTTAGTTAAGTGCTTAGGGGGTCTATTTTGACCCCCATGAGTTATAGGGTTAATTAAGTGCTTACGGGAGTCTGTATTGACCCCCATGAGTGACAGGGTTAATTAAGGCTTATGGGGGTCTGTATTGAGCCCCATGAGTGACGGGGTTAATTAAGTGCTTATGGGGGTCTGTATTAACCCCCATGTGTTATAGGGTTAAGTAAGGGCTCATGGGGGTCTGTATTGACCCCCATGAGTGACAGGGTTAATTAAGTGTTTATGGGGGTCTGTATTGACCCTCATGAATTATAGAGTTAATAAAGGGGTTTTTGGGGTCTGTATTGACCCACCCCCAGGAGTGACAGGGTTAATTAAAACTTATGGGGGTCTGTATTGACCCCAATGAGTGACAGGGTTAATGAAGTGCTTATGGGGGTCTGTATTGACCCCCATGATTGACATTGTTAATTAAGGCTTATGGGGGTCTGTATTAAGCCCCATTAGTGACAGGGTTAATTAAGTGTTTATGGTGGTCTGTATTGACCCCCATGTGTTATAGGGTTAATTAAGGGCTTATGGGGGTCTGTATTGACCCCCATGAGTGACAGGGTTTATTCAATGCTTATGGGGGTCCGTATTGACCCTCATGAATTATAGGGTTAATAAAGGGGTTATTGGGGTCTATATTGACCCCCAGGAGTGACAGAGTTAATTAAGGCTTATGGGGGTCTTTATTGACCCCAATGAGTGACAGAGTTAATTAAGTGCTTATGGAGGGTCTGTATTGACCCCCATGATTAACAGGGGTAATTAAGGGCTTATGGGGGTCTGTATTGAGCCCCATTAGTGACAGGGTTAATTAAGTGTTTATGGTGGTCTGTATTGACCCCCATGTGTTATAGGGTTAATTAAGGGCTTATGGGGGTTTGTATTGACCCCCATGAGTGACAGGGTTAATTCAATGCTTATGGGGGTCTGTATTGACCCTCATGAATTATAGGGTTAATAAAGGGGTTATTGGGGTCTGTATTGACCCCCCAGGAGTGACAGGGTTAAATATGGCTTATGGGGGTCTGTATTGACCCCAATGAGTGACAGAGTTAATTAAGTGCTTATGGGGGGTCTGTATTGACCCCCATGATTGACAGGGGTAATTAAGGGCTTATGGGGGTCTGTATTGACCCCCATGAGGGACAGGCTTAATGAAGTTCTTATGGAGGTGTGTATTGTCCCCCATGAATTATAGGGTTAATTAAGGGCTTATGGGGGTCTGTATTGACCCCATGAGTGAAAGGGATAATTAAGTGCTTAGGGGGTCTATTTTGACCCTCATGAGTTATAGGATTAATTATGTGCTTATGGGGGTCTGTATTGACCCCCATGAGTGACAGGGTTAATTAAGGCTTATGGGGGTCTGTATTGAGCCCCATGAGTGATGGGGTTAATTAAGTGCTTATAGGGGGTCTGTATTGACCCCCATGAGTGACAGGGTTAATTAAGTGCTTATGGGCATCTGTATCGAACCCCATGAGTTATAGGGTTAATTAAGGGCTTATGGGGGTCTGTATTGACCCCCATGAGTGACAGGGTTAATGAAGTTCTTATGTAGGTCTGTATTGTCTCCCATGAGTTATAGGGTTAATTAATGGCTTATAGGGGTCTGTATTGACCCCCCTGAGTTATAGGGTTAATTAAGTGCTTAGGGGGTCTATTTTGACCACCATGAGTAATAGGGTTAATTAAGTGTGTATGGGGGTCTGTATTGAACCCCATGAGTGACAGGGTTAGTTAAGTGCTTATGGGGGTCTGTATTGAGCCCCATGAGTGACAGGGGTAATAAAGGGCTTATGGGGGTCTGTATTGAGCCCCATTAGTGACAGGGTTAATTAAGTGTTTATGGTGGTCTGTATTGACCCCCATGTGTTATAGGGTTAATTAAGGGCTTATGGGGGTCTGTATTGACCCCCATGAGTGACAGGGTTAATTCAATGGTTATGGTGATCTGTATTGACCCTCATGAATTATAGTGTTAATAAAGGGGTTATTGGGGTCTGTATTGACCCCCCAGGAGTGACAGGGTTAATTAAGGCTTATGGGGGTCTGTATTGACCCCAATGAGTGACATAGTTAATTAAGTGCTTATGGGGGGTCTGTATTGACCCCCAAGATTGACAGGGGTAATTAAGGGCTTATGGGGGTCTGTATTGAGCCCCATTAGTGACAGAGTTAATTAAGTGTTTATGGTGGTCTGTATTGACCCCCATGTGTTATAGGGTTAATTAAGGGCTTATGGGGTTCTGTATTGACCCCCATGAGTGACAGGGTTAATTAAGGGCTTATGGGGTTCTGTATTGACCCCCATGAGTGACAGGGTTAATTAAGGGCTTATGGGGTTCTGTATTGACCCCCATGAGTGACAGGGTAATTAAGGGCTTATGGGGTTCTGTATTGACCCCCATGAGTGACAGGGTAATTAAGTGCTTATGGGGGTTTGTATTGACCCTCATGAATTATATGGTTAATAAAGGGGTTATTGGGTTCTGTATTGACCCCCCAGGAGTGACAGGTTTAATTAAGGCTTATGGGGGTCTGTATTGACCGCAATGAGTGACAGGGTTAATTAAGTGCTTATGGGAGGTCTGTATTGTCCCCCATGAGTGACAGGGTTAATTAAGTGCTTATGGGTGTCTGTATTGAACCCCATGAGTAATAGCGGTATTTAATGGCTTATGGGGGTCTGTATTGACCCCCATGAGTGACAGGGTTAATGAAGTTCTTATGGAGGTCTGTATTGTCCGCTGTGAGATATAGGGTTAATAAAGGGCTTATGGGGGTCTGTATTGACCCCCATGAGTGACAGGGTTAATGAAGTTCTTATGGAGGTCTGTATGTCCCCCATGAGTTATAGGGTTAATTAAGGGCTTGTGGGGGTTTGTATTGACCCCCATGAGTGACAGGGGTAATTAAGTGCTTAGGGGGTCTATTTTGACCACCATGAGTTATAGGGTTAATTAAGTGCTTATGGGGGTCTGTATTGACCCCCATGAGTGACAGGGTTAATTAAGTGCTTATGGGGGTCTGTATTGACCCCCATGATTGACAGGGTTAATTAAGGCTTATGGGGGTCTGTATTGAGCCCCATGAGTGACGGGGTTAATTAAGGCTTATGGGGGTCTGTATTGAGCCCCATGAGTGACAGGGGTAATTAAGTGCTTAGGGGGGTGTGTATTGACCTTCATTAATTATAGGGTTAATAAAGGGGTTATTGGGGTCTGTAATGACCCCCCAGGAGTGACAGGGTTAATTAAGGCTTATGGGGGTGTGTATTGACCCCAATGAGTGACAGGGTTAATTAGGTGCTTATGGGGGTCTGTATTGACCCCCATGAGTGACAGGGTTAATTAAGGCTTATGGGGGTCTGTATTGACCCCAATGATTGACAGGGTTAATTAAGGCTTATGGGGGTCTGTATTGAGCCTCATTAGTGACAGGGTTAATTAAATGCTTATGGTGGTCTGTATTGACCCCCATGTGTTATAGGGTTAATTAAGGGCTTATGTGGGTCTGTATTGACCCCCATGAGTGACAGGGTTAATTAAGTGCTTATGGGGGTCTGTATTGACCCTCATGAATTATAGGGTTAATAAAGGGGATATTGGGTTCTGTATTGACCCCCTAGGAGTGACAGGATTAATTAAGGCTTATGGGGGTCTGTATTGACCCCAATGAGTGACAGGGTTAATTAAGTGCTTATGGGGTGTCTGTATTGACCCCCATGAGTGACAGGGTTAATTAATTGATTATGGGGGTCTGTATTGAACCCCATGAGTTATAGGGGTAATTAAGGGCTTATGGGGGTCTGTATTGACCCCCATGAGTGACAGGGTTAATAAAGTTCTTATGGAGGTCTGTATTGTCCCCCATGAATTATAGGGTTAATTTAGGGCTTTTGTGGGTCTGTATTAACCCCCATGAGTGACAGGGTTAATTAAGTGCTTAGGGGGTCTATTTTGACCACCATAAATTATAGGATTAATTAAGTGCTTATGGGGGTCTGTTTTGACCCCCATGAGTGACAGGGTTAATTAAGGCTTATGGGGTCTGTATTGAGCCCCATGAGTGACGGGGTTAATTAAGTGCTTATGGGGGTCTGTATTAGCCCCATGTGTTATATGGTTAATTAAGGGCTCATGGGGGTCTGTATTGACCCCCATGAGTGACAGGGTTAATTAAGTGCTTATTGGGGTCTGTATTGACCCTCATGAATTATAGGCTTAATAAAGGGGTTATTGGGGTCTGTATTGACCCACCAGGAGTGACAGGGTTAATTAAGGCTTATGGGGGTCTGTATTGACCCCAATGAGTGACAGGGTTAATTAAGTGCTTATGGGGGGTCTCTATTGACCCCCATGAGTGACAAAGGTAATTAATTGCTTATGGGGGTCTGTATTGAACCCCATGAGTTATAGGGGTAATTAAGGGCTTATGGGGGTCTGTATTGACCCCCATGAGTGACAGGGTTAATGAAGTTCTTATGGAGGTCTGTATTGTCCCCAATGAGTGACAGGGTTAATTAAGTGCTTATGGGGGGTCTCTATTGACCCCCATGAGTGACAGAGTTAATTAATTGCTTATGGGGGTCTGTATTGAACCCCACGAGTTATAGGGGTAATTAAGGGCTTATGGGGATCTGTATTGACCCCCATTAGTGACAGGGTTAATTAAGTTCTTATGGAGATCTGTATTGTCCCCCATGAATTATAGGGTTAATTAAGTGCTTAGGGGGTCTGTATTGACCCTCAGGAATTATAGGGTTAATAAAGGGGTTTTTGGGGTCTTTATTGACCCCCATGAGTGACAGGGTCAATTAAGGCTTATGGGGGTCTGTAATAACCCCCATGAGTTATGGGGTTAATTTTAGTTGCCTGGGCATAATGTTTTTTAGCGCAAGTCCTTTCAGGACCTTTATGGTCCTTTAAGGACCCGTGACGCGGGAAATGTAAAAAATGTAATGCAGCGAGGTCACGATTGCAAATGGTTAATATGGGGACACTTTGGGGGGGGGTTAATGTTAGGTGCCACGGGGCTACTTACAGTGCCCCCATGGCCAGGATTGGCTATTAGTTTGCCGCATGCCCTTTTACAGAGCTGCGGCGGGGGATTTTGATTTTTTTAAATGCAGCGTGGGCCTGATCGATGTCGATCGGGGACACCCGCTGCAAGGGATTAATGTGGGGGGGGGGGGGGTGCCGGGGTTCCTATGGACCCCTGCAGCAAGGGGTTAATGTGGGGACACTTTGAGGGTCACGATGGGGACCCTTAGCATAGAGGGGGGTTAATTTTAGGTGCCAGGGGGGTAGTTGGAGTACACCCCATGGCAGGGCTTATGTGTGGGACTGCCGCGGAGGTCTTGTTTAGGACTCCTGCAGCAATTGATGAGGTGTGGGAGCCTGCAAGATCATCTCGCAGGCTGTCACTCCTCATGTACATTTTCTCGTGTAGATATGGACTGCCCTGCTGCGTAGCTCACACGTTGCTCGCAGCAGGGCTAATTTAATAGCGTCATAACTTTTATAAATTTGCAGTACGTAGGATTTAAGTAGAAGCCTCTTATATACGAGGCTGGAATTTAATAAGGCTAATAGTGTTACATTTTATGTATAGAGTTACATTCACTAAACTATCACAGGAACTGTGATGGGATGCAGTGGGCCTTGATATTTGTGATGCATTGCAAGGTATTTACTGAGGTGCATTTTAAAGTTACTACTTATTTCTTTGCAAGTAATTGACATCACAGTCTCTTATGGACAATTTATGGGTGTGCAGTGTGTCAAACCCTAGCATTAAGCATCATTACTGTTTCCACCCATGTCAAGTCAACTATCTAACAGCCCTATTAAATTGGGGCTACGTTGTAAAATGCAGCCTGTAATTTAAGATTTTGTGTTACGGGTAATAAATTAGCCTTGTAACGTTGCTCCCAGTGGACTTAACACGCAATAGGCTACGTGGTGAGCAACGTTGAACTTTGTGCACGTAAATCCTATGATCCAACGAGCCCATAACCGCTACTTGTTCAATTCAATTATTAAATTGCAATATTGTCACTCACAAGCAAGCACATAACATGCAAATGGAGCCCAAAGGTCAACGAGAGCACCCGCAAGGGCGGTAAAGTCCAATATGTAACACTTGTAATGTAAATAAAAACACACTACTTTACATTTATTAAAAGTGAAAGTGATGTTAGGTCTTAGAATTACTAGCACAACATTCTCAAGCCCGCAAATAGTCCTTGAAGCGCGTAGGAAATCTACCCTCCTCTTTTTCATTGACGTAAAGCTAACAATCTCTTTTTCCATTTGCTCCATCTGAACCAATAGCTACGTGATTGCTTAATTGTTTACATTCGAGCACACAACCCCGACAGCCGAGAACTGGTTTATGAAATAGCCTCTCTCGCTCGTAGCTCGCAGCCCTGTCTAATTTAATAGCCATGTAAAAGGGCCAAATTTGGAGCATGCAGCCCTTACGTGCTATACGTTGGACTTACGAGGCTGGAATTTAATATTGCCCTAAAATTGCAATGAATTAACATTATTAAAAACATTATTTATTATTTGAAACAAAAAATAAAAAGGCAGTGAGGGTATTTACCTTAGCAACCCCAGCTTCACAGGCAACATCATATTTAATTGTGATATTCTTACACTTGATACTGTAGAAACTAAAATATAGACAATTTGCTACACAAGACATTTAAACTGTCTGACTCAGAGACTCCACATCTGGTTCTAATTAATATTGATAATCAATGTGCATTGAAAAGCTTCATAGTGACAACACACTGAAACACCTTACTTCTAAAGATCATAACTATGAATTCAGAATTAGCTTTATAAAAGAAAACACCTGATTATTTTCCCCATTATTTAATTGTGCAGAGTTAACATAATTTTTTTTTTTTATCCAGTTAAATATATATATTTTGTAATAATCTGGTTCTTACATCACCTATTCACCAGGTACATTCTTTTGCTACATATCTCTCTGTGTATATTTTCCTCTTACTCATCATGCATGTGCTACCTATATTAGAGGAGCTCCATTACTTCTTCTTAAAGACTCCTTCAATATTCTATGTACAATAGTCTATTCCAGACCTGGGCATTGTCCGGCCCTTTGACTGTCCCTGTCCAGCCCGCTACAGTGGCCTACAGTGGGATACAAATGTGTGTCCTGGACAAAAAGACACTGCCAATTGTAAAAGGGGGCAATTTGTGAGCAGTAGTGTTGTGACTAACTGGGATGGATAGCATTCTGTAGATAATGTTCCTGGCACTGAGAAAATAAAATAAAGCTATAAAATTAATATTGAGCAGAATTAAGTTCAGCCTATGGTTCGGCCCTCCACAATATTCTCATGTGCCCCCTTTGGGAAATTAGTTGCTCACCCCTGGTCTATTCTCATATCTTCAGCTTATTTATGTGTTAGTACTGACTTTTCTTCATTTCTTTGTATGTTGAGGTAACCAGACCTCCCCTTCTAGTGAAGATGCTTATGAAATATACACATAGCAAGGCTATACTTCCAGTTCCAAAGCAACCTTGCAATATGCATTGTGCTAAGGCTTCCCTTCAAAAGAGAGGTGCAGTCACTTTAATGCATTGGTAGGCAACCCTCAGTCCTGGATTCTAGAACTCATTCTTAGGTTTCAGTATTTTTCATGTTGCATACAGGTGAGTAATTTAGAAAGTCTTAGGCAGTGATTTACTCATCTATTCTCAGCAGGGGAATACTGAAATACAGGACTATGTTCAAAACTTTGAGACCAAGTTTAACTAGCTTTGCATTAATGTATATATGGATTTATAGCTGCCTCAGTATATTACTATAATTATTTATGCATGGGTTAAAATTAAGGCAAAACAATAGCAGTATTAACATGTTACAAAGGATGGGGGGCCCTGCCTTTGAGCTTTGAATCCAGTGTCCAAAGTGCTTTCTCCAAAGCACCTTGCAATATTGAAAACTCACAAACTTACCATCTAAAGTATATGTGAACTCTTGTTTGTAATTAAAAAGAAATGCTATTGATAGGTGCTATCAAGAATTAAAAAAACAATGCACATCGAAAAACACCACTGATATTTCCAATCTTGTGTGAAGAGAGTTGTTTTAGGAAACATCACAATTAATATTTGTAATCTTGCATGTAATTGTGTAAAGAGGGTTATTTAATGAAATACCACAAAACCTTGTTACCTTCTCCCCAGGACACAAGCAGTCCCTTGGTATAAAAAAAGCATAATATATCGCAATAGATGACATCACAGTGCCACTAAATTGTATAGGTTTAAAGCAGAAATAAATGGCACAAACTTACGCAACTAACAAGCTATAAAGGGACACAGTATTTCAATATTTACAATATGTTCTTCTTTAGAACTAGACTTGGTAATGGGGACAGTGTTTTTAGAAAGTGAAAATAATATATTCTTCATTACATATATTAACTAGTATATGCAACTAATGTGAGTAGTGGTTATTTCAACAAGGAGAGGTCATGTATATTTAGTATGCATTAATGCAAAGAGACATTTCAATATAAATAGCTTAACTCTTCTCTGCATTCAAGCCCTCAAACACTTGTAACACAGTGAATTATTATTATTATTAGTCTTTTTTGTAACACACCAACATATTCTGTAACGCCATACAGGCGTTGAGTACAATGAAAAAAAGGCATTATAAATTGTCTCATGATACTAGCCAAACCTAAAGTAAATACTTGAGATATACTTTCACTTTCTTTTCATTATCTTCTGCAGTTGTCTGTACATTGATCATTCTTACAGCAATATTAAATTCCAGCCTCGTAGATATGAGGTTTGTACTCAAGCCCTAAAAATGTTGAAAAGTTACAACGCTATTAAATTACCCTGCTGCAAGCAACGTGTGAGCTACGCAGCACGGACGTCCGTGTCAAACACGAATAAACAGTGCATGAGTAGTGACAGCCTGCGAGGTGATCTCGCAGGCTTCACACCTCACCACTTGCCGCGGGGGTCCTGAACGGGACCTCGCGGCAGTTCTACATAGAAGTCCTGGGGGGGGGGGGGTACTCCAAATACCCGCCCGGGACCTAAAATGAACCTCCCTCTATGCTGTAGGTCCCTAACGGGACCCCCAAAATGACCCCACATTAACCACTTGCTGCAGGGGTCCATAGGGACCCCCACAGCCCCCCCATATTAACCCCTTGCAGCAGGAGTCCCCGATCCACATCAATCAGGCACCCGCTGCATTTAAAAAATTCAAAATCCCCCGCCGCGGCTCTGTAAAAGGGCATGCGGCAAACTAATAGCCAATCCTGGCCTAACATTAACCCCCCCCAAAGTGTCCCCATATTAACAATTTGCAGCGGGGGGCACAATCGTCATCGATTGTGAACCAGCTCCATTTAAAATATACAAATTTCCAGCCTTACCGTCCTTAAAGGACCAGCGCTAAAAAATATGAGCATGTTGTATTATTAGGCATTGATAGGAAGTAGGGACCACCCACTGTTGTATCCTATTCTTCAATGTATGAATAAGTAGTCTATCTTGAATACTAAATTGGAATTCTGAATTCATGAAAATGCTCAGATCTTCTTTACCTGTAATGTCTTATTTGCTCAGTGGGTGATTGGTTGGCTCTTCAATCTGTATATAAAAGATGCAGATGATAGGATCTACTTTCTGACTACCTATCAAGTCCGAATTGGGAGTGTCTTGGGTCAATTGGACCACAGATAATTTTGTATCCTTCTGTGTCTGTCGTCTCGTTATAGCCCCGATTTGAAATGGGCCCATAAGGTGTTGCATTGTTTTGTCAGCTTATCAGCCAAATCGTGCCCTTCTTTGTCACGTCTCATTCATTTGGAATGCCCCTTTGTCTTCTTCCAGTAAATGGTTATTTTATTGGAGATCACCATTTCGTCAATGTTGTGAATCAGTTTCCCATGTTTCACTGGTTTCCTCCAGGCGTTGGTCATCTCATTACGTTTCCATCCCTGTAGGTATTCAAAGAAACTATTGCGGGCGTATTCTGAATGAGTAATGACAAAGAAACTGACTCAATTTCCATTTCAAGTCATTCCCAGCATGGTCTTGGATCTCACCCCACCTCCATGGTTCACCTTTCTTCCACAGTTGAATAAGTGATCTTGGGATTTCTGTGTAATTATCAATTAATTTACTAGAGCAGTTAGTAATACCAAGAAATGATCTAAAATCTTTCAGATTTGCGGGTATCTTGGTTTTAAGGAGGACCTCAACCTTCTTTTTCTGGGGATTTATCTAATGACCCAAAAAGTTGACTTTAGTGTGACAGCATTGAGCCTTTTAGAAAGAGAATTTGACACCTAGATGTTTCAACTGATCTAAAACATGTCTGATTCCTGCAATATGTTTATCAAAAACATTGCTCCTGATCAAAAATTGTCTTATGCAGAAATATGGCAAACTCATTTCCTGAATTTGTAAAACCAAATGTAGTGCAGGTCCAAGTGTATTGTTGTTTCCCAAATGTGAAGGCCAGTTTACATTGGTCTTCTTCTTTTACTTTTATGGTCCAGTAACCTTGAGCACAGTCAAGAGTTGTCAATAATTGTGATCCTTATATTTGTGCTAAAGGGAATCCATAATAGGTATAGCTGTAGATTCAGAATATTTTACGTCTGAGCTCAGTAATTCAGTTATTGGCCTGATACCAGAGGGATAAATGAATGATGACCAAATCATTGAACAGTGTTTTAGTACTCAATACTTTTAGTCCCACTGAAGGAAACTGCAAAGTTACAGATCATGAACTTATCTTTAACCAGAACCTAGATGAACAAGAAGCTGAGAAATTTCTGAGCAACATGACGCAGGCGAGTATTATTACCACTGATTTATCTACACAACTTGAAGAGACTTTTGAAATAGGTGAGTCTGAAGTATTCCCTGGGTTTAGAGAAAGATAGTTTAGCTGATGCATATTCTAATGACATTGAACGATAAAATCTAAGACAGGTAGTATTGGATTACCAAGACATGTTTTCTAGGCATTCGTATGTCATATCATGACTGTAGGTTGATGAATATACATGTCACTCAAATTAAAACTGATACTAATATGCCACCTGTATTTGTTAAGCAATACTGTCTTCCTATAGCCTTTTATGAATCATTGGCAGAGATTATCAAAAAATAACCTGTTCTGGGCATTTTGAAACAAAATGGTACCTGGAGCATATGTGGCGACTTGAAGCAACTAAATAAATGTGTACATATGTCTGCTTGGCCTGTTCACAAGTGTACTGTATGGGATGCTATGTTATTTATCAGAATAACAAAAGGTGTTTGTTAGGAGAGTTGTATTATTGAGGGCAAGGCCTTTTTGCTGATGACTGAGATTTACATTTGCACCTCTAATCCTCTGTCCTCTTTTCACCATTAATGGGAGAGAAAACTGAGCTACCCCTTCTAATACTGTAACACTTTGTTCCATCTGTATAGTTACTGCATAGGACATCTGTTGTGCAGATTTCCCTAATTCAAGCAGCACTCATTCTACAGAGTCAAGATGATTTTCTATGGGCAACCTTTTTTTTATTGTTTGAGCAATTTCGTGAAAGGAAAGCTTTTTGTTAGGCTGTATTTCATCACTGCTGTGTTTACTCCCTCCATAATCCCTTTTCCATTTGTGACTATGTAGGGTTCCTATAGGTGACCATTTATGGGCATTCCTTGAATGTGATACCTCAATTTCACAATCAGAATGATTAAAGTCATCACATGTATGCTTAAAGCATGAGTTTGTGCTCTAGCTAAGTCTGTTTTAAATTTCCAATCTCGTGCTTTTGTTGTTTTATTTCTCCCTGGGGTTCAGCTAACTGTTTCTGTTTTTTTCTGCTTTCTAAGTTTAACTCAAACTCTTTCATTTTTCTATCAGTTATTTATTTGGTTAAATTGGAAATCCGCTGCTCTATCTCTAGCTGCTGACAATCTTGGAAATATTTATGTGCTAATGTGCCATCCCAACAGAAAGCCCATCTTTTATAATTTACATCAAGCACTGCTAATATCATACTCATCGAATAAATATATACAATTTTCCTCAGGCCTTCTTCAAAAGCAGGGGTAGTTGCATTCTAGTTTTTGGCAATAACTATTCTGGAGGCTAAAAATCTGTTTTGACAGAAATTGAACTTCCTTTGAGAGACCCAGAATAGGAAGGCCTAATAGGGCTTCCTCTGGCTTTTGACGAACCTGGACTCCCCACAACTTTTCTAAAAGGGCATAAGTTTCAATCCAAATATGAGTTTTTTTAGGGCAATCCCACAGCATATGCCTCAGTGTTCATGTGGCACTACAACCCCTGAAGCAACTGCTGTACAAAGATGAGTTTGAGAGATGTAATCTGGCTGGGATGAGAAACCATCTCATAACAGTTTTATAAGTGTTCTCTCTCAAAATTACATTTAGAGAGACATTTGCTATGTTTGTTTAAATTTTGCTCGATTGCAAGTCGTCTAAGGGAAAACTAAGTTCAACTTCCCAAGAAGTCTTGTAAGGAAGTTTAATAGATGTGGCCTGGTCAATTAAATAATTATAAAGGGTGGAAATATTTTTTGTACCATTTGAATAGTATATGCAACATTTTTCATAAGGGGTTTTACTAGCTGACTTATTATCTCCTAAGATATGAGCTACAGTGCCTTGAAAAGGTATTCACCCCCTTGGCATTTTTTTTGTGTTTTGCTGCCTCACAACCTGGAATTAACATGGATTGTTTGAGGATTTGCATCAGATAATTTACAGAACATGCCCACAACTTTGAAGATTTTTTTATTGTGAAGCAAACAACAAATAGGACAAAATAACAGAAAAAGTCAATGTGCATAACTATTCACCGCCTTTAAGTCAATTCTTTGTAGAGCCACCTTTTGTGGCAATCACAGCTCCAAGTCACTATGAGCTTGCCACATCTAACCACTGGGACTTTTGCCCATTCCTCCTTGTAAAACTGCTCCAGCTCCTTCAAGTTGGATGGTGTGCGCTTGTGAACAGCAATCTTTAAGTCTGACCACAGATTTTCTATTGGATTGAGGTCGGGGCTTTGACTAGGCCATTCCAACACATTTACATGTTTCCACTTAAACCACTCTTACTTCCTTCCTTCGCTTTTCATCTCCACATATTTATCCCATATATTCCACTGGGTTGACAATCCCTTCATTTTCACTTGAGAACTTTGGTTTATATGGTAAAAATCTCTATTTCTGTTTATGATTCTAAATATTTCGGGAATTGAAGGCATTGTATTCACTTTCCAAGATTTGGAGATTAATCCCTTAATTACCAATAGAATATGTGATAACAGATAATGAAACTTCGGAAATTGTTTCTTAAGATGAAAATGTAATATTATAGTTTCCATATTAAAAGGGATTTCTTCTCAAATACCTCAGATAACCAAGCAATACACTTTCTCCAAAAAGATCCCAATTTATTACAGTCCCACCAAACGTGTATGGTATCAGCCCTTAGCCCACATTCTTTCCAACACAATATGGCATCTTTCTTTACTCCTGAATTTATTAGTAAAATTGTATAGTGCCACATATTAATAATTTTAAAGTATAATTCATAATAAGCCATAGATCTTGCTGATATTCTGGCTATTTTAATAGTATTTTGCCATTCTTCAATAGAGCTAAGAAATCTTCCTTTTTTCTCCCACTCTACCATTCCTGCAGTTTTTCCCCATTGCTCATTCAAATAAAGGATCTTAAAAGTTAAATTTTAGTCTCATCAGACCAGAGCACCTTCCTCCATACATTTTGGGAGTCTCCCACATGCCCAACTCTAGGGAGCGTATGGCTTATTGTTATCCTATATACAGATACTCCATTCTCTGCTGTGGAACTCTGCAACTCCTCCAGGGTTACCTTAGGTCTCTGTGTTGCCGCTCTGATTAATGCCCTCCTTGCCCGGTCTGTGAGTTTTGGTGGGCAGCCGTCTCTTGGCAGGTTTGCTGTTGTGCCATGTTCTTTCCATTTGGTTATGATAGTTTTGATGGTGCTCCTGGGGACCATCAAATATTTGGATATTTTTTTATTACCTAACCCTGACTTGTTCTTCTGAACAACATTGTCCCTTACTTGTTTGGAGAGTTCCTTGGTCTTCATGGCAGTGTTTGGTTAGTGGTGCCTCCTGCTTAGAGCCTTTCAAAAAAGGAGTGTATATGTAATGACAGATCATGTGACACTTAGATTGCACACAGGTGGACATCATTTCACTAATTATGTGACTTCTGAAGGTAATTGGTTGCACTAGAACTTTGTATAGGCTTCATAATAAAGGGGGTGAATACACACGCACATGCCAATTTTCTGTTTTATATTGCTATAAAATAGTATTATGTATATATTTTTTTCATTTCACTTCACCAACTTAGACTATTGTGTTCTGATCCATCACATTTTCTGGTTAACAAAACATTGAACTTAAGGCTGTAATGTAACAAAATAGGTAGAAAGTCAAGGGGGTGAATAATTTTGCAAGGAACTGTACATTGTAGTTAACCAAATCCAGGTTAAGCTACTTGTTGTGCAGTAAGCAGTGTTTCTCACTAAAATCTATAGGAGACCAGTGTTGGGATTCTACTAGTATATCTGCTACAATAGTTATGTTTTTGCTTATTCACCAAGATAACTGGGAATGGTAATCTACTGAGGTATCTTTGTGGGCTAACCAGGACTAAGCAATGACCCTTTCTCTAAATGTAACCTTTTGTTCAATTGTTTTCACAAAATGAGAAAGTGTGACACACTATGTAGGAGTAAATTTAGGTTAAATTTGTAAAGTGTTATCATTCTGAAACAGCTTTGTATTCAATATGCAAGGTGAAACATCTTTGTGAAGATAATTGGTACTAACTTATCTCCTGTTTGAGAGAATTTTTAAAAACTCTGAAACATATTTGTACAATGGAAGAATGATTAACCCTTTGTGAGAAGAATGGTCAAATAGTACAAATATATATGTATTTACAGTGGTAAAAAATAAACAAATATAGTAGACAATGTATATTATCTTTTGTATTTACAAATGTCCTGACAGAACCATATAAAAGAAGAATTAATTTACTGGAAAGCACTTAATTTAAATCTAGATGACAGAACTGCTCTTTACAAGATTATTCTTTTGCCATAACTAATACACCTAATGCAAATCTTACCTTTATTACTCTCCAGAACCAACATAAAAATATTCAACTAGTCAATCTCTCAATTTTTATTGGCATGCCACAAAATATAGAATCCACTTACAAAGATTACAGGTACCAAAAATCCAGGATGGATCTACATTCCCTAGCATTAGAACACTTTATCATTCATGTATCTTTAAATATTGTCTACATTGGCTAATAAAATCTAATTGATGTCCTCCCCCTAGACTACATACAATACCAGCCTCATTACGCTCTCTATCATATGCCCGACATAAAGCTAACCCAAGAAAAACAAAGATGGAACATTGTCCATTCTTTTTCATGATACACTGAAATCATGGAAATACATCTGCAAAGCTTTCCAACTAACCCTCCACAAAAGCCTTACCATTAGTTGGAAATTGTCCATTTCCTTTGGGATCAACTGACATATGTTTTTAATTAAGGGTTGAACAGGACATTTAGCAATTCCAATATTTATATAATACAACTAACAAAACAATAGACACATTTGCAAATACACAACTCCATTAACAGCTCAATTAAATTATTTGCATGCTTATTTTTAAGCTAGACACTACATTTGTGATCTACTTGAAAAGGAATCTAGATAATGGGAGTATAACTACTTGGTCTTAATAATAACAAAAACAGAACAAATAAAATACACTACAAAAATACATTACCAAAGAATACTGCAACAAGAGATTTATGCTACCCGGAACAGGAGAAACAGCAAACCACAGACGTGTTTCGGCCTCTGTGGGCATCGTCAGTGAGGTGCAGCTGTACTCCCTAAGGTACAGTGAGCAAGGAGTCCATGTCTGCATCCCCCTAACACCCATAAGATGAGAAAAATGTCTGCAAAAAGAGTAGAGGTGCTTATCTGGTAATGAAAAATACCTCAGTGAGTTTTTTCTATAGGTCTGGTTACCTACTCAGAGAGCAGCCTCTTTTAGCTCACTTGTGCCCTTCACAGGAAGAAATATCCTGTAGTATATCAATCTGGTCTCACGCAAAAGAGTAACCCAGCCCAGAAATACCAGGCAATTTTACCCGGAACAGAAGAAACTGCAAACCACAGAAGCGTATTGGCCTCTGTGGGCCTTGTCAGTAAAGTGCAGCTGTACTCCCTAAGGTACAGTGAGCAAGGAGTCCACGTCTGGATCCCCTATCACCCATAAGGTGAGGGAAATGTATGAAAAATAGTAGAGGTGCTCATCTGAGAACGAAAAAAACCTCAGTGAGTTTTTTCTATAGGTCTGGTTACCTACTCAGAGAGCAGCCTCTTTTAGCTCACTTGTGCCCTTCACAGGAAGAAATATCCTGTAGTATATCAATCTGGTCTCACGCAAAAGAGTAACCCAGCCCAGAAATACCAGGCAATTCTACCCGGAACAGAAGAAACAGCAATACACAGCATAGACACGTTTTGGCCTCTGTGGGCCTTGTCAGTGAGGTGCAGCTGTACTCCCTAAGGTACAGTGAGCAAGGAGTCCATGTCTGGATCCCCTATCACCCATAAAGTGAGGGAAATGTATGCAAAGAAAGTAGAGGTGCTTATCTGAGAATTGAAAATACCTCAGTGTTTTTTTTTATAGGTCTGAATACCTACTCAGCCTCTTTTAGCTCGCCTGTGCCCTTCACAGGGAGAAATATCCTGTAGTATATCAGTCTGGTCTCACTCAAAAGAGTAACCCAGAGTTGCACCGCCTTTGTGGAACTCCTTGCCTCTTTGCACCACCTTTGGTACAACTGCATACACTACAAAATGACTTACACACACAGCCTACAGTCTAACATACAGCCTACCTCCTACATCATTGACATCTTGCACCTGTCACCCCCTATCTCACATCCCACTCATCTTCTAGACTGTAAGCTCTACAGAGTAGAGACCTAACTTCTATTGTTCAAAGCAGTCTGCTGACCCATTTGTATCACATTTGTATTGTATTGTAAAATGCTGGAGCGTTATAAATAAAGATAGTAATAATAATTACTGAATATTAGTCACACCACTCACTATAACTAATAAATATAAAAAAGTCTAAAATAATATAATAAATAAAATAAAAATATAATGACCTTAGGGTTCAAACTAGTTTTACTCGATTGATCCTTAAGGGAATTTGACACCCAATCCATAGTTTATCACAGTTAATAAATGTAAGCCTGCCTTGCTATGTCTTCCATCATCCACGTGCATTTTGAATATATCACTTGAAAAAAAATATAATAAAGTTTCATTTTGCAGCATTCTTAACTGGGTCAATGGCTCAGTGCAGTTAAGCTTGTAGATTTTTTTCTTTTTTTCAACTTTCAAGCGCATGCCATATGTTCCTAAAGTTTTTTTTTTTTTTTAATTATGCAATATTTTTTTTTACTGTACAGATAGATTTAGCTTGCTATTTTTAGTACAAGAAACAATTAACACACAGCATTTTGGGAAATATAATCCTATTCCAATGCCTTGCAGTAAAGCAAAAAAGCACATTTTGATTAAATACATTAGTTCAAATTATGCAAAAATTAGAGGTATCTAAACATTATCAGCCTTATTAAACTGCGATTCGGACAATTGAATAGGGTTCTATTTAATCACATTGCATATTTTTTTTACAGAAGTTTTTAGTTAGTGAAGACCTTGGTTTTGGATAGAAGTTCACTAACTAAAAACTTCTGTAAAAAATAAGCTATGTGTCTAAATAAAGCCCTATTCAATTGTCCGAAACGTAATTTAATAAGGCTGTATAATAGCACAGAAACACGTGTTATGTAAAGTTTGTTTTAAATGATTATGGTAGTTCAAGAAAGACTATACATGCTTTTGAAGCATGTAACAACATCAGCTCTGTAAGCTGTGAACAAATTTTTTTTTAGAAAATCATAATTTTTTATGACTCTATTTATGTATAGAACATTCAATCTGTGAAGGGAAGGGTGTGGCAGGAGGGAAGAAAGAGAGGGGAATTGGATTTCTTATATATTTGGATGGTTTTTGAATTTGATACACCTATACAGGCTTAGAAGCAGGCAGCTTGCAACAATAACTGCAAGTCCTTCTTCTCTAGAAGACTAAACAACCCCCTCAGACAAACACTGCGCCAAAGTATCAAGGTTGGAATCAACAGAGCATTATCATTTTCCCCTTAAATATCATTATACCAATTAATCTGACAATAGAAATTATACAGAATTTTTTTTTTTTTTTTCAAGTGATTTCTCACCAATTTCTTTTCTGAAAAAAGATGTGTATCATTTTGTATTACAGAAGTTAGAAAGAGTTTATTAACTGTAGCTCATGTCCATTCTGCTCCTCCTCGCAAGCTCCACCTGACAATTGATTTATTTGCTTGGCAAATAATTAATTGCAGCTATGACCAAGATTAAATAGAACAGACATACACTGGATTTCTTGCATTTATTATTGTTGTCATTAATATACTACAGAAAGTCTATTTACATTTTCAGATTGCAAGCTGTGTTTAGTTTCCTGATGTGAATTGGCTTCACAGTGTGATTCTGTACATGTGATTGTTTTGTATTTGTTACAAAGTGTTTCAAATGGAAACCAAATAATGCTTTCTGCACCCCTACTGACTAAAGTTCTACATATTTATTTATGTGGAGTTGCCAATTAATTAGAAAGGACAACAAAATGTCCCTGGTCAAAGCTTTGAACTAGAAACTCTATTAAAACCAATAAATACTAATTATAATAAAATAGGAAAAAAAATGGGTTGCTTAAAATATTTGAAGTAGCATTTTGTTTTATTAGTATAAGGCCACATGCAGTGTGCTATACGGAGATTTTGCTAAAATACATATATGGCTATCACTCTATAGTTGTTTATTTGAATATTAATGTGGAGTTCTGGCAACTATAGTAAAAGCCGTTCTTTTTTAAGAAAACAAATACAACCACTTATTTTCACTGATAAAATCTGTATAGAGTATAATATGGAAAGAGTAAACATTACAATCAAAAACGTATAACACCTTTCACAAACAAAAGAACAGAAATGTCAGAAACAAAAAGAAGAAATATTTCTGAACTTTACTAAAAAGAAAGCTGTTTCAACTATATTATACTTAATATTATTAAACTACATGAATGGACATAGGGAGGGGGCATACTCAGGTGTTTCTTAATAATAATGAATTCCTAAGCTCCATACTTTGTCAATTTTATTTTATCAGAGGTTATACTTCTTTCTTTCTTTCTTTCTCCACCACTGAATTCATAACATTTGATTTTTTTTAATTTAAAGTATTTTCTTGTTCTCCGTATAGTCTAATTCTATATTAGTAAACACTCTTTTTGGATGTTATTGTAGGTATGGAAAGGTGTAGAAATGAAGTCTCTGGGCAGTGGAAATTTTCATTCCGGTAACTGCTTTTATTGCTAGACTAGCGACTTGCGCGTCAAAAATGACTGCAACAAAATGTGAAGCCTCGCAATGCTGTTGTTTTCCACACAATGCGAGGCTCTCCCCCCCCCCCCCCCCCGCTCTAACTTGCAGGCCTTTCCCCTCCTCTACTTTACAGGCCTCGCTATGAGTGCCTTCAGGGCTAATCGCGAGCACCGAAATGAGAGTCTTTGCCGCTCATTGCATGCTGCGGCATGCTCTGCGCGTATTCGCAATCCCATAACTTTGTGAGCGTTACAGACAAACGCTCTCACCCCTGTGCCTCTTTCCCCCTCTCCCTCCCCTGTGTCTCTTTACCTCTCCCTCCCCTGTGTCTCTTTGCCCCCTCTGCCTCCCGAGTATCTCTTTCCCCCCTCTCCCTCCCATGTCTCTTTGCCTTTGGCCCTCATTGCGAGCCTCTCCTTTCTCTACTTTACAGGCCTTTGGTGCTCATTGCAGACTTCAGCAAACCCTTCGGCGCTCATTGCGCATGCGCATGCCAATAACTTTTAACATAATATTACCAACAAACTCGCAATTATGACTACTATATATATGATACAATTTCTTCCAAATAGACTTATTTTAGAAAAGCTAAGAGACTATGCATTTGTTCCCACCACATCTAGTGTTCATTAAATAGTTAGATGAAAATCATCCACATCTTTTAGAAAGAACATAGAGATGAGGTACCAGTAAGTAGAAAACTGCTAGGGGACACAGTATAATTAAATGCTCACCCATAATACATGCCATCTTTCTGTCAGAGGTTATAAAACAGACGAAAAACACATGCAGTCATACCTTAGTACATCCTACATAATATAGTGAAAATGGTTTGGCTACATGTTGGCTATAAGATACAGTAACCTCTTACTCATTGACCCTTGGTATATATGTTTTTGCCTAAGGTTCAAAAAGTAATTTATTTACTAATTGTTCCTCTCCCAGTATTCCACTTGGTATTAGATCAACAGAAAACTATACCTTTTTGGCATTATATTTTGTTCCCACATGTCATTCTATAAAATTTTACTTTTAATAGTTATCCTTTCTAAAAATATTGAAAATCCACAAATTAAGAACAACTCACTGAGCAACCTAATGCTCAGTTTATACGTTTGACGTAATGTTCCCTATTTTTAATATTTAATTAATATTTCTCAGGTTATTCCTTTATATATTCTAACACTGGACATTGGGGCTAAACTACTTTAACAGATACTTGGCCTCCGTTTCTTTATTTACTTAATAAAGATTACTTATTTGTATCCAGATTATCAGCCTTATTAAATTGTGATTCGGCCAATTGAATAGGGCTCTATATAAGAACACAGCATATTTTTTTACAGAAGTGTTTTGTTAGTGAAGACCTTGCTTTTGGATAGAAGTGAACTAACTAAAAACTACTGTAAAAAAATATGCTCTGTGCTTATATAGAGCCCCATTCAATTGGCTGAATCACAATTTAATAAGGCTGTAAATCTGATGACATGCAGCCCTATTAAATTCCCTCAACATGTAAAACTGCAGCCTGTAACGTAGCCAGCAAGACTTTCGGCTATTGAAATGGCCCCGTAAAGCAACCCGCTAACAACTTGCAGGTTAAGGGCGAAAAAACCCTACAGGATGTCGAAATCTGAACTTTTCGTCCACAAATCCTTTGGTCTGTCAAACTGATATCTGTTACGTTCTTAAATCACTATTAAATTGCAACTAATCCACTGGTGTTCAACCCCTTAACCCGCAAATGGAGCCAAAAAGCCAACAGGTACTAGAGAGGACCCGCAAGGGGGTTGAAGTCCTATTGGTAGCTCTGTAAATGCAAATATAAACACACTACAGTACTTATAATTAAAGAGTGATATCCGGTATTAAAATTAATAGCACAACATAATCAAGCTCGCAAATTTGCAATATAAAATGCAATTTTTCTATGTTTAATTTCAGTGTTATATCGATCCTGGCAATCAATGTGTTAATTCATATAACGGAACTCGCATTGACTAGAATATCATATTTACTGATTTATTAATATAGAATTTTTTCTGGAATGCGGGTCCGATCGAAACTCATAATTGAAACCCATAAGGCTTTGAAATCTAACCTCTATTTTTCAATTGAATTATTATTGACTAATTGATCATGTTCATGGCCACACATTCAATGTGCGCAGGAATGGTTTACGGGTTTGTGTCTCCGGACCATAACTCATGGCATGGTTCAATTTAATTGCTCTGCCAAATTTCAAGCCAGCAGCCTTTGCGAGTGTGCTGATGCCACTACAAGCTTCGAATTTAATAGGGCTGTTAGTGATCCCTGTTTTTATGTTTCCCAGTTTACTGCTAGTCTTGAACCAGCTCACTGCTAATTTTAAGAAAGGCTTGATCTCAATATTAAAACACAGTTATTATTCCTGTATAATATTGTTACATATATTATTGCTTTCCAATGAGTGAAGTTACATTTATTAGAAAATCACTCAACTTAGTTGCTTTTTTGGTAATTCAATTTAACTTACACACTGAGCCTCAAATTGCTCAATGCTATTTTTATTCTTGTTAATACAAAGCTATTCAGTTTTAAAATTACACCACTACTTAACCTTGCTATTATAATTGTACTAGATTTCACTGTGTCATCTTCTTGTTCTGGCCAGTTAAGTTTGATACTTAATTTAAATAGTTTTTATGGCTCTTGTATATAACATTTTCAACTTAGATCATACTATTATTATACTAAATTAATACCTGTTATGCTTATTTATATAGCTCCAAATTACTTTTTCAGGTTTGCATATACTTTTCCTGACATTTATTTTCAGATTACTTCATGGTGTTACCACTACTTTGCCTTATCTCAGTTAACAGAGAGATTGTCTTAAAGTGCAGTATTTGACACTTGTTATATTCAGAGCTTTGTTATCAATTCTATTGGTCTTTGCTTTTTTCCTAAATATACCTGCAATACCTCATGGTGCACTATTTTACACCACTACTTAGACCTTTACTAATCACC
Source organism: Discoglossus pictus (assembly GCA_027410445.1). NCBI lineage: Eukaryota > Metazoa > Chordata > Amphibia > Anura > Alytidae > Discoglossus > Discoglossus pictus. The sequence continues at coordinate 183,829,816 of CM050166.1, read as the reverse complement.
TTTGATTGTATAGCGTGAATAGTCTTTATGAGTCTATGCATTAGATAAGCATCATATGCACAACTCCTCTCACCCCCTGCTGTCATTGCAGTGCTCCTCCCTGCGCTCCTCCCCCCAGCACCCCGCAGCCCACACGTGTATAGAGGAGACATCACACACAAGGGACGTGTTTCCCGTGCTGGGAGCAGACGGAGGTGCTGCTCATACATTGCCTGCACACAGCCTGGCCTCCTGCTCCGGATACCATGGATGCTCTGGGCCCCAAGCAACCCTGTATCCTCACCCTGCTGCTGCTCATCTCAGGGTCACTATGTGTCCACGCGATGAGCTCGCGGGACCCGCATCACCCCCTACTCAGCTGGGTAAATAGTGACATTCCTCAAGGAGCAACATAAGTTACTTAAAATTTCACCAGAGTCAGGGGCCACACCCATTACATCAAGGCCAGGTAGTAATGTCACAGGGGGTCAGAATTGTTTCCAGACATTGAGCCCTGGGCAACCGGCTCCGGTCATCCAAAGCTTCCCTCACCCGGTGCATATCAGCAGCTCAGAGGCCTGCTGCATGTGTGGCATGGAGCTACTGTATAGAAGGCAGGGTGACCTACTGTATGTATAAGCATATGTGTGTGTGTACACCTTCACCGTGGGGCTAACACAGCAATGTGCATGTGCTACTGTGTGCTGCTGTATGATCACTCTATACATAAAGAGACACAGGGGAGGGCAGAGGAGGGGGGAAAGAGACATGGGGAAGGTTGGGGGGGAAGAGACACAGTGGAGGGAGAGCGGGAAAGAGAGACGGGAGGGAGAGGAGGGCGAAAGAGACACAAGGGAGAGAGAGGAGGGGGAAAGAGACACAGGAGAGAGGAGGGGGAAAGAGACACAGGGGAGGGAGATAAGCAGGGGGAGGTGGATGGAGAGCGGGCAAAGAAACATGGGAGGGAGAGAGGGGGAAACAGACACAGAGGAGGGAGAGGGGGAAGGAGGTGGAAAGAGACACAGGGAGGGAGAGGTTGGAAAGAAACACAGGGAGGGAGTGGGGGGAAAATAGTCACAGGGGAGGGAGATGGGGGAGACACAGGGGAGTGAAAGGGGCAGAAAGAGAGACGGGAGGGAAAGGGGGAAAGAATCACAGGGGAGTGAAAGAGGGGAAGAGAAAAAGGGGAGGGAGAGGGGAGGAGAGACACAAGGGAAGGGAGAGGGGCAGAGACAAAGGGTTGAGAGAGGGGGAATGAGACATGGGAGGGAGATAATGGAGAAAAAAGGGGAGGGAGAGGGAGCAAAGTGACACGGGAGGGAGAGAGGTGGAAAGAGACAAAGGAGAGAGAGAGGTGAAAAGATACACAGGGGTGAGAGAGTAAGGAGAGCCCCGCAATGAGTGCCTTGCAGGTTGACCGACCCCCATGCCTGGAAAGTAGTTAGAGGCAGGAGAGCCTGGCATTGTGTGGCAAGGCTTAAAATTTTATTGCTGAAATTTTTGACGGGCAAATTGCTAGTTAGTAAATAGTTGGTCTTATGTTATATGTCAGTCATGCACCCGACTCATCAGGGGCCTCATGACAAGGCCTAATAGTACTAAGACTTTCCAAAAGCGATTCCAATATATAGGCATAGGGCAGTGAAAATACTCACAATAATATTGACACAGAAAATATTTTTTCATTAATATTAATTCGTCTGGATTCCTTGTGGGATTCTGTTCCCCTTTATTTTTATATTTTATGTTGCATCATAGTTTATTATGATTTAGCAATTTTTAATTAACTAAATGAAAGTAGAGGAACCCACCTTGAATTTGAACTAATTCTAAACTGAACTGCATTTATAATGTAGGCAAAAAATTTCCGTTGATTGGCCAGACAAATACAGTACAAGAAGAGTTTGAGAAAATCACATCACATATATAGTTGTGAGCATACGAGTTGTTGCTAACGCTTGCGGGCTCGCGCAAAGCGAGGGACGCAGTTCCCCGTAAATGAGGATCCTCGCAAAGCGAGGGGCCGCATTTGCGGTGGTGGACGATCCCATGTCGGCTAATACACACACACGCACGACTTACAAAAAAAACTCAAAGGCGCCTCTCACGCGGTTAACACACACACATGACTTAGAAAAAAAATCAACTGCGTCATACACGTAAAAATCAACTGCGTCCCTTGCAAAAAAATGCGGCCGCCTCGCAAAAAAATACGGCCGCGAAACAACCCATTCGCAACACGCAAAAAACGGCCGAAAACGGCGCGCATGAAAACATCAGAAACACAAGAAATAAACACAACATAAAAAGCTTACTTACAGCAAGGTGGGTATCCGGCACCTCGAAAAGTTAATTTACACGTCCATTTAAGTCCAAAAAAACGAGTTTAAACTGCCGAAAATCACCTAAGCGAGAGAAAAAATGGCCGCCGAACAAAGCGAAAACGAGGCTTCAGACGTAACTATACTACAGTGACTCGCAAAACTGAAACACATACTATGAGGCACGTACCACACTGATATTAACCTCCATTTTGAAAACTACTAGCATAAAATGGCGGATGGAACGCAAATTGTAAGCTGGAACGCAAATAGCGTATGCGTATTGCGTTCTAACGGTCTGAGGCACTTGAAAGTTTATAAATACTGCCTACTTTCCAGAAAATTCTACATTTCTACTCAGGTGATGAACGGAGTGACTGGATAGTTAACTGCTGCTGTTACTTGAGAAGAGAATTGTTTCCTAATTTCTTACTTTACATTGTGCAAATTACAACTGAGAGGTAAGCTATAATATATTACATTTTATTATCAAGACAGGACAAAAAAAAAACAACTTTAACTATGAAAATGTGATTCATGTATAGTGACATGTCACACGCACATTTATGTGTATAGCCCCTACAACAAACTAATCTTAACCCAAACTAATTAAACAAGTATACAAGTATATTTAAATGACATTAATTTACTGCAATTCAATATATAACCTAAAGCTGAATCTTTCCCCTTTTTTTTACTATTCAAACAGACTCTGCATCAACAGCGTCACTCAAGAATTTGCACCATGGATTGTGAACCAGAATCCCTTTGAAAGAACACAAATAAAGAAGAAGAGGTAAGATAGAAAAATACATTACATGCTGAAAAAGACTATGCTTTGCAAAATCAAAATGAAGAAATATACAACTAACCATTTCACTTTCTTTTTCAAACAGACACTACAAGAAGACCGGCGGATGAAGATTGGCAGGAGGGGACTTTCTGTCATTGGGACACTTCAATCAAGGTAAAGTATAACAAGTAGAAAAAATAAAGGAACTATATATGTTTAATGGCCGCCAATATAACAATTTCAAGAAAAATAAAAAATACATATAAATTGAATAAGGAACTGAACACAGTTCAACAAAAACACATAGAAAAGTAAATTAATATTCTTCTTTACTGTTTAAGAACCTATAAGCCTTACAAAGAAGCCTAAATAATCATACCAAAAGTGGTGGACACAAAATAGGATAATGCTAAAAACATAGCCATCATATCCAAAATAGGAAAAACATTCATTTTCAACGTATAACATCATTTAATCCTCATAAAAAAGACTAATTAAGCAAATAAAGTATGCAACATATGGTGGGCACAAAACAGGATTGTACCAAAAATCACACAAACACATAGAAAAGTAAATTAATATTCTTCTTTAATGTTTAAGAACATTATGCCTTACAAAGCAGCCTAAATAAGCATACCAAAAGTGGTGGACATAAAATAGGATAATGCTAAAAACATAGCCATCATATCCAAAATAGGAAAAACATTCATTTTCAATGTACAAAAACATTTAACCTTCATAAAAAAGACTAATTAAGCAAATAAAGTATGCAACATATGGTAGACACAAAGAGGATTGTACCAAAAATTACACAAACACATAGCAAAGTAAATTAATATTCTTCTTTAATGTTTAAGAAGCTATAAGCCTTACAAAGAAGTCTAAATTAGCATAGCAAAAGTGGTGGACACAAAACAGGATAATGCTAAAAACATAGCGATCATATCCAAAATAGGAAAAACATTCATTTTCAATCTATAGAAAATAAAAATAAAAAATCATTGCCCAAATATATAAGCCTTTAAATAAAATATCAAAATACTATTATGACAATCCCCTGTAGTAAAAATTACAAAGAATAATTTTGGCCCTCTACTATGCCTGTAAGTTAAAAGTACAACAAAAAAATAAATTGCCAAAACAACTAAAATATAAATTTCAATTAACACTAGACACCTACTACATGTAGAAGAAGGTATAGTGTCAGTTCCTTGAGTGTGCTATTCATGTAAGGCAAAAATTACAACGTACGACAGAAAGTAAGACCAAAAAAACAAACAAAAACGTATTTAACAATACTAACAAAGTACCGCTACAATAAACTACAAGCATATATAAACAAACTGTTGATAATAAAAAATGTAAAAAAGAAACTTAACATCTCAAACTAAACTAATTATACATTTTTTTCTTTTACAGATTAACATGGCTACTAATGAGAGCAAACAAGAAAAGAAAAGACATCAGACTAGAGAAAGACAAGAGAGATGGGCGAACCAGCAGACACCAGAGGAGAAGGAACTTCAACGAGAAAAAGAACGCAAAAGACCTGCAAGCAAAAGACTATCAGCTGCAAAAATTAAAGATACACCAAAAAAAGCTACGAAGCAAACAAAGGATTTAGAACCTGTTCCTCAAACATCAGATGACATTTTACCTGAAAAAATAAAAGCGATACCAAAAAAAGCCACCAAAAAAACAAAGCATTTAGAACCTGTTCCTGAAACATTACATGACATTTTACTTAAACCAATAAAAGATATACCAAGAAAAGCCACGAAAAAAACTAAGCATTTAGAACCTGTTGTTGAAACATCACATGACATTTCACCTGATGAATTTGAAAGTCAAACTGATATATGTCCTTTACTCAAGTCTTTAGCAGTAGAGGTTCATAGTTGTGGGGACATGAATACTCAATGTCAGTTTTGTGAGGCTTATTATTTTAAACAGGAGAGACCCAGAGATGGCCAATTTATTAGTTGCTGTCAAAAAGGCAAGTTCAAACTTCCAGAAAGAAAAGAATTTCCTATCTATTTACAAAACATTATGACTGAACCTACTTTTCCAAACTACAAAAATTTTAAGACAAACATAAGATCCTACAATAGTGCCATATCCTTTGCATCATTAGCTGCTAATGTACCAGGACATGGTCCTTACTGTTTTAAAGGCCAAGGCCAAATCTATCATCGTACTTCACATTTATATACAATAGAAGCTGTTGACCAACGTATGCAGCTGCAAGAAAAAAAAAAATGCTCACCCAGTGTTTTTATAGAGCTAAATAACATTATGGACAATAACCCCTACAGTAAAGCTTATAAAAAAATGGCAGAAGTAGAAAATGAACAACAACTTCATGCACAAAGACATCAATTACCAATGCCAAAGGTCAATATGGTGCTTAACAGAGACAGACATACTGATAAACGTTGTTATAACTTGCCAACATCAAATGAGGTTGCAATGGTGTTTCAAAATGATGAAGGAGAACCACCATTTCAAAGAGACATTAGAATATATCCCAGAAATGAGGAGCAACCTTTAATTAATATGAGTATCTTAAGTCCAAATTTAGATCCAATGACATATCCAATTTTTTTCCCACACGGAGTGGCAGGTTGGCAACCAAAATTAACACTTCCCAGTTACCAAAATGCTAAAGCCAGAATCCGAAATAATGTTTCTATGCTTGAATTTGAATTAGCTCAAATTGCCATTCGAAAAACATTTAATCCAGTTTTATGTGGTGGAAAACTAACAAAACAATGGATTATTGATTCCTATTTGCAAGTTGAGCCCAATAATTGAAACTTTATAAAATATCAACAAGATAAACTACGTGTAGAACAATATTCTGGACTAATTGACTATGTTGCTGAGGTGGCTACAAGCAGAGACATGACAGCTGGCAAAGCCATAATTTTACCATCTTCCTTTCAAGGATCTCCTCGAAATATGAGAGAAAGATACAATGATGCTATGGCTATTGTCACCAAATTTGGCAAACCCAATTTATTTCTTACATTTACATGTAATCCCCAATGGCCAGAAATAACACAAAATGTACTTCTTAGTCAAAGTACTTCCAAAAAATGTACTTCTTAGTCAAAGTGCTTCCAATAAACCAGATTTAGAAGCCAGAGTTTTTAAGATTAAATTAAATGAATTAATACGCGACATCACTATAAGTCATTATTTGGCAAATGTCTTGCTTATGTATATACCATTGAATTTAAAAAAAGAGGCCTTCCACATGCACATCATCTCATAATACTTCAAGAAAAAGATAAATTAGATACTTCTGACAAAGTGGATGCAGTCATTGTTGCTGAACTACCAGATCCAGAGCTATATGGTAGACTATATGAGATTGTTACTCATCGCATAATTCATGGACCCTGTGGTGAGCTTAATCCACAATCACCATGTATGGAAAATAATAAATGTTCCAAAGATTTTCCAAAAGATTATAGAGACAAAACCTATGCCAATTGTGATGGCTATCCACTTTATAAAAGAAGAGAAGGAGATAGTGCCATTATTCGTGGCAAAAAAAGTTGACAGTAGATATGTAGTACCCTACAATCCACATTTACTCAAGAAGTATAATGCCCACATTAATGTAGAAGCCTGCACTTCCACCAAATCCATTAAATATGTCTACAAATATATTTACAAAGGCTATGATGCAGCTACTGTAGTCGTCAAAAGTGCAGACAACCCTGAAAGTAGTGAGTTAGTACATGATGAACTTGCATCTCATGTAGATGCTCGCTATGTCAGTGCCCCAGAAGCTATGTGGCGGCTTTTAAAATTTGAAATGCATGATAGATCACATGCAGCATATAGATTAGCAGTACATTTGCCACAAAGACATTTAGTGTATTTCAATGCTGGAAATGAAAGTAATGCATTGGCCCAAAGTGAACTTCGTCACACTACACTAACTGCATGGTTTGAATTAAATTCCACAGATTCAGAAGCAACACAATTCTTATACATTGAAATTCCATATCACTATGTTTTTGTGAATGGATTATGGAGACCTAGAAAAAGCAGAGGAAATAAAATAATCCCAAGAATTTACACAGTCAGTCCAAGAGATGTTGAATGTTTTTGCTTACGGATATTACTTTTAAATGTTCCTGGAGCACAAAGTTTTGAACACTTAAGAACTGTTAATGACATAGTATATGAATCCTTCCATTTAGCTGCAAGACATAGAAACTTACTAGCTGATGATACAGAGTGGAAAAGATGTTTAGAAGAAGCAGCACAATGTCAAATGCCACGGCAGATGAGAGAACAATTTGCATTTATTTGTATCTTCTCAAATGCTCCAAATCCATTAGCTTTGTGGGAGATATTTAAAAGTAATATGGCTGAAGACTTTATGTGACGATACAATGAACCCATTGCACACTTAAAAGCGTTAATGGAAATCCAAGAAGTATTTTTAACTCATGTATAAGTTGTGCAGGTTTTAATTTGCCTAAATCCAGGTCTTATAGATGACATAAACTTTGAAGACTATGACATTCAATTACAAGTAGAAAGAACAGAAGAAAAATTTGCAACTTTAAATACGTTACAATTGCAAGCATTTAATGCCATTAAAAATGCAATAGATGATGACATGGTGACAGAGCGTTATTTCTATCTTGATCGACCTGGCGGATCAGGAAAAACTTATCTATATAATTTATTACTGAGTTCTGTACGAGCACAAGGTCAAATAGCACTGCCGTTTGCCACTACTGGAATTGCTGCACTTTTGTTAGAAGGTGGAAGAAATGTACATAGTGGCTTTAAACTGCCAGTGCCTATTTTAGAAACTTCTGTGTCAGATATTCGCATGACATCATTACAAGCAAAGAAATTGAAAAAAGTCAATTAATTATAATAGATGAGGCCACAATGATGTCATGCTATGCCCTCCAATGTATTGACCGATTGCTTCGTGAAGTCATGGATAATATTTTTCTATTTGGTGGAAAGGTAATGTTGTTAGGTGGCGATTTTAGACAAATATTATCTGTCATTGTACATGGAAATTGAACTGACATTATCGAAACCTGTATAAAGTCAAGCACACTATGGAAACATTTTACCCATCTTCAAATGCAACAAAACATGAGATCAGAAGGCCAAACTGATTTCAATGATTGGCTTATTAAAATTGGAGAAGGCAGAACAGAAAAAATAACACATTTACCTGAGGACACTGTGGAGATCCCACCTCATATGATTTGCCACCTAGATATTATATCAGCTATATTTAATGGTAGCATAAATAACCAGTGTCATGATTTAATTGTTTAAGGACTCATATTGTCAGTGGTTTGTGAGTATGTCCAAGGGAGCATGACATTGTTACATTGGGATTATGTGTTATTGTGCGGTTATATGTTGCCTGTACATGGTTATTATGTATCCTAGGTATAATATATTATGAGGGAAAATGTTATATAGAACATATGTGGAATTGGTAGAAATGCTCTGGATAGAAGTTAGCTGCAGATCATTGCACACTCAAACATGCAGACCTTGGGTCAAGACAGCTGCATGTGCTTCAAGTGGTCCTGGGCAAACACTTGAGTTTAACATAAAGGTTATCTAATGAATGATATCTCAAGAGCTTTGATAGCCCAAGGTTGCAAGCCAGATGGTCTGACATCACACATACACCAATGTACACAAGGGTGTGGTATTGGAGAGTATAAATATGTTGTTTTGTTCATTCAATAAAGTTTGCAATATAGTTTTCACATAAACAAGGTGTGAGACTATTTCTGTGTGTTGTATCCTGACTTGGGGAGTGGTCTTGCTATGGGCCACTAAGTAACCTGGATCCAGTATTCTCTGCCTGTAGCTTTTGGGCCTTGCAATCTTCAGAAGCCATCTTTTGTGCCACAGAGATCAGGAAGTACATGATTCTGCTGGGGTAGGTTTGAACTAGGTTCATATCAAGCCCCCTTGAAGAAGCAGATCGTGACATTTGGTGGCAGTGGTGGGATCTCTGTAAAAAACACAGAAGGATGGCAGCTTATGAAGAGATGTCTGCAGCAGAGGAGGAGGAAGTGTCCAGACGGTATCAAAGATGGATGGAGGTAATGCCTGCAGGTTTTACTAAGGATCAGCAGAGGGAACTCCGGATACAAATCACACAGGAGGTACAGGGGAACAGGAGAAGGGTAAGCAATGGCCCTGTCTCAGCTCCTGTGGAGGGGAAATGCTTATCCCCAGTAGACAGAAGGATGGCAGCTTATGAAGAAATGTCTGCAGCAGAGGAGGAGGAAGTGTCCAGACGGTATCAAAGATGGATGGAGGTAATGCCTGCAGGTTTTACTAAGGATCAGCAGAGGGAACTCCGGATACAAATCACACAGGAGGTACAGGGGAACAGGAGAAGGGTAAGCAATGGCCCTGTCTCAGCCCCAGTGGAGGGGAAATGCTTATCCCCAGTAGAGACAGAGAATGTTCTGGTGACTGGAAAGGACTGTAGAGGAATGGGCCTTCTAAATAAATGGATGGCATTCCTGGGACTATGGCCAGGTCACAGGCTAATGGAATGGCTGGAAGAATTGGTATATGAGGAGGTCGCCCTGGAAGATCAATATGCTTATTGGGTAGGACCTGTTGGGATACATCATCATTTTTCATTGGGGCTGGAAAAGGCAATTTGGGACATAGTACATGGGGATCCGGACTGTGGCCTGGGGACAGAGAAAAGAAAGCTGTGTCTGTTTGCCAAGCGCTGTCACATGCTGGGACTGGAGACAGGCTCTCATACAGCTAACTTACTTTGGCCTTTGATCCAACAGGAGCTACAGCTGGAGGTGGATTATATAGACTTACTGGATGAAGCATCCCTGGATGGTTGTTGGCCAGCCAGCTGGGAGGGCTCATGCCAGTCAGGCATGGAACAGAACCACCTAACAGGTACTACAGAGACCCAGCTAAATATTGCTGAGGCGGGGTCAGAAAATAAATGTATGGACTGTGGGGAGAATTTTGATATCCATGATTCTCAAAATAACAAGGATGCCGGCATCCATGGGGGGGACTGGGAAGAGGAAGAACTGGTCCCTATCTTTAGGGGGCTAAGTCTCACCCAGTTAGAGGAAGGGGGACAGGGCCAAACCACAGCAGTGCCAGGCCCAGGGGAAGAACTGGGGAAAAGCTACTCTGCTCCTAGTGTAAGAGAAGAACCTAATGAGCACTGGGCCCTACCATTTGACTGTGGAAATTGTAGAGAGGTTCCTTGGATGACCATTGTCCAGGAGCCAGCCACAGACCCTGGAGCAGAAACAGAAAGTAGCCCTGTTCTTCAGCCTGAACAAGAGGAAGTAGCTGCTGCTTCTCAAGGGCTGCCTGTAACTACACACCAGGCAGTCTCAGATGGAGAGAGTCAGGAGGTTCCACCTGAGGATCCAGAAACCAAAGAGCCACAGGGTGCCCCAGATTGTGATTTGTCTCCTGGTATCCCTACAATGACTCCCCTGCAGCTACCCAAAGACACTGGCTGTGTACCTGTAACCCTGGAAAGAAGGGGCCATTGGCCAGGCTTGGTGGGAGAAAGGTTGGCTACTGAGCCACAACAGCTTGTATCAGAACTGCCCATTAATCCAGCATGGATGCCACCAGTGAATGTCACTAGCCCATGTTGCAACTCCCGTATCCCAGTTTATTCAGGAGAAAGATCAGGCCTGACAAAGGGAACCTTGTACTCTTCAATTTTACCCATGGGACAGAGTGCTGATCCAGAATCGGCAGGACAGGAGGTCTCCCTAGCCTGGAAGGAAAGGGCTTTGCTGGGTAAGGATCCTCCCAAATTTATGCTGGACTTACTAGCTGGGATGTACTGTTTCCCCTGGACTACCTTGAAGGGTCCTCCATGGCAGTTGTCTTATAAGTCTCCCCAGGGGCTTGGGAAAGTCACAAGGCCACTGGGAAGGAGCGAGTATTCGCCCTGGACAGGGGGAGGCAGGGTACCCAGAGAGCCACTGAGGCTATCACATGGATGGACTTTCCAGACAGGAGGACAAGTAAAAGCAGTATAGCTAGAGAATTATCCGTTAGGATGATCCTCTATGCTATACTAGAAAGGAAGGGGGAGAAGTTGTCATGATTTAATTGTTTAAGGACTCATATTGTCAGTGGTTTGTGAGTATGTCCAAGGGAGCATGACATTGTTACATTGGGATTATGTGTTATTGTGCGGTTATATGTTGCCTGTACATGGTTATTATGTATCCTAGGTATAATATATTATGAGGGAAAATGTTATATAGAACATATGTGGAATTGGTAGAAATGCTCTGGATAGAAGTTAGCTGCAGATCATTGCACACTCAAACATGCAGACCTTGGGTCAAGACAGCTGCATGTGCTTCAAGTGGTCCTGGGCAAACACTTGAGTTTAACATAAAGGTTATCTAATGAATGATATCTCAAGAGCTTTGATAGCCCAAGGTTGCAAGCCAGATGGTCTGACATCACACATACACCAATGTACACAAGGGTGTGGTATTGGAGAGTATAAATATGTTGTTTTGTTCATTCAATAAAGTTTGCAATATAGTTTTCACATAAACAAGGTGTGAGACTATTTCTGTGTGTTGTATCCTGACTTGGGGAGTGGTCTTGCTATGGGCCACTAAGTAACCTGGATCCAGTATTCTCTGCCTGTAGCTTTTGGGCCTTGCAATCTTCAGAAGCCATCTTTTGTGCCACAGAGATCAGGAAGTACATGATTCTGCTGGGGTAGGTTTGAACTAGGTTCATATCAAGCCCCCTTGAAGAAGCAGATCGTGACAACCAGGAATATTCAGAGCTTGCCAACCAAGTCATACTAACATGTTAAAATTAGGATGCATTAATCCTCAATAATGAAATCTTAAAAAAAAAAAAATTAATTCACCACAAAGAAATTATCACTGATTCTGTACTTGCTGATGACAATGAAAGTCAGGCTAACTTTTCCACTGAATTCATAAACTCACTAACTCCTTCTGGAATGCCACCACGTATTTTGCAGCTAAAGAAAGGTGCAATTGTCATGTAACTGCGAAATATGAACCCCAAAAAGGCCTATGCAATGGGACAAAATTAGTTGTTCAACAATTAAAGAACCATTTTATAGATGCTGAAATTTTAACTGGTACACATAAAAGATACCAAGAATAGATTTAGCACCAAGTGAACGTAGTCTCCCTTTTATACTTCAAAGAAGACAATTTTCTATCATTATGGCATTTGCCATGACCATTAATAAATCACAAGGACAAACGTTCAAATCTGTGGGTATTTTCTTGCAAGAACCAGTATTTGCACATGGTCAATTGTACGTTGCATTATCACGGTGCAAAAATCCACAGGCTATTAAAGTTTACATTGAAAAGAATGAAAGTCAAGGTGATTTATTAGAAGATGGACGTATTTTTACTAAAAACATTGTCTACTATGAAGTACAATAACTTTTCATTAAATAAATAAAACCCATGCAAAACAAATTTAAAAGCATTGAAAAATACAAAACAATAAATAATTCAGTCATAATTAATGGAAGTACTGTTTATGGATGATTAGCCTCACAAAACACTTGCCTTGCATTATTTTTACAAATTATGTTAAAATCTTAATTAACTATGTTACTGTTTATAATGTTCCAAGTTGGAAAAATGTTTTTTCAAGTTCCTTAGTTACACAGGTAAGAAAGTTCAAGTTTAAAAAAATATACTTTCAAGTTTCTTCCTTAGATATATTACAAAGTTCATGTTAAAATTGGTACGTTTCAAGGAGGGATTTTACTGTTTGCCTTCCTCTGGATTCAATGTATATTTAAGTTAACAATTCTTGAGTTAAAAAACCATTACCTCAAGTTTACAATACTTATTCATTTAAAGTTCAACTGTTCTTACATTCAAATGTTAATACTTTTAATACAAAATGCTTTAACAGTTACTATTCACCAAAAGAACATTTTACAAAAATAAACATGTTTAATATCACAATACTACTTATTTCATCATAACTAAAATCTTACAAGTGTCAAATACGTATATTAATAACTAAACAACTTTCCAAACATACACATCTCATTGCGTCATATATATATTTTTTCTTATATTTAAGATTTATGTGTATGGAATACTTTCGGGTAATGGAGTAGTTTTTTACTGTATATGGCCCGGCACCGCCACCACAACTGCGTATCCCTCACTATTGGCTGGGCTACGGGGGGCATTCTGCATTTTGATACATTATTAAGTATGCTCCATAATCCCATTGCACGGGGTGTGGAGTATAATATTTTTCCACAGTTATAAAAAGTGATTATGGGGACTACAACATTAAAGCTTTTTTTAGTCCTATATGTACAGAGTGTTCTTTTAAACGCAAAATATTTTTAGAAAGTTAAAAAAATACACCCTTTACTTTTATACATATTGCTGTATATGAACATATATAAATAATCAAAAAAATATCACTTCAGTATCACAAGGTGCCCACCAGGGAACATATTATTGAAGAACTTAAAGAGGAGAAAGAGTTCCTGTTGTAGCACACTATAAGATTAATTAATAATTCTATATCTGAGACTTTAAAACTTAAATGTTATTGTTTCTTAATAAAAGATGCCTTCTACTTCAAAACTATAAAATCTATATGAAGAGTAATCATTTTTAAGTATCTCACTGCTAGAACTGCTTACTATAAAGAATACTTCTATAGAAAATTGCATAAATCAGTAATACTATGTTAAAATAATTTCTATAATACGACTAGTGAAAAAATAGTAATGAAAATAAGACTGCAGAAAAAACCAATAAGAAGATAGTGAGTTAATCAATTATATGTATAACCAGGGGCGAATCTACCAGTGGTGCAGGTGATGCAGTGCACCAGGGTCCTCGTCTAAGTGAGGCCCCAGTGCTGTGTCATTTAAAAAAATAATTTTTGCATGTCATTTTTCTTTATGAAGTGTAGGACTCCCCCCCCCCCCCCCCCCCCCCCGGAGCCTTCCAAACTCCCAAGAGTCCACTGTGACCCCTTGTGCCTCTTTGACCACACACACCCAGCCTGAAATTTGTGGGTGCCTGTTTAAAAAAAGAGCATTTGCAGTGAAGCTCCAACAGGTGAAAGCATGGAGCAGTTAAGAGCAATGGTGATGTGCATCAGGGATGAAGATAAGAGAGCAAGGGCAACACAGTACAGGGGGACACCCCGGGTAAACCACCTTGGGCACGGCATCAATTGTGGCAAGAATGCTGATCAGTTACTGCTGATGCCGCCCCTGTGCAAGTGTGTGTGTGTCTGCAATACCCCAGCCCGGTCCCACAGGCGGACTCACTGCCTGTCACTAACTCTATGGTCTATCAGGCAGTTACTACAGCACCATAGAGGTGGTGACAGCACAGAGCGTTGGGGGACTGGTAGCAGCATCACCTACAGGTGAGGAGGAGGAACCGCAGGGGTTTTGTCTGTGAGTGTCTGTATGAATGTGAGTATGTGTCTGAGTGTGTGTCTGAGTGTCTGTGAGTGTGTATGTAAGTCTGTGAGTGGGTGTCTGTGAGTGTGTGTCTTTTGAATGTGTGTGTGTGTGTAAGTCTGTGAGTGTGTCTGTAAGTGGGTGTATGTGTGTGTGAGTGTGTGTCTGTGAGTGTGTATTAGTCTGTGAGTGTGTGTCTTTGTATCTGTGTCTGTGAGTGTGTGTCCAAGTGTGTGTCTTTGAGTGTATGCGTGTCTGTGAGTGTATGTATGTCTGTGAGTGTGTGTGTCTGAGAGTGTGTGTGTGTAAGTCTGTGAGTGGGTGTGTAAGTGGGTGTCTGTGAGCCGGTGCCAGTGTGTTTGTCTGTGAGTGAAAGTCTGTGGGACTGTGAGTGTGTGTCTGTGAGTGTGTGTCTGTAAGTGTGTGTCTGTGAGTGTGTATCTGTGTGAATGTGTGTCTCTGTGAATGTGTGTGTCTGTGAATGTGTAAGTCTGTGAGTGTGTGAATTTGTGTATAAGTCTGTGAGTGTGTGTAAGTCTGTGAGTGTGTGAAGTTGTGTATAAGTCTGTGAGTGTGTCTTTGAGTGTGTGTCTGTGTGTCTATAAGTGTGTGTCTGAGTGTGCATGTATGTGAGTGTATGCATGTCTGTGAGTGTGTGCCTGTGAGTGTGTGTGCCCGGGAGTGTGTGTCTGTCAGCGTGTGTGTATACGTATGTAAATGTGTGTGTGTATAAGTCTGTAAATGTGTGTAAGTCTGTCAGTGTGTGTGTCTGTGTGTGTGTGAGTCTGTGATAGTGTGCCTGTATCTGTGAGTGTGTGTATCTGTGAGTGTGTGTCTCTGTGAATGTGTGTGTCTGTGAGTGTTTGTGTGGGTAAGTCTGTGAGTGAGTGTCTGTGTTTGTGAGTGTGTGTATCTGCAAGTGTGTCTGTGAGTGTCTACGTTTGTGTGTGAGTGTAAGTCTGTGTGTTTAAGTGTAAGGCTGTGTGTAAGTCTGTGTGCTTTTGCCACCTGTGGCTGCCCCTGAGTTTGGGGGGGGGGGGACCAAAGTCAGGGGTAGCCCCGAGCAGCAAAAGCTCTAGCTACGCCACTGTATGTACATATATATATACATAGCGGATGTCACAGGAAAGTGGAGCGTGCATTCCCTGGAGCTGCACAGACAGGAGCACTGAGTGATTTGGTCCCAGTGCAAAACATTTTTCACATTCCCCCGAGGGGGGCCCAAAGTTTTTTTTTGCACCAGGGCCCTCAGTTCTCTAGCTCTGCCACTGTATATCATCAATTTCTCTGTCAGAAAATGTACTGAATCTCAAGTTAGTATTTTGAAGAAAGGATTGTCCTTCTCACCTAGAAAATCATGACATTTTTTTTGACATGGTTAAAGATCTATATCTTTTTACTAGAACGTTGTTAATTAACACATTTTTTAGAGTTCCAAAGAGAAAAATAGCTTTCAGGATGTATCCACTAATTCTTCTTCAATGCCTGAGAATCCTGCAAGTTTAGCAGTTTCCAATGAGACCCAAGATACTCAAGCATGGATTAAATGTTTGGGTAAATTGAAAATAACGTCTTCTTTCAATTCTCCCTTATCAGTTGTCCTGCGGTAACCACAGATTTAGAGAAATTACATGGAATGAACAAGCACATAACAAAAGATGAGAATAGTGCTTTATATACCAATATACCAGTATACCAATTCATTTCTGAGTTTTTTTTTCCTGTAAATACTTTGTCCTAATCATTATAATGACGTTCTTAGCTTGCTAAAATATGCTTTCTGGGCAAAGTGCCACTTGTACATCAGTTCAGCAACATAATCATAGACCTTATAGTGAATTGCAATATATAGAATGGAAGCTCACAATACTTTTTAAATTGTATTTAATTTATATACACGCATCTACTTAATTTTCTTAGAACAAGAAATATATAGACCTTTATATGTTAATAGTTACATATTTTTTGTATGGCTCAGAAACTGTAACTGAATATTTTTGTCTATACAATAAATCTGCACTGTTAACCATTAAATACGGATATATTGTGAGGAATTTACAGTTTCCCCAGGGTGTTTTCCACCCTAAATCCAACAATGCAAAACTAAGGGGATATGTTATGACTAAAAATGTATTATTTATTATTTATACAAAACAGCGACGAATAAAATTGTTTAAAAACCACCCCCAAGGAAAACAGGGAATTAAAAAGAGGGCAAATATGTGGAATACAGTAATCCTATTAACACACAGGGATTTTGTGCAAAAGCAAGCAAGAAGCATAACCAGGGATATGAGGGGCATTAAACTAGGCCAGAAACTCAGAGCGACTGCACAGTTTTTGACTTCCGGGTTTGTACTACGCATGCGCACGTCTGACGTAATGACGTACGCAGTGTAGTTGATAGGGCCTGACGCGTTTCGATGGGAGGTGTCTTTGTCAAAGGTAAAACCACAAGAAGCTGTTTAGGAAAGGCCATTTATAGGTGGTGGTTGTCTAGGTAACATGTAATAGAGGTGTGATCGCATGATTCCAAAAATGTAGATCGCCATCCACTGGAGGCATGTGGAATGTAATAACAAATAATAATAATAAGACTTATAAGAATGATAATGAAAGTAATGGTATTCCTCAAAATACAATTTAAGGAAAAAACATATGTAATAGGTAAAAATGTAAGTGAGATCAATCATAACTCCAATTTTGAAAACTAAATGAGCTAATGCTCATAATATATCTGGCTAAGGCTAGTAATACAAAATCTGCAGGGACAACATATGTCCCCAAATAAATCAGACAAGGCAATGACATATTCCCTGATTAAATAAGAAAATATATATAAATGTAATAGTATAAAACCATCACTGTGCTAAACTCCTGCCTAGCACATAAATGTGAATGTGTTATTGTTTGTATAAAGAGACTAAATGAGACCAAAATGGGTCCATACAGAAACAGTGATATGCTGGAACCCAGTGTATAATCAAACGGTAATAACAGAAGTGTATGGGTGAAGACTTATATAATCCCTAATTACGTGAAGGAAATACATATATATATATATATATATATATATATATATATATATGTATATATATATATATATATATATATATGTATATATATATATATATATATATATATATATATATATATATATATACATATATATATATATATATGTAAGGATATAATACTGGTCAATAAAGTAGCCAGCAAAATTCCATAAAAAAGTGAGAATAGAATAAAAGTGAATCCGTCAGTGTGCTAATATATGCTATAGCACATACACAATAGAAAGTGGAATTGGGTTATATAAGGAAAACTAAATAAGACTAATAGGTCCATACAAGACCAGTAAGTAGTATGCTGTAACTAAGTGTATAATAATAAATAGTGATTTATAACAAAAATGTCCAGGGAAAATTATCATTTCCATGCTATAAGAAAATAATAATAAATGAGATTCTGCAAAGCTTAAAAGGGAGAGGATATCAGATGAATGGTGTAAAAGTGAATCCTTCATTTAAACCATTTGGAGTTTGTGCTTTGAGTTTATATATCCAACGGGCCTCACATTGCAGTAATTTCTTCTCTAGGTCCCCTTGTCTGGGCCCTGCATACACTTTCTCTACTGCACAGAAGGATAGTACCTCACTATGATTGTCATGATAGTATCTTACATGGCGAGCAATTGGTGTATCCAGTGTATTTTTAATGCTGTACACATGTTCTCCCACTCTACGGCCCAGTTGGCGCCTAGTTTTAAGCAAAAAAGATCTTCCTGCAAATGCAGGAAGCCACACATATTACTCCTGTGGAACAACAATTCAAGAACTCCTTGAATGTAAATTTTTCTCCCGTTATTGGGTGTTCAAATACTTTGGTTGGTGAAATGTACCTGCAAAATTTACATTTGCTACATCTGATACACCCTGCCAGTGGTTGTAGCCAAGTTTTAGGTTTATGTTCTTGAAATGAGCTATGGACTAGCATATCTCTGAGGTGTTTACCTCTACGGTATATAATAGAGGCCTTCGAAAGCAAAAACTCTTTTAAATCATCATCACTCTTTAAAAGGTGCCAATATTTTGATAGAATCTCACTGATGATGTCAGAGTCATAACCAAAAGTCATTATGCATTGTGGTTGGTTACTTTTTTTGTCCATTTGCTTCTTTTCATTTAGGCCATTGAGTAATTATATTCTATTGCAGCTTGATGCAAACTTGAAAGCAGATTTGAGGCATCTGTTGGAATATCCTCTTTCCCGAAATCGTATTCGTAATTTCTGCTTCAAGTTTAAATTCCTCGTCAGAACTGCAATTCCTTTTAATTCGGAGGTATGGTCCTCTGGGAATTCCTCTTTTCAGGGGTTCAAAATGTTGGCTGCTCCAGTTTAGTAGGGAGTTAGTGGCTTTGTCTTTTCTGTAGGTAGTAGTAGACAATCTTCCATCACCATCTTTTTTTATCAGCAGATCCAGAAAAGTAATAGATGAAAAGTTTATCTCATAGGTGAATTTGAGACCCAAGTCATTGGTATTAAGTTCAAGCATAAACATTTCAAAGTCTAGTCTAGTACCTGTCCGGACCACCAAGATATCATCTATAGCGATGCCACACTATCGCATGTTCAAAGAGAGAGGAATGGAAATCTTGACATACATATTTTTCTTCCTTTCCATCCTAATAACAAGTTGGCATATCCAGGGGCACATGGTGTCCCCATGGCCGTGCCTTTTTGTTGATGATACCATTTGTTGTTGTATATGAAGTAATTGTGTTTTAACACATACTCTAATAGATCTAATAAAAAGCTATTGAACTTGGCATGAGTAGTGCCTCTCATACCCAGAAAATACCTTCATGCTTTAATCCCATATTGATGGGGTATGCTGCTATATAAGGCCTCTACATCAATAGATGCTAGCCAGGCAGCATTAGGTATGCATAGATCTTCCAATTGCTGTAGGATGTCATTGGTGTCCTTACCATATGATGGTAAACTCTCTACCATTTCTCTCATGTGATAGACAATAAATATGCTAGCATTATAGGACAAATTGTTGGTGCCAGATACAATGGGTCTGCCTGGGATAGGTACTTTTTTCTTATGTATCTTTGGGAGGGAATAAAAGATAGAGATTGTAGGATATTTTGGATATAGAAAATAATAAGTTTGATCATCAATAAGATCTTCCTTTTTAGCATTATCCAAAATATCTTTCAAGAGTTTTTTATACTTAATAGTTGGATTTTTTGAAATAACCCTATATCATTTAGGATTTTATTACACATATCTCTTTAGTCGCTGTTGTTCATTACAACAATGTTCGCTCCCTTGTCAGCAGGTTTTATTTGTATCTCCTTGCATTTTTCTAGATCTTTGAGTGCTGCAAATTCATTCTTAGTTAGATTGAATCCCCTTTTTAGTCTAAGATAGTCAATATTTTCAATATCCATGGTAGTTTGCTGTAAAAAAAACTGATACTGGCACAGTCTTTTAATCCTTGTGTAAATGAACTTCCAGGTTTTAGACTTCACTGGCTTTGTATTTTTATCCGGGTCATTCTCATGCAATAAGGACAATAGAGTTTGTAATGTCTCTATGTCTTCCTTGCCCACTCCAAGATTCATATATTCTCTTTCCTCCTTATTCTTGTAAAACTTATGTAACGCTAACTTTCAAGCAAAAAGGTTTACATGTTTAATGTGTGTGAAGGTATGAGATCTGGATGTGGGAACAAATGTTAACCCTCTTTGTAATACTGAGATATGATGGGTATTTAGAGGGAAACTAGACAAGTTGACTATCTGTAGACTATCATCCTGTGGGACCTGGTGGCTAACTGTTAGGGGTCCCTGTTTGCTCTGGATCTGAGATTTCTCTCTGGTCCCTGTTGTGGGATTCTGCCTCTCTCTAAAAAATGGGTATTGGGTCTGGTAGTCACTCTGGTTTGTAAGTGAGATTTATGTTTAATATTTATCTCTTCTCTGAAGAGTGGAGTTACTTTTCCTATTTCTTACATTGTATGTGGGAAAATCATCTAAGTCAGAGTTTTCAAACTCTGAAGAGTTTATGTCAGAATTTCCTTGGTCTCATTTAGTCTCTTTACACAAACAATAACACATTCACATTTATGTGCTAGGCAGGAGTTTAGCACAGTGATGGTTTTATACTTTATGTTACATTTTCACAGCTTTCACTTCATTATAGTATTCTGCTGGCCATTCCATTGTCCAGTATTACATTTATATATATTTTCTTATTTAATCAGGGAATATGTCATTGCCTTGTCTGATTTATTTGGGAACACATGTTGTCCATACAGATTTTGTATTACTAGCCTTAGCCAGATATATTATGAGCATTAGCTCATTTAGTTTTCAAAATTGGAGTTATAATTGATCTCACTTACATTTTTACCTATTACTTATGTTTTTTCCTTAAATTGTATTTTGAGGAATACCAATACTTTCATTATCATTCTTATAAGTCTTCTTATTATTCTTTGTTATTACATTCCACATGCCTCCAGTGGATGGCGATCTACATTTTTGGAGTCATGCGATCACTCCTCTATTACATGTTACCTACGCAACCACCACCTATAAATGGCCTTTCCTAAACAGCTTCTTGTGATTTTACCTTTGACAAGACGTCTCACATCGAAACGCGTCAGGCCCTAGCAACTACACTGCGTACGTCATTACGTCAGACGTGCGCATGCGTAGTACAAACGTGGAGGTCAAACAATGTGCAGCCCGCAAACGCTCTGAGTTTCTGGCCTAGTTTAATGCCCCTCATATCCCTGCTTTAATGCCCCTCATATCCCTGCTTGCTTGCTCTAGTCCTAGACCTATATTGAACTGATGTAGTGAATTAGTGAAGTCTATTCCTGGGAGATTAAAGCATTGGGTACTAATTGCTATATAGTAGAAGGAGCGGCTCTCCATTCATGATCAATAGCACCTTAATCTAATATCATAAATTTGGGCTATAAATATCTCCACAGGGGTATCACAATTCAATGAGGAATTTATATTTATATTTATAGGTTTACTTCTAGGACATTTCAGTTTATTTAATTAAGGAAGCCAAACTCCATATATTCTAGTATAAGCTTGCTGAAAGTACAGCTACATTTAAATAATTTTCATTTGAGCGGGATAGCACACCTATATATATGGATTCACCATATGGATAAATCTAATTTTGACTGAAGGTTGGAATATTAGTATCCCTCCAATTGGGGAATATTTATAACACAAAATCCCTGTGTGTTAATAGGATTACTGTATTCCACATATTTGCCCTCTTTTTAAATCCCTGTTTTCCTTGTTTTTTTTTAAAACAATTTTATTCGTCGCTGTTTTGTATAAATAATAAATAATACATTTTTAGTCATAACATATCCCCTTAGTTTTGCACTGTTAACCAATAAAAACAGCAAATCTTCGAATATTTAGAATATTCACTGGTATAACCAACAGTCTTAACAACACAGAGGGTCAGCCATAACAGTGCTGGCAAGCACTCTGGGCACTGCTATTGTGAGGTTTAGGATTGAGGCCATAGTGTGATGACATAACAGTGGTAACTGCCTATAAAAGCTCAGTCTGCAGGTCCCCTCACAGAGACATCTGAAGATCATGCCTGAGTGCCAGTTAACCGGTCCTCTGCAACACTCTTTGTCAAAGTGATTTCTCACTAAAATGATCTAAAATGATGAACAGTGAGGCCTCGCTGGAAAGAAATCATTCCGCAACATAAGAACTGACCAGGGATTGTACTGCGCACAATCAGTCTGAGGGTGGAAAATCATTTGCATTTTTAAAATAGATAAAAAATGTACTTAGATATTGTTTTAGTTTAGCCCTTGAAGACCTCCCGCAAGAATCTGCATAAGTAATAAGGCTGGAGTCTGTCACTGTTACACATTGTATTATAGATTTACACTGACTTTAAAAACCCTACGAGTCAATATAGCTAAAACCGAAGCTTTAGGATCCCAAGTTTCAAACTCAGATCGGGAATCTTTAAACAACTCATTTAACTTTACTTGGCCCAAGACTCACATAAATTACTATGGAATTAAAATGACCCCAAATATCTCAGACATTTATAAAAACAATTATATGGCTCTTTTTAAGGAACTATCAGCCGACCTACAGAAATGGAACAAGTTTCAAGTTTCATGGTCTGGTCGAATAAACTCGGTCAAAATGAATATTCTCCAGAGAATATTGTATTATTTTAGATCCTTACCTATCAAGGTTCCCATTACAGACCTAGATAATTTCCAAAGATAAGTTATGAGATTTATTTGATGCCATTCATCTCCTAGAATTAACAATTATGAAATGTTTAGACACAAAAACAAAGGTGGACTTTCGTGCCCACACCTTAAGCTCTATTATAGAGCAGCACAAATCTCATTTCTACCTCAAGCACATTCCTAAGACCATCAACATATCTGGGTATAAATAGAAAATCCCCAACTGCAACCCTTAGGATGGGATAATATTATATCGCTTCCAAAACTCCAGCGTTCGTAAATTAGTAATTCAAACCCCTTGATCAGATTGTCCCTAACGTGTTGGTCCTAGGCCAACTCCAAATGTCTGAATTGTCTCTCCTTCACTCTCTAACCACTTCTCCTTCCTTTTCTATTAACCTTTCCACTGACTCCAAGACTTGGTGGAACACTTAAGGCCAAGACAGAATAGGTGCGTGGGTAATTGAAGATTAAATTATTAATTTTGAACAAATAAGGGACAACTTTAATGTCCCCCTGGAGGAACATTTCAATTTCTGTAAATTTAGACATTTCATAATGACCCTGAAAAGATCACTAGGCCTTCCCAAAGCTAATTGCATGACTCTGCATTTTCAAAGATGCTCCATGAACAAAAGGCATTCTAAGCCAAAGATATGAAACCTTCAATAACCCCCCTGAAAATCATAAACCTAAATATATGATTAAATGGGAGGAAGACCTGGGACAAACCTGGGATATGGACAAATGGGAACAAACCAGTCAGAGATTAGCTAAAGGCTCTCTTAATTATAGCTTATTAGAAACTTCACTAAAGGCTCTTCATAGAACCTATATCACACCAGAGAGACTCCATAAAATAAATCCTCAAGAATCCGCTACCTGTTTTAGGGGATGCCCGGACATAATATCCTTTATCCACACGTGGTGGACCTGCCCAAAAGCTAAATTTATGGAATGGCCTTAAACCTCTTATTTACCCAGGTAACACCCTCCATTTAAGTTTGTTTATTGGCACATCAGTCTTCCCTCCCAACTAAATTCCAGAATAAATTACTCCAATATATACTATTAGCAGTTAAAAATCATATTGCCAAAAGGTGGAAAAATACCAACCTTTGCTTAAAAGAAATAATTAATAAGATAAAGTACATAATGATTAACGAAAAACTGATACACACAATTTCTGACACATACTCTACATTCTTATCCATTTGGAAAATTTGGATTTCCTCAACCCCCATCATAGATTTAAGATAAATAATGAAAAAAAAAAATTGTGTTGGACTTTCGTGTGTGGATCTGAGGAGGGCTGATCAAGGAACGTGAGGCCTGGCATCCTTAATGGAGTACGGAATAAACAGTGAGTTGACGTTCTTTATTATTAAAGTTCTAACCTTAAAATAAAAAAATAAAAAATAAATTACAATAATCAATTGACCACTTACTTTGGAGTGCACTAAACCATTGAGAAAGCCATGGAAAAGGGTGAAACGCGTCTGGTACAGTTAGACACTATTTTGTGTCTCTTAGTTTTTAATTTATATATTTTTGAAGTGTTCTTTGTTTGTTTTTTCTATTGTATTATTTTCTAATTTTATCTTTAAAAGATTTTGATACTCAGTGTGCACGTATATTTGAGAGTACAACTCTTTGTATATACTCACGTTTTATGATGTGCATACACCTTCTATATTGAGGATACGGTCACCTACCCTAGACTCCATGTGTTGGGGCCTAACAACCTCTAAACAAGGAGACTAGAGATAGGAGCCTTTGAAGACTCCAAATGTAGACGTAGGTATCCTCATTGGAGGATTATTGGTTTTTAATATAATAGGCATGGAATTTATGTCGTCTTCAACATCATAAATTATCAAATAGAAAGATCTACATGAACTTGAAATACCTCTTATTTTAGAGCTCTTTAAATGTGAGTGCACATTTGTTATTTAAGTGTGTTTTATATTAAATAATTTTATTGATCTGCACTAGGAAGTGGTGTGCGCTCTCTTGTGTTTTTTATACTCACTTTATATTATATATCTTCGGGCCATGTTTATATTTTTTACTGTATCCTTTATACTGATAACATATTGTTTTCCCTTCTGTTTTATGTTACATTTACTTGAGAGACAATAAAAATTATTAAAATAAAAAAAAATAAAAAAAACACTGGGTGTAGTATTCATTGTTAAGTGTTTTTTACATTGCTAAGTTATAGTTTGGATTCCCTTGCTTGATTCCCATTTGTTTGTTTTTTGTTTAACCAATGTGCTTAGTTATTTATATACTTTAATCATATGTGTGCTAATAAAATGCAATAGTTGATTTAAAAAAAAAAAGAGCAGAAGGCATTTGATTAGAACCAATGAAAATATGGTAGCAAACAACACACTTACCACCACACCAGCACACTGTGCTTTAAAAATAAAAGTTAAGCTAATGTCGTTATTTGAAATTACTTTTTACTATCTCTTTGTCAGCCAACCATGATCTCCAGATGTCTCATAAGTTTTGAAATAAATATTTTAGAATCTACACAAATTCAACAGTTACCTCATATTAACATATGCTGTATTATATAACTTAAAGGACACATTTCTGATTTTCAAACAATAAAGAAAAAAAGCATTTGAACACAGGACCTTCAGCACCATAAACTGTAGCCTTACTTACAATGCTATCTGTTCCGTTGCTAAATTAACTGCTAAAATATAATCAAGTAGTTACAAATTACTTAGCCATTGCCTGATTTAAAGCCTCTATACCTGATTCTAATAATCATTATATCGCACATGGTGCAGAACTCATTAGTCATTCAGGCAGAGGCAACACACTAAGATAGCTTGCATACTATCATAATGAATTCAGTATACATTTTAAAGAGGAAAACACCCTTTTCACCCTCCATTTAATGGTGCAGATCACATATGGTGACTTTTGTGGTCTTTTAAGGGGCCAAGGAAGTCTCATTTATTTATTATGCAATATTCATGAACCTGTACTGTGCCCTTTTTTATTGCCCAGAGGGAAGGGCAATCCTTCATGCCATGGTTCCTTAGACGTTTCCTTCACAAGGGTTTTTTTCCTCTCCTGAGTGCTGAAGGATGAATCTCTGTGAGTTCAGACGTAGACACTGCTTTTCTTCATATTTTAGACTGCCTCTTAGTACCCAGAGGGAAGAGTGGTCCTTCATGCCATGGTTCCCCAGAGGTTTCCTCCACAAGATGTAGCTATATCTCCTGAATGCTGAAGACTGAGGGCCTCATTCTATTATCGGCCGTAAATCGTCCGTAAGGCTGCGATTCCTTGCGGGGGTTCTGTTACCTCGCAATTCTATTATACGGCCCCACAAGGATCTCCTCTTACGGCCGGCCGCATATCTTGGAACTGGCCGTAAGCTCAGAAATCTACAAAGTAAAAAATAAATTCAAGCCTGCACTGTACAGCTCTGTAAATGCTAGGGATCATATTGGGGTACATGAGGATTAAAAGTAACCCACTCTCAAGCTTGCACATCAGCCCAAACCCGAGTTCAGATTAACTGTTTATTTTCCGGCTTCGGCGTGGGCGGGTCTGAGGTGCTCCAAGCCCTATGGACTTTTTACATGTATATTTGACATATATTAAAAAAAATTATTTTACGAATTTGAGTATAGGGGAAATTTGTGCTATTTTTTCTAACACCTAAAGTCACTTTATAGTCTTCTCAAAGTGCAGGATGGCTTTATTTGAGCTATTTTATGTGCTTAATTGGTGCTAGCGGGACCTTTTTGCTGCAAGTAAGCTGCGGCTCGCTTTTAGCCTTGCAGACAGGGTTCCCGGAGCAATAGAATAGCAACCAGGCTTTTCTTACGGCCGATTTCCTTGCGGCCGTTTTAGATCAAAGGCTTTCCTCCGGCGCGATCGGCCGCAAGAGATAACAAGGCCGGAGGGGAATAGAATAGCCGGATAGCTTGCGGCCGGTCCTTGCGGCCCCGCAACGGCTGCGGACGATAATAGAATGAGGCCCTGACTATTCATGAGTCCAGAGGTAGACTCTGCTTTCCCCCATATTTCAGACTACCTCTTAGTGCCCAGAGGGAAGGGCGGTCCTTCATGCTATGGTTCCCCAGAGGTTTCCTCCACAAGGTTTCCTCCACTCTCCTGAGTGCTGAAGGTTGAGTCCAGAAGTAGACTCTGCTTTTCATCATAATTAAGACGATTCTGATTTCTACAGTACAATTAATGTTTCAATTTGACTTGAGTATGTGATTTTTGTTTCATAATAAGAATGGGTGAATGATTCACACTAATGTATGGACATAGAGAATCTATAAATGCACTTTATACCTCTTCTACTTGACCATCGTGGATACTTTTTCCTATGTGGAGTTGGAGGGACAGAATGAGATGAATATGAACACACACACATTTATATCATCACATAAACAAACATCTACGCAAATGCGCTCAGATATCCCGATGCGTAAGGACAAACACTCTATGCACAGATATTAGTACAATCATATATTAGACTTGATAATTTATACTATATATAGTTAATAATAAATAACTTAGCAATTTCGAGACCAATGCACCTGCAATTTAGGCACTATCAATTTTTTCATTATTCTTTCTTTTAACAAATATAAACAACAGCACAATGGGGTTAAAGTAATTAACCTCAGTTCTAAATATACAAAAAGAGTAGTGCTTGGGAGGTGAAATTAAGAATCCCCTCTTAGTAAGGATTATTTTGTAGATCTAGACTGGCATTGAACTAGGTTTTCATTTTTGGCCTAGGTCAACATGAGGTAGGTTTTAATCTTTTGTTTTAGTAAATAAACAAATAGGAAAGGTAGACATAAATCAAAGGAACAGGAAAAAAAGGTGAAGGAGGTGAAGGGAATGTGAAGATGTAAAGGAAGGGCTCTGAGGTGAAGGAAGAAAGAGGTGCCCACTGAGTACCCCAAGGTATCTTATTGTGGGTTCAGGGTTAAATATTCCATTTAGTACCTCCACACTTTTTTGAAAGTGTTGTCTGAAAGAGAAAGTAACTGACTATTAGGCATCTTTGGATCTCTGTTAGTTGCCTCGCAAAGATTTTAACACTCACATAGAAAATTGCTAATTGTCAGATCTCTAAATCAATCTAATATAAGTCACCTTTTCATTTATAAATGTATTTAGTTATTTCAAAGTTAAATTCTTGTTTCATGTGGTGTTTGTGTCATTTTGAGTGTGTGTGTGAATATATGTTCATTGGTCTGTGTTGGGTCAGGCTTGGGTCATAGGCAGGGGCAGGCCGGGGAGCATAGAAGTGGAAGATGGACATCATATTTATTTTGAGTTTCAGCCACAGGTGATGTCCCATTTTAGATGTGCAGCTATCCCTGCCCCCAGTAACAGAGTCCAGTGTGTATAATTTTGTTAAAATTTGTATTAAATACTATTTCCCTTCCCAAGCTCTTCACACCACCAGCCCTATTAAATTCCCTGAATGTGTAAAACCGTAGCCCATAACACAGCCGCAAGACTTATGGCTATTAAATTGGCCCCATAAAGCAACCCGCCAACGACTTGCGAGGTAATGAAGTAAAAACCCTACGGGATGTCAAAAATGTAACTCCGCGGCCGCAAATCCTTTGTTCTGTCAAGCCCGTAACTGTTACGTTCCAATCATGCTATTAAATTGCAACAAATTTCCAAAGACCCCCTGGCGTTCAAGCCCGTAACCTGCAAATGGAGGCAAAAATATTACAGCCTCCAAATGGGACCCGCAAAGGGTTTATGGACAATTTCTCAACACTGTAAATTACAATATAAGCACACCAGTGGACTTTAAAATATGAGGAAAGCATGGAAAGGCATTACAATTACTTGCACAATAACCCCCCCAATAAAAAATAGGCATTTAAAAAATATTTTATTTTATTATATCTTGGAATTGTCATGCACATGCCAATATAAAAATGCAGAAAGCAATTAAATACACACTGCCGGATTAAAATGCAACACAAAAACATGAAACTGATGCCATATTAACCCTTCCTCACTCACAGAGGCTCAAATGTGGATCCTGGAATATATATGATTGCATAAACATCTCGCTCATCACATCTACATTGGGCAAACAAATAGTGGCCAAATTACACTGCCACATCACATAGATCAAGTACCAGGGGAACATTTTATTTGTTGTTGTTCAGTCGTTAAGTCGTGTCCGACTCTCTGTGACCCTATGGACTGCAGCATATTTTGCTAATACGCTGCCTGTGCTGTTCCACAAGGTTTGCATACCAAAGATACTGGAGGGGTTTGCCAGTTCATCCTCTAGTGGACTGTGATTTGTCTGACCTCTCTGCCATCACCTGCCCACCTACACTGGCCCAACATGGTATAGCTCACAGCTTCATTCAGGTACACAAGCCCCTTCACCATCCCCACTTAGCAATCCACAAGGGGACCAGGGGGACATACACCACACTAATCTACTCTAACCCATCAGGAAGGGCTGCAAAAACACATGGAGGCTGTGCAGAGGCACAGGGATCAATAGCCAACTCACCTCCATCAAGGGTAATCTCCGCTACACCCATCCTGGAAAGTCCCACGCCATTGCTGGTGGCCATGTGCCATGATGTATATCCATTCCCATTTGGTCACCTACCTTTATGTTTTGCTATACATGAAATTTACATAAGTTTGCTGTATGTTCCCTTTCTGGGTTTCTAAGTGGTACTAGTGAAGGGGCTGGTGTACGTGAATGAAGCTGTGAGCTACACCATGTAGGGCCACTGTAGGTGGGCAGGTGATAGCAGAGAAGTCAGACAAATCACAGTCCACTAGAGAAGGAACTGGCAAACCACTCCAATGTCATGTATTTGGATGTCCCATAACCCCAACCATTGAAAACACACTGACACGGTTACAACCATATAACAAAGCTTTATTTTATACACAGAGCACAATCAGAAATGGTCAAGACTGTGCATTAATATCACGGGTGTGGTGTGTGTGGATCCTGAGAGAGTAAGAGGCTTGTAGGGAAAAGGGGATACCTACAGGGGGTAATGTCATAATCTAGTATAAGCATGATGCATAGCACTTACCTGGGTCACATGTGGTCACTACACCACTGCAACCGGAATCTGATGAAAAAAAGGATTATCAAAAATCACTCAGTTTAATTGAAGAAACCATTAATGTGCATAGCACTTACGACTTTA
This sequence comes from Discoglossus pictus, assembly GCA_027410445.1. Classification (NCBI taxonomy): domain Eukaryota; kingdom Metazoa; phylum Chordata; class Amphibia; order Anura; family Alytidae; genus Discoglossus; species Discoglossus pictus. The sequence continues at coordinate 183,799,731 of CM050166.1, read as the reverse complement.
CAACTTGTCTTTATCTGATCAATGAAACAGATGATTCAACCTCTGGACTGTATATTCAAATCCAGTTTCACACATACAGTGTGGTGAAAAAAACAAAAGTATGAAAAAAGTGGTAAACTAAAAAAGGGCAAAGCATGTACAGTGCAGTGCCAAATACTGTAACTGTAACAATTTACCAAATCACCTGATTTGCATATGCAAGTATTACTATTAGCTAGGTCTCTGGATAATAAGCAATATGGGAAATACCCATTAATACATAGAGGACCCTTCCGGGAGGCAGCAGCACCTGGAGTAACGGTGGTGGAGGCATGGTGGGAGGAGAGGAGGGACCAGGCTGTGGGTGCCTGGGGGATGTCTCCTGGGTGGAGGCAGCGGGGCTGGGGACCTGCGCCTGTTCCTGCTGGGCGAGGGCTTGCTCCTCCACTTCCTGCTCCAGTGGAGACGGCGCCCCCGCCTCTGGATCGCCACTGGACTCAGACCTCCTTGATGCTGAAAGATAGAAAAGAAAGGTATATGTCATTAGTATGATGAATAATACATTGTTTTGTGTGCATTCCTAAGTATCTGACGTCTACCCTTGAACCTGGATGATTCTCCTAATTGCAACTCAGATTAGCGCTCATTTGCTAGATGTGATCTATTCTTTGGTTCATGGTCTTGATCATTCTTGGCTCCTAATGCTATCTTTATTCCGGCTGCACTCTGTAACTGCCTTAGCTGCAGTGGGCACACCATTAAATGGACTCTCTATTGCTTGATTACTGTTGTTGTGCCCAGGAATGACAGTGATTTGTCAGCTTCATGGATTTTATGATGCATCCATCTATCCCTTGTTAATTCCATGGAGCTGCATGCCAGTTTCCTTGTTGGTCATCATGCACATGTGTAGTGTGTGTGATGTACATGTGGTGGCACGTTGGTGTATGTGATATTCACCTGAAATGGAGGCTGGGTCCTGCTGTGCCACCAGGCCTGAAGCTCCAGCAGCAGGCACCTGTCTCAGAAGGTCCCTGGCAACCCTCTCCCACTCATTACAGGTCACAGTCACGTTCCTTTCCTCCTTGGCCATCATCCTCCTCACCTTGGCCCTGATGTAATCAAACTGGTGCTTGACGGACCTCACAACCCTTGGCGCTGTGCTTACAGCTGTCACCTCAACCACTAACTCCTTCTATGCCTGAACTCTAGGCCCTGGCCTAACTTCCTTCCCCCCTGCAAATATCACGGGGCGGCCACGGGTAGCACTGAGGAGAACCACATTTTCCCGGAGCAAGTAATTGTGGGCCCTGTGCTTGCCCTTAGCCTCTTGCCCTCCCGACTGTGGATGGGGACCCTTGCCTTCTTGACCTTTTCCATGAGGCCTGTCCTTTCCCTGAATTACCACCCTCCCTGGGATCAGCCCCTTCCCCTCTGTCCCTCTCCTATGTGTGTCTAGTGCGAGGGCCACCCTCCCACCAGCTTCTGTGACCTGCGCTTTTTAATTTATTTATCTTCATTATTAGGACTTATTATTTGGGAATTTTGACGGCTCTGTATATTATTACATATATATATATATGTACTGTGTGCATTGATGTTGGAGGGGGCCTGGGAAGAGCACAAAAAAATTGTGCCCGCCCCCTCCTGGGAGGGGGGCGAAACTTTCTCTTTTGCACCGGGATCCCCAATGCACTAGCTCTGCCACTGTGTATAACCCAAACTAAAGCTCCTTATCAGGAATATGCAGCTGGGGATAGTGAATCCTTTTTTTATTATTATTGATTCCACATATAAATCAGATTTATGGGCATAATTATGGTTCAGCATTTATTATTATTCTTTGTAGTGTCACTTCTACTGACATGACAATCACTCAGTTTGGCATCACCAGCATCTAGAATGTCTCAACATACGTTTCTTCTTGGCCTTGCGGAATTCTCAGAATTAGCAGTGAGATAACTAATATTGAGTACTCCACATATAGATTTTATATATTTTATTTCAAAGGCATCTTGTATTAAGAAAAGATTAAAAGTTACGTTTTAATGGATTATTATGTTTCAGGTAAATAATTATTAATGCATTTTATAGTGTGCTACCAAAATGGAACTCTTTCTGTTTTTTTTTCAGTTCATTATGCAATGAGCTATATCCTTTTTGTTTCTTTTGCTCTACTTCTGCTGGAGGAAGGAAACCCTGAATTCACTGAAGAGAGACGGAAGGCACGAATGAGTTCAGCCCATCTTCAACAGTTGGAGAGGTGGGGGAATCACATAAAATAGTTTTCATAGTGAGTAACGCTGATGGCATTGAGGGGCATGGCCATCACGTCATTGGGGCGGGGCCTAAAGCAGGAATTGATTGAATCAGGCAGCCATGATGCATTCAAAGTAAGCACAGAGAAGTGAGGTACAGAGAGTGAACCACAGCACAGAGAGGAAGAGGTGAAAATAGACACAGGGGAAGGGAGAGGCAGGAAAGAGAAACAGGGTGGGAAGAGAAACAGGGGAGGGGCAAAAGACACAGGGGAGGTAAGGAGAGAAAAAGGAGAGGGAGGAGGGGGGAAAAAGACACCGAGTAGGGAGAGGAGAAAAGAGAAACAGGGGAGGGGAGGGCAAAGAAAACAGGGGAGGTAAGGAGAGACACAAGGGAGGTAAGGAGAAACACTGGGGAGGGAGGAGGGGGAAAGAGACACATGGGAGGGAGAGGCAGAGAAGAGAAATGGGGATGGGGAAAAGAAACAGGGAAGGGGGAAAGACACAGGGGAGGTAAGGAGAAACATAGGGGAGGGAGGAGGGGGTAAGTGAAACAGGGGAGGGAAAAAAGACACAGGGGATGTAAGGAGAGACACAGTGGAAGGAGGGGGGAAGAGACACTGGGTAGGGGGGGAGAGACACAGGGGAGGGGGGAGACCTGGGGAAGAGACATGTGGAAAGAGACACAGGGGAGGGGGAAGAGATCAGGGGAGGGGGGAAGAGATACAGTGGAGGCAGTGGTGGAAAGAGACACAGGGGAGGGGGAAGAGACACAGGGACTGGAGAGGGGGAAGAGACACGGGAGGTAAGGAGAGACACAGGGGAGGGAGGCGGGGCGGAAGAGACACAGGGGAGGGAGAGGGGAAAAGAAAAATGGGAAGGGAAAAGAAAAGGGGGAAGACACAGAGAGGTAAGGAGAAACACAGGGAGGGAGGAGGGGAGAAAGAGATATTGTAAACAGAGGGGGGAAAGAGAAACAGGGGAGGGTAAAGACACGGGAGGTAAGGAGAGACACAGGGGAGGGAGGAAGGGGGAAAGAGACAACAGGGTAGAGGGAGAGAGACATAGGGGCAAGGGGGAAAGATACATGGGGAAAGAGACACAGCAGAGGGGGGAAGAAACACAGAGGTGAGGAGGGATAGAGACATGGGGAAAGAGACACAGGGGATGGGCGGAGAGATACAGGGGAGGGAAGGGGGGAAGAGACACAGCGGAGAGGGGAGAGACTCAGGGGAGGGTGGAGACACAGGACATGGGGAGACATGGGGGAAGAGACATGGGGAAAGAGACACAGTGAGGGGGGAAAGAGATACAGGGGAGGGGGGAAGAGATACAGGAGAAGGAATAAGGGAAAGAGACACAGGAGAGGGTGAGGGAAGAGACACAGGCGAGGGGGAAAGAGACACAGGGGAGGAAGAGGGAGGAAGAGACACAGGGGAGGGAGAGGGGGAAAGAGACAGAGAGAAGGGAGAGGGGGAAGAGACACAGGGGATGGAGAGGGGGAAGTAAGAGACACAGGGGAGGGAGCACATCAAATCTTATCCCGTCAATTTTGAGGTGCAAGTTACTTGTTTTATATATATATATATATATATATATATATATATATACTTTTAAAAATGTGATCTGACAATCTCAACATTTAGCAGTTGTTTGTTTATAGTTTTTTACTGTCAGTAGCAATCAAACGACAACCCCTTCCCCCTTCCACTGCTGAATAAAAAAGGTCAGTGGAGCATGTAGTGTCTTAAAAATGTTTTTTAGAACTAGGTAACAACCTTAGGGCAAGGTCCTCCAAGGTAATATTTTCTGAGTTACTACTGGTGCCCCGTGCTAGCCCAGAGAGATAGAAGGAGCCCAGGGAGGTGAATGCATGGCTAAAAAAGTTTTGCAGGAAGGATGGCTTGGGATCTTTAGAGCACAGCACTAAATTTCTCAGGTATAATAATTATAGCTTTGATGAATTGTACCTTAATGAAGAGATAGCTTGTGTGTTAGGCGATGGTAGAAAGGCTGGGGGAGTTTTTAACTAATAGGTTGGGGTAGAGGCTAGATAGAAGTAATGGGGTACAAAGTGTTGAGTGGGTAAGTAATTGATTAACTACAAACTACACAGGGGGGAGGAGAAGAGGAAGGGTTAGTATAGTCAATAGGGAAGTCTTGCTAACTCAAATACAGTTGCATGTACTTCAAATCTTTAGAGTCATAGCAACCTAAAGTGTATGCTTTCTAATGCAAGACGTTTGTGAAGGAAAATAGATGAACTGGAATTATTAACACTAAATGAGAAATAGGATTTGATAGGCATTACTGAAACATGGGATAATTCTCATGAATAGACAGTTAATTTGGATGGTTATATCCTGTTTAGGAAAGATCGTGGCGATGGTAGAAGAGGAGAATGGGTTTGCCTTTTTTAAGCCTCATTTAAAGCTGATAGTCAGAGAAGACATCCATGGGGTAACAAGTGAAATTGCTGAAACCTTTTCGGTTAAGTTAAATATTAAATATTGGTATTCATATACTATAAACCCCTAAATATAAATCAATTTAATTAATTAGAATTATTGTTACAGATTGGAAAGGCAGCTAAGCATGGTCAAGTTCTAATAATGGGAACAGGTTCATGAGTACACCCAGAAGTCATTATCTGGCCGAAGTTACCTACTAGAAGTGAGGCTATCTTGGATTCAATCATCACAAATTATACTGATATAATATTCAACATTGAAATAAGGAAACCTTTGGGGAACAGTAATTTCAACACAGTCTGAGATAAGAATTCAAAAAACAAAGTTATAAGGGGCCAACAAAAATTCTTTATTTTAAAAGGACAATTTTAATTGTCTACGGACAGCTATACAATGTATAGACTGGGCCAAAGAACTGACAGGTAAAATACTGAAAATAAATGGACAACATTTAAAACCTTACTAAATATACATAGATAGAAGTGTAATAGATAAAAGTAAAAGGAGTAAATCACATCCCATGTGTCTTGACAATGATTTAAAGATCAAGATAAGGCGTAAAAAGCAGGCATTAAAATGGACAATTATAAGAAAAAGAGAACAGAGGCATCTTTACATGTGTACAAGGAATTTAACAAGGCTTGCAAAAGAACTATTAGATTGGCTAAAATAGAAAATAAAAAAACTGGAGAGTAAGACTAACTCTAAATATTTATTTAAAATATGTTATTCGAAGAAGGCTATCAAAGAAGCTATAGGAACATTACAAAGTGAAACAGCCAGACTGATATAATAGTAATCAGGAAAAGGTAGATGAGCCAAATACATTCTTTTCTTTGGTATACACAAGGGAGGTACCAGTGGTTGGAAGACTGCAACAACATAGAGCTACAGTACCTTCATCAAATAGTTTGGATTGAGAACTGGCTAAAAGTCAGGAAGCAAAGGTTTGCTGTAAATGGAAAATACTCAGATTTGACTAATGGGGCAAGTGGGGTTCCTTTAGGGTTCAGTATTAGGTCTTCCCTTTTTTAACATACTTATTAATGAGTTAGAAGTAGGACTGGAAAGTATTGTCTCCATTTATTGTGATGACGGTTCACAGTAGTTCAATCAGAAAAGTATGTACTTTCCCCCCACAGGGCCTTACATAGATTAGAAGAATGGGCAACTGAATGGGAGATGAGATTTAGCACAAATAATTATAAAGTTATGCATTTGCGCAGGAAAATTAAGCATGCAATTTATAATCTCAATGGAGCAAATCTAGGGGTATCAGAGATGGAAAGGTGTTTAGGAATGCTTGTGGATAACCACGTCCATAACAGTGCTCAAATATAATTCCGCCACTATATAAATCTCTAGTAAGCTCTCATTTGGAACATGGAGTTCCCATTTTCAGTGCTGCTTCATAAATATGATATTTTAGAGCTGGAAAAAAGTACTGAAAAGGGCAACAAAACTAATAAAGGAAATGGACGGACCAAGCTATGAAGAAGCAATAACCAAATTAAAATTAAAAAGGTGCCTAAGAAGGGATTACCTTATATAACTAAGTCTAGGGTCAATATAAGGCATATAAGTGTACTTTTTGTGACAAGAGGTTTTCAACTAACAAGACAAAATTCCTTGAGGTTAAAAGAAAAAAAGATTCCACCTTAAAGAAATAGAAGGGTTCTTCACAGTAAGGCTGGTTATATTGTAGAATTATCTAAGGGTAATCCTGGATAACTAGAGAAGGAGGAATATTGACCCAAGGAGTAATCCAATTGCCAGTATCTGGGATCCGGAAATCATTTTTCTCCCTTATGAGGCAATTTTTCAATGTTTGTTTTTCTGTTTGCCTTCCTCTGAATCAATTTTCAATTGACATTTAATCCATATATTACAAGGAACAACTGAGATCTAAAAAGGTTGAAATTTACGGACTAAAAGTCTTTTTTTAAGTCTCAATTACCATGTAACTATGTAATCTCATTTAATAAACAGGTGATAACATTTTAGTGGTGTTTGTGGACTGTATGGGACCACCTGTAATGCTGACCACTATGTTTCTCTTTTTCTCTTTGGTAAACTAACTTTCCTATTGCACTTGCAAGCAATTTAATGAAGAACGATAAATACTTAGTGCTGCAGTTCTTTCTAAAACCAGTGTGATGTCTTTCAAATAAGTTATAACTTCTCAAAGTCAGTTTCAAACACTCTGATAGTTTTATCAATACTCTTTGATTTGTACTGCAATATATCTCTTGTAAATCAAGGAGGAAGCATTTCAGATTGTAAACCAATACAAAAATAAAGTTCTGCTGACAGTGAGAAATGAGAGATTATTTAGAACCTCAGAAAATAATTTAGTGAACAAATCAGAGCAAAAAACTAAAAAAAGATTTACATTTAAATAAGTGTGCATTGAAAAAAGGCACTGACAGATTATCTGCAGAAAAATATGATTGTTAAAACATACCCTAATAATTATTATCTTTAAATATGTGTTGATGGTTTATAAATAAAATCTATCTATCTATCTCTTTATCTATCTATCTACATATTAGGTGTTAGGTACCAGCCCCACACTGATGAGGTACAAAAAGATCGAAACAGTTACTGTCTGCGGGTAGGTTTCAAAACTCATGCAAATCCATCATATATATGATAAAATGAACCATGTATAAAGTGGCATTGGAATAAAGTGTGAAAATGCATTGTGGACTCATATGCCTACTATGCACACAAATGTACTTTATATATGTATATATATATATATATATATATATATATAAAAAATTAGAAAACTCATAAAGCTAGTGTTAATTACAAAAAAAAAAAAAAAGTTGATGCCTCTGTTGCATCTGGGAGAGTCATCCCTGATAATTTGGTAAAGGTTGAGTGGGAAGATTATAGCCTGTGTTTTATCCTTGAGCTAAGTATGGGATTGGTATCAAATCTACAAAGATATAAATCTCTCTCCCGCCTCTCTTGTACCATCTTCCCCATGCCATCCTCGCCAATTGGTAGAAAAAGGCCCAACATCAGGATCCAAGCTAGTAAGCTTTTAGTTTGTTACATAATTCACAAATATGTACAAATTAAAAAAAAAACATATAAAAGTATAAATATATAAAGCATTTAATCTATAAACATTTAACATGTTCCATTTTGCTATATGGTTCTTTGAACAACTGAACCAAACCATTTGAAAAATGTTTGTTGAAAACAGAATATACCTTTACATTTTTACCTTTAAACCCAGCAGGAAACCATTTTCTGTTACCAGCTGATCCTATGTTAGTTTCTCAGGCATTTGTATCCTTGTAAAGTAATGTTCCTTCCAGTAAATCTAATGAATGCACTCTGCAGAGAGAGAAATGATCTGTGTCTTCAAAGTCTCCTCTCACCTCAGGAAAACTACCCTGCAGCAGCATAATTACATTCAAAAGTCATATATTTGGCTGTATTATTTTATTCTGCATTAAAAAATATTTTTGCTGTACCCCAGTGCCGAATATGTAGCTACTATATAAAGAGATGATGATGATATAGGATTACCTCATGAGGAGGAAATTTAATTATTTCAATTTTAATTTGCTTTGTAGATAAGAATTTTACTAATTTTAACTTCAAAAGGGTACTCATGACCGAATTACCCATTCGGCCAACTGGGCAACTGCCAACGGTAACTTCCCTGTGATGGGAGCCCTAAAAAAATAATTTCTGGCTTAAAAACGAAATGCTGCAGTGCCTTACTCACTGTTCCCTCTATCATTCATCTCATGCATTTCTTGCATCATCCTGCTGAGTGTAGAAAGTGGGCAGAAAGTGCATCAGTTAAACAGAGGCAGTATTAGTATGGTTATATACTGAAATATGTTTTAACTAAAATGCTTTGTTTTATTGTAAGGAAATATTGATAGAAATTAAATTCTCAAAAGTATTTATTCTTGAAGGTAGGTTATTTCCTTGATTATAGGTATTCTGTCTGGGTTTTTATATGATTATAGGTATGCCTGGATTAATATTTATCTATTTATATGATTATAAAGGACATGCTTTATATTTACTTATCTAAATAATTACAGGGGATCTTGGCTACGTTTATCTATATGAGTAGAGGGAGCATATCTCTTTATATATTTATATTACAATAATAGGAGATCCTGACTGTGCATTTACTGTATATATTGTTCTGCTAATTATAGGTGACCCTTGCTGAATATGAGTACATTTAATTAATTATATTTGAGCCTGGTTAAATATTTATGTATTGTTATTATAATTATTGGTGACCGTAGCTGTATGCTTATAGGTGAAGGTAAAGCTGGTTAAATATATATGTGTTTATATTATAATTATGGTTGACCCTGGGTGAATATATATAAATGTATATGATATGTAGGACATAAAAATAGGAGACCTTGGCGGAATTATGATTATAGATGACCCTAATTAAATTTGTATGTGTTTATAATTATAGGTGAACATGGCTGAATATGTATATGTTTGTATGGTTATAGGTGACCCTACCTGAACATATATACATTCATATAATAATTGACAATTGTGATGAATATTTATAATGGTCCCTGGCTTATGTATGTCCTGTATATGTCTATGGGAGACCTTGGCTGAATATGTGTTTGTTTCTAAGAGACACTGACTAAATATTTATATACTGTATTACTATACTGTATTATTATTACTATATTACGGGTGACCCTCTCAGAATATTTATACATTAATATGATTATAGTAGACCCTGGCTGAATATGTGTGCATATATGTCAGGGGTACTCAAGTTCAGTTCTGGAGGGCCACACACATGCCTGGATTTGATGATATACTTTTGTGCACAGGTGAGTCAGTCACTTCCTCAGTCATCTTGATTGACTCACCTGTGCACGGAAAGGATATCTTCAAATTCAGACGTGTGTGGCCCTCCAGGATCAATCTTTAGCACCCCTGATATATAGTATTAGAGGGGACTTAAGTATGTAAATATGTACATATTTATTTGATTTCACAGGACCAAGGCTGAATATGTCTATACTGATTTCAATGTAGGATACCCTAGTTTATTATGTATATGTTTGTATTACAATTATAGTGGGTCCTTAGTGAATACTGATACAATATGAAGAGGCCCTGGTCTAATATGTTTAGATTGTATGCGTAAAAGTGATCCTTACTAAATATGATTTCATTTATTTATTTTATCTAATTAAAAACTAGCTGCATGACTTGTTTCCTAATTACTTATGCTCTTTGTCAAAACAATTTCATTGTGCAGTGGCCCTTTAACTCTCATAATTGCTCAGTTTTTGCTTGCGATACCTGTGATCATGAGATGTGTAACATGGTTTCTGCCCTCTCATAGAAAAATATAAATAAAATGGTCCACAATCAAATGCATGTAATTAACAAGTAATAGCTTGGTGTGTGTATGAGTAGCATGTTGTTAAAATGGCTGTTATGGGGACATAACAAGAGAGCAATGTACACGCACTGAAAAGGGAAAGATTGGTGCATGCATATCTTGCACACATACTTGCAGGAGCTCCTCTACTTCACTATCTAGGAGCAAAGCCTTTATGGGCACATTTGCATGTCCCTACCCAGGTGTACCCAGAATGCAGTGTACTGTATTTCTCAGAATTCTAAGCAGGAAACAAGTTTTTTTAACTTGTTTTTGACGTTCAAATGTGAGCACAAATGTACTATTTATTTACTGTACTACTGTATGGTGGAGGGCTTCTATTGCTCTTTTGCCCACCATAAATTAAATGACTGTTGTGGTAAACTACCTCTTCAAAAAAATATACGACACAAGCTAGGAACTGGCCTCATGCTGATGAGATGCAGTAACCTTGAAACAACTGTACATGGGTGGAATCCCTAGCTTGTGTATAATCCAACCTGAGGTTTGCTCAAAGCCGTGTAATACAGCAAGCATATGCTTAAAGGAAGCTATGTTTAAAATGGTAATGGATTACAAGAGTGAAGTTTTTGTTGGCACATTTGTATGTTCCTGCCCAAGTTCCCAAAATACAGTGTAATAACTGTATTTCTCGGAATTCTGAGTAGGAAACAAGTTTTTTAACATGTTGTAGATATTCAAATGTGAACATAAATGTACTATTTATTAAATGTTCTACTGTACGGCGGAGGGCTTCTATCGCTCTTTTGCCCACCATAAATATCACATATACTAGCGACTTGCCCGTCAAAAAATGACGCAATGAGATGTGTATGTTTGGAAAGTTGTTTAGTTATTAATATACATATTTGACACTTGTAAGATTTTAGTTATGGTGAAATAAGTAGTATTGTGATATTAAACATGTTTATTTTTGTAAAATGTTCTTTTGGTGAACAGTAACTGTTAAAGCATTTTGTATTAAAAGTATTAACATTTGAATGTAAGAACAGTTGAACTTTAAATGAATAAGTATTGTAAACTTGAGGTAATGGTTTTTTAACTCAAGAATTGTTAACTTAAATATACATTGAATCCAGAGGAAGGCAAAGAGTAAAAACCCTACTTGAAACATAGCAAATTTTAACATGAACTTTGTAATATATCTAAGGAAGAAACTTGAAAGTATATTTTTTTAAACTTGAACTTTCTTATCTGTGTAACTAAGGAACTTGAATTTTTTTTTTCCAACTTTGAACATTATAAACAGTAACATAGTGAATTAAGATTTTAACATAATTTTGTATTAAAAGTATTAACATTTGAATGTAAAAACAGTTGAACTTTAAATTAATGAGTATTGTAAACTTGAGGTAATGTTTTTTTAACTGAACAATTGTTAACTTAAATATACATTGAATCCAGAGGAAGACAAACAGTAAAAACCATCCTTGAATCGTACCCAATTTTAACATGAACTTTGTAATAGATCTAAGTAATAAACTTGAAAATATATTTTTTAAACTTGAACTTTCTTATCTGTGTAACTAAGGAACTTGAAAAAACATTTTTCCAACTTTGAACATTATAAACAGTAACATAGTTAATTAAGATTTTAACATAATTTGTAAAAATAATGCAAGGCAAGTGTTTTGTGAGGGTAATCATCCATAAACAGTACTTCCATTAATTATGACTGAATTATTTATTGTTTTGTATTTTTCAATGCTTTTAAATTTGTTTTGCATGGGTTTTATTTATTTAATGAAAAGTTATTGTACTTCATAGTAGACAATGTTTTTAGTAAAAATACGTCCATCTTCTAATAAATCACCTTGACTTTCATTCTTTTCAATGTAAACTTTAATAGCCTGTGGATTTTTGCACCGTGATAATGCAACGTACAATTGACCATGTGCAAATACTGGTTCTTGCAAGAAAATACCCACAGATTTGAACGTTTGTCCTTGTGATTTATTAATGGTCATGGCAAATGCCATAATGATAGAAAATTGTCTTCTTTGAAGTATAAAAGGGAGACTACTTTCACTTGGTGCTAAATCTATTCTTGGTATAAAAACTCTCTCTCCTTTATGGGTACCAGTTAAAATTTCAGCATCTATAAAATGGTCCTTTAATTGTTGAACAATTAATCTTGTCCCATTGCATAGGCCTTTTTTGGGGTTCATATTTCGCAGTTACATGACAATTGCACCTTTCTTTAGCTGCAAAATATGTGGTGGCATTCCAGAAGGAGTCAGTGAGTTTATGAATTCAGTGGAAAAGTTAGCCTGACTTTCATTGTCATCAGCAAGTACAGAATCAGCACTGTGATAATTTCTTTGTGGTGCATTAATTTTTTCAAAGATTTCATTAATTAAGATTAATGCATCCTTATTTCTACATGTTAGTATGACTTGGTTGGCAAGCTCTGAATATTCCTGGTTTTTTATGCTACCTTCAAATATAGCCGATATCATATCTTGGTGACAAATCGTATGAGGTGGGATCTCCACAGTGTCCTCAGGTAAATGTGTTATTTTTTCTGTTCTGACTTCTCCAATTTTAATAAGCCAATCATTGAAATCAGTTTGGCCTTCTGATCTCATGTTTTGTTGCAGTTGAAGATGGGTAAATTGTTTCCATAGTGTGCTTGACTTTATACAGGTTTCGATAATGTCAGTTCGATTTCCATGTACAACGACAGGTAATGTTTGTCTAAAATCGCCACCTAACAACATTACCTTTCCCCCAAATGGAAAAGTATTATCCATGACTTCACAAAGCAATCGGTCAATACATTGGAGGGCATAGCATGACATCATTGTTGCCTCATCTATTATAATTAATTTACTTTTTTTCAATTTCTTTGCTTGTAATGATGTCATGCAAATATCTGACACAGAAGTTTCTAAAATAGGCACTGGCAGTTTAAAGCCACTAAGTACATTTCTTCAACCTTCTAAAAAAGTGCAGCAATTCCAGTAGTGGCAAACGGCAGTGCTATTTGACCTTGTGCTCGTACAGAACTCATTAATAAATTATATAGATAAGTTTTTCCTGATCCGCCAGGTCCATCAAGATAGAAATAACGCTCTGTCACCATGTCATCATCTATTGCATTTTTAATGGCATTAAATGCTTGCAATTGTAACGTATTTAAAGTTGCAAGTCTTTCTTCTGTCCTTTCTACTTGTAATTGAATGTCATAGTCTTCAAAGTTTATGTCTTCTATAAGACCTAGATCAGGCAAATTAAAACTTGCACAACTTAATCCATGAGTTAAAAATACTTCTTGGATTTCCATTAACGCTTTTAAGTGTGCAATGGGTTCATGGTATCGTCGCATAAAGTCTTCAGCCATATTACTTTTAAATGTCTCCCACAAAGCTAATGCATTTGGAGCATTTGAGAAGATACAAATAAATGCAAATTGTTCTCTCATCTGCCGTGGCATTTGACATTGTGCTGCTTCTTCTAAACATCTTTCCCACTCTGTATCATCAGCTAGTAAGTTTCTATGTCTTGCAGCTAAATGGAAGGATTCCTATACTATGTCATTAACAGTTCTTAAGTGTTCAAAACTTTGTGCTCCAGGAACATTTAAAAGTAATATCCGTAAGCAAAAACGTTCAACATCTCTTGGACTGACTGTGTAAATTCTTGGGATTATTTTATTTCCTCTGCTTTTTCTAGGTCCCCATAATCCATTCACAAAAACAATTTTGATATGGAATTTAAATATAGAAGAATTGTGTTGCTTCTGAATCTGTGGAATGTAATTCAAACCATGCAGTGAGTGTAGTGTGACAAGTTCACTTTGGGCCAATGCATTACTTTCATTTCCAGCATGGAAATACACTGAATGTCTTTGGGGCAAATGTACTGCTAATCTATATACTGCATGTGATCTATCATGCATTTCAAATTTTGAAAGCCGCCACATAGCTTCTGGGGCACTGACATAGCGAGGATCTACATGAGATGCAAGTTCATCATGTACTAACTCACTACTTTCAGGCTTGTCTGCACTTTTGACGACTACAGTAGCTGCATCATAGCCTTTGTAAATATTTTTGTAGACATATTTAATGGATTTGATGGAAGTGCAGGCTTCTACATTAATGTGGGTGTTATACTTCATGAGTAAAAGTGGATTGTAGGGTACTACATATCTACTGTCAACTTTTTTGCCACGAATAATGGCACTATCTCCTTCTCTTCTCTTATAAAGTGGATAGGCATTACAATTGGCATAGGTTTTGTCTCTATAATCTTTTGGAAAATCTTTGGAACATTTATTACTTTCCATATATGGTGATTGTGGATTAAGCTCACCACAGGGCCCATGAATCATGCAATGAGTAACAATCTCATATAGTCTACCATATAGTTCTGGATCTGGTAGTTCAGCAACAATGACTGCATCCACTTTGTCAGAAGTATCTAATTTATCTTTTTCTTGAAGTATTATGAGAAGATGTGCATGTGGAAGGCCTCTTTTTTGAAATTCAATGGTATATACATAAGCAAGACATTTGCCAAATAAGTGACTTAAAGTGATGTCACATATTAATTCATTTAATTTAATCTTAAAAACTCTGGCTACTAAATCTGGTCTATCGGAAGCACTTTGACCAAGAAGTAAATTTTGTGTAATTTCTGGCCATTGGGGATTACATGTAAATGTAAGAAATAAATCGGGTTTGCCAAATTTGGTGACAATAGCCATAGCATCATTGTATCTTTCTCTCATATTTCGAGGATATTCTTGAAAGGAAGATGGTAAAATTATGGCTTTGCCAGCTGTCAAGTCTCTGCTTGTAGCCACCTCAGCAACATAGTCCATTAGTCCAGAATATTGTTCTTTACATAGTTTATCTTGTTGATATTTTATAAAGTTTAAATTATTGGCCTCAACTTGCAAATAGGAATCAATAATCCATTGTTGTGTTAGTTTTCCATCACATAAAATTGGATAGAATGTATTTCGAATGGCAATTTGAGCTACTTTAAATTCAAGCATAGAAACATTATTTCGGATTTTGGCTTTAGCATTTGGGTAACTGGGAAGTGTTAATTTTGGTTGCCAACCTGCCTCTGCGTGTGGGGAAAAAATGGGATATGTCATTGGATCTAAATTTGGACTTAAGATACTCATATGAATGAAAGGTTGCTCCTCATTTCTGCGATATATTCTAATGTCTCTTTGAAATGATGGTAGTGTTCCTTCATTATTTTGAAACACCATTGCAACCTCATTTGATGTTGGCAAGTTATAACGACGTTTATCAGTATGTCTGTCTCTTTTAAGCACCATATTGACCTTTGGAATTGGTAATTGATGTCTTTGTGCATGAAGTTGTTGTTCATTTTCTACTTCTGCAATTTTTTTATAAGCTTTACTGTAGGGGTTATTGTCCATAATGTAATTTAGCTCTATAAAAACACTGGTTAAGCAGCTAATGTTGCCCCGATAGATGCAAAGGATATGGCACTATTGTAGGATCTTATTTTTGTAGTTTGGAAAAGTAGTTTCAGTCATAATGTTTTGTAAATAGATAGGAAATTATTTTCTTTCTGGAAGTTTGAACTTGCCTTTTTGACAGCAACTAATACATTGGCCATCTCCGGGTCTCTCCTGTTTAAAATAATAAGCTTCACAAAAATGACATAGAGTATTTACGTCCCCACAACTATGAACCTCTAATGCTAAAGACTTGAGTAAAGGACAATATATCAGTTTGACTTTCAAATTCATCAGGTGAAATGTCATGTGATGTTTGAAAACAGGTTCTAAATGCTTAGTTTTTTTTAGTGGCTTTTCTTGGTATATCTTTTATTGGTTTAGGTAAAATGTCATGTAATGTTTCAGGAACAGGTTCTAAATGCTTTGTTTTTTTGGTGGCTTTTTTGGTATCTCTTTTATTTTTTCAGGTAAAATGTCATCTGATGTTTGAGGAACAGGTTCTAAATCCTTTGTTTGCTTCGTAGCTTTTTTTGGTGTATCTTTAATTTTTGCAGCTGATAGTCTTTTGCTTGCAAGTCTTTTGCTTTCTTTTTCTCGTCGAATTTCCTTCTCCTCTGGTGTCTGCTGGTTCGCCCATCTCTCTTATCTTTCTCTAGTTTGACGTCTTTTCTTTTCTTGTTTGCTCTCATTAGTAGCCATGTTAATCTGTAAAAGCAAATAATGTATAATTAGTTTAGTTTGAGATGTTAAGTTTCTTTTTTACATTTTTTATTATCAACAGTTTGTTTATATATGCTTGTAGTTCATTGTAGTAGTACTTTGTTAGTATTGTTAAATAAGTGTTTTTTATTTTTTTGGTCTTACTTTCTGTCATTGTAATTTTTGCCTTACATGAATAGCACACTCAAGGAACTGACACTATACCTTCTTCTACATGTAGTAGGTGTCTAGTGTTAATTGAAATGTATTTATTTTTTTGTTGTACTTTTAACTTACAGGCATAGTAGAGGGCCAAAATTATTCTTTGCAATTTTTACTACAGGGGATTGTCATAATAGTATTTTGATATTTTATTTAAAGGCTTATATATTTGGGTAATGATTTTTAAAAAAAAATTCTTGGGGTGTTAGTACTATTTGTTGTAGTATTCTATTTTATGTCTGTGTTTAGGTTTTATGCTTAATATTGTACATTACGACTGGTAATTTAAAATGACAAATTTTATTTAGTCTGTGTTTTGAGACTTTTGTGGACTATGCTGTTTGTATTTACTGTTAAACATTATTGTTCATAAAAGACAAATAAGAGGTAAATAAGAAATGTGTCAGTTATATTTTGTTAAAAATTATAGGCCCTCATTCAATAGCGATTTGGCCAATTGAATAGTGCTCTAAATAAGCATATAACATATTTTTTTCAAATAAGTTTTTAGTTAGTGAAAACCTTGCTTTTGGATAGATGTTTACTAACTAAAAGCTTCTTTCAAAAAATATGTTATGTGCATATTTAGACCCCTATTCAATTGGGCAAATTGCAATTGAATGAGGGACATAGTTAGTGGTTGTTATTCTTTTTTTTTTTTTCTGTTGACATGGATGCAGAGCAAACATGTTTATTTAGTTTTCTCTTTTTTTACTTGTTATACTGGTTGAAGTGTGATTTCAAGCAGAATCTTTGTTGGTCCTCTATTGAAAGTCTTCGTCCGATGGTCTTCACGCAGTGTCTGTTGTAAATGAAAAATGTAAATGTTATTTGACTTGAATGTATTTGTAATGAATAACATATTTCATTATTTTTGTCTATTTTATCTGTTATGGGGAATTTTTCTGCTATGCTGTTTTTTTGTGCAACCTTTTAAAAATACTTAAATTTTATTTGTATATTCCAGTTATCCTTTTTTTATACTGTAATTATTAATGTTTTTCTTATTTTGGATATGATTGCAATGTTTTTAGCATTATCCTGTTTTGTGTTCACCACTTTTGCTATGCTAATTTAGACTTCTTTGTAAGGCTTATAGCTTTTTAAACATTAAAGAAGAATTAATTTACTTTGCTATGTGTTTGTGTAATTTTTGGTACAATCCTTTTTGTGTCTACCATATGTTGCATACTTTAATTGCTTAATTAGTCTTTTTTATGAAGGTTAAATGTTTTTGTACATTGAAAATGAATGTTTTTCCTATTTTGGATATGATGGCTATGTTTTTAGCATTATCCTATTTTGTGTCCACCATTTTTGGTATGCTTATTTAGGCTTCTTTGAAAGGCATAAGGTTCTTAAACATTAAAGAAGAATATTAATTTACTTTGCTATGTGTTTGTGTGATTTTTGGTACAATCCTATTTTGTGTCTACCCCTTTTTGTATGCTTATTTAGGCTTCTTTGTAAGCCTTATAGGTTCTTAAACATTAAAGAAGAATATTAATTTACTTTTCTATGTGTTTGTGTGATTTTTGGTACAATCCTTTTTTGTGTCCACCATATGTTGCATACTTTATTTGCTTAATTAGCCTTTTTTATGAGGATTAAATGTTGTTATAGATTGAAAATGAATATTTTTTCTATTTTGGATATGATGGCTATGTTTTTAGCATTATCCTATTTTGTGTCCACCACTTTTGGTATGCTTATTTAGACTTCTTTGTAAGGCTTATAAGTTCTTCAACAGTAAAGAAGAATATTTATTTACTTTTCTATGTGTTTTTGTTGAACTGTGTTTAGTTCCTTATTCAATTTATATGTTTTTTTTTTTTTACTTGAAATTGTTATATTGGCGGCCATTAAACATATATAGTTCCTTTATTTTTTCTACTTGTTATACTTTACCTTGATTGAAGTGTCCGAATGACAGAGGGTAACCTCCGGCCAATCTTAATCCGCAGGTCTTCTTGTAGTGTCTGTTTGAAAAAGAAAGTGAAATGGTTAATTGTATATTTCTTATTTTTGATTTAGCAAAGCATGGTCTTTTTCAGCATGTAATGTATTTTTCTATCTTACCTCTTCTTCTTTCTTTGTGTTCTTTAAAAGGGATTCTGGTTCACAATGCACAGTGCAAATTCTTGAGTGACGCTGTTGATGCAGAGTCTGTTTGAATAGTAAAAAAAGGGGAAAGATTCAGCTTTAGGTTACATATTGAATTGCAGTAAATTAATGCTTTAGGTTACATATTGAATTGCAGTAAATTAAATTATTACTTGTTTAATTAGTTTCAATTAACATTAGTTTGTTTTAGGGCCTCATGTCACATGTCACTATACATGAATCACATTTTCATAGTTAAAGTTGTTTTTTTTTGTCCTGTCTTGATAATAAAATGTAATATATTATAGCTTACCTCTCAGTTGTAATTTGCACAATGTAAAGTAGGAAATTAGGAAACAATTCTCTTCTCAAGTAACAGCAGCAGTTAACTATCCAGTCACTCTGTTCATCACCTGAGTAGAAAAAAAAAGAAGAAAGTAGGCAGTATTTATAAACTTTCGAGTGCCTCAGACCGTTAGAACGCAATACACATGCGCTGTTTGCGTTCCAGCTTACAATTTGCGTTCCATCCGCCATTTTATGAGTAGTAGTTTTCAAAATGGTGGTTAATATCAGTGTGGTACGTGCCGCATAGTATGTGTTTCAGTTTTGCGAGTCACTGTAGTATAGTTACGTCTGAAGCCTCGTTTTCGCTTTGTTCAGCGGCCATTTTTTCTCTTGCTTAGGTGATTTTCGGCAGTTTAAACTCTTTTTTTGGACTTAAATGGACGTGTAAATTAACTTTTCGAGGTGCCGGATGCCACCCCTTGCTGTAAGTAAGCTTTTTATGTGTTCGTTGTGTGAGGCGCCTTTGAGGTTTTTTTTCTAAGTTGTGTGTGTGTGTGTTAACCGCGGGTGAGGCGCCTTTGAGTTTTTTTTGTAAGTTGTGCGTGTGTGTGTGTATTAGCCGACATGGGATCGTCCACCACCGCAAATGCGGCCCCTCGCTTCTCGAGGGTCCGCATTTGCGGACAAACACAGCTGGCGTGGGATGCTTCACCACCGCAAATGCGGCCACTCGCATCGCGAGGGTCCGCATTTGCGGACAAACACAGCCGACGTGGGATGCTCCACCACCGTAAATGCGGCCCCTCGCTTAGCGATGATACGCATTTGCGGGGAACTACGTCCCTCATATATATGTGATAGTTGTGAGCATACGAGTTGTTGCTAACGCTTGCGGGCTCGCGTAGCGCGCCCGTGGCCCTCGCTTTGAGAAGGCCGCCGTTGCTTGCAAGGAAAGCCGAAGGCACTCCTTGCCAGCAACTGCGACACTCGCAAACTTCACGTCGTAACGCAAAAAGCATACGAGACACGTTACCACACATAACGACCTCGCAAAAAACGTCCGCAACCCGCGAACATGAAAAAATTAAAATCACAATAAATACACACAACACATACATAAAAAGCTTACCTACAACATCAGCTCTGTTTTCTGTACATTTTCTTGGACCTTCATCTGCCATGAAAAATTATTTTGTGATTCACTAATTGTTCCATATTGGTTTCTTGAACATATTTCTGCAGGCCCCTACACATTTTGCTGGTTCTCTAATCCACAACTAGCTCTTTGATTCCATTGCATAGACTGTGACCATCAATATTACACCCAGTTGGATAGATCTCTCTGACATTTACTGAATGGACTACAATAAATCAAAAGGGTTTCAGCTCACCACTCAAAAAGCTCCTTTCTTATTGAGTATATCTCTTAGTATCACCAATTTATTTAATTTAGTATTTATTGTGTTTCCTGTTGTTTAGTCTACATTAACAAGGATCTACATTATTTTTTAGTTTGTTTTCGATAATAGCGCTAAGTAAAATGTTGGCATTTTTTAAATAAAGGTTAATAGCACTCAAGAAATGTACAAGTAGGAAGCTGATCCTATTCTGAAAATGACAGTGGCCTATATGACCCAAATGGTGGAATGTTGGAGAACTCTGATAGATGTAAAATCTTAGTATATTCACAGTCCAGTCACATTATTATGATCAGTGGCTAATATCCATAAAAAACGTTGTGTGCAGCACGGACAACAGCTAAATGGCATGGTAGTGAGTCAATAAGATGTTGGAAGGCAATGGTATCTGGAGCCATACAGACTGCAGTGCATCCCAAGCTGCTGAAGAGTGCACAGTGGAGGATCCATACAGTGAACATGGAGATCGAGATATAGAGGCCAGGGAAGTACCTGGAAGTTTCCATTGTGCTCCTCCAACCACTCCAATTCTGGCCATATGTCATATTGCATTGTCCTGCTGGAAGATCCCATCCACTCAAGGGAAGACAGTCAACATGTATGGGTGTACTTGATCTGCAAGAATGGATATATAACCCAATCGGTTGAGATTTCCAATGCAAAGAAAACATTTCCCAGACCATAAAGCTGCCGCCACCAGCTTGTGTTTTTCCAACAATGGTTGCAGAGTGTTTGTTCTCTGAGGTTTTGCACCTGACACGCCAACGTCCGACCAGTCGATGAAGCACAAAACATGAGAAGGCAAGCCTTTTCCAATCAGAAGAGGTGCATTTCAGTACTGTTGTGCAAATTGAAGCTGTTTCGGATGATGAACCCTCGTCAGCATGGTTGCAGTGACCAGCCATTTGCTTCAGAGCCCCATACGAAACTGGGTTCACTGTACTGTCATTTTAGACACTCATCTGGTAGCCCCCTGGTTCACATGGATGGTGAGTTGCTCAACTGTAGTGTGTCGGTTGGCCCTCATAAATCTTTGCAGCAGATATTCACCTCTGACATCAATGGCATGTTGTGCTTTGATATTTCCACTCTGTTTTTTGCAATGGTGCCCTTTGTCCAGTCACGGTACACTTTAACCACAGCAGCATCCAAACAGTTCATAAACTGCACTGTTTCAGAAATACTGTCACCCTTGGTCCGAAAGTCACTGACTATTCCCTTTTCAAAGTCGGATACATCTCACGTTTTACCCAATGACATCGATGGTTGATATGTTTGCAGAATGGCTACATGTCACGTTATATACCCACCAAGCCAGCTCATAACATGTGCTGTATTTCATTGGCTACGCAATGTTGAAGTCAAAAGTAGGTGGTCATAATAATGTGACTCGACCCTGTATAGGATAACATATCAATGAAGAGGTTTTCCAAGAGCTCCAAAAAACGCAAAAAATGTTGTGATTTACTTCAATTTTCTACAAAACATTCTAAGGAATAAATGCATTACAGATTTATGCTCCTGTAAGTAAGAATAATTCAGAATAGGAACCTGGAATGTTAGATCTATGAACCAAGGTCAACGAGCTGTGGTCAAGAATGAGATGACAAAGTTAAACATTGATATCCTGGGAATTAGTGAACTTAAATGGACTGGAATGGGACATTTCACATCAGACATCCACCAGATATTCTACTGTGGTCAAGAATTCAGCAGAATAAATGGAGTAGCTGTCCTAGTCAATCAAAGAGTGGCCAAAGCAGTGCTCAGTTACAACTCAATAAATGACAGAATGATTTTAATTTCTATTCAAGGCAAGCCATTTAACATCACAGTAATCTAAGTCTATGCGCCAACTATGGATGCTGAAGAGGCTGAAGTTGTCCATTTCTATGAAGACATTCAACACGTCATATATATATAACACCAAGAAAAGATGTTATTATCATCAAAGGAGATTGGAATGCTAAAGTTGGGAACCAAAAGACACCTGAAATAACTGGCAAGTTTGGCCTTGGAGTACAAAATAAAGCAGGTCGGAGATTAGTAAAATTTTGTCAAGATAATTCTCTGGTTGTAACACCCTCGTCTAACAGCCTCCAAGATCTATATATGGACATCACCAGATGGACAGCATAGAAATCAGATTGACTATATACTTTGCAGCCAAAGATGGAGGAGCGCTATACAATCAGCAAAAACAAGACCTGGAGCTCACTGCGGCTCAGACCATGAGGTCTTACTGCAAAGTTCAAAATTAATCTGAAGAAAAGAGGGAAATCATCAGACCAAGCAGATACAAAATAAATAATATCCCTTGTAAATATGCAGTGAAGGTAAAGAATAGATTTAAGGAACTAGTCATGGAAGATAGGGTACCTGAAGAACTTTGGACTGAAGTTTGCAATATTATCCAGAAAACGGCAACAAAGAACATCCCTAAAAGAAAGAAAAGTAAGAAGTAAAACTGGCATCTGATGAGGCTTTGAAAATAGTTTAGGAAAGAGGGAAAGTGTAGCACAAGAGATCAAATTGCCAATCTCTGCTGGATAACAGAGAAAACAAGAGAGTTCAAGAAAAGCATGTACTTCTGCTTCATAGACTATTCTAAAGCCTTTGACTGTGTGGATCACAACAAAATGTGGCATGTTCTTAAAGAGATGGGAGTACCAGATCATCCCATTCACCTCTTAAAGATCCTGTATATGGACCAAGAAGCCGCGGTTAGAACCGAACATGGGATAACAGAATGGTTCATGATCGGAAAAGGAGTGCGAAAAGATTTTATATTGTGACCTCATTTATTCAACTTATATGCAGAGTACATAATGCGTAAGGCTGGACTGGATGAATCCAAAGCCGGAATCAATATTGCTGGAAGAAATATCAACAACTTCAAATACGATGATGATACTACCTTGATGGCTGAAAGTGAGGAGGAACTAAACGACCTATTGATAAGGGTAAAAGAAGAGAGTGCAAAAGCTGGCCTGCTGCTTAACGTTAAAATAGTTGAAGATCATTGCAAACAGCAATCTCACTTCCTGGCAAATCAAAGAAGTGGAGGCATTGACAGAATTTATTTTCCTGGGATTCAAGGTCTCTGCAGATGGTGACCATAGTCATGAAATTAAAAGACGCTTGCTTCTGGGGAGGAAAGCTATGGACAAGCTAGTAAAAAGTAAAGTTATTAAACTATCAACAAAGGTCTGCATAGTTCGAACTATGGTATACCAGTAGTAACATACGGATGTGAGAGCTGGACCATAAAGAAGGCTGAGCATCATAGAACTTACACCTTTGAATTTTGGTGCTGGAGAAAACTGCTTAGAGGCCCTTGTACTGCAAGAAGATCCAATAAATCAGTACTTCAGGAAATCAAGTCAAACTGTTCCCTAGAAGGTATGATTATGAGGCTAAAGCTCAAATATTTTGGCCATACCATGTGAAGGCAGGATTTCCTAGAAAAGACTCTGATGCTGGGAAAGATTGAATGAACAAGAAGAAGGGGACGACAGAGGCGGAGATGGATAGATGAAGTCACTGTAGCAATAAACGTGAACTTGATGGAGCTCAGAGGGGCAGTGAGTGAGAGATGCACCTGGCGTTCTGTGGTCCATAGAGTCACAGATAGTCAAACGCGACTGAACGACTAAACAACAACAAAAGTAAGAAAAAACATCAAAGAATGGTGGGCTTTTAACGCTTATGGTTAAATTCCTAAAGCTACAAATAAAACACAATCATAATCATAATCAAATACTTGGCATAAACATAATCTTCCAAATAATGGAAGATTATGTTTATGCCAAATGGGAAACTGACATGAGAAACATTTATTTGCAATACTGGCAGAAAAATAATATCATATGGCCATTCTGATACACACTGGTTATGTTGTACTTATTCTCTTCAGCATCCGCTGCATACACTGAAATAGTGTTTAGTATCACTTGAAACCTAGTTACTGACCTGAACAGTAGACTCTATCACAAAACAAATGAAAAGCATTTTTTTTACAGAAAAGGAACACATTAGATAAAAATTAGGATGTAAGGGATAGGGAAGAATATTGTATGATAAAAAATGAATATGTTTGGAAAATATGAGCATGACTTTGAGCATAATTAGGCATGAACAATGTCATAAAAACACATGTTAATTAGAAAGAAATACATTTTGATGCACCTGCTTGTTTAATAGTGGTGTTTACATTTTTCCAGGACACAGCTTATATTTATTGATGCAAGCTGCCTGCTTGTAAGCAAGTGCAGGTTAAATTATTAGGTGACAGTTTCAAAAGATTTCAATGATTTGACACATCCTTCAAACCCTCTCCATTCTCCCCACTAATCAGTACAAAAAATTGCCCTCGGACTGAAAGCTATCAGAAAGTAATCAAATCAGACAAGATGGAAGAATTCTATATGCAGAATGTTCATTACATAGCTTGTAATGTCATTAGTTTGTTACCTACTTCACAATTGTGTGAGGTTTTGTAAAGCAAATTATTGAAATGAAATTCACCACTTAAAGTTATTTCAATAAGAAGCAATTTAGTGAACCAAACCAGGGGTGCATATATATAAATGTTCTCATATGGATCAATAACAATAAAGTGTCAATGAAGTGTAATATGTTTTATTAAAGGAAAGCAATAACTATTTCAACATAAAAGTTTTAGTGGTAGCTGTGCTTACTCAACATTAAGTCAGTATCATGGTTTCCCTTTAAGGGACTTGGAATACAGTTCAATTACATTTTCATGCATTTAAAAGAGCAAACATTACCAAAGTTTCGTTTTGCATGACAAAATGTTAAGTAAAATATGTTTAAACGTTATTGAGACTAAGAGGAAGAGCACAGAACATTTGTCCTTCTGAAAATTTCATTGGGGTTTAGTGATGTTGCGAACATAAAATTTTCAGTTCGCGAACCACGAACGCAAACCGCCGCAAATGTTCGCGAACCAGCGAACCCGGCGAAACGCCATAGACTTCAATGGGCAGGAGGATTTTAAAACCCACAGGGACTCTTTCTGGCCACAATAGTGATGGAAAAGTTGTTTTAAGGGGACTAACACCTGGACTGTGGCATGCCGGAGGGTGATCAATGTCAAAACTCCCACGGAAAATTACATAGTTGATGCAGAGTCTGGTTTTAATCCATAAAGGGCATAAATAACCTAACATCCCCCTCCATCATCATCCTCTCCTGTATCTCTTTACCCCCTCCCTCATCATCCTCCCCTGTGTCTCTTTCCCCCCTTCCTCATCATCCTCCCCTGTGTCTCATCCCCCCTCCCTCATCATCCTCCCACCTCCCTCATCATCCTCCCCTGTATCTCTTTAACCCCTCCCTCATCATCCTCCCCTGTGTCTCTTCCCCCCTTCATCATTATCCTCTCCTCTATCTTTTTCCCCCCTCCCTCATCATCCTCCCCTGTGTCTCTTTTCTCCCTCCCTCATCATCTTCCCCTGTGTCTCTTCCCCCCCTCCCTCATTATCCTCCCCTGTGTCTCTTTCCCCCCTCCCTCATCATCCTCCCCCCTCCTTTGACGATTAGGGGCAGAAGAGACACAGGGATAAGTGTGAGGGGTGTTAGGGTAAGGGGTGTTAGGGATAAGGGTGAGGGGGTTAGGTGTTAGGGTGAGGGGTGTTAGGGCTAAGTGTGAGGGGTGTTAGGGTGAGGGGTGTTAGGGATAAGTGTAAGGGGTGTTAGGGTGAGGCATGTTAGGAATAAGTGTGAGGGGTGTTAGGTCTTAGGGATAAGTGTGAGAATGTTAGGGTTAGGTGTTAGGTTGATGGGTGTTATGGATAAGTGTGAGGGGTGTTAGGGTTAGGTGTTAGGGTGAGGGGTAATAGGGATAACTGTGAGGGGAGTTAGGGTTAGGGTAAGGGGTGTTAGGGATAAGTGTGAGGGGTGTTAGGGTTAGGGTAAGGGGTGTTATGGATAAGTGTGAGGGGTGTTAGGGTTAGGGTGAGGTGTGTTAGGGATAAGTGTGAGGGGTGTTAGGGTTAGGTGTTAGGGTGAGGGATGTTAGGGATAAGTGTGAGGGGTGTTAGGTTTAGGGTGAGGGGTGTTAGGGATAAGTGTGAGGGGTGTTAGGGTTAGGTGTTAGGGTGAGGGGTGTTAGTGATAAGTGTAAGGGGTGTTAGGGTTAGGTGTTAGGGTGAGGGATGTTAGGGTTAGGTGTTAGGGATAAGTATGAGGGGTGTTGGGGTTAGGGTAAGGGGTGTTAGGGATAAGTGTGAGGGGTGTTAGGGTTAGGTGTTAGGGTGAGGGGTGTTAGGGATAAGTGTAAGGGGTGTTAGGGTTAGGTGTTAGGGTGAGGGATGTTAGGGTTAGGTGTTAGGGATAAGTGTGAGGGGTGTTAGGGTTAGGGTAAGGGGTGTTAGGGAAAAGTGTGAGGGGTGTTAGGTCTTAGGGATAAGTGTGAGAATGTTGGGGTTAGGTGTTAGGTTGATGGGTGTTATGGATAAGTGTGAGGGGTGTTAGGGTTAGGGTAAGGGGTGTTAGGGATAAGTGTGAGGGGTGTTAGGGGTTGGGTGTTAGGGTGAGGGGTGTTAGGGATAAGTGTGAGGGGTATTAGGGTTAGGGTGAGGGGTGTTAGGGATAAGTGTGAGGGGTGTTAGGGTTAGGGTAAGGGGTGTTAGGGATAAGTGTGAGGGGTGTTAGGGGTAGGGTGAGGGGTGTTAGGTATAAGTGTGAAGGGTGTTAGGGTTAGGTGTTAGGGTGAGGGGTGTTAGGTATAAGTGTGAGGGGTGTTAGGGTTAGGTGTTAGGGTGAGGGGTGTTAGGGATAAGTGTAAGGGGTGTTGTGTTAGGGTGAGGGGTGTTAGGGATAAGTGTGAGGGGTGTTAGGGTTAGGGTAAGGGGTGTTAGGTATAAGTGTGAGGGGTGTTATGGTTAGGGTGAAGGGTGTTAGGGATAAGTGTGAGGGGTGTTAGGGTTAGGTGTTAGGGTGAGGGGTGTTAGGGATAAGTGTAAGGGGTGTTAGGGTTAGGTGTTAGGGTGAGGGATGTTAGGGTTAGGTGTTAGGGATAAGTGTGAGAATGTTGGGGTTAGGTGTTAGGTTGATGGGTGTTATGGATAAGTGTGAGGGGTGTTAGGGTTAGGGTAAGGGGTGTTAGGGATAAGTGTGAGGGGTGTTAGGGTTAGGTGTTAGGGTGAGGGATGTTAGGGATAAGTGTGAGGGGTGTTAGGGTTAGGGTGAGGGGTGTTAGGGATAAGTGTGAGGGATGTTAGGGTTAGGGTAAGGGGTGTTAGGGATAAGTGTGAGGGGTGTTAGGGGTAGGGTGAGGGGTGTTAGGTATAAGTGTGAGGGGTGTTAGGGTTAGGTGTTAGGGTGAGGGGTGTTAGGTATAAGTGTGAGGGGTGTTAGGGTTAGGTGTTAGGGTGAGGGGTGTTAGGGATAAGTGTAAGGGGTGTTAGGGTTAGGGTGAGGGGTGTTAGGGATAAGTGTGAGGGGTGTTAGGGTTAGGGTAAGGGGTGTTAGGTATAAGTGTGAGGGGTGTTATGGTTAGGGTGAAGGGTGTTAGGGATAAGTGTGAGGGGTGTTAGGGTTAGGTGTTAGGGTGAGGGGTGTTAGGGATAAGTGTAAGGGGTGTTAGGGTTAGGTGTTAGGGTGAGGGATGTTAGGGTTAGGTGTTAGGGATAAGTGTGAGGGGTGTTAGGGTGAGGGGTGTTAGGGATAAGTGTGAGGGGTGTTAGGGTTAGGTGTTAGGGTGAGGGGTGTTAGTGATAAGTGTAAGGGGTGTTAGGGTTAGGTGTTAG
Source organism: Discoglossus pictus (assembly GCA_027410445.1). Taxonomy (NCBI): domain Eukaryota; kingdom Metazoa; phylum Chordata; class Amphibia; order Anura; family Alytidae; genus Discoglossus; species Discoglossus pictus. The sequence continues at coordinate 183,771,638 of CM050166.1, read as the reverse complement.
GGTGAGGGATGTTAGGGTTAGGTGTTAGGGATAAGTGTGAGGGGTGTTAGGGTTAGGGTGAGGGGTGTTAGGGATAAGTGTGAGGGGTGTTAAGTCTTAGGGATAAGTGTGAGAATGTTAGGGTTAGGTGCTAGGTTCATGGGTGTTATGGATAAGTGTGAGGGGTGTTAGGGTTAGGGTAAGGGGTGTTAGGGATAAGTGTGAGGGGTGTTAGGGTTAGGGTGAGGGGTGTTAGGGATAAGTGTGAGGGGTGTTAGGGTTAGGTGTTAGGGTGAGGGTTGTTAGGGATAAGTGTGAGGGGTGTTAGGGTTAGGGTGAGGTGTGTTATGGATAAGTGTGAGGGGTGTTAGGGTTAGGGTAAGGGGTGTTAGGGATAAGTGTGAGGGGTGTTAGGGTTAGGTTGAGGCGTGTTAAGGATAAGTGTAAGGGGTGTTAGGGTGAGGCATGTTAGGAATAAGTGTGAGGGGTGTTAGGTCTTAGGGATAAGTGTGAGGGGTGTTAGGGTTAGGTGTTAGGTTGATGGATGTTATGGATAAGTGTGAGGGGTGTTAGGATTGGGTGCTAAGGTGAGGGGAGGATGATGATAAGGGGGGGAAGAGACACAGGGGTGTCCTTGCAGCAGAGATCAAAAGAGTCCTTCAGGACTGTATTGCACACTGCTTACAGTAGCCTAGCTATGGTTTTCCCTATTGATGCAGCATCGCCTACACTCAGCCTCCTCTCAGTAAGACTGCAAGTTAGTTATGATTCCAAAATGGCTGCTGTCCATGAGGTAGAAGGGTGTGGAAGGCAGGGTATGATGCTGATTGGCTGGAATGTGTCTGCTGACTTTGACATGCAGGGTCAAAGTTTGCTCAATGATAAAGTATAGGGGGTGGGTCGAATATCGCATATGTTCGCAGTTCGCCGCGAACGCGAACATGCTATGTTCGCCAGTAATTATACCCAAAATTCATGTGTAGCTTGAAAGACTGAGTTAGCTTTGGGGCAAAACTACAGTGCAGTGGCTTCCAGATAAGAGGCACATCTTCAGTTATTGTTCTAACTTTATTGACTAAAGTCTTTACTTTCACTTCTATGCTTTTTATTCATAGCATCATATTTATTTATTCTAAATTAACCTTAATTTAAAGGTTATTTTATTATTACCAGTCCCCCTTACTGTTCTTATCTGTAACTATATGTTTAATGATCTGGATTATGTCAAATACCATCATGGTTGCTTTTCATTTTTGGAATATGTTGCATAAGTATTTGCACACATACCAGGGAATATATTTTGAGTCTTATTCTTAAACCCATGTGAGTATTTAATGCACTGTCTGTATATATTATCGATTTAGCTAATATTAAAATTATACTTCAAACTGATTGGTACATCAAAAGGCCATATGTATTATTCAATGTTCATATCATAGTTAGTGATATTGATGGAACTATCATAACTACTGCTCTTCTTTTGTTTTTATAACTAATGAAAGATAAACATAAAGGTACAGAAGATACAGATGATAAATATAAAACAAGCTTTTGAAATTCTACGGTCCCTCATCAGACTTAGGTTTACAAATAAAACTAGATTTGTATACCATTCTTATAGATAGTTTTCCATCACCGGAAACAAATAAGAGAATAGAGGAAGTAAGTCAGATTACAAAAAGCAGGTTTAGGAAATGTTCATTACATAGAAGGGGTAAACGGCCTGATAGTATACAGACAGTGTATGGAAGCTCTCAAGAGTTGATATGCACATAAAATAGGTTTCATAAAGCCTGAGTTGACAAACATTTACAATTTAGGGGCCTGCTAGTCTGATGAGGAACTACCCAGAATTTAGCTGAACATTTAGATAATGTTGAGTATAGTATAATATATATATCTATGCAGCATAATAGGACATAAATGTAATGTATCACACATCATTATGAATTTGGTGTTCTGAAATATCTTTACAATAAACTCACTTTCAGGCTAGAGTGAATATTAATTCTTCTCCTAAGTGTTTGGGATGTCTCCTCTATATTACATGCTCCTTATATGCATGCAATTAGGTATACAATATGAAATTAAGAATAACTGAAAAGTCCCTAAATGTCATATTACATTTGTCTGCTGGGTTTTTTATGTGTGGAGATGTGATGGGGTCTTTTTAGTTTTTGAGAGAAGTGTTCTGGCACTTTTGGATTGTGGTTTGGATCTTTTAACAATAAGGTTATTCTGTTTTGGAGTTTGTCTGTACAAGAGTATAAGTGGTTCTGGGAACATGCTTTTTCTCTGGTATGCTTGTGGAGGGTGGGTTGTAGATTCTTTGAGGGATTCCCACCTGAGGGTTGTATGTGACCACAAGCGGTACCCTGTTATTACAGTATATGACTGGGATTTGTATTCAAGAAGTTTTTCTGTTGGTGTTTTGACTGCTTTATGAATTTGGGCATCTATGATTCTTAGGAAATAACCTTTGTCGCTGAAACCCCTGCTGATTGACTTGAGTTGTATGTTCTTGTCTTTTATATGCAAGGAGATATCTTTATTCCTTATTGCTCCTTTTAATGCCTAACCTTAGAGAATGTTACATACTGATTTATGTCAGACATCAATGGGTAATTTTCATTGCTTAGCAGTGACTTTGGTATAATGTGTTTCATTTGATGTTCCAATGAAACTCATTAACTTTTATGTAAAATTGTTCTACCAATGATGCATCACACTGCTCTGTTATTCTAAATAATATTTTTTTCACCTGTTACAGTTGATATTGCATCAAATTCCTAGACTAACATAGAACTATTGTCATTGCCTACATTCATTAAATTCACCATACTTATTAAATTAAATTGTGAAAAACAATCAAATGTATAAATTATGAACAAGCGCTGTTGCCAAAAAAAAAATAACACTTTGGAAAAGCAAAATAAAACCTATTAGAACAGTATAAACACAAAATAAAGCCTACAACAAGATCAAACGTATTACTTTGGAATATATAAATTCTGAAGAGCAAATTTCATGTTGGTTCAGTAACATACATTTACTGTAAGCTGACAGATGGAGGAAAGTGATGATTTGAAAACTGAATGTTTTTTTTATCTATTTAAAACTGAGAGTATTTACAGTTCTGATTAACATTCATGTCTCTAAAACAATTAAACTGAATTCATTTGTATTCATTGTGACCTGGAATTATTTTAGTAATTTGACCTCTGAGCTCTCATACTGATCTCACTTTACTTTTAAAGGTTCTCTGTTTGGTTTTTCTCTCCCATGGACAACAATAGAGGGAGAGAGATAACAATAGAGGAACTACCATACTAAAGCAAAATAAAACTATGGTAATGAGAGATGAGAGTTGTAAGAAAGTTATATCCAAAAATAACAACCTCGTCTTTTTCTCAATTATACCCTAAGATGTATTGAACAAGCTAATATAGGATTGTCTGTGTAAAAAAAATTTGGCACAGAGTGGCATCTGTAAATAAATTCCTTGTCCAGCTGCCTTAGGTTGAGTATACATTTTCTTACAAACCTTTTATTTTTATTTAGTACACTGATTACTCTTTTTTTAGATAATTTCACTGAGTTTATGTGGAAATAAACACGATGTTACAATGTAACATACTGTGAAAATTGCTTTAAGAAGACAATAAATAAATAGAGAGTTTCTCCAAGACTGATCCAAGAGATTGCTAACACTTCACTCTTTAGTACATATGACCCACTGTGCCAATAAGAATTGAAGTTGACAAATAGAAGATAAAGAGGAACAAAATCTATAAAAAATCAGTTTTAGAAGAAACAAATTACTAAGAAAATAGCATTTTTTACAAAGCATAAGTGAAAGCTTTTTATCTTATAGTAGAATGTTGGTGTATTACTGTGACTCTATAAATAGATACCATTAATGTTATCCTGCATAACTGGCACCAATTGTATTTAATAAACGCAGATGTAGATCTGAAGTTGGATTAAAATAAAGTTCACTGAAGTATAAATCTGATGAGACATGTAATTTCATCCCCGCCTATTTTCCATTGTTGCCTAAATTCCCTGGCGAGTTAACAGCTTAGATCAAATAGCATCAAGTCGCTCTTTATTGTATATATTATACACTATACTTTATTTTTGTTTGGCTTAACAATTGTATTAAAAAGAAATGCAAGGCACTATAGGGAATTTGTCAAATGTATTTTTACTAAACTTAAGATTTTCTTAAAAAAATATTTTATGCTACATAACATAGCTGCTAAACATGTAAAGCTTTTCCTAATCCACAATGATCTTTTAAGCAAATAATGGCTTGGGAGCCAGTGTTTAAAGGGCCACTTAAATCAGTAAAATGTGGCGCACACTAATGTAAAGATCTCTTAACAGCATGTTTAAAAAACTTTTAGAATTTTTGAAATCAGTTATTTTTTCACAGAGATATTTATTGATTAAATGCATGTTTACATGTGTCACTTGCAAGCTGCCAGACAAACCGACAGCAGGCTCCAGTGCAGAGAGAAAAGCCAAACTACAGTTAACCCTTTATAAATTCATCTGTGCATAGCAAGGAGTGTTAGGATATTTGAAATACGTTACTTGTGGGTTAACTGCTGGGCTGTAGGATTCCTGAATGCCAAGAAAAACATATAAATCCTTCTCTGCACCAGGGCTTTTTAGCAGATGTCATTTATCATGGAATAGTCAGTGTGTTTGTAAACAGACCTAAAGCTTTCATTTTTTACTGTTATAAGTATAATTAAAGAAAAAAAATTGATAATTTGAAAAAAAAATATGGTGCTCTTTCACACCACGAAGAGCCCTTTAAGTACAGCCACGATGCCCTATATAACCCTAAAGTATTAAGTTATACTTATATCCTTTGGATTGGGATGTAATATGGAGTAATTGGACCAATTTTCCCAATATTAAATAATGTAGTTTTTTTATTGATGATGTCAAAATGTTCTTGTTATGTTTTGGAAACATTTGGAAATCTTTGTTTATATCTTCAATAATAATGATAGAGGTATAAGGTCCCTGATGAAGTGTGCTATAAACAGACAATTTGAACACACAAAGCTTTTACAAGAAAAGAGATGTAATTTCTGGATTATGACAATTTTCATCAGAAATATTGACTGTATAAAGATTTTATTATTTAGACACTTAGGAAGAGGTTTACATGGAAATGGTTTAAAGTAGATTGTATTGAAAGAGGTATAAAACTTTAAATCGTATTACTCCAAAAATAAGAACATGAAGAAATATAATCAAGCAAATATATAATAAACAACAAATCATATTAATAAGGAGGGAGAGATTAAAAATATCTCCAATATACACTGAAAAATCTTAAACACAAATTAAGTAATTGAATAAACTAATTGTAAGTTAGGATTCTAAAATCTTACCGGAGAAATGATGCCATTTATACTTTAGTGACACATACCTAATTGGGATTTTTTTAAAATTGTAGTACATCCTATGGCCCTCATTCAATTGCAATTTGGCCATTTGAATAGGGCCCTAATATCGCACATAACATATATTTTTTAAATAAGTTTTTAGTTAGTAAGCATCTATCCAAAAGCAATGTTTTCACTAACTAAAAACTTCTTAAAAAAAAATATGCTATGTGCTTATTTAGGGTCCTATTCAATTGGCCAAATCGCAATTGAATGAGGGCCTATATGTCTTACATTTTGGAGTGCTTTGTGGCATCTAGTATGTCATGAGACATATACAGTATGTTGGAATATCGGGTTATACATTATGAAAATAAGGGGGGGGGGTTGTCATTTCTTTCATAAACATAAATATAAACATATAAGCAAAGTGACTCCAAATATCAACAGTAGACATATATCATTAGTTAACAATGGGTGCAAAAAAGGAGAGAGAACACAAAGGGCCTCATTCTATTATCGGCCGTAAATCGGCCGTAAGGCTGCGATTCCTTGCGGGGGTTCAGTTAACTCGCGATTCTATTATACGGCCCCGCAAGGATCTCCTTTTACGGCCGGCCGCATATCTTTGAACCGGCCGTAAGCTGTGAAATCTAAAAACTGAAAAATAAATTCAAGCCTGCACTGTACAGCTCTGTAAATGCTAGGGATCATATTGGGGGACATGAGGATTAAAAGGAACCCCCTCTCAAGCTTGCACATCTGCCCAAACCCGAGTTCAAATTAACTGTTTATTTTCCGGCTGCGGCGTGGGTGTGTCTGAGGTGCTCCAAGCACTCTGGACTTTTTACATGGATATTTTACGGATATTAAAAATAAAATATTTTACGGATTTGAGTACAGGATAATTATGTGCTATTTTTTCTAACACCAAAAATCCCTTTATAGTCTTCTCAAAGTGCAGGATGGCTTTATTTGAGCTATTTTATGTGCTTAATTGGTGCTAGCGGGACCTCTTTCCTGCAAGTAAGCTGCGGCTCGCTTTTAGCCTTGCAGAGAGGTTTCCCGGAGCAATTGAATTGCAAATCTCTTGCGGCCGTTTTAGATCAAAGGCTTTCCTCCGGCGCGAGCGGCCGCAAGAGATAGCAAGGCACCGGCCGCAAGCCTGCCGGAATCCCCGGCCGTAAGGGAATAGAATAGCAGAATAGCTTGCGGCCCCGCAACGGCTGCCGCCGCTAATAGAATGAGGCCCAAAGAAAGCACATCAAGTTTAGGAAAGTAAGTGTGACGATACAGGGGTAGGGGCTATTACTGTCCAGGGCCATCTGCTATAGACTACAGATTAACTACCCACAAGGACCATTGGATTCTTGGAAATCTCGGCACCAGCACCCTGATATTTGACTTCTGTATCAGTCAGGTCTTATAGTCTGGCATCTTGGCACCCTGTCTGGCACCTGTGAACAATAGCCAACCTCCAAATACACATACTGCTGTCTCCATTTCTAGTACCCAGACCTCAAATAGAGTACATTAACTTTATCTAGCAAGCAATGGGACCAAACAGATTGCAATACAATAGAGGGGTTTATTACATAGTTACATAGTTACATAGGGCCTCATTCTATTGTCGGCCGTAAATCGTCCGCAAAGCTGCGATTCCTTGCGGGGCTCCCGTTACCATGCAATTCAATTATACGGCGCCGCAAGGATATCCCCTTACGGCCGGCCGTATATCTTGCAACCGGCCGTAAGCTCAGAAATCTTAAAATGCAAAAATAAATTCAAGACGGCACTGTAAAGCTCTGTAAATGCTAGGGATCATAATGGGGGACATGAAGATTAATAGCAACCCCCTCTCAAGCTTGCATATCAGCCCAAATCCGAGATTACATTAACTGTTTATTTTCTGGCCGCAGCGTGGGCGGGTCTGAGGTGCTCCAAGCCCTCTGGACTTTTTACATGGATATGTGACATAAATTAAAAAAAATTATATTTACGGATTTGAGTGTAGGGGAAAGTTGTGCTATTAATGCTAACACCTACAATCACTTTATATTCTCCTCAGAGTGCAGGATGGCTTTATTATGGCTTTAAAATGTGCTTAATTGTGTGTCTGCGGGACCTTTTTGCTGCAAGTAAGCTGCGGCTCGGTTTTAGCCTTGCAGAGAGGGTTCCCGGAGCAATTGAATAGCAACCCGGGCTTTCTTGCGGCCGTTTAAGATCAAAGGCTTTCCTCCGGCGCGTGCGCAAGGGATAGCAAGGCGCCGGCCGCAAGCCTGCCGGAATCCCCAACCGGAAGGGAATTGAATAGGCGAATAGCTTGCGGCCGGTCCTTGCGGCCCCGCATCTCCTACGGCCGTTAATAGAATGAGGCCCATAGTATTTAAGGTTGAAAAAAGACTTTCAGTCCATCAAGTTCAACCTTTTAAGATCTCCTCTGATCTGCAATATGCGGATTAACTATTAATTAATTAGTTGTTAATTAATTATTAATCAATTATTTAATGTTTTTTTTTATTTTTTTTTATTATTAATTAGTTCAGAGGAAGGCAAATAGAAAAAAAAAACACAAGCGAGACTTAGCCAATTGTCTCAAAGGGAAATGTAAAAAATTTGGATCAATACTGTCTCTCTAATTATCCATGATAACCCTGAATTCCCTTTTTAATTAGAAATAAATCTAGTCCCCTTTTAAAGTTATCTATCGATTCCGCTGTCACCACCTCCTCTGGTAGAGAATTCCACAGATTAACCACCCTTACTGTGACGAACCCTTTTCTTTCTTTAAGATGACATCTTTTTACTTCTAACCTCAAGGGATGTTCTCATTTCAGTTGAAAACCTCTTGGCACAAAAAGCTCCCCTGACAAATCTTTATACTGACCGTGGATGTATTTATATAAGGTAATCATAACTCCTCTTAGACGCCTTTTTTCTAGAGAAAATAAGTTTAATTTGGTTAGTCTTTCTTCATAACTTAGCCCCACCATTCCCCTTATTAGTTTTGTTGCCCTTCTCTGTACCTTTTCCAGCTCTAAAATGTCCTTTTTATGAAGTGGTGCCCAAAATTGTACTCCATATTCCAAATGAGGGCGTACTAGAGATTTGTATAGTGGCAGAATTATATTTGCTTCCCTGGCTTCTATACCCTTCTTAATCCATGCTAATATTTTATTTGCCTTTGCAGCTGCTGCTTGGCTTTGAGCAATGTTACCTAGGTGGTTGTCCACAAGCACTCCCAAATCCCTTTCAATTTCTGATACACCTAGATTTGCTCCATTAAGATTATAAATTGCATGGCTATTTTTCCTTCCTAGATGCATAACCTTACATTTATTCGTATTAAATCTCATCTGCCATTTAGATGCCCATTCCTCAATTTTATATAAATTCCCTTGAAGGGAAAACACATCATTATCTGATATAATTACCTTGCACAACTTTGTGTCATCAGCGAAAATGGAGACCCCACACTCCAATCCTACCTCTAAGTCATTAATAAATATGTTAAAAAGGAGAGGACCTAATACTGAACCCTGAGGAACCCCACTTACCACATTAGTCCAATCGGAGTATGTTCCATTTACAACAACCCTTTGCTTCCTGTCTTTTAGCCAGCTCTCAATCCATGAGCAGATATTTACTGCAATTCCTGTATCCCTTAGTTTGTCCAATAGTCTCCCATGTGGCGCTGTATCAAAAGCCTTTGCAAAATCCAAAAAGACTACATCGACTGAGTTGCCTTGATCCAGGTTCCTACTAACCTCCTCATAGAAACTAATTAGATTTGTTTGACATGACCTATCCCTCATAAATCCATGTTGACTCCTACTTATAATCCTGTTCAAATAGACATATTCTTGTATATTATCCCTTATTAACCCTTCTAAAAGCTTCCCCACTACAGAAGTGATTCTCACTGGTCTATAATTCCCCGGATTTGCTCTTGCTCCCTTTTTAAATATAGGTATCACATCAGCTTTTCTCCAGTCATCTGGTAGAGACCCTGTGTTGAGTGAATGTTGAAAAATTAAATATAATGGTTTGGCTATTACAGAACCCAGTTCCCTTAGTACCCTTGGATGTATTCCATCAGGACCTGGGGCTTTATTAACATTTATTATTTCCAACCTCTTTTGGATCACTTCCTGTGTTAACCAATTATTTGGCAAAGGTAGTGTAGCCTCAATATGTTGCAGTGTCCCAACCACTTACCTATTTAGCTCATCTGCCTTTTCCTGGTCACTAATTTTCAGACAGCCTGTTTCACATTCTAATGTTCCTATAGCTTCCTTCCTCGCCTTCTTCCCATTAATATACTTACAAAATATTTTAGGGTTAGTCTTACTCTCTTTTGCAATACATTTTTTATTTTCTATTTTAGCCAGTCTAATCGCGCTTTTGCAAGCCTTGTTGATTTCCTTGTATTCCCGTAAAGCAGTCTCTGTCCCCTCTTGTTTGTTTAATTTAATTGCCTGTTTTTTACTCAGTATCTTGATCTTTAAGTCATTGTTAAGCCACATGGGTTGTGATTTACTCCTTTTACTTTTATTCCCACACGGTATATGCCGATGTGTATGTATATTTAGTAAGGATTTAAATGTTGTCCATTTATGTTCAGTGTTTTTACCTATCAGTTCTCTGTCCCAGTCTATACTTTGTATTGCTGCCCTTAGACCGTTAAAATCTGCCCTTTTAAAATTAAGAGTTTTTGTTGGCCCCTTAAAATGTTGTTTTTTTTAATTAAATCTCAAATGAGACTGTGTTGTGATCACTGTTTCCCAAAGGTTGCCCTATTTCAACATTTGATACAATATCAATATTATTTGTAATGAGTAAATCTAAGATAGCTTCATTTCTAGTAGGCTCCTGTATAACCTGGGCCAGATAATGATCCCTGAGTGTACTCGAGAACCTGCTCCCCTTAGCTGAACTGCTGGTCTCATTTATCCAGTTTATTTCAGGGTAATTAAAATCTCCCATTATTAGAACTTGCCCATGCCTAGCTGCATTTCCAATCTGTAACAATAATTGTATTTCCTCACTTTCAGCTATATTTGGAGGTTTATAGCATACTCCTACTAATATTCTTTTGGAATTTGCTGCTCTGCTATTTAACTCTACCCACAAACATTCAACTTTATCACTAGGTCCACCATAAATATCTTCTCTGACTATAGCCTTAAATTCAGGCTTAACATACAGACAAATCCCTCCTCCTCATTTACCATTGCCTCTATCTTTCCTAAATAGGTTATAACCATCCAGATTAACAGTCATCATTAAGGTGCAATCCATCCCTACTGTAGAGATTGTACCGAAGTGAGAAGTCAGCCCAGTGCTCTAAAAAGCCAAACCCCTCATTAGTGCACCACATCTTTAGCCACGCATTAAACTCCCTAATCTCCTTCTGCCTCCCTGGGCTAGCACGTGGCACTGGTAGTATCTCAGAAAATACTACCTTGGAGGTCCTTGCCTTCAGCTTATTACCTAGTTCTCTAAAATCATTCTTTAGGACACTCCATCTTCCACTAACTTTGTCATTGGTACCAATATGTACCAAGACCGCCGGTTCATTTCCAGCCCCTCCCAATAATTTGTCTACCCGATCCACAACATGACGAACCCGAGCACCCGGGAGACAGCAAACTGTTCGATTGCTGGGATCTGGGTGACAAATCACCCTGTCTACCTTCCTAATAATAGAGTCCTATACAACCAAAACCTGTCTGTTGTTCTGCCTATTCTGGCCTCCCTCTCCTCCAGTAGAGCTGTTCGCCCGGCTGTTAGAGGGAACAGCTCTATCTGGCATTGCCATTCCTGAATGGACATCCCCAACAGTTTCACTTAATCTGGCAAATCTGTTGGTGTTTGCCAACTCAGTACTGGCCTGCCTCCTCCTGTTCCCCCTGCTTCCCCTTGTAACTTTAACCCAGCTGCCTCCCTGGACATCCTCACTAGCCCCAGCTCCACCCTCCATGCTAGGCCCAGCTAAACTGTGCTCAGTGAGCACCAACCCCCTTTCCAGTGGAGCAATATCACTAAGTGCTGCAATTCTCCTCTCCAGATCTCCAATTTGAGCTTCCAGAGAGGCAACATGCTCACACCTCTCACAGAGGTATGGACCCTGGATCATCTGTTCCAGTATTGCATACATATGACAGGATGTACACTGAATAAGGTTGCCACTGGACTGACTCATAATTATTATTATTGTCTACAACATTTCAGTGGGAAAAATAAAGAATATAAAATAATATATTTATATAAAGTTTTCCTCCTTTGCACTATAAATCTGCCCTTCCTTTTCTTTGAAGTCCCTCCTTTTCTTTAAACTCCTAGGCTTTTAGTAGAATTGCACTTGATACTGAAAATGTTCGCAAGCTCACAAGTTTCCCTTCTCCTGTTTATATTAACTTCTGCCTTCTCACCTGGGCACAATTAGTGCACTCTGCAATTTATCAGCCTTTACTTGTAAGGTAAATCCACTTGTAAACAGGCCCCAAACCAGCTCACAAACCTTTTTCCCTAGTTTAACAGTCAAGCCACACCCCTCTCACCCGGGCACAATTAGTGCACTCTGCAGTTTATCAGCCTTTACTTGTAAGATAAATCCACTTGTAAACACTTTATGCACATAGTCCAGTGGCTGGAGCCAAGCAGTCTGTCCTTTATGGTGACTCAATGGGCTAAGATCCAGGAACTGGAAAAGGTGTCAGTGACAGTAAGTTTCATTATAAAAATAAAGAAACATTTGAGTGACATCTAAGTTAGAAGTAGAAAAGTCAGCATCTATAGTAACATTTCATGTTATATGTAATAATACTCTAGATACTCATCTCTGGAGGTGCCAACTTGTACAGAACTAACTGCAAACAGCAGTTTCTCTGTGACGAATTGAGGTTCTACAGTGACATTTTCATAATGTAGATAACATATATATTCATAAATCTTGGGTGGGTTGGTTAGTTTGAACCCACATGCTGTTTATCTTTAATAATTGATCAATCACAAAGTAATATTTACCAAGCCATTTAGGAAACACTGCCCTAATTAGCAGCCCTATTAAATTTGGGCTATTATTATTATTATTGTTTATTTGTAACTCGCCAACATATTCCGTAGCGCTATACATAAGTTAAGTTACAGGTAATGACAAGTTCAAGATTCACACATTGCAAAGAATGGAGGTCCCTGTCTTTGAGCTTGGAATCCGGTGTCCATAGGGCTTTCTCTATTTTTTTATTATTAATTAGTTCAGAGGAAGGCAAATAGAAAAAAAAAAACACAAGCGAGACTTAGCCAATTGTCTCAAAGGGAAATGTAAAAAATTTGGATCAATACTGTCTCTCTAATTATCCATGATAACCCTGAATTCCCTTTTTAATTAGAAATAAATCTAGTCCCCTTTTAAAGTTATCTATCGAATCCGCTGTCACCACCTCCTCTGGTAGAGAATTCCACAGATTAACCACCCTTACTGTGACGAACCCTTTTCTTTCTTTAAGATGACATCTTTTTACTTCTAACCTCAAGGGATGTTCTCATTTCAGTTGAAAACCTCTTGGCACAAAAAGCTCCCCTGACAAATCTTTATACTGACCGTGGATGTATTTATATAAGGTAATCATAACTCCTCTTAGACGCCTTTTTTCTAGAGAAAATAAGTTTAATTTGGTTAGTCTTTCTTCATAACTTAGCCCCTCCATTCCCCTTATTAGTTTTGTTGCCCTTCTCTGTACCTTTTCCAGCTCTAAAATGTCCTTTTTATGAAGTGGTGCCCAAAATTGTACTCCATATTCCAAATGAGGGCGTACTAGAGATTTGTATAGTGGCAGAATTATATTTGCTTCCCTGGCTTCTATACCCTTCTTAATCCATGCTAATATTTTATTTGCCTTTGCAGCTGCTGCTTGGCTTTGAGCAATGTTACCTAGGTGGTTGTCCACAAGCACTCCCAAATCCCTTTCAATTTCTGATACACCTAGATTTGCTCCATTAAGATTATAAATTGCATGGCTATTTTTCCTTCCGAGATGCATAACCTTACATTTATTCGTATTAAATCTCATCTGCCATTTAGATGCCCATTCCTCAATTTTATATAAATTCCCTTGAAGGGAAAACACATCATTATCTGATATAATTACCTTGCACAACTTTGTGTCATCAGCGAAAATGGAGACCCCACACTCCAATCCTACCTCTAAGTCATTAATAAATATGTTAAAAAGGAGAGGACCTAATACTGAACCCTGAGGAACCCCACTTACCACATTAGTCCAATCGGAGTATGTTCCATTTACAACAACCCTTTGCTTCCTGTCTTTTAGCCAGCTCTCAATCCATGAGCAGATATTTACTGCAATTCCTGTATCCCTTAGTTTGTCCAATAGTCTCCCATGTGGCGCTGTATCAAAAGCCTTTGCAAAATCCAAAAAGACTACATCGACTGAGTTGCCTTGATCCAGGTTCCTACTAACCTCCTCATAGAAACTAATTAGATTTGTTTGACATGACCTATCCCTCATAAATCCATGTTGACTCCTACTTATAATCCTGTTCAAATAGACATATTCTTGTATATTATCCCTTATTAACCCTTCTAAAAGCTTCCCCACTACAGAAGTGATTCTCACTGGTCTATAATTCCCCGGATTTGCTCTTGCTCCCTTTTTAAATATAGGTATCACATCAGCTTTACTCCAGTCATCTGGTAGAGACCCTGTGTTGAGTGAATGTTGAAAAATTAAATATAATGGTTTGGCTATTACAGAACCCAGTTCCCTTAGTACCATTGGATGTATTCCATCAGGACCTGGGGCTTTATTAACATTTATTATTTCCAACCTCTTTTGGATCACTTCCTGTGTTAACCAATTATTTGGCAAAGGTAGTGTAGCCTCAATATGTTGCAGTGTCCCAACCACTTACCTATTTAGCTCATCTGCCTTTTCCTGGTCACTAATTTTCAGACAGCCTGTTTCACATTCTAATGTTCCTATAGCTTCCTTCCTCGCTTTCTTCCCATTAATATACTTAAAAATTATTTTAGGGTTAGTCTTACTCTCTTTTGCAATACATTTTTTATTTTCTATTTTAGCCAGTCTAATCGCGCTTTTGCAAGCCTTGTTGATTTCCTTGTATTCCCGTAAAGCAGTCTCTGTCCCCTCTTGTTTGTTTAATTTAATTGCCTGTTTTTTACTCAGTATCTTGATCTTTAAGTCATTGTTAAGCCACATGGGTTGTGATTTACTCCTTTTACTTTTATTCCCACACGGTATATGCCGATGTGTATGTATATTTAGTAAGGATTTAAATGTTGTCCATTTATGTTCAGTGTTTTTACCTATCAGTTCTCTGTCCCAGTCTATACTTTGTATTGCTGCCCTTAGACCGTTAAAATCTGCCCTTTTAAAATTAAGAGTTTTTGTTGGCCCCTTAAAATGTTGTTTTTTTAATTAAATCTCAAATGAGACTGTGTTGTGATCACTGTTTCCCAAAGGTTGCCCTATTTCAACATTTGATACAATATCAATATTATTTGTAATGAGTAAATCTAAGATAGCTTCATTTCTAGTAGGCTCCTGTATAACCTGGGCCAGATAATGATCCCTGAGTGTACTCGAGAACCTGCTCCCCTTAGCTGAACTGCTGGTCTCATTTATCCAGTTTATTTCAGGGTAATTAAAATCTCCCATTATTAGAACTTGCCCATGCCTAGCTGCATTTCCAATCTGTAACAATAATTGTATTTCCTCACTTTCAGCTATATTTGGAGGTTTATAGCATACTCCTACTAATATTCTTTTGGAATTTGCTGCTCTGCTATTTAACTCTACCCACAAACATTCAACTTTATCACTAGGTCCACCATAAATATCTTCTCTGACTATAGCCTTAAATTCAGGCTTAACATACAGACAAATCCCTCCTCCTCATTTACCATTGCCTCTATCTTTCCTAAATAGGTTATAACCATCCAGATTAACAGTCATCATTAAGGTGCAATCCATCCCTACTGTAGAGATTGTACCGAAGTGAGAAGTCAGCCCAGTGCTCTAAAAAGCCAAACCCCTCATTAGTGCACCACATCTTTAGCCACGCATTAACCTCCCTAATCTCCTTCTGCCTCCCTGGGCTAGCACGTGGCACTGGTAGTATCTCAGAAAATACTACCTTGGAGGTCCTTGCCTTCAGCTTATTACCTAGTTCTCTAAAATCATTCTTTAGGACACTCCATCTTCCACTAACTTTGTCATTGGTACCAATATGTACCAAGACCGCCGGTTCATTTCCAGCCCCTCCCAATAATTTGTCTACCCGATCCACAACATGACGAACCCGAGCACCCGGGAGACAGCAAACTGTTCGATTGCTGGGATCTGGGTGACAAATCACCCTGTCTACCTTCCTAATAATAGAGTCCTATACAACCAAAACCTGTCTGTTGTTCTGCCTATTCTGGCCTCCCTCTCCTCCAGTAGAGCTGTTCGCCCGGCTGTTAGAGGGAACAGCTCTATCTGGCATTGCCATTCCTGAATGGACATCCCCAACAGTTTCACTTAATCTGGCAAATCTGTTGGTGTTTGCCAACTCAGTACTGGCCTGCCTCCTCCTGTTCCCCCTGCTTCCCCTTGTAACTTTAACCCAGCTGCCTCCCTGGACATCCTCACTAGCCCCAGCTCCACCCTCCATGCTAGGCCCAGCTAAACTGTGCTCAGTGAGCACCAACCCCCTTTCCAGTGGAGCAATATCACTAAGTGCTGCAATTCTCCTCTCCAGATCTCCAATTTGAGCTTCCAGAGAGGCAACATGCTCACACCTCTCACAGAGGTATGGACCCTGGATCATCTGTTCCAGTATTGCATACATATGACAGGATGTACACTGAATAAGGTTGCCACTGGACTGACTCATAATTATTATTATTGTCTACAACATTTCAGTGGGAAAAATAAAGAATATAAAATAATATATTTATATAAAGTTTTCCTCCTTTGCACTATAAATCTGCCCTTCCTTTTCTTTGAAGTCCCTCCTTTTCTTTAAACTCCTAGGCTTTTAGTAGAATTGCACTTGATACTGAAAATGTTCGCAAGCTCACAAGTTTCCCTTCTCCTGTTTATATTAACTTCTGCCTTCTCACCTGGGCACAATTAGTGCACTCTGCAATTTATCAGCCTTTACTTGTAAGGTAAATCCACTTGTAAACAGGCCCCAAACCAGCTCACAAACCTTTTTCCCTAGTTTAACAGTCAAGCCACACCCCTCTCACCCGGGCACAATTAGTGCACTCTGCAGTTTATCAGCCTTTACTTGTAAGATAAATCCACTTGTAAACACTTTATGCACATAGTCCAGTGGCTGGAGCCAAGCAGTCTGTCCTTTATGGTGACTCAATGGGCTAAGATCCAGGAACTGGAAAAGGTGTCAGTGACAGTAAGTTTCATTATAAAAATAAAGAAACATTTGAGTGACATCTAAGTTAGAAGTAGAAAAGTCAGCATCTATAGTAACATTTCATGTTATATGTAATAATACTCTAGATACTCATCTCTGGAGGTGCCAACTTGTACAGAACTAACTGCAAACAGCAGTTTCTCTGTGACGAATTGAGGTTCTACAGTGACATTTTCATAATGTAGATAACATATATATTCATAAATCTTGGGTGGGTTGGTTAGTTTGAACCCACATGCTGTTTATCTTTAATAATTGATCAATCACAAAGTAATATTTACCAAGCCATTTAGGAAACACTGCCCTAATTAGCAGCCCTATTAAATTTGGGCTATTATTATTATTATTGTTTATTTGTAACTCGCCAACATATTCCGTAGCGCTATACATAAGTTAAGTTACAGGTAATGACAAGTTCAAGATTCACACATTGCAAAGAATGGAGGTCCCTGTCTTTGAGCTTGGAATCCGGTGTCCATAGGGCTTTCTCTATTTTTTTATTATTAATTAGTTCAGAGGAAGGCAAATAGAAAAACAAAAAAACACAAGCGAGACTTAGCCAATTGTCTCAAAGGGAAATGTAAAAAATTTGGATCAATACTGTCTCTCTAATTATCCATGATAACCCTGAATTCCCTTTTTAATTAGAAATAAATCTAGTCCCCTTTTAAAGTTATCTATCGAATCCGCTGTCACCACCTCCTCTGGTAGAGAATTCCACAGATTAACCACCCTTACTGTGACGAACCCTTTTCTTTCTTTAAGATGACATCTTTTTACTTCTAACCTCAAGGGATGTTCTCATTTCAGTTGAAAACCTCTTGGCACAAAAAGCTCCCCTGACAAATCTTTATACTGACCGTGGATGTATTTATATAAGGTAATCATAACTCCTCTTAGACGCCTTTTTTCTAGAGAAAATAAGTTTAATTTGGTTAGTCTTTCTTCATAACTTAGCCCCTCCATTCCCCTTATTAGTTTTGTTGCCCTTCTCTGTACCTTTTCCAGCTCTAAAATGTCCTTTTTATGAAGTGGTGCCCAAAATTGTACTCCATATTCCAAATGAGGGCGTACTAGAGATTTGTATAGTGGCAGAATTATATTTGCTTCCCTGGCTTCTATACCCTTCTTAATCCATGCTAATATTTTATTTGCCTTTGCAGCTGCTGCTTGGCTTTGAGCAATGTTACCTAGGTGGTTGTCCACAAGCACTCCCAAATCCCTTTCAATTTCTGATACACCTAGATTTGCTCCATTAAGATTATAAATTGCATGGCTATTTTTCCTTCCGAGATGCATAACCTTACATTTATTCGTATTAAATCTCATCTGCCATTTAGATGCCCATTCCTCAATTTTATATAAATTCCCTTGAAGGGAAAACACATCATTATCTGATATAATTACCTTGCACAACTTTGTGTCATCAGCGAAAATGGAGACCCCACACTCCAATCCTACCTCTAAGTCATTAATAAATATGTTAAAAAGGAGAGGACCTAATACTGAACCCTGAGGAACCCCACTTACCACATTAGTCCAATCGGAGTATGTTCCATTTACAACAACCCTTTGCTTCCTGTCTTTTAGCCAGCTCTCAATCCATGAGCAGATATTTACTGCAATTCCTGTATCCCTTAGTTTGTCCAATAGTCTCCCATGTGGCGCTGTATCAAAAGCCTTTGCAAAATCCAAAAAGACTACATCGACTGAGTTGCCTTGATCCAGGTTCCTACTAACCTCCTCATAGAAACTAATTAGATTTGTTTGACATGACCTATCCCTCATAAATCCATGTTGACTCCTACTTATAATCCTGTTCAAATAGACATATTCTTGTATATTATCCCTTATTAACCCTTCTAAAAGCTTCCCCACTACAGAAGTGATTCTCACTGGTCTATAATTCCCCGGATTTGCTCTTGCTCCCTTTTTAAATATAGGTATCACATCAGCTTTACTCCAGTCATCTGGTAGAGACCCTGTGTTGAGTGAATGTTGAAAAATTAAATATAATGGTTTGGCTATTACAGAACCCAGTTCCCTTAGTACCATTGGATGTATTCCATCAGGACCTGGGGCTTTATTAACATTTATTATTTCCAACCTCTTTTGGATCACTTCCTGTGTTAACCAATTATTTGGCAAAGGTAGTGTAGCCTCAATATGTTGCAGTGTCCCAACCACTTACCTATTTAGCTCATCTGCCTTTTCCTGGTCACTAATTTTCAGACAGCCTGTTTCACATTCTAATGTTCCTATAGCTTCCTTCCTCGCTTTCTTCCCATTAATATACTTAAAAATTATTTTAGGGTTAGTCTTACTCTCTTTTGCAATACATTTTTTATTTTCTATTTTAGCCAGTCTAATCGCGCTTTTGCAAGCCTTGTTGATTTCCTTGTATTCCCGTAAAGCAGTCTCTGTCCCCTCTTGTTTGTTTAATTTAATTGCCTGTTTTTTACTCAGTATCTTGATCTTTAAGTCATTGTTAAGCCACATGGGTTGTGATTTACTCCTTTTACTTTTATTCCCACACGGTATATGCCGATGTGTATGTATATTTAGTAAGGATTTAAATGTTGTCCATTTATGTTCAGTGTTTTTACCTATCAGTTCTCTGTCCCAGTCTATACTTTGTATTGCTGCCCTTAGACCGTTAAAATCTGCCCTTTTAAAATTAAGAGTTTTTGTTGGCCCCTTAAAATGTTGTTTTTTTAATTAAATCTCAAATGAGACTGTGTTGTGATCACTGTTTCCCAAAGGTTGCCCTATTTCAACATTTGATACAATATCAATATTATTTGTAATGAGTAAATCTAAGATAGCTTCATTTCTAGTAGGCTCCTGTATAACCTGGGCCAGATAATGATCCCTGAGTGTACTCGAGAACCTGCTCCCCTTAGCTGAACTGCTGGTCTCATTTATCCAGTTTATTTCAGGGTAATTAAAATCTCCCATTATTAGAACTTGCCCATGCCTAGCTGCATTTCCAATCTGTAACAATAATTGTATTTCCTCACTTTCAGCTATATTTGGAGGTTTATAGCATACTCCTCCTAATATTCTTTTGGAATTTGCTGCTCTGCTATTTAACTCTACCCACAAACATTCAACTTTATCACTAGGTCCACCATAAATATCTTCTCTGACTATAGCCTTAAATTCAGGCTTAACATACAGACAAATCCCTCCTCCTCATTTACCATTGCCTCTATCTTTCCTAAATAGGTTATAACCATCCAGATTAACAGTCATCATTAAGGTGCAATCCATCCCTACTGTAGAGATTGTACCGAAGTGAGAAGTCAGCCCAGTGCTCTAAAAAGCCAAACCCCTCATTAGTGCACCACATCTTTAGCCACGCATTAACCTCCCTAATCTCCTTCTGCCTCCCTGGGCTAGCACGTGGCACTGGTAGTATCTCAGAAAATACTACCTTGGAGGTCCTTGCCTTCAGCTTATTACCTAGTTCTCTAAAATCATTCTTTAGGACACTCCATCTTCCACTAACTTTGTCATTGGTACCAATATGTACCAAGACCGCCGGTTCATTTCCAGCCCCTCCCAATAATTTGTCTACTCGATCCACAACATGACGAACCCGAGCACCCGGGAGACAGCGAACTGTTCGATTGCTGGGATCTGGGTGACAAATCACCCTGTCTACCTTCCTAATAATAGAGTCCTATACAACCAAAACCTGTCTGTTGTTCTGCCTATTCTGGCCTCCCTCTCCTCCAGTAGAGCTGTTCGCCCGGCTGTTAGAGGGAACAGCTCTATCTGGCATTGCCATTCCTGAATGGACATCCCCAACAGTTTCACTTAATCTGGCAAATCTGTTGGTGTTTGCCAACTCAGTACTGGCCTGCCTCCTCCTGTTCCCCCTGCTTCCCCTTGTAACTTTAACCCAGCTGCCTCCCTGGACATCCTCACTAGCCCCAGCTCCACCCTCCATGCTAGGCCCAGCTAAACTGTGCTCAGTGAGCACCAACCCCCTTTCCAGTGGAGCAATATCACTAAGTGCTGCAATTCTCCTCTCCAGATCTCCAATTTGAGCTTCCAAAGAGGCAACATGCTCACACCTCTCACAGAGGTATGGACCCTGGATCATCTGTTCCAGTATTGCATACATATGACAGGATGTACACTGAATAAGGTTGCCACTGGACTGACTCATAATTATTATTATTGTCTACAACATTTCAGTGGGAAAAATAAAGAATATAAAATAATATATTTATATAAAGTTTTCCTCCTTTGCACTATAAATCTGCCCTTCCTTTTCTTTGAAGTCCCTCCTTTTCTTTAAACTCCTAGGCTTTTAGTAGAATTGTACTTGATACTGAAAATGTTCGCAAGCTCACAAGTTCCCCTTCTCCTGTTTATATTAACTTCTGCCTTCTCACCTGGGCACAATTAGTGCACTCTGCAATTTATCAGCCTTTACTTGTAAGGTAAATCCACTTGTAAACAGGCCCCAAACCAGCTCACAAACCTTTTTCCCTAGTTTAACAGTCAAGCCACACCCCTCTCACCCGGGCACAATTAGTGCACTCTGCAGTTTATCAGCCTTTACTTGTAAGATAAATCCACTTGTAAACACTTTATGCACATAGTCCAGTGGCTGGAGCCAAGCAGTCTGTCCTTTATGGTGACTCAATGGGCTAAGATCCAGGAACTGGAAAAGGTGTCAGTGACAGTAAGTTTCATTATAAAAATAAAGAAACATTTGAGTGACATCTAAGTTAGAAGTAGAAAAGTCAGCATCTATAGTAACATTTCATGTTATATGTAATAATACTCTAGATACTCATCTCTGGAGGTGCCAACTTGTACAGAACTAACTGCAAACAGCAGCTTCTCTGTGACGAATTGAGGTTCTACAGTGACATTTTCATAATGTAGATAACATATATATTCATAAATCTTGGGTGGGTTGGTTAGTTTGAACCCACATGCTGTTTATCTTTAATAATTGATCAATCACAAAGTAATATTTACCAAGCCATTTAGGAAACACTGCCCTAATTAGCAGCCCTATTAAATTTGGGCTATTATTATTATTATTGTTTATTTGTAACTCGCCAACATATTCCGTAGCGCTATACATAAGTTAAGTTACAGGTAATGACAAGTTCAAGATTCACACATTGCAAAGAATGGAGGTCCCTGTCTTTGAGCTTGGAATCCGGTGTCCATAGGGCTTTCTCTAAAGCACCTTGCAGGATTGAAACTCGAAAGACTTACAATCTAAAGTTAAAACGTAGCCTGTATTGTAGCTCTTAGGACTTACTGCTATTAAATTAGCCCTGTAACGCAGGCCGCAGATGACTTGCGGGTTAAGACGCAGCAAGGCTGAAAAAAGCCTATGGGGTGAGCAATGTTGAACTTCGCAGTTGTAAATCCTTTTTCTCTCTAGCCCGTAACCACTACATTTCCAATTTAGCTATTAAATTGCAACTAAATCACTCGCGAGCAAGCCCTTAACACGCAAATGGAGCCCAAAGCCCAACGAGTCCTGCAGAGGACTCACAAGGGGGGTAAAGTCCAATACATAGCACTTTAACTGCAAATAAAAACACACTATTGTACTAAAATTGAAAGGGAAAGTGATGTTGGGTCTTAAAATTAATAGAACAACATTCTCAAGCCCGCAAATACTATATTTCATGTTTATATTTTGTGTTATATCGATCCCTGCAATCAATGTGTTAATACATGTACTGTAGCTCAAAAGTAATAGAATATCATATTTACGGCTTTATTAATATCGCATTATACCTGGAATGTGGGTGAGATCGTAAATCGCAATTGAACCCAGTAAAACTTTGAAATCCAACCTCCATTTTTCTGTGACGCAATTATGACAATCTCTGTTTCCAATGGCTACATCTAAACCCGTAACTATGGGTTTGCTTAATTGATCACTTACAATGCCTCAAATCCGACGTCCGACAAATGGTTTGCAGGTTTGCGTCTCAAGGTCGTAACTCGCAGCCCCTTATAATTTAATAGCTCCGCCAAATTTCAAGCCCGAGCTATTGCGGGTCACAAGTTGCACTTACGGTGCTCGACCTTGATGGGGCTGTAGGTTTTTAATAGTGCACTGAAGATATCGAAGCTTGATAGAACCTTAATAAAGAATTTGATAGTTTTAGGCTACAGTAATAGGTAAAATAGATATGTCTGACACTGAAACGTTTTCCATCAGGAACATTAGTATGTAATTAGTGATTTATTCTAAAAAAAAACATGGCTTGTAACTAATGCTGTCAGAACAGCTTAAGTGAGTGTTAAGGAAGGTTTTTCAAGGGCTAATTAGATAAGGTTGATGATACCAAAATGATATTTTAGCCCAAATAACCTAAGAAAAGATTAAGACATTTTTTTCATTTGTTAGTTTTATGATGTGCAACTGTCAGGAATCACACCCAGGTTTGATCTCATGGCAAATCTTATGATCTCATGGTTTAGCACAAGTGCAACATGTACTACAGTCTTGTTATAAAAACATACAGCTACTGTATGTATGCTAGAAACAGATCAGTCAGATACTAGCTTTTGATGCTGTTATCTTCATTGGTAGCTGTTTTTACTCCAGCCTCCTCTCAGTACCTGTTGTAGGTTCTGTTACGCCCCCCAGATTTGGTGGACTACGCTAACCCCAATTCTCTCTCTCTCTATGGGTCGCAACTGTTTGTTTAGATCTCGACACCAGCAGACACTTCAGATGACAGCATCATTTCTGAAGAGACAGACACCTTCAGACCCCTTTTCTTAGGATCTCAGAATCACACACCATGTACCTTTGATTAGTACAAGCAGACTCAGACACCACCTTTGTTAATTGTGTCCAAAATCAGACTGGCACTTCTTTATTGTTACAGAGATATCTAAAAACACACAATGATCTCACTCCCCCCACATGCCAGATCTCAACTTACAGGGTTATAAAACTATACTTCCCCCTTCTAGACTAAAGCCAGAGCAGTCACATGTGGCCAATCGCAGGGCCATATAAATTCTTTAGAATTATTTAACCCTTTGAATATCCCAGATATGACTGTTAAGCAAGTTGTTAGTACCTTCTGACACACATATAATAACTGATGAACCCCAAACAGTCCAATGGGCCCATCTGTTTATAACAGCTTCCTGTGGCTAGGAGTACTTCTGGCTGCTATTGTGTCTTCCTTCTCTGTTTTTATACAGATCCTGCTTCAATCCTGTTACCTATTGGACTAATATTTTGCTGTTGACCATGCTGGATTTCTCCCTGCTTGCGTGACTATTCTTTTGCCTGTGCTCTTGGACTTGTTACTTCAGACTTGTCATCCTCTGGTACTCCACCCTTGAATGGCCAACCTCAATACTACTATTATGTTCCTGCCAATTAAAATAAATTATCCAGAATACAAGAGCTCTACAATTTGCCAAAGCACACATAATCATGCAAAGTTAAAACAAACAAATATCTTCAAGATCTTTTTGAAAAATACTGCTTAGGTTTACAAATAAAAATGGATTTGTGTACCATGCTTATAGAGGGTTTTCCATCACCAGAAACAAATAAGAGAGGGGAGGAAGAAAGTCTGATTAACACTAGTTAAGATTTGCTGGGTTCCCTGGTGGTCCAGTAGTTAGGATTTGGTGCTTTCACTTCTGTGACCTGGGTTCGATTCCAGTCAGGGAACCAAGAGGTCACACCACCCTTAAGCCTGGCCTTGTCAGTACTTGGATGGGAGACCCCCTAGGTATACCAGGAGTTGTATGCTTTGGCCCACTGGAGAAGGAACTGGCAACCCACTCCAGTATATCTGCCATGAAAACCAAGTGGATTAGCATGCCATGGACATAAAGATGTGCTTGGTGTGTTACAGTCCATGAGGTCACGGTGAGTTGAACCCATGTGAATGGCAAAATTCCTCAAACTCATAAATTTGGCTGCAGGTGTTTTCTTTTCTGTTTTTTTTTCTGTTTTGTTTTTATATGTTTAGATGTATTTTGTCACAGACCCCTTTTCAGGTCTTGGATTTTGGCCCAGTGAGCCATCATAGAGAACAGACTATCCCATTGGAAAATGGGTAGGGGAATTACATTGCCACATGGGCAATATTGGCAGGTGGGTGGTGGGGTGAATAGCCCTAAGACATAGGGCCATAGTGTACTACCATACTGTATGTGATTCCTCATATACTATTACTGTTTTCTGTGTTATGTGTTTCTGTGACTCAGTGATCATGATGGGGTTAGAATAGGGTGTGATGAGTCCCTGTTAGGGTCTGCAGGGAGCAAACACCTCCATTGTATTGTAATCCGTTTTGTCCTATTGTTTGCCAGATAAGCTAATTACATCTCCCATGTGCTCGCCAACTATTGACGGCAGGATGTGTATTATAGGTTAGGTCTATTGCTCCAAAGAAGCTACTGTTAGACCACATGTGGAATTTGTCTCCTGTGTTTGTCTGCCACTCCGTACCATTGTTGTATTGTATGCACCCCCTCTGTATCTAACTGCTATACATACTGTTTGACTTTCCAAAAATAGTTCAGTTGACATATAGCAATTGTATGCTCTCTTATTGGATCCTGGTGGCTGCGATACTGATCCGATCCTCACCCTGCAAGTAACTTGTCCTGATTACTACCTCAGGAAGGTTACTGAGACTCATGGAAGTGCTGATTCCTGATGAAGAGACCCTGACTGAAACAGAAGCCAGATATCAGGGTGCTGGTGCCATGATTTCCAAGAACCCCATAGTCCTTGCAGGTAGTTAACCTTTAGTCTATAGCAGGTGGCCCTGGGCAGTAATAACCCATACTCACGGATCGTCACATATTCTATTGACTCCAGGTCGCAAATTCTGACCTCAAGGCTGAACTTGTAAACCCGGCCTTTTTAAATAGGATTTCAGGGGGCGTGATCATTTGATCTAACAATATTTAAGCATGCCCGTAATTTACGCATCCTATACTAAATGAGACCGTCATCATGATGTCAGTAGAAGTTAGATGTTATCTGCAATCAGAGGTTACAAATTAATTAGTGCCAATAAGCAATATTTGCAGATCGGGCTGGCAATCAAGCAATCTAGATTGTAAGTTTGTGAGTTTTCAATCTTGAAAGGTGCCTTGGAGAAAGAACTTTGGACACCAAAGACAGGGCCCTACATCCTTTGCAACATGTTAATAGTGCTATTGTTTTTGCTTTGATTGTAACCCATGTATAACGCTACATAATATGTTGGCGCGTAACAGATAAATAATCACATATATAGTTGTGAGCGTACGAGTCGTTGCTCACGCTTGCGGGCTCGCGTAGCGAGCCCGCAAGAACTGCGTCCCTCGCGAAGCGAGGGACGCAGTTCACCGCAAATGCGGGTCCTCGCGAAGCGAGGGCCCGCATTTGCGGTTGTGGAGGCTCAACGTCGGCTGTGTTAACACACACATACACACACACGACTTTTTTAACAGAATAAACCCAACCGCTCAGCCAACAAAAACCCAACAACGTCCCCGCAAATGCGGATCCTCGCAAAGCGAGGGTCCGCATTTGCGGTGGTGGGAGCATCCCAACATCGGCTGTGTTAACACACATACACACACACACAACTTCATAACAAAAAAAAACTCAAAGTCGCCTCACACCCGCTTACACCCAGACACACAGACGCAAGACTTAACAAAAAAACAGTAAAAAAGGCCCTTCACACGCTCTTAACACACATACGCACGACTTAGAAACAAATACACTGCGTCGTACACGTAAAAGCTAACTGCGTATATCGCAAAAAAATACGGCAACATCGCAACAAAATACGGCCGCATCGGAAAAAAATACGGCCGCGAAAGACCCATTCCAACCGCCGCGCATCAAAACATCACAAACACAAGAAATAAACACAACAAACACATAAAAAGCTTACTTACAGCACGGGGGGGGCATCCGGCACCTCCAAAAGTTCATTTACACGTCCATTTAAGTCAAAACAAAGAGTTTAAACGACCGAAAATCGGCTAAGCGAGAGAAAAAATGGCCGCCGAACAAAACGAAAACGAGGCTCCAGACGTAACTACACTACACTTACTCGCAATAATGAAACACATACTATGCGGAACGGATCACACTCATATTAAACACCATTTTAACCACTACTACGCACAAAATGGCGGATGGAACGCAAATTGTAAGCTGGAACGCAAATAGCGCATGCGTATTGCGTTCTAACGGTCTAACTTTCCAGAATGTTCTACAAGTTTATAAATACTGTCTATTTGACAGAGAAAAATACATTTCTCCTCAGGTGATGAACAGAGTGACTTCTGAGATAACTGCTGCTAAAACTTGAGAAGATAATTCTTTCCTAATTTCCTACTTTACATTGTGCAAATTACAACTGAGAGGTAAGCTATAATATATTACTTATTTTCAAGACAGGACATCAAAAAAAAAAATTAAAGAAGACAAAGAGGTTTATGTATACTGACAAGTGACACGCACATATATGCGTATAATGTATACTGACAAGTGACACGCACATATATGCGTATAATGTATACTGACATGTGACACGCACATATATGCGTATAATGTATACTGACAAGTGACATGCACATTTATGCGTATAATGTATAGTGACATGTGACACGCACATTTATGTGTATAATGTATACTGACAAGTGACACGCACATTTATGCGTATAATGTATAGTGACATGTCACATGCACATTTATGTGTATTGCCCCTGCAACAAACTAATTAAACAACTACATTTAAATTACATTAGAAAAAAATAAGTTGGGACTATTAAAATACTATTAAAATATGAGTCATGTATACTGATATGTGACACGCACATATATGTGTATCATCTATAGTCACATGTCACACACACATTTATGTATGTTGGCCAAAAATAAAAATAAGGTTAATTTAACAATTAAAATATGATTCATGTATAGTGATATGTCACACGCACACAAAAAAATTACTTTCAACTATGGAAATGTGCTTCATGTATGTGACATATGTGTGTAGACCCCACCAAAAAATAATGTTAATCAATGAAATTAATTTACTGCAATTTAATAGATCACCTAAAACTCAATCTTTCTACTTTTTTTAATATTCAAACAGACTCTGCATCAACAGCGTCTCTCAACAATTTGCACCGTGCACTGTGAAGCACAATCCCTTTTAAAGAACACCAACAAAGAAGAAGAGGTAAGATACAAAAATACTTTAAATGCTGAAAAGGCCATGGTTTGTTAAATACAAATAAAAAATTCTATAATTCACTATTTCACTTTATTTTTCAAACAGACACTACAAGAAGACCGTCGGATTAAGATTGGCAGGAGGGGACCCTCTGTCATTCCACACTTCAATCAAGGTACAGTATTAAGTATAAAAAAGAACCGAACCATGAGCCTTATTCAATTGTGAGTTGGCTAATTGAATAGGGCTTTATATAAGCACATAATAGATTTTTTAGACAGACATTTTTAGTTACTGAACTTCTAACCACAATCAAGGTCTTCACTAACTCAAAACTTCTGTCAACAAATATTTTATGTGCTTATATAGAGCCCTATTCAATTGGTCAAAACGCAATTGATTCAGGACCTAAATATGTTTAATGGCCGAGGGCCTCATTCAAATGTGATTTGCCCATTTCAATAGGGCTCTATATAAGCACATTTGGCTCAATTTAACTAAAAACTTCTGTTCAAAAATATTCTCTGTGCTTATATAGAGCCCTATTGAAAAACCAAATTCAATGAGGCCCTCACAATATAACAAATCCAGCAAACAAAGGCCCTCATTCAATTGATATTTTGGACAATTCAATAGGGCTCCAAATAAGCACATTTACAACCCTATTGAATTGGCCAAACTGCAATTGAATGAGGGCCAAAGTATGCAACATATGGTACACACAAACTGGTACACACAAAACAGGATTGTAACAAACACATAGGCCCTCATTCAATTGCAATTTGGCCAATCGAAT
This sequence comes from Discoglossus pictus, assembly GCA_027410445.1. Taxonomy (NCBI): domain Eukaryota; kingdom Metazoa; phylum Chordata; class Amphibia; order Anura; family Alytidae; genus Discoglossus; species Discoglossus pictus. Next base: position 183,742,770 of record CM050166.1, on the reverse strand, counting down.
AGGGCTCTAAATAAGCACATAACATATTTTTTTTCCATACGTTTTTAGTTAGTAAGCATCTATCCAAAAGCTTGGTTTCCACTAACTAAAAACTTATTTAAAAAATATATGCTATGTGCTTCTTTAGAGCCCTATTCAATTGGCCAAATCGCAATTGAATGAGGGCCATAGCAAACTAAATTTATATTCTTTGGCCCTCATTCAATTGCGATTTTGCAAATTGAATACGGCTCTAAATAAGCACATAATATGGCCCTCATTCAATTGCTATTTGGCCAATTGAATAGGGTGCTAAATAAGCACATAACATATACTTTTTAAATAAGTTTTTAGTTAGTAAACATCTATCCAAAAGCAAGGTTTGCCCTAACTAAAAACTTCTTTAAAAAATATATGTTATATGCTTATTTAGAGCCTTATTCAATTGGCCAAATCGCAATTGAATGAGGGCCTATATATTTTTTCAAGAAGTTTTTAGTTTGTGAAAACCGTGCTTTTGGATAGATTCTTAGGGCCTCATTCTATTATCGGCCGCAGCCGTTGCGGGGCCGCAAGGACCGGCCGCAAGCTATTCGGCTATTCTATTCCCTTACGGCCGGGGATTCTGGCAGGCTTGCGGCCGGTGCCTTGCTATCTCTTGCGGCCGCTCGCGCCGGAGGAAAGCCTTTGATCTTAAACGGCCGCAAGAGATTTGCAATTCAATTGCTCCGGGAAACCTCTCTGCAAGGCTAAAAGCGAGCCGCAGTTACTTGCAGGAAAAAGGTCTCGCTAGCACCAATTAAGCACATAAAATAGCTCAAATAAAGCCATCCTGCACTCTGAGAAGACTATAAAGGGATTTTAGGTGTTAGAAAAAATAGCACATAATTATCCTGTACTCAAATCCGTAAAATATTTAATTTTTAATATCCGTAAAATATCCATGTAAAAAGTCCAGAGTGCTTGGAGCACTTCAGACACACCCACGCCGCAGCCGGCAAATAAACAGTTAATTTGAACTCGGGTTTGGGCAGATGTGCAAGCTTGAGAGTGGGTTCCTTTTAATCCTCATGTTCCCCAATATGATCCCTAGCATTTACAGAGCTGTACAGTGCAGGCTTGAATTTATTTTTCAGTTTTTATATTTCACAGATTACGGCCGTTTCCAAGATATGCGGCCGGCCGTAAAAGGAGATCCTTGCGGGGCCGTATAATAGAATCGCGAGTTAACTGAACCCTCGCAAGGAATCGCAGCCTTACGGCCGATTTACGGCCGATAATAGAATGAGGCCCATAATAAGTTAAAACTTCTTGAAAAAATATATGTGATGTGCTTATTTACACCCCGATTCAATTGGCCAAACTGCAATTGAATGAGGGCCTTTTTGTTTAACAACCTATAACCATTAGAAAAAACACTACATAAGTATAACAAAAGTGGTGCCCATCAAACAGGATTGTACGAAAACTCACACAAACACATAGCAAACTACATTTAAATTCTTATTTTAATCTTTAACAACCTATAAGCCTTAGAAAGAAGCCTAAATAAGCATACCAACATTGGTGCCCACCAAACAGGATTGTATGAAAACTCACACAAACACATAGCAAACTACATTTACATTCTTTTTTTATGTTTAACAACCTATAAGCATTACAAAACTACATTAATAAGCATACCAACAGTGGTGCGCATCAAACAGGATTGTATGAAAACTCACACAAACACATAGCAAACTACATTTACATTCTTATTTTATGTTTAACAACCTATAAGCCTTAGAAAGAAGCCTAAATAAGCATACCAACAGTGGTGCGCACCAAACAGGATTGTATGAAAACTCACACAAACACATACCAAAGTACATTTAGATACTTATTTTATGTTTAACAATCTAGAAGCCTTAGAAAAAGGCCTAAATAAGTATACCAAAAGTGGTGGACACCAAACGGGATTGTAGAAAAACAAAGAAATAATGTCATTTTTTAGTTCATACAAATACATTCAAATAAAATTACATTTTCATTTTTAGTTTATATCAGATACTGCGTCAAGAACATCGGAACAGGAGTTTCAACTGAGGACCACACCAGCGGACGAGGACTTTCAACAGAGGACCAGACCATTGGACGAGGACTTTCAACAGAGGACTACACCATCGGACGAGGACTTTCAACAGAGGACCAGACGATTGGACGAGGACTTTCAACACAGGACCAGACCATCAGACGAAGGCTTTCAACACAGGACCAACAAAGATTCTGCTTCAAATCAAACTTCAACCAAGGTACAGTATAACAAGTAAAAAAAGAGAAAAATTAATTAATATTCTTCTTTAATGTTTAACCACCTATAAGCCTTAGAAAATAGCCTACAGAAGCATACCAAAATTGTGGCGCACCAAAAAGGATTGTAGAAAAACACAGAAATAATGCCATTTTTTCATTAATACAAAGACATTCAAATAACATAACATTTTCATTTTTATTTTATAACAGAAACTGCGTCAAGAACATCGGAACAGGAGTTGGAACTGAGGACCACACCAGAGGACGAGGACTTTCAACAGAGGACTACACCATCGGACGAGGACTTTCAACACAGGACCAGACCATCGGACGAAGGCTTTCAACACAGGACCAACAAAGAATTTTGCTTGAAATCAAACTTCAACCAAGGTACAGTATAAAAAGTAATATCTATAATCTATCTCTTATTTGTCTTTTAGGGCCAATAATCTTTAACACTAAATACAAACTTCAATGTAAACTTAAAGAATAAATTGGCATAGTCCAAAAAAGTCTAAAAACACAGAATCTATACAATTTGTCATTGTAACATTCCAGTCCTAAACCCTAATTTAATTGCCATTTGACAAATTGAATAGTGCTGTAAATAAGGACATAACATCTTTTTGAAAATACCTTTTTAGTTACTGAAACACTTGCTTTTGGATACATGTTTAATAAATAAAAATTTCTTTAAATAATTATCTGATGGCCTTATTTAGACTTTTATTCAATTGACCGCATTGAAATTGATTAAGTATAAAATGTTAACACACTATTCATAACTATTTGTCATGAAAAACAACTTAACATCTCAAAATAAACTAATGGTACATTATTTTATTTTTACAGATTAACATGGCTGATAACGAGAGTAAACAAGAAAAGAAAAGACGCCAAGCAAGAGAACGACGACAGAGAGCAGACAGCCAGCAGACACCAGAGAAGAAGGAAATTCGACGAGAAAAAGAACGCAAAAGAATTGCAAGCAAAAGACTGTCACTTGCAGAAATTAAAGATATGTCAAAAAAAACAACAAAGAAAATAAAGCATTTACAACCTGTTGCTCAAACATCAGATGACATTTTACCAGAAAAAATACAAGAGATACCAAAAAAAGCAACAAAGAAAACAAAGCATTTAGAACCGTTTCATGAAACATTACATGACATTTTACCTCAAACAATACAACATATACCAAGAAAAGCAACGAAAAAAACAAAACATTTAGAACCTGTTGTTGAAACATTATATGACATTTCACCTGATGAATATGAAAGTCAAAATCCTATATGCTTTGCAAATTGTCCTCTACTCAAGTCTTTAGCAGTAGAGGTTCATAGTTGTGGGGACATGACTACTCAATGTCAGTTTTGTGAGGCTTATTATTTTAAACAGGAGAGACCCAGAGATGGACAATTTATTAGTTGTTGTCAAAAAGGCAAGTTCAAACTTCCAGAAAGGAAAGAATTTCCAATTTATTTACAAAATATTATGACTGAACCTACTTTTCCAAACTACAAAAATTTTAAGACAAACATAAGATCCTACAATAGTGCCATATCCTTTGCATCCATGGGGGCAACATTAGCTGCTAATGTACCAGGACATGGTCCTTACTGTTTTAAAGTCCAAGGACAAATTTATCATCGCACTTCCCATTTACATCCAGAGGAAGGAAATAAAAGAAAATTCGCTCAACTATATGTTCTAGATACAATGGAAGCTGTTGACCAACGTATGCAGATGGAAGAAAATAAAAAATGCTTACCCACTGTTTTCATAGAGCTAAATAACATTATGGACAACAATCCCTACAGTAAAGCTTATAAAAAATTGGCAGAAGTAGAAAATGAACAACTACTTCATTCACAAACACATCAATTACCAATGCCGAAGGTTAATATGGTGCTTAAAAGAGACAGACATACTGATAAACGTCGTTATAACTTGCCAACAACAAATGAGGTTGCAATGGTGTTTCAGAATGATGAAGGAGAACCACCATTTCAAAGAGACATTCGAATATATCCTAGAAATGAGGACCAACCGTTTATTAATATGAGTATCTTAAGTCCAAATTTAGATCCAATGACATATCAAAATTAACTCTTCCCAGTTACCCAAATGCTAAAGCCAGAATCCGAAATAATGTTTCTATGCTTGAATTTAAAGTAGCTCAAATTGCCATTCGCAATGTATTTAATCCAATTTTATGTGGTGGGAAACTAACACAACAATGGATTATTGATTCATATTTGCAAGTTGAGGCAAATAATTTAAACTTTATCAAATATCAACAAGATAAACTCCGTGTAGAACAATATTCTGGACTCATGGACTATGTTGCTGACGTGGCTACAAGCAGAGACATGACAGCTGGCAAAGCCATCATTTTACCATCTTCCTTTCAAGGATCTCCTCGGAATATGAGAGAAAGATACAATGATGCTATGGCTATTGTGACAAAATTTGGCAAACCCGATCTATTTGTGACATTTACATGTAATCCACAATGGCCAGAAATTACACTAAATCTACTTCTTGGACAAACTGCTTCAGATCGACCAGATTTAGTAGCCAGAGTTTTTAAGATTAAATTAAATGAATTAATACGTGACTTCACTATAAATCAGTTATTTGGCAAATGTCTTGCTTATGTATATACCATTGAATTTCAAAAAAGAGGCCTTCCACATGCACATCTTCTAATAATACTTCAAGAAAAAGATAAATTAGATACTTCAGACAAAGTGGATGCAGTCATTGTTGCTGAACTACCAGATCCAGAACTATATGGTAGACTATATGAGATTGTTACTCATCGCATGATTCATGGACCCTGTGGTGACCTTAATCCACAATCACCATGTATGGAAAATAATAAATGTTCCAAAGAATTTCCAAAAGATTATAGAGACAAAACCTATGCCAATTGTGATGGATATCCACTTTATAAAAGAAGAGAAGGAGATAGTGCCATTATTCGTGGAAAAAAAGTGGACAATAGATATGTAGTACCCTACAATCCACATTTACTCATGAAGTACAACGCCCACATCAACGTAGAAGCCTGCACTTCCATTAAATCCATTAAATATGTCTACAAATATATTTACAAAGGTTACGATGCAGCTACTGTAGTCGTCAAAAGTGCAGACAACCCTGAAAGTAGTGAGTTAGTACATGATGAACTTGCATCTCATGTAGATGCTCGCTATGTCAGTGCGCCAGAAACTATGTGGCGGCTTTTAAAATTTGAAATGCATGATAGATCACATGCAGTATATAGGTTAGCAGTACATTTGCCACAACGACATTTAGTCTATTTCCATGCTGGAAATGAAATGAATGCATTGGCCCAAAGTGAAGATCGTCACACTACACTAACTGCATGGTTTGCATTAAATTCCACTGATGCTGAAGCAACACAATACTTATATATTGAAATTCCATATCACTATGTTTTTGTGAATGGATTATGGAGACCAAGAAAAACCAGAGGCAATAAAATAATTCCACGAATTTACACAGTCAGTCCAAGAGATGTTGAACGTTTTTGCTTACGGATATTACTTTTAAATGTTCCAGGAGCACAAAGTTTTGAACAATTAAGAACTGTTAATGACATTGTATATGAATCCTTCCATTTAGCTGCAAGACATAGAAACTTACTCGCTGATGATACAGAGTGGGAAAGATGTTTAGAAGAAGCAGCACAATGTCAAATGCCACGACAGATGAGAGAACAATTTGCTTTTATTTGTATCTTCTCAAATGCTCCAAATGCATTAGCTTTGTGGGAGACTTTTAAAAGTAATATGGCTGAAGACTTTATGCGACGATACAATGAACCCATTGCACACTTAAAAGCGTTAATGGAAATCCAAGAAGTCTTTTTAACTCATGGATTAAGTTGTGCAAGTTTTAATTTGCCTGATCCAGGTCTTATAGATGACATTAACTTTGAAGACTATGACATTCAACTACAAGCAGAAAGAACAGAAGAAAGACTTGCAACTTTAAATACACTACAATTGCAAGCATTTCATGCCATTAAAAATGCTATAGATGATGACATGGTGACAGAGCGTTATTTCTATCTTGATGGACCTGGCGGATCAGGAAAAACATATTTGTACAATTTATTAATGAGTTCAGTACGAGCACAAGGAAAAATAGCAATGGCGTTTGCCACTACTGGAATTGCTGCACTTTTATTAGAAGGTGGAAGAACTGTTCATAGTGGATTTAAACTGCCAGTGCCTATTTTAGAAAATTCTGTGTCAGATATTCGCATGACATCCTTACAAGCAAAGAAATTGAAGAAATGTAAATTAATTATAATAGATGAGGCCACAATGATGTCATGCTATGCCCTCCAATGTATTGACCGTTTGCTTCGTGAAGTCATGGAGAATACTTTTCCATTTGGTGGAAAGGTAATGTTGTTGGGTGGCGATTTCAGACAAACATTACCTGTCGTTGTACATGGAAATCGAACTGACATTATCGAAACATGTATAAAGTCAAGTATAGTATGGAAACATTTTACCCATCTTCAACTGCAACAAAATATGAGATCAGAAGGCCAAACTGATTTCAATGATTGGCTTATTAAAATTGGAGAAGGCAGAACAGAAAAAATACTACATTTACCTGATGACACTGTAGAGATCCCACCTCATATGATTTGTCAACAAGATATTATATCGGCTATATTTGAAGGGAGCATAAATAACGAAGAATATTCCGAGCTTGCCAACCAAGTCATACTGACGTGTAAAAATAAAGATGCATTAATCCTCAATAATGAAATCTTAAAAAAAATTTATGCACCACAAAGAAATTATCACAGTGCTGATTCTGTACTTGCTGATGACAATGAAAGTCAGGCTAACTTTTCGACTGAATTCATAAACTCTTTAACTCCTTCTGGAATGCCACCACATATTTTGCAGCTAAAGAAAGGTGCAATTATCATGTTACTGCGAAATATGAACCCCAAAAAAGGCCTATGCAATGGCACAAGATTAATTGTTCAACAATTAAAGGATGCTGAAATTTTAACTGGGACCCATAAAGGAGAGAGAGTTTTCATACCAAGAATAGATTTAGCACCAAGTGAAAGTAGTCTCCCTTTTATACTTCAAAGAAGACAATTTCCCATTATTATGGCATTTGCCATGACCATTAATAAATCACAAGGTCAAACTTTCAAATCTGTGGGTATTTTCTTGGAAGAACCAGTTTTTGCACATGGTCAATTGTACGTTGCGTTGTCACGGTGCAAAAATCCACAGGCTATTAAAGTTTACATTGAAAACAATGAAAGTCAAGGTGATTTATTAGAAGATGGACGTATTTTTACTAAAAACATTGTCTACTATGAAGTACTATAACTTTGAAGGATACAAATTAACGATGCCAACATTTTTTTAAAGCATTGCAAAATACATAACAATTGGTTGTTTAATTCAGTCATAATTAATGGAAGTCATGTTTATGAATGATTTGCCTCACAAAATACTTGCCTTGCATTGTTAGTAAAAATTATGTTAAAATGTTAAGTCACTATGTTAATGTTTCTAATGTTACAAGTTTAAAAAATATATTTTCAAGTTATTTCATTCAACAGATTACAAAGTGGATGTTAACAGGTCAAGCACCTTTTAAGTCACAATGTAAATATTGTCTGTTATCTTAAGATTACTACCTACATTAATGTTTATCGCCAGTTTATGTGCTCAGTAATAAATTACTTTAATTACGTACGTTTTAAGAAGAGTTTTACTGTATGCCTTCCTCTACATTCAATGTATATTCAAGTTAACAATTATTGTGATAGAAATTGAATTTTAATACTGATTAATTTAAATGTCAATTGTTTTTACATTCAAATGTTAATACTTTTAATAAAAAATTAGGTTACAAAATGTATTCACTATGTTCCTGTTTATAATGTTCAAAATTATACAAATGTTTTGTTAACTTCTAAACTTACATAAAAAATAAAGTTCAAGTTTAAAAATATATACTTTGATGGTTATTGCTTACATATAGTTTAAACTTCATGTTAAAATTCGCAACGTTTAAAGAAGGGTTTTTACTTTTTGCTTTCCTATTCATTCAATGTATATTAAAGTTAACAATTCTTCAGATACTAATTACATTTTAAAAAACCATTACATCAACATTTTACAAAAATACACGTTCATATTAAAATACTTACAAGGGTCAAAAATATATGTTAATAACTAAACAACTTGACAAACATATACATCACATTGCCGTCATTTTTTGACGGGCAAGTCGCTAGTAATAATAATAATAATAATCTAGCAATCTATAAAATGCATTAGATCATCTGTTTTAGTCCATGTGGGTTTCATGATATGTATTAACCCCTTGAGTCCTCAGAAATAACTTTTAAAAATAATATTTTTTAATTGCATATTTGTGGGTTTGAGACTGTTTTGCAATTAATTCAAATGTATTTCCATGCCTTCACATGCTTTTAAAGTACTGTATTGTATTGTGTTTTTAATTGCTGTTACAGCTCTAATAAATCTTTGAAAAAGGCATTGAGAGTTCTATTTGACATAAACGTGACACCTTTTTCCGTTGCGGGTTAGACTTTATTTGACATCTAGCACTACAGGTCTAATAGAATATCAATTTTGCATCACTAATTAGTTAATGCTCGTAATATTTGAGCTGTGCTAAAACCAATGGGGTTCTAAAGCTGTTTTTTTGGGGGTTTACTGGCTTGTTGTGAATGTGGGCGGGTAACTTGTAATTGGATTGCAAGCAGCTACTAGAATATGTGGCAATTTTAAGAGCAGTTTTAAGTCTGTATAATTTTAGGAAATGGCCAATAGAAAGTAAAACTGTCAATGCAATAAGACATTGATTTCATCTTAAATTCCATTAACAACTGTATATGCATTGTACTACTAATTGTGCTGCTCCTTATTAAGAGTGGGGAGGGGCTCTATCTGCATGATAACATTGGGGACCTTTGTTTTGGCCATCACAAAGTTATCTAACATTGCCTAGTGGGAAGGATGGGAGTTTTGTAGCATGTATGAAAAACACATATACTTTTAATAAAAAAGAATGTAATAAATAGTAAAACTTGAGTCCTTGCAAAACCTAGTTTTATTTTGTTTTAAATATATTTAGCATAGTTTTATCCAAACATCCTGTATATATCACTATAGCTAATAAGTCTATACATATATCTCCCTTACATTTCTGCGCAGTCAACTTTATAAACATATCTCCAACATAAGCCAAACAGCGTGTGCAGTAGGAGAGTCTGCATCCCTTCAAAAATAAAGTGTCCTTCCTGCCAACTACAAGAGGTCAATTTTAGAGTCCAGTTCTATTAATACCCAATCATGTATTTACCTAAATGTAATAAAATAGTCTCACTCTAATAAAAGCCTACTTTTTAATCATTCATTACAACAGTCTATACACACACACAATGCATTTGTAACATGTACATTATATAGGCATATATAGTGCTTTTATGATATGTATTTATAAACACAAATTCATATGAGCAGGATGAACTGAAATACACATATGTAAGCCTAAAGTGAACCTTTACATAACAGAGAGAGAAAGAAAGAGAGGGAGAACTTTCTTAATTGAATGAAGTTGAAATCAACACCACACTCCTACCCACCTCACTGGCCCAGAGACAGACTCCTTGCTCTAGGAAATGCAATCATATCTCCAGAAATGTAAACACCCTCTCACACATATGCATCATAGATTTTCTCAGGGCACAGCAGAGACAGATTTTACCATTTCTAATTCAAAACTAGTTGTATGACCTAATTAATTATGCTGTTAGTTAGAATTAAACTTACCAAACATTTTTTATTTTATTATGCAGTTGTCCTTTAACTTTCAGAATTGCTCAGTTTTTATGTGTGATACAAGTGATCAGAATATGTGTTTGTGTAACATATGCTTGCTACACTCGCTTAGAAAAACGTTATTCCACCTTCAGATAACTGTTTAGTATTTAATAAATAAGTAACTGCACAGTGCGTGTATGAGTAGCTATGCTGTCCTTACACATTCATTACATTTAGTGGAGAATGATGTACAAATACAGACTAGGCACACATTCTCATATGCACAACTTACGCACCTATGCACATGGGCTCCTCCACTTAACTGCCTAGTGCCTGCACTTAATGCCTTTTTTTTGGTTCTCATCTATAGCACTCGTGGCTATTGTGGGTTAGGGTCTCTGATGAAACCTTTGTTCCTTACTCTTCTATCATCTTCTTGTTATAGCTTCTCCTGGTCAAGAACCTGTTCACCTATGCCTAGTTTAGCTACAATGTGTAGGACCTAGGATTCTAGTACACAATAATCTGTTATGCAGTTGCTATGAATGCAAACATAGGGCCTCATTAAATTGTCCAAATTGTAATTACTGAAGCTAGTAATGTAGCCAGCAAAAGTTACTGCTATTAAATTGGCCTTTTCCAGCTACCCGCAATCAATTTGCGAGCTACAGGCTGAAAATTCCTTTGAAGCCTTTGATCTTTCAAGGTTGCAAATGTTACTAAAATCGCAAATTGCTATTAAATTGCAACAATTCCCCAAGCCTGCAAGTGCTTTCAAACCAAGTGGCAAATGGAGCCAAAAATTCTACTAGTACTAGAGAGGACTCACAAGGGGGATAAACACCAGTTCGTAACACTGCAAAAGCAAATTAAAACACAATACTGAACTTCAAAATACGGGGAAAACGATGAAAGGCATTAGAATTAATTGCACAAGCTCGCAAATCTGCAAAAAAAAAAAATGTTTGTATTTCTGTGTTATATTGATCCCGGCAATCAATGGGTTACTACATATCATTGAACTTGCATGGACTGGAATAGCAGATTTAGTGATTTTTTTTATATTGCAACATTTCTGGATTGTGAGTCCTATCGCAAATCGGACTTCTAAAGCACTAATTGATTGTGGTTTAAATGCCATGTTTTACTGATGTCATGATGACGGTCTCATTTACTATTATTGGCTGTGTCTAAATTATGGGTTTGCTTAATTGATCATGATTATGCCCTGAAATGCTACATGTGGAAGCCCGGTTTACGGTTTTGGTATAGGCCATGTAGTTGCTGTCTTTTTAAATTTAATCACTCTGTAACTGTTGCAAATTTCAAGCCTGCAGACTTACGGCTGTATGAAGGCAAATGTGGGCTTATAATGAGGCACCATAATATTCAGTATTATGTTACTGTTCAAGATGACCAAAGAAGACACAGATGATGATTATGAACATTGTCATGTTTTTCCTTATTTCAATTCAACTTGTGAAAAACTTTTCCCAGATGCTAGGATAGGGCTCCCTGATCCTTGTTTAAAGTTATTTTCTAACAGTATGAGAGTTTTGACTTCATTTTACTGTTCTTTTTGACTGAGGTCATGCTGTGTTCATCAAGAGCCTGGAAAGTTTGAGCTCTCTGGGATATCAATACATCTGCTAACAATGGCCCATGTGACAATGCAATGAATCCAGGAGGTGGAAAATAGTTCTTCACCTTACTTCTATATGGATATGTATTTGATGTATGTCTATATAGAAATTGAAACATTTTATAAGTTTAACATAACACATACTGAACATCCATTTCTTAGATATTAGAGTGGTCTGCTTTGAAAAATATCTATATTGGTCAAACACTCATCTAGTGGTTTGGGTGGGTAATTTTTAAAGAGCACTCTAAAACTAAAATTCCTATTTTAGTGTTTATTTTTAACACTGTTACGTAATTACTGATGCATAACTTTATCCATAAGAATTTTAATCAGGAACTATTCAAGACATTTTTTTTTTACTTTAAGGTTATAGCAGCACAGGCATCAAAATAGGCATCTTTGAACGAATCTTTAGTCTCATAGCCATATTTTTTCTCTCTCAACCATACTCATAAAGAATTCTTCACATTCAAAATGTAGAAAACATTCATGTAGGTATTCATTTTCTTTTGATTTCTGTGTCAAATGCAAACATAAGGCCTTATATGGAACTCTGGCGGTTTTCTGCATACGAGTCTAAGACAACTAAACTATTATTATTATTATTCTTTATTTGTAAAGGGCCAACATATTCCACAGTGCCATACAAGGATTAAGTAAAAGGCAAAACATTAGAGGACCCTGTCTTTGACCTTAGACTCTAGCATACAATGTGCATTCCCAAAGCACCTTGCAAGATTAAAAACTTGCAAACTTACAATCGAAATGTATGGGTGTGGTAAAGGATGGTGGTGGATTCATTGTGCATATTAAGGATGAAGGTGATAAGTTTTCTTAAACAGATGCATATTTAGTGAGGTTTTGAAGGTCTTGAGGCATAAAGATAATCTAGAGGAGCTAGGCAAGGAGTTCCCTAAAATAGGGGCAGCACAAGTAAATTCTTAAAGATTTCAGTGAGCGGAGGTGATAAGAGAGGTGGAAAGAAAATGAATGTTAGCAGAGCCAAGAGGGTGGTTGGGGGAGTATTGTGAGACAAAAGATAGTAGACATATACTGTAAGTGGGTGCACTGTTGTTGAAAGCTTTGTAAGTTAGGGTCATGATTTATAATTTTATTCTGTAGGCTATGGGAAGCCAGTGGAGAGACTGACATAGAGTTGCTGCGGATGCTGAGCGTTGAGTATGGTAGATGAGTCAAAAGAAGACATTCATTATGGATTGGAGTGGGGACAAACTGGTGATAGGGAGGCCAACAAGGAGTGAGTTTCAGTAGTTGAGATGAGATATAATCAGAGAATGTATTCACATTTTAGTTGTGTTTTGTTTAAGCTAGTGACGTATTTTAGAGATTAGGGAAAAAAAACAAGATGTTGTTAGTGATTTTATATGAGGAATGAAAGACAGGGCCGGGTCCAGTAGAATCCCAAGACAACGGGCCTTGGAGGTGGGAGTGATGATCGCATTGTCAACAATGTGAGATATTTGAGGAGTTGGAGCTGTAGTCTTTGAGATGTTAAGTTTGAGTTGGGTGACGAAAATCCAGACTGATGTGATTGAGATGCAATTAGAAACTGGTGCTAGAACAGAAGGGATATATCTGGTGCTGAGAGATAGATTTCAGTGTTGTCTGCTAAGAGATGATGTTTTTGTTATGGTTAAGTCATTCAGTTGTGTCAAGCTCTCTATGACTCTATAAACCACAGTACACCAGGCACGTCTATTGGTATGTCTCTGGTCATACTGATCCATGTGGTTTTCTTGGCAACTGGAGTGGGTTGCCAGATCCTTTTCCAGTGGACCATGATTTGTCTGACCAATTTACTATGACTGGCCAACTTGAAGTACACAAGCCCCTTCACCTTGACAAGGTAGTGATCCAGAAGGAGATAGAGGTGATTCTGAAATCCAAAAGTTTTTATAAGGGTACCAAGTAAGGGGGGCCTAGGACTGAATCTTGGGGTATGCCATCAGTCAGAGGGTGAAGAAGTGGTGCCAGAGAAGGAGACACTAAGGGCCCTATTCTATTGCCCAATTCATACATTTATACAGACTTAAAACTGCTCTTAATATTGCCATATATTCTATAAGCTACTGGCAATCTGATTATGAGTTACTCACCCATAATCACTATGGGCCAGCCAAAGAACTCCATTGGTTTTAGGATATATATTAGTTATTGGAACTAATTAACCCGTAGCCTCTGACTGCAGATTATGTCTAACTTCCATGTTTTACTAACAACACGATGACTTTTTCATTTACGAGTGGCTGTGTCTAAGAAGTAAATTACGGGCTTGCTTAAGTATTGTCAGATTATATAATCACTCCTCCTGAAATCTGGCTTAAAAAGGGTTTACAAGTTTAGGCTTAAGGTTGGGATTTGTGAGCTTGTGGCAATAGAATACATCAAAAGATTTAGAAAAAAAAACACCTGCTGTCAAATTTACGATGTCAAGGAATTTGAGGGCTTCTAATAGAATAGCGCCCTAAGTGTTCAATCTTGTAGGTATCATGTGAACTAAGAGAGCAGTGTCACAGATTCCAAGAGAGTGGGCAATTTGGATCAGAAGAGGGTGTCAAAGGCAGAAGAGAGATCCACGAGAATTAGAATAGAGAAGTGACCATTTGACATGGAAATCAATTTTTATATCATGCATTTAAATGATCAGGTTTTAAACATTTTAAATAATAATACAAAAAATACAAAGGTGAAAAAAGTTGGAATATTGTAAATATATATCTTTGTAGAACTTTCAGAACTTGCCTCTGAACATTTCCGTAACATGATGTAATGGGTATGTGTCTATTTACATTAATAAATAAAATTTAATGGAGTACAACAAATGGGTTGAACGCCAGCTGAGAAACCCCATATTCCATATAGGGGATTCATTATTCTGGATGGAGCATATATACTATTAAGGACCCTTACAACAGTGTCCCTTTAGTAATCATATCTAAATGTGTTTCATATGTGACTGTGCCTCAATAATGGTGTCTTTAAATATCATCTCACTGTTCTCTAAAAATGATATGCTGTGTGTCACAATAAAACTAAAGATTATGGCAAACTAATGTTTCCCAATTCCCTGTTTGAAAATTAGTGCTCTATAAGCTTATGTGAGCAAGTTCTTGATACCTTCATGTCCACCCACTGCCTCATTTGTTCCTTCTTCTGGAAACAGCACATCATAAAAATAAACACCTTTGTCTCCATCTCCATTTATTTCTTCTCTGATAATGATATTTTAAAGGTTACAAAGGTATTTTTATTGTATGTTCAATGTTACCGCAAAAAAATGAAATAATCCCAGTAATGATGCCTTTATGAAACATTAGCATTCTTTTGTTCAAATAAAATAAGTATATTTCTATAAGGATTACAGTAAAATAGTTTATCTTTTTTTAATAACTTGAGGGCATACATTTCAATTGCTGATTATTGACTGAGGCTTTTTAATTTCAAATACCAATCCAGGTCAGGGTTTCACATTCAGTATTAGGCATTGCTAGAAAAAAAGTTATTAGATGACATTAAAAATCCAATGTTTCTTTGAGTAATAATAAAGGAAACATTTATCAAAATTCTAATTTAATAATTTAATGTTAGAATAAAAAGACAATTTACAAATGTATATGGCTTTGTAGTACTATGTTACAGGATTCATCAACCCTCAATCAATCCCTTTGCTTTTTAGATTAATATTACAGTGCTAGCTTCATTATTCTTTAATGTATGTTAACTTTTCAGAAAATGGGAGCAGCCATCCATTTGCAGTTCTGGCAAAGCTTCTGTAGGTAAATATTTCATACCTACTAGGTGTAAGGGAATTACATGCTTAGAGACATTTATTATAAATTGTACAGCTCTCAGATAAGAAAAATAATATTTGCAGAAAAAATAAAGCAATAAAAAAATTACATATTTTCATTTAAATATAATTCATTTACACAGCATATAGGATTTCATTAAATAGAAACAGATAGTATGAAAACATAATTTTTATGTAGATATCACATGTTAATTCTGGGTAAATTACAGCAATATAAATATTCCAAATGATGGTGTTTTTTATATAAATGAATCACATATGCCAAATGAGACCCATTCAGTATCACCTCTTCTATCTGCTTCCTGCTGCATGCTTCTCAACTATGGATATCTATTTCTGTAGCCCAACAAATCTACAAGTATACTTATACCACACAGAAGCACTTTAAAAATATGATTAACAATTGATAACACGTGCCAAAATAGGGATATAGTATCATATTTTGCCACAGTGCCATAGTTCAGAAATGAAAATTGTTTTGGATATGAATGTGCAAACGTGAATATGTGGCAAGCAACACAATTGGAAGACTGTTTATAACTAAAAGCATTAACTGAGGGAGAGGCTGTGCTTCAAAGCTCTATTTGAAGTTACATTTGGAAAAAACAGATTTAGCCTCATGAGAAGTGATAATGCCCAAAGCCATCATTTACAAGCATGGACTGAATTACTCCTTGACAGAAGAACTAGCAATCTGGAAGAAGTCCAAGACTGCTTGTGAGACTGGTGAATGAGTTGGTCGTTTTGTGTAGGAAACATATCTGTCTGTGTGCTTTCTCGTTATGTTACCTTTTTTGAAAATGTTTGCCTTTTTGTTTGTGCTTTGTCCTTACTTTGCCAATACTCATATATGTTTCTCTCTACTTTAAAGATTGGAGGACAGAATTGATATTAATGATGTGAAATAGTGCTGTTTGGCAAGATTGAGGGCAGAGAAGTATGAGAGCAACATAAACTTGTAATGAAGGAAATCTGCTGGAGTATGGGAGTGGATGAGCCATGGTTGTGGATGAGAGTGAGAGCGTCTATATCTGGTTATGGGGGAGAGGGTGTCAAGGGAGGAAGAAAGAGTTGAGTTGTAATATGAGCTGGCAGTGTAAAGGCAGTTGAGGTTGGTGATGGGGCTAAGAAGGGGTTTTAGCACAGTAGAGAGCTGTTGTGGCTCAAGTGCTTTTTGGTTTCTGTTTGTTATGGTGCCTGGGGATGAAGAAGGGTAGTGAGAGGAAGGTGTGGTGAGGTTGAAGGCCAGGAGATGGTGGTCAGATATAGGGAGTGGATGGATGACTAGGTTGGAGGTGGTGCTGAAATTGGTGAAAATAAGGTCAAGGAAATGTCTGGCATGGTAAGTAGAGGAATCTGTAAGTTGTGAGAGGCTGAGGGAGGAGGTTAGTAAGAGTAGTTTGGCAGCTGCCGGGGAGGTGGGATTGTCAATGGCAATGTTGCAGTCACCAAGAAAAAGTGAAGGAACGTTGGAGGAGAGAAAGTGAAGGAGCCAGGCAGCAAAGTGATTTGAAGAATTTAGATGGTGGTCCAGGAGGACAATAGATCATAGGATGTAATGGTCACGCATATGCCAATATTAAAAGCCATACTGCAACATGCTGAAAGCTATTAAAGACACACTACCTCATTAAATTGCAACACAAATACATGCAAATGGCTGACATATTAACTCTTTCACACTCACAAAGATACAAAGATAATCTTATTTACATTTTACTCATCACATCTACATTGGGACAACAAATAGTGTACAAATTTCACTGCCACATGGCATATATGAGGTACCAGGGAAACATTTCACATATGGTTGTTCAGTCCCTCAGTTGTGTCCAACTCTCTGTGACCCTATAAAATGCAGCACACCTACTAATGTCTCTGTGTGTATCCACAAGGTTTGCATGCCAAAGATACTGTAGTTGGTTGATAGTTTCTTCTCTAGTGGACTGTGATTGGTCTGACCTTTCTGCTATGACCTGCCCATCTACAGTGGCCATACATGGTATAGCTCACAGCTTCATTCAGGTACACAAGCCCCTTCACCACCACCACTTTGCAAACCACAAGAGGACTACTTATCTACTCTAACCAATCAGGTAGGGCCACAAAAACACATAGAGGCTGTGTAGAGGCATGTGGAGCGACAGCCAACTCACCTCCATCTCCGCTACTCCCATCCTGGAAAGTCCCACGCCATTGCTGGTGGTCATGTGCCAAGATGTATACCCATTCTCATTTGGTGACCTCCCATTAAGTTTTTCTATCAATCAATTCACATCATCACCTGTTATATTGCTATCAGGCCTTCAGGGGAATGTTGATACCTCACAGTATCACTAATTGGACTTTCCATGTGTATTAACCTTTATTATTATTATATATGCTATATATTATGATATGATATCTAATGCTATTATTACTATTTTAATTATTAATATTATATCATGTACTAATCTATTCCATAGTAACTCGGACTCATTAGTTTACAGATATAGGAATGTGACACAAATGGGATGTATGTGGATGTCCAAAAACCCCAACCATTGATAACACACTGACATGGTGAGAACAGTATAACAAAGCTTTATTTCATACACAGAGCACAATCAGAAATGGACAAGACTGTGCATTATTATCATGGGTGTGGTGTGGGTGGATACCGGAAGGGCAAGAGGTTGTGCTTGTGAACAAGAGGATACCCAAAGGGGGTAATGTCATAGTCTAGGATAAGCATGATGCATAGCACCTACCAGGGTCACATGTGGTCTATACACCACTGCAACCGGAATCTGGTGAGAAAAACGATCATCAGAAATCCCTCCATGTAACTGGAGAAACCAGTCATGTGCATAGCACTTACAACTTGTCTATATCTGCTCAATTAAACCGATTAACATAATCATGGATAATGTCATACAGATCTAATCCACACACAGTGTGTTGTCAGATATTAAGTAATATTTAGAAATTAAAACGCAGAATATGTGACACAGAAAGAGGAGGTTGAGGAACATGCCTTCATGGTCATGAGACCATGATGGCATGGATTGACTTCAACATCTCATCTCAACGTCAATCCACATTAAACATCAATTGCAGAAATATTCAACATAGCCATACGTGTACACACTCTGTAGACAGCCATCAGTATGTCAACATTAATACATAATGATATTCATTGTGGAGTGTGGATGAGGAGGACTTAAGGCTGTTGCCAATGTTCCAGCTGGTGACCCCACTAGCCATATGACAACCCCCTCCTCTGAGCTAGGGCCCTCAGATCATCTTCCTTCCTCCTCCCCCTTGCTCCTCCACATCCTATTACGATAGAGCCGACGTCCCTGCCTCTGGCTCGCCACTGGACAAAGACCTCTTCCTGGATGCTGAAAGATAGAAAAGAAAGGTATATGTCATTAGTATGATGTAAAATAAATTGTTATGTGTTTATTCCTCACTATCTGATATCTAGGCTTGAACATGGATAATTCTCCTAATTGCAACTCAGATTAGCTATCATATGCTAGATTTGAGCCATTCTTTGTTTTATGGTCCTGATCGTTCTTGGCTCTTAATGCTATCTGGATTCCAGCTGCGTTCTGTAACTGCATAGGCTGCAGTAAGCACACCAATAAATGGACTCTCTGTCAGCTTCATGGATTTAATGACGCATCCATCTAACCCTTGTTAATTCCATTGAGCTGACATGTCAGTGTCCTTGTTGGTCATCATGTATACAGTATGTGTAGTGTGTGTGATGCATATGTGGTGCATCACACACTGTGCCTACCACAGTGTGCCTACCACAGTAACCACCTTCCAAGCCTAAGCCCTAGCCCCTGGCTTAACTTCCCTCCCCGCTGCAAGAATGATGGTGTTATGATATTGGTGATACAAAGTTTGGAGTCCAGTAGCCAGATCAGCAAAACTCCCTGCCAGAGATAGCCACTCGTTACCCAGGTGGTTGAGCCCCTGAGCCTTGAGTGGCTGTCTGCTCTGAAGCAGAGATGGGAGTCAGGAACAGAAGGATAATAAT
The DNA here is from genome assembly GCA_027410445.1 of Discoglossus pictus. NCBI lineage: Eukaryota > Metazoa > Chordata > Amphibia > Anura > Alytidae > Discoglossus > Discoglossus pictus. The sequence continues at coordinate 183,723,115 of CM050166.1, read as the reverse complement.
CTTAGTGAGGCAATCCGAGGTCAGTGGGAAGGAGAAGCAGCAAAGTCAAAAACAATCCAAGTTCAGCAACAGGTAGGAGATACAGGAACAAGCTTGATTAGAGAGTTCAGGAACCACAATAATCTGGCAAGGATACAGAGACAGGAAGTGCCTTATATAGGCCAAGGACCAGACACAGCTAAAGAGAGTTGTCACTGATTTCATTGCTTTTAGAGTCAAGGTATCAGATCTCAGGCAAATCTGCAAGAGGCAGGCTGGTGTACCGGTAGGGAAGAGGTTTAGCAACATGCAAACCAGGGTTCGAATCTCAGCAGAGTCAATTCCTCACAGATGGGAAAGCCACTGATAGCACAGAGGAGGACCACATTCTCCCGGTGCATATAATTGTGGGCCCTGTGCTTGCCCTTAGCCTCTTGCCCTCTCGACTGTGGATGGGGATGCTTGCCTCCCTGACCTGTCCCTGGGGCCTGTCCCTTCCCCAAACTACCAACCCCCCTGGGATCAGGCACCTTCTCCCTCTGCTTTGTGTGCCTGATGCTTGGAACCCCCTTCTACCACCCACCCCCTACTCTGCACTCTCCACATTCTCACCCACCTCTCCCCCATCTCCCTCCTCCACATCCTTGCCCTCCTCTCTCTCCTCCCCAACTCTACTTCCCATGACCACCTCACTCTCCTCCCTCTTCTCCTCCCCACCTCTCCACTCCTCTCTCCTCCCTCCACAATATTCCAAAAGTAAAAGGATAAATAAAAAAAAGTTTTACTGTATATGTCTGTTGGAAAAAAAATGTGAGTGCTATGTGTTATTAATAACTGTTGGGGGGATGGAAGGGGGGGGGGGGGTGTCTGAAGTGACCTAGGTCTATATGTTTATGTTTATATGTATATGTCTTTATGTGTGTTCTTTAAATTATGTGTATTGCAAATATGTGTAATCTGTAAATATGTGTAAGTGTAAATCCGTATGAAGTAGAATATAAATGAATAAAAGCGCAAACTACCTCTCTGCAAATAACTCCTACTCTCTCTCTCTGACCTGCGTGCTAGTTCAAATGAAAATACAACATAGTCAACGCATGGGCGCGTGGAACGCAAATTTATAATCTTCCTCTTTCAATCATAGTCGGCTAGACCGCTTTTTATTGGCTGAGAGGCCTGTGTTGCACTATGTTATACCGCAATTGGATAGTTACGGCTGGTTGCAGCTTGTCCTTTATAACTTGCGGCTACGGAAAGGATTTACAAGCTTGCATCTCAAGCCCGTAACTCGCACCATGGTCTAATTTAATAGCTCTGTAACTCAGACAGATTTCAAGCCTTTGCGGGCTTGCCGATGCTGCTATGGGCTTCAAATTTAATAGGGCTGCTTGTGTGCCTACATATGGTGGCACATCCCTCCTCCCCTCCTGCTCTCCTCCTCCTGTACCTCCCTTCCCTGACCTGCTGCCTCCTCTCCCTCTTTTCATACCTCTATCGCTCCTCCTCTCCTCACTCTCCTCCCCCTCCGGTGTTTCTCTCTCTAGCACTCTCTATCTCTCTCTCTAACACTCTCTATTTCTCTCTCTGGCACTCTCACTCGCTCTCTCTAACACTCTATATCTCTCTCTATCTCTCTCTAACACTCTCTATTTCTCGCTCAGTCTCTGTTTCTCTCTCTCTTTCTCTCAAAACCCACCAACGCCTAGACCTGTATTTTGACTTTCTCAGCTACAGCACAGTCAAATAATTACTGTTTTTGCAGTCTTTTAAACCGGTTCCTGCGGCGTTCATTGGCATCCTCCGCTTCCTATTGGTTAATTGAAATTTGATGGGATTGCAATTTACGTCCTTGACTGATTTTGGCGTGCTTCATCGGATCGGATACCTGGAAATGTTACAGGTGACAACAGGATTTACAGGCTTGATGCTTCGGCCCATAACTCGCGCCCTTGCTCAATTGAATAGCATCGCAATCGGAGATGAACGGGAGCCTGCAACACACCCGCAGACCTGCGGCCAACAATGATCGAGTTGCAGGCTTGCAATTGAATGAGGCCCATAATTTTTAATCAATATACAGTATGTTATCTAATGACAATGTAATAAAATGCATTTTTTTAGCTGCTTGGGGTAGATTAGATCAGTCGGTAACCACAGTAAGTTTAATAAATGCAAAACACAATCTAATTTTGTTATATTTCTTTATTAAATTTATACATACTACACAGATTTTCACAGCTGGATCCTAATCCAGAATAAAGAATAGATAGCATAGGCTATTAAAAACAGAATACAGCTTAAAGCGATCCAATTACAAGCATTTTACAGAAATCAGTATTTTACAGAAATCATGGTGAGCTTTATATATTTGCACCGTTACACTATGTGTCCAAACTCTTCCTTTCTGAAGGTATAAGCATTTGAATGTACTGATCAAAGATGTCATCCTACGGCTCAGCGTGTAAATGTGCGGCTTAGATCCCACAGCACCTCCCCAGCACTTGTGTCTATCAGGAGTGTCCAGCTATGCCTTGTGTGCTTGACTATCCTTGAGCTTGGAAACAGGCTGAGCTGATGTTACTGGCCATGACCCATGTCTCCCTGAGGTAACAGCTTGCGGCTGCTACATACCTACACTGGCCAGTCTTCATTTTTGGTCCAGCATATTGGAAGTGCTGGCCACAACCCCTAAGGACACAGGTTACAGGAGATATGCAGCTTTGCTTTTTTTAAGAAAATGTTAACTTTCATTTATTATAAACTACAAACTGCTTATAATAGCCTATGCCCAGCAAATAAATATATGAGCTTTACTTGTAAATGTAGTACATTGGCCCTTCAATTTAATTATTATTAAAATGGTTTATTCAAGCAGTACATCACCCATTGATACTGGGTCACTCTGGGAGGATTTTATGTAAGATATGGGGGCATGTGCATGGTTGTGCCCAGAACGGCTTCTGGGTTAATTCACAAAGCCTGAATGAACAGTGTGCACTAATACATACTCCATACTTTTCATGGAATCCTCAATTCTCCTTTTTTGCCATACTGTCTACATGCGCATACAGTGGACCTGATGGACTAGTTTTTAGTATTAAATACTGTTGCAGCTCTTTGTATTCAGAAAGCACGTGGACTATATTTGTTCTCTGCTTATCCAGATTGATAGAGAATCAGAAAATCAAGCTCTGGATCAACAATATTCCAATTCTATAAATTTAGAAACACGTACAAAACAACTTCATCATGAATATAAAATGGGAAAGATTCTGGTTTCCAGTAAATAACACAATATTCATATTAAATTAGATATTCCTTGCAAACATACAATGATACACAATAAATAAACAGATAATAAATGTGTGTGAATAAATAAAATTCACATAAATCAACTTCTAAAAAAAAATTATACATTATTCTTTAAAATCTATATCTTACATTTCCATAATAATGTAATGCAAAAACACACACTCATGCATGCATATCTAAAGAAAATGCAAATATGTTTAAAACACTAGTACTAAGGAAATTACTGAAAGTAGCAATTCATTACTTGATTATTAGCCAAAAAAAGGGACATTTACCTCACTGTATGTGCTCTTCGTGCTGTTAAAGAGCACACGATTATATGTTAAAATTGTCTATTTTTTTAATTACACTAATAGCAGATAACAAAATCTAAGATTTTAAGCCACTGTTTACATACAAAGTGTTTCCTGCCTACTGGCTGATGCATGAGTAATAACAGATAGCCAAGAGCGCACAGTGTGGTGATTGTCTATAGGACAACAGTGATTTAAAGCAGTTTTCTTTCTGGACTTAGGACTGCACTAACCAGTTAACCCATAACTGACCTGTTTAGGTTAGTTGAGCATTCCATGGATGTTAAAGAGGGTATGGGGGAAAAGAAGTGGAACACCAGGTCGTAGTGTAGATAAGACTAAATTATTCATGTCAAATAATGTATATACAAATCAATCCACTCACATTTTTCTACCTCGTGAACAAAGGTAACGCTATTACAAATCCATTGAAAGGTTGGTCCACGTCACAGGTAGAACAGGTGAGTCTCCAGTATGAAGATCAAAATATAGTTAAAACCTATATTTCATAGGGTATTTAAAAGGACATATGTTTATGGGTTCTTGTACCTAGTAACACAATTGTAGCTCAATTTTGATCCCCTCCAAATGGAGAACAAATGTCCCTGGTTAGTGAGCCAGAGTATATTGTCTGCCTGATGGTTATAGTGTTAGGTATAGAGTGTTGAGTCCCACTATAAAACACTACCATTACCTATATTTATACTACTATAGATTATATATAAAAATATATAAAACTATCAAGTAAAAAATGATGATGTTTCACACTAGTAATATATGCAATTGGTAAATCCTCAAAATCATCCAACGCGCTTCACTTCAATAATGATGCTTTCTCAATGACATAACAAGTATAGATATAATTTCTATGTTAACCTATAGAAATAGGTGTATGTAAAACGCCAGAAAGGCAGAGGAGGCTCTAAATAAACCTTCCCTAATCATACCTCTAATTCTGGTGTGTTAACGATAATTGTGCCAAAAAATCTCTGCATTCGGGTTGCTCAACACCCTCCAATGTCCCCAATCGGTTTCTTGTTATCACCGGAAGTGTATGAGCCGCTCCAGGCATTGCTATGGCAACCATGATGCGCTCTACACAGCTTCTCGGCTTAAACATTTCTCTGGATGAATAGGGAGTGTGGGAAGCTGTTGATGCAGTGAGTGATGGGAGGAGTTAATCCTAATGCATAATGCATAGTGAGCTTGTTTTCATTCCATGCCTGCACATATAGATTTGTTAAGGGTTATTTTTTTTTATTTTGATATCTACATGGACAGCACCAAAGCGGAGCAAAGAGCACTGCTCTACTTTATTCAAATTCCAGAGTGGCAGGAGAGCAGAAACCTGAATTGTCTGCCATAAGAAATTGCAAAAATTACAAGGTCTGTTGTTCCCTTCAAACTGGAAATGTAAGCAGTCTTACCATTGACTTGAATGGGACACACACACCCTGCAACCTGATTAAATGAAACCTATGCAAGTTTTTTCTTATAAAATCATATTTTTTAATCATAATAAGTTGACAAGTTGTTTATACTGCAATTTGTTTCATGCCTTACATTTAGTTACTGGTCAAATTATGCCATTTTCAAGTCAAGAAAAACTCCAGATTTTGTCACTTTCTATTACATTATATTGTCTCTTCTAGGCTACTGTAACCTACTGTCACAGTTAGGGTGTACCTGTACGTTGAAATTGTAGGTAGGATCTGTCTTGCTGAAAACGTCAATGGGCAGTTCTACAGGCGAGATGATGGAATACAAGGAATAAACAGGAAATTGAGGAGGGCCGGAGCAAGCAGGTACAGGAATGTTATATAAACAGTATACAACAGGAACTCGAGAACTGGAGCAAGCAGGGACTGGTATACAGACAGGGTATAACTGGAGCTGACAAGAACTCGATGACTGGAGCAAGTGAGTAATGGACTGATTTTCATACAGGTTACAACTGGTGCTGGCAGGTCGAAGACTGGAATAAGTTAGTAACGGACTCGTATAAAGACAGAATTATAACTGTTGACGGGAACTCGAGGACTGAAACAAGCAAGTACCAGACTAGTATACAAACAGGATACAACTAGTGCTGACACAAACTTACGGAGCAGTAACAGGGAGCCTATTCCACAGGAATAAGTAGAGAGTTGAGGATCAACTGCAGACAGAAGCTGGAAACAAGGCACCAGAATTCCAAACAACAAGCACTGAGGTACTGGGCTGACGCCTGGTGCTATTAGGTGATGCCTGCCTGGGAACAGCAGCAGATGCTGGGAGGCAGGTAAGGGCAAAAGAGGCATGCTGGGGGTCCTGACACTCACTCCTCAGCTTCCTGCCCATCAATCAAATATTTCCACTTCAATCCATAGAAGTGTCAGTATTTCCAATGATAGACAGTGGTATAGTTTCACTGGGTAGTAGCCGTACAGAAGTCCTGTATATGGGTGGGATGAATTGAACTTTCTTTCAAGTTACTTTTGAGTTCACATTTGCATCTACCACAATACATCTGTAGTAAATAATATCCAAGTTTTATAGCCTGGTGACTACAGTGGATAAATTCCAGTACACAATTATAATAACACTGTTGTATCAGATTCACAATATGAAAAACGTGAAAAAACTTTACAAACATAACATAATAGGTAAAATCTATTTTTTTATACTATACTGATTATTTATTGAGGAATGATAGGCCATAACTTAATATTTACATCAAGCTCTAATTTTGGTATTTTATGGAACTTCAATGATCAATGAATGTCATAGAGTTGAATCAATACTGTATCAGATCCACATACATTGTAACCTTCATTTTTTGTTAGAAAAGGTCTACAAGCTATATCTAATTCTCTTACACTCTCAGTCACCTTGCAATCCCAACGGACAACCATTACATGTTTATAATACCCTTGCTCCTGTCAAACTGACCTCATTTTGATGTTTAAATCCTATCATGCTCATAGCAATCAAAAAACATATTGTGCTTTCCTGCTGACGTTATTTTTCTTTTGCCAAAGAAATTGGAGACTGTATTTCATTCAATTTACTTCATTCATCCAAATCATATTAAAGTATTTTAAATGATTAATGATTTGATTTTCAGTTTATTAACTTAAACATTGAAAGTTCAGGGTAATTTTCTGAACGAAAAATAAATTAAATCATCTAAGCTTTATAACAGGGGATTTCAAAACACATTTTAACATAAGGCAGAGGGAACTATAATAAAGCATTTAACTAAAGAGCACCTTACGATAATTTCATCAACTAATTAAAATCATTTTGACATAATGTGACCTTGCTTTTAGTTTTATTTGAGTGCCAGAAAAGTTTTAAAATTCATATAGCAGTATATAAATTTCACATAAATTCACTAAACCAAATGAATTAGCCATTTTAAACACAGCAGCTATTTTGTCATTTTTGAAGCACAGAGCACAAGTCTCTATAATGTTACCTATTATTACCAGCAAATGAATGCAGAGGCAAACTTATCTAAGAAATCATACAAAATATATTTTATAATACGCCATTCCTGTAATTTAAAAGATTTTTTTTAGTAAAACTTATAATGTTGGAGTATTTATATGGTTAAAATGGATGTCCACCGATAGTTGGGTGCAAACTGTTTGGTCAGCTTAAAGGGATTGTTGAGAAAGTTGTGTGATTTGTACATGTATTTATCTTTTGATATTTTCCCGTGATTTTATCCTGCACTATAACAACAAATAAAAAGCAGCAAATGCATAGTGATTTTTTTATATCATCACTACATTGCATTGAAAAATATGCTGCTTCTTTATTTCCCGAAATACTACAAACAAACCTGCTCAAATAAATGTGCAGAATTGAACCTTATAAATAGCAATACCTGATCTGATAGAAATTATATTAAACACTGTCCATGTTAGCATCTTTGTACTTTCTTTAATATTTTACACTAGCTGCTATATAATATTTGTATTGTGGTATCAGCTGTGCAATAAATGTTGTATTCTTCACCCTCGAAAAAGTAAGCAGCCATAGCTTAAGTTATTAAATGTGGTTAGCAAGACCACATACCACATCTATAAGATATTGATATATCACAGAATGATGATGCACTTGGTGAAGCTCAACTTTACGTAATCAAAATGTATGAATTATAGAAATGGTTCTGCACTCTGGATCAATATTAAATAAAGAAGAATGTCAATGAGACCTAAGATAAAGCTCATCACATTTTTTTATATTCATGAACAGCATGCAATATAGGTATATATCTCAATAAATCAATCTGTGAGTGCAAATATTGTATAATAAGCTATAATTAGTTAATTTCGCCAAAACAATCAAAGATACTAATCAAGACCATTTCAACAGAAATATTTGAGCAGCACATGCAATAGCATAAAGAGCAGCATATGATACATATACAATTTGGTAAAGTCATAGTTCAGTCTGTCATAATTCCACATTAATTCCTACACAAAACTTGGAATGTACAAGGAAGAAGAAAAAACTGTTGTGATTTTTTTATTTTCACAAACTTTTTTTATTACATAAAAAATATTTATTTATAGTTTATTTTGTCCATAACTAGTGTGGCATCACTGCAAGCTGAATTAATATGAACCGGATTGAGTGGGAAGTAATAAAAAGAATATAATGGAATATTGAGCTAGGCAGGTCTTTAAAAATGTTAGTCTTCTTCTGGGATATATTAACTTACTACTATTTATATCTCTGTCTCAATGAATCCACCAATGCTCTTCAAGTGGCATACTGGCTTAGAATTATAGTTTTATATATACAAATATCGTCATATTTTATGCTGTCAGACTCATTTTAATTGATCCTAGTACTGTACAATGGAAGGTGCAAAGCACACTCCGTTTGCAGGTGTAAATTGTAGTCGGAAGTAACTGAAATGTCCAAAAATATATACACTGGAACATGTTTTAAATACTTCTATACTAGGCACATATTAATGTATTCATATATCCTTTATATCCCACATGTACAAGGTATGTGCATTACAGCCCACTTGAGAAAAGGCAAGCCTGTTGGGACAGAATCAAATACTGAATGTTACATTGTGGAAAACATCAGCTTCAAGCTTATACCAACAGTGTTGTACTATTAATATTCCAGATTGCTGCACACATGTAGTTTTCAATTTACTGCAAGTGTTTTTCTTGTAAAAATGCTGTCCAGAGTTTCATTAGACAGTTAAGCTGTAACGATCATAGAAATGCAATGACAAAGCTTATGCCCCTGCTTTATAATAAAGCCCCCAGTTACTTCATCATGGGGCTGCTGTAAAAGAGATATTTAAGCAACTTAACATTTAAGGTGCAGAGCACAAATCTTTCTGTGCTTGACTGCAACAAAGTGATTTGTCAAAGGACAAAAACAGTTATGATGAATTCTAATGCTCTGTGAAACACTGTGATTAGATATCTCACAGATAGCCTCTTCACTTGAGCTCCAGTAATTCAATTTGTTTTTGAAAATCTCCACTTTATCATAATATCCTCAGACAGGTACATAAAAATCAATGGTTGGGGATCTACATCTATCACAACTTACAACTTTAAAAAAAAAAACTCTGCAAGTATTAAGCCAATGGAAGAGGCTCTAATTACCTGACATAGTGCTGCAGCTTCAGCCATCTGACTTTACCTCAGTGACATTAAAACCGATATCTTGCGGTGACCAATACATTGTTAGAGGATGGGAAAATAAATAATGTCCTCTCTTCTCTTGGTATTTCTGACAAGTGAGGTGAAACCAAAAAAGAGGTCAGACCAGGGATGGAGCTACCAGTGGTGCCAATGGTACAATGCACTAGGGCTCTACTCTGAGAGGGTACAGTGCTGAGAAATGTTTATTGCTGTTTTTTTGCATTTAATATTTTTCTTTAGTGTAGTGGCCTTCCAGGGGAACCCCCACCGCAGCCCAAACCTCCATGCCCCCTGGCCCCCCTAGGCCCCCTGAATGTACACCCCCAATCCAGAAATTATGTTGTGCCTTATTAAGAAAAGCATTTCTACTGAAGCTCCAAGAGGTGGCAATGTGGAGCATTTCAGCACTCTGGGGGTGTGTATCATGGAAGAGCTGAGTGAGAGCAAGGGCTGGATGAAAGCAAAGAACAGGAGGATGGGTTCTGCAAGTGGAAAGCAAAGAAGATAGGCATGGATGCTATGTGAGGGGATTGCTGAGAGGGGTTGGCTGATGTGTTACCATATTTACTCAAATCTAATGCGCACCTTTTTCATGCAAATTTGGGTCCCAAATTTGATGTGTGCATTAGAATTGAGGGCGTACTAGATTCAATGTTTTAACCCCTTTACCGGTAATAGCAAAAAGGAAAGCACACACCAGGACATATCGGAATACACTGCAAACCACCATCTCTCGCTTCCCGGGCCTCTCAAGTGGCGGGGGGCCTCGTCATCACCGCCGGATGAAGTAGCTCATCAAAGACTGGCATTATGCGTCACGCAGAGCCCAGAACACAGAGAGCCCCACGCACAATGGCACGCAGAGCCTGGCACCCAGAGAGACCCAGTACAGTGGCACACTGTTCAGTACTTCTTGTACAAATGACAAATGCGCATTACATTCACCAGCAAAAACATTTTTTTGATTTATGGGTCCCAAATTTGGAGTGCGCATTAGATTCGATGGCGCACTAGATTTGCGCTAATATGGTGTATTTGTATGTATATATGGGTGTATTTGCAGTGGGGTTCTCCATTCTCTAGCTCTGCCCCTGGGTCAGACATACTGTACAATATCATTAGTTTATTTACTCATTTTGTAAGACCTTTTACACAGAAGATAAGTTTTGCTTATGCAATCAGAGAATTTAGAAAACAATGTATTATTATATCCAAGAATAATGCCCTGAATGCCCTTGCAAAAGTGTTTGTATATTAGCATTACATTCACCTTCGATCTCTCTGAGTATTTGAATTATCATTTACACAATTTTCGAATACCATTACCACCCCCACTGCTCAAATGCTCACTTTAGAGTGATGACATAACTGTACACTGGTGAGCACAATCTTAACTGTAATGTAATACAAAACATAATAAGCTCAAAATATATGAAACTTGCAAAGTACATTTTAAATATATGAAAGATAATTTAACACGACTCTATTCTCAAGCTACATAATCCAGGTCTTTGATTTAAAATTACCTAGGTTTACCAACATTAATCATAAATCTTGTACTTCCAGCTACCGTTGTAAAGAGAATGGAAAAATCTCACCTGGGATTTCCTCAGGCACTTACAGACAATGCTTTCTGATTGCACAGATATATAGAACTGCTTATAATGGCATCTCCACTAATCACTTGCCGCAGGAAACCGTGCACTGGTAAAACTTTCACATCTTATTCTGCAGTAACTGAAGGTCAAAAATAATAATATGCAGAATGTGTGTTCCTTTGACCAAGGTGTCAAGAGTAGATGCTCCTATTGATCAATGCATACATGAACAAACTCAAATATACCAAACAAATCAAAATGAGAACTGACACAGAAAACACCCAGATGTATAGCTTTGTGCCTTGGCATCCCAAAATTAGTGCATTATAATTTGCAACACTATAAATGATATTCACTGTTCGCATTGTGAAAACTGAAAAAAAAATGTATGGTGTCAGATAGTATGACAGAGTTGGCGGTGCATGTATTTAGAATATCATTTTAATGTATTTTAAATTGTATTATACACATTAATAACATTGCTTTAGATACTTTCAAGTAGTTGTGCATGTCTTACTTTGTGAAAATGTTAATTTGAATTTAATGACATTGGCAACTGGACCTCTAACAGCCCTATTAAATTAGCTCAACATTGAAAACTGAACAAATTCACTGGCGTTCAAGCCCGTAACCCACTAATGGAGCCAAGAAGCCAATGGGTACTAGAGAGGACCTGCTTGAGGAATAAAGTCCAATCCGTAGCACTGTAAATGCAAATATACACACACTACTGTACTGATATTAAAAGGGAAAGCCATGTTAGGTATTAAAATAAATAGCACAACATTCTGAAGCTCACAAATCGGCAATATTAAATAATTTTTATTAATTTTACATTTCATGTTATATTGATCCCGGCAATCAATGTGTTAATAAATATAATGGAACTAGCATGGACTAGAATATCATATTTACGGTTTTATCAATATTGCATCATTTCTGGAATGTGGGTCCGATCACAACTCGTAATTGAAGCCTGTAAGACTTTGAAATCCAACCTCCATTTTTCTGTGATGTAATGATCTCTGTTGCCATTGGCTCCACTTAAACCCGTAACTACGGGTTTGACTGATCATGTTCACGACCGTGCATCCAACTTTTGAAAAATGGTTTACAGGTTTGCATCTCAAGCCCGTAACTCGTGGCATGTTCTAATTTAATAGCTATGTAATGCAGTTGAATTTCAAGCCCAGAACTAGGTTGTCAGACAACAATTGAGACACTTTGTTTCACTAGACAAGGTCAATCGATGTCATGTGCTTTGTAAGTGATATCCATTTGATTTATTGTCATGCAGTTAACCACTAATTGGTAAATATTTGACCCTTTACTTTACTTCCTCAAAACTGAATTGTGGGAGTGTTTGTTTTACATGGGGAGAAGTGTGGGGAAGGAGGGAAAAGAGAGCCATTGTAAAGACAATTGAATAAGATTGAAACAGACCAAACGCCCATTCCCTCACACTGGCCCAGAAGCAGACATCTTGCATCATTCATACCAATGATATATAAAAGCACCTATCACACATATCCAGGGTCCTGCATAGACAACATTTTTTTTTTTAAATTAAAATTAGAAGTATGACTTTTTCCTGCTTAATTAAGCTTTGAGTTAGACTTAAAGTTTTCAAACAAATATTTTTTTTTTATTGTGATGTGGCCCATGAAGTGATAATCGAGTTTTACACCAAAATTCACTTGTTTGAATGATGTACATGTATTCCTCCATATTCACCTGATCCTGCATCAGTTTTGATGTTTTGATATTGAGTTCTCACACCAGGAGTACCTGCTGTCTAATAAGGGCTTAGATTCACCAAGTAGGCTATCATCCACTCTAGGAAATACTCAAGACAACCATTAATCTGTGACACTGGGTTATTTGTGCCTGATTGAAATGTAAATGTGTGTGTTATCATCAAAGCACTGATGACTTGTACCATGTTGTATTATTATTTCACACATGGGAAGCATGTACATTGAACACATGGAAGATAAAATGGATGCCTGTGGAACTCCATGTGCTCATGATATAAGTGAAGAGGAATTTACACTCTGGGATCGGTCATAATGGAAGGACTATCCATTTTACATTACAGTGTGTTGTACTATCCCTTTTACAGTATTACTTGAGATAGTCAATTAAAATATCATGCTTCACAGTATCAAATGCTACTGAAAGGTCAAGGAGGATTAATAGATAGACTGACAGAACAGTGTTCCTATATCTCTTACAATCACAAGAACATTTAGGACACAAGCCAGATATGTGTTAGTACGACACCATTTTCTGAATTCTGACTGGAATGAGTCATATAAGTGGTTGGATTACGGACAGGTTTCAATTTGTGTTGCAACAATTGTATTAATTAATTTTATTAAAAAAGGGAGCTTTGAGATAGGTCTTTAGTTAACAATGCAATCTATATCCAAAGAATGCTTTTATAGGTAAGGTCTGCTTTCATTAGTGGAGTCAAAAAAAATATTTTGATAATTTGTACAATGCCTTCCACACCAAATGTTTTCAAAACTTGTTCTGAAAGATATAATACTGTTGCTCAGTTTTCATAGTTGCTTATGTTTTTCTGATACTGGGTTTTTTTTTGCACGGAGGAGCAAAATTGCCTTGTTGTTCGCTGCTGCAATTTATCTCAACATGAACTCTGACTTTTTCTGATTAATTGCACACTGATATTCCTAATTGTTTAAAGGGGCACTGCACAATAAAACAAAATACCATTTGAAAAAAATTAATATGACTAGGAGCATAATAAAGCAGGAAAAAGTCATATAACTAGTTATTAATTAGAAGAAGAAAAAAATGGTGTTGCCTTAGCAGGACCCTGGAGTTTACATTTCTGGAGAGCTTTAGTTGCATCCTTGATTCAATGTCCTGTTCCTGGTTCAATGAGGGGGAGAGGTTTGATGTCAATCTCAATCTTATCCAGTTATCAAACAAAGGCTCTGGACTTCTGCCCTTTTCCCCTACTTCCTCTCTGCTGATAACTACAAACACACACACATATATCAGGTTGTGATGTAACAAAAACAAAAAGGAATTTCTGTACTCAGAAACAAAGTTTATAAAATTCAGGTTCTTTCAAACCAGGGATATCGATGATGAGGAATCTTGTACAATTCTATACAGTGCTGTTTTCACACTTCTGTTGTAATGATGGACTAAAGACACAATATGCTCACAGCGTCCATCACATATGAAAAATCCAACTCAAGGTACAGTGAGGGGAAAAAGTATTTGATCCCTGCTGATTTTGAACGTTTGTCCACTGAGAAAGAAATGATCAGTCCATCATGTTAATGGTAGGTGTATTTTAACAGTGAGAAACAGAATAACAAAAAAAAAAAACAGGAAAAACGCATGTCAAAAAAGTTATAAATTAATTTGCAGGTACATTAGTGAAATAAGTATTTGATCCCTTCAACTTAGTACTTGGTGGCAAAACCCTTGTTGGCAATCACAGAGGGCAGACGTTTCTTGTACTGTAGTTGGCCACCAGGTTTGCATTCATCTCAGGAGGGATTTTGTCCCACTCCTCTATGTAGATAATGTCCAAGTCATTAAGGTTTTGAGGCTGATGTTTGGCAACTCGAACCTTCAGCTCCCTCCCCGGTTTTTATATGGGATTAAGGTCTGGAAGACTGGCTAGGCTATTCCAGGACCTTAATGTTCTACTTCTTGAGCCACTCCTTTGTTGCCTTGGCTGGGTGTTTTGGGTCATTGTAATTCTGGAATACCCATCCACATCCCATTTTCAATGCCCTGGCTGAGGGAACGAGGTTCTCACCCAAGATTTAACGGTCCATCGTCCCTTTGATGCAGTGCAGTTGTCCTGTCCCCTTAGTAGAAAACACCCCCAGAACATAATGTTTCCACCTCCATGTTTGACGGTGGGGATGGTGTCCTTAGAGTCATAGGCATCATTCCTCCTCCAAACATGGCGAGTTGAGTTAATGCCAAAGAGCTTGATTTTGTTTCTCGTCTGACCACAACACTTTCACCCAGTTCTTCTCTGAATCCTTCAGATGCTCATTGGCGAACTTCAGACGGACCTGTGCATGTGCTTTTTTGAGCAGGGGGACCTTGCGGGCGCTGCAGGATTTTAGATCTTCATGGCGTAGAGTGTTACCAATTGTTTTTTTGGTGACTATGGTCCAAGCTGCCTTGACATTATTAACAAGATCCTCCCAAGTTGTTCTGGGCTGATTCCTCACCATTCTCATGATCACTGAAACTCCCCAAGGTGAGATCTTGCATGGAGCACCAGACAGAGGGAAACTGACAGTTAATTTTTGTTTCTTCCATTTGCAAATACTCGGACCAATTGTTATCTTCTTATCACCAAGCTGCTTGGCGATGGTCTTGTAGCCCATTCCAGCCTTGCGTAGGTCTACAATCTTGTCCCTGACATCCTTGGATGCCTCTTTGGTCTTGGCCATAGTGGAGAGTTTGGACTCTCATGGATTGATTGATTGCTTCTGTGGACAGGTGTCTTTTATACAGGTAACGAGCTGAGATTGGGAGCACTCCCTTTAAGAGAGTGCACCTAATCTCATCTCGTTACCTGTATAAAAGACACCAAGGAGCCAGAAATCTTGCTGATTGATAGGGGATCAAATACTTACTTCACTCATTGACCTGCAAATCAATTTATAACTTTTTTTAACATGCATTTTTCTTGTTGTTTTTTGTTATTCTGTCTCTTACTGTTAAATGTTTATTTGCAAAATCATATTCAGATTAGATTTTTGAAGAAATTCTTTAATTTACTTAATCAGATTAAAAGCGGTCGCTTAATCATATGTGGAGACTTTAATATGACTCTAAATTCCACAGTAGACGGAACATGCTCTAAAAATGATTCAGTAGATGTAAGTAATAGAATTTCCAAGCAGTTTGCCTCTGGAATTTTAAAACAAAATCTTTATGACTGCTGGATAACTCTTAAACCCAAAGTCAGGGAATATACTTATTTTTCAGGGAGACACAAATAGCTATTCTAGAATTGATTATTTTTTTGCAGCTGTGAATACTTTAAATTTGGTGGAATATATTGAGATAGGTAATATTAGTTGGTCAGATCATGCAATGTTAAGTATGACATTGACCGGTCTTCAGGATTCCAAAATATATAGATATTGGAAACTGGACTCGACATTAATAAATTCCCAGGAATTTGCAGGTAAATTGAGAGAGGACATAAATAGTTATTTTGATATTAATAAGGACTCTATATCCTCTTATACCACCTTGTGGTGTGCCCACATGGCTGTAGTTATGGATTTATTCTTTACTAGACTAGCCACATTGAGGAAAACCAGAGGGAAATCACTCAGAGAGCTATATACAAATTTAAATAAATTACAAAGTGTAAATAAAATATCACCAGATTTAAATATCAGTCTTCAGATTAAGAATATTAGACTACAGATCCAGGGAATCCTACAAAAACAAACGGATAGAATGATATTGCGATATCAACAGGATTATTATGCTCTGGGGAACAGGGACAGTAAATACCTGGCAAATAGAATTAAAAAACAAAGACTGAGTCCGAATATCAGTTCTTTGAGAAACAAAGATAATCAGAAAGTCTCAAACCCAAAGGATATAGGGAAGATATTTGAAAAATATTATAGTTCACTTTATAACCTAGAGACAGCAAAAACAATAGTAAAGTAGTAGAGACTTTCTTATCAGGTATAAATCTTCCAAATATATCAAAGGAAGATTTAAATGGACTAAACCAAGAGATCTCTCCAACAGAAGTTGTGTCTATTATAGCTGAACTGACTTTGAACAAAGCTCTGGGAGTTGATGGCTTTACAAATACATACTATAAGAAGTATTCCCAGATCCTAAGTCCACACCTGTCCAACATGTTTAATGAAATTAAAAACTCAGGATACATGCCTTTAGAGATGTCTGAGGTACAAATTATAAACATACTTAAGCAAGATAAAGACCCTGAGCTCTAGAAAAATTATAGGCTAATATCATTAGTAAATAATGATACAAAATTCTATGCTAAAATACTTGCATCCAAACTTAATAAATGTATCTCTAAACTAATAAACCTTGATCAGGTGGGGTACCTCCATAATAGACAGGGGCCTGATAATATAAGAAAACTCTTAGACCTGATTTTCCACGCTAAAAAGAATGGATCTTCCTTTTTAGCCCTGTCACTTGATGCTGAAAAGGTAATTGAAAGGTTAAATTGGAGTTTCATAGAGGCAGTGCTGGACAGGTTTGGACTGGGGGAGTTTGGGTCAAAAGCCATTAAGACTCTATATAGAAATTTGAGAGCCTTTGTTTCCGGAATAGATTATGAAACAAAGACATTTGGAATTACAAACGGCACAAGACAAGGGTGTCCGTTGTCACCCTAATATTTATATTGACCTTAGAACCACTTGACAAAATTATGAGATCTACACAAGTGATTAAAGGTATAGTGATGGGAGATAAGAAATATAAGGTCACAATGTATGCAGATGATTTTGTAGTTACACGTATTGAACCAGAAACATCTCTACAAGCTTTGCTGAATATTTTGGAGAATTATGGGAAACTGTCATACATTAAAATCAACAATTCCAAATTTGAAACCTTAAGGATTGGACTGACAAGGGAACAAACCACTAGATTAAAAAATATTTTTGACATTAGTTGGAATATTAACAGTATTAAACATTTTGGAATAACATTTTGTCCATTAGTCAATACAATTCTGAAAAATAATTTAATGACGGTATATGAACAGATTAGATGGAATTTGAAGGAGTGGAATTTGAATTATCTTTCTTGGTTGGGTAGAATTAATATAGTTAAAATGACAGAAATCCCGAAAATCATGTACAGTATATTTTGAGGTGTATACCTCAAGTATTGCCTAGGTACTTGCTATTCATGTTTCAGAGGGTGATAAATACATTTCTAAATAGAAGTAAAAACCCAGGCTTTGTTTGAACATCATTAAAAGAAGAGCAGAAAGAGGTGGCCTTGCTGCCCCATCTATCATAGATATACATACAGCAGTCATTTTAAACCACATATTGTTGTGGAATCTATCCATAAATCAACCTAGCTGGTATGTACTTGAAGCAGATATTATCGGCTTTCCAGTACATTTACTGCTATGGTTACGAAAGTTGGCAAAAAATCTAGTCTTAAGAATTCCTAAAGGGATTTGATCCTTTTAATTTTTTGTTATCATAATAGAGACAGGATAGATTTAGCAAAACACCCTTCTCTTTTATCCCCGGAGGATACATTACAATATAGAAAGCATAATATTGATTTGAAAAGGTGGAAAGATGGCAGAAAAAAAACCATAGGAGCTTTGGACAAAACATTTAAATAGGTTTCAATGATCTGGGTTGACTTGGTTAGATTTTTTAAACCATTAAAAGTGAATATAAAAGATAATTAAAAAAATAAATAAATAAAAGGGTTGGGATTTCAACTGGATAACTATAGGGACCCTTCTCGTTTAGAACAAATCCTAACAAAAAATAGTGATCTACATGTTATTGCAAGGTGCAGTAAGATCATTAGAACCATAGATGAAGCAAATAAGACCATTACGATGATTAAATGGGAGAGAGACCTAAGATTGAACTTATCTTTAGAAGAATGAAATAAGGCATGCACGCTAGTTAAGAAAACATCCCTATGTTCATCTTACAGGGAGTTATATGTCAAACTTGTTCAGAGGTGGTATATCGTACCTACAACTCTGAATAAGTTTAATAATAACAATAAAGATTTATGTTGTAGGGGTTGTGGGGAGAGGGGTTCCCAAGTTCATCAGTGATGGCTTTGTCCACTAGTTCAAGATTTTTGGAAACTCTCTCTGTTGAAAATTTTGGATATAGCTAAAATGATTATTCCTCTTAACCCAGAAATATTTCTATTGCACATGATACCAGATCAAATCCCATTGCCTCTTAGATATTTCATATCTCATATATTATTAATCCTGAAATGGATGCTGTTAAAAGTATGGAAGTCGGATTGAATGCCTTGTTGGAATGAGGTAGAAAGACTCTTAGATAGAGATAGAGAAATGTAGACAGCGTTTCGTCGTCTTAACCAGAGTTCATTAGTGGTGCCTTTGTCCACTAGTTCAGGATTTTTGGAAACTCTCTCTGTTGAAAATATTGGATATAGCTAAAATGATTATTCCTCTTAACCCAGAAATAGCTAAAATGATTATTCCTCTTAATTTTGGATATAGCTAAAATGATTATTCCTCTTAACCCAGAAATATTTCTATTGCACATGATACCAGTTCAAATCCCATTGCCTCTTAGATATTTCATATCTCATATATTATTAATCCTGAAATGGATGCTGTTAAAAGTATGGAAGTCGGATTGAATGCCTTGTTGGAATGAGGTAGAAAGACTCTTAGATAGAGATAGAGAAATGTAGACGGGGCTTCGTCGTCTTAACCAGAGTAGGATGTATCCTAAGGAAAAATGGTTACCATGGGACCAACAATAATAGAATATCTTATTATCCCCTATACTACCTTGTGGATTTGCTTCCGCCTATTAAATTTTATTGATAGAATATGTCTCTCCAAGAAAATTAAATGTACTGTAAGGATGTATATTTGTGTATGTTTTGTATGCAATGGAAAAAATAAAAACCTTCTAAACGGTAGATCAGTATGGAAACCAATATCTTGCAGGTTGTAGGCTGGACAGATTGTTATAAACCCAGAGTATGCATCAAGAATAACTTTTTGTTCTAATTGGGAGAGCTTAATATTCACCCAGGTATTGGAGTCTCCAAAGATAAGCAACCTGGAATGGTCTAGCATTAGTATAGCCACTGTGACAGAGTGCACGGGCCACAGATATTGGACATCTCTATTTTTTCCCAGGAGGACTGAAAGATTTACCCCTGCAGCAACTGATTGCACCAGCGGCAGATAGCCTTTTTAAAACAGCTAACTTCATTTGCAAAGGGTGGATTAACTAATTGGACAGTCAGGCTGTGCTGGAGAGAGAAAGTTAGACGGACACACAGCTGTGTGGACCTGTGGAGCAATTTGCAGAAGAATGAAAAATTGGACTTCTGAGGGATACAGGCCAGTGATTATTAACTATTAGACTGTTTATGTTTTGTTTTTGCTCCATCCAGGTTTAGCCTGTGTAAGCTCTTTAAATAAAGGATCTATCTAACAGTGAAGTTAATGCTCTGATGAGGCCTGTTATTTTGTTTTTGTTTGTATAGTTGTATATATTATAACAATTGTAATGTATTCTATATACAAATTAGAAAAAGCATTAAAACCTCCTGTAATTGTCTTCCTCCATCAAAAGTGCAGGAAACAAAGGGCGCAAACCAAGCAGAGACTTATAGCTTGTCACACCACCTGCTATTCAAGAAATAGTTTTCTATCTCCAGAGTATTGGTAGGCTTTGAGGTTTCTCAACCCAAGTCCTGTAGCATTTATTGCTACAGGACTGGGGTTGAGAAACCTAAAGTTGTTCAGTGGAAAATCCCCTAAAAATCATACTTTTTTGGAGGATACCTTTACTATTCCCTCTTTAGTTTCCGTGTTGATTAATGGGGTATTGGATAATTGGCAAGTACAGCTGTTTCTAAGATATGGCCTGAGTTTCTATCTATCCATGTTTTAGTGATACACATTATGTCTGTTGAAATAACCAGTTCTGTCATGATAGCAGTTTTGTTCATTATAGACCTTGCATTGCACAATACTGTTCTGATGCTATATCATCCAGGGGAGTAGAATGCTTGGTCTCTATATCTGGACCATGTTGTCTGTAGAGAGGAAGCACATATTAAGAGCTTTTTCTGATTCTAAGTACCCCTTGATTGATATTTGTTACCACTTCTATACATTTATTTTCTGGAGATGGTAAGCTGGATTATAATGTACTTTTGGATGTCGGGACAGCCATAATTTTCTCTGTATCTGTCCACCTCTGCACCCCTATGATTTTTTAAAGATACTATGAGAATTCAAAATGACAACTTGTGACTGTGTAATAAGATTAGTAGACTAGGGATGACAGAGAGCATGCAAGAGGACAAACTAATAGTTTGGTTAAACTTTGAAAGTGTTTGCAGTAGCACCTCTAGGTCATAAATGTGAAAATATTTTCAAGTGGAGAATCATTAAGATGCAAAGGCAGACATTGTTTGCTACATGCTGGTATATGAAACAATCTTATACCTGACTAGAGACCTGATTGACAACTTGTTGCAATTTTATATAAATCCTGCTATTAGCAGGAGAGTCTTATTTTTACAAGTACGTTAAGCTAGAATGAAGCCCAGTTGCACCAAGTCATGTATCAACCCTGTGCCACTGAAGGTATAATCATGTCCCCCTCAGTTTGAGCCTCTAGACTAACAAGTAAATTGTACTTAGGTTATAACAGGTGATTTAGTATGCTATGGGAGAGAGATTCTTTAATTGTAATGGTATATTGTATACAATGTCATTAATATTAGCATTTCATGTTAACACAACAAGTAGCGGTGTATATGGGCTTTTTTTGTGTGTAAGTTGTATTAAATGAGGTACAGTCTCCCTAGGGCTTGACTGAGCGCCCCTTGACCCAGCAGGGCCTGGGGGAGTTTGATTGGCTTGAGGAGCAGCGCCTGGACATGGGCGGGGCAGAGACGCGCGGCTTGGCTCTCCATTTGCTCATTCTGTGGCCAACCCCTGTGCAGATTGCACGCAGAGCTCTATAATCTGGACCCATGTGGCAGAGAAGTGGATCCTCCTCTGTTGTGTGTCCTGTCTGTCTTGTGTGCTGAGTGGCGTGTGATTGTGTTTTTGTGTATCTTCCTGGTTGTCTGTTGTTTTCTGTCTTGTCTATTTGCCTCTAAGTCCTTAACTTTTTCCCCTGCAATACACCACCATTTTATCTTCAGTATATTTTGTTATTTTGGCTTTCCTCCAAGTTGCTGCAGCTACCGCTATAGTCATTGCAGCTCCTAGTTTTTAGGGCTGCTTTCTTACCATTACTCTGTAATTCAGTGTTCCCTACCCCCCTCCATTTCTCCCTCATTTTAGTAATTATGCTGCAGCTACTCTCCTGTTAGTACCCCCATTACTAGTTTCTTTATAAGTTAGCTTTTATTGGGCTATGTCATTTAAATGAATGCAGCAGAGGTAGCCTTATGGAGGTGGTCCGCTCCAAGGCAAAGTGTCATGAAGTGAAGTTGTTAGAGGACCACCTGTGTAACCCCCAAAACACAGCTGGATTTGATTTTCCGGTGGCCACCCAGACTCAGCTTGATGTGCCTGTTAGCCTGGGGGACTCCGTCGAGTCATGCTTCTCTTGCAGGCCTGCGCTGCAGCGTGATACCAGAGCTTGCAGCCTGCAGGGAGGAGGTGAAAAGAGTCACGTGAGGGGGCAGATGTTGGCTTAGAGCCCCAGTAGCCAACACTTACTAGGCAGAAGAGGGTAGAGCAGACATGTGATGCAGGTGTGGGCCCCTCCTTGCAGCCCGCACCTTCCAAGACACCTTTGAGCCAAGTAATTATTGCGGATACACTCCCTTGTGCTAACTCACACCCTCGCCCAAGGGGCAGTAAGGGTAACAGCAAACTTGGAACTCTACACAGATGCGTCAGGAGCGCACATACTCGGAGCACACTTTAGAGGGTGTTGATGTGCAGCAGGATGGCCAGAGGAATGATGGGTCAAACAAAAAACCTGGCCTTCCTTGAATTATTCCCCATAGTGGTTGCACTGCACATATGGGGCAATTGCCTAAAGGACTGCCAGATTGTCTTTCCTACAGACAACATGGCAGTCGTGCATGCGATAAACAACACAACATCGTCATCTGTAATATGCCTGATATAGCATCTAGTCTTAGGCTGGCCTAACTTGAATGTATGGTGCAGGGCAAGGCATGTTCCCGGCTTTAAGAATGAAATAGCAGATGCACTCTCTCGTTTCCAGTGGGATCTCTTCAGGCTACTAGCCCCTGGGACACAGAGGTAGGGCAAAAGTATCCCTCATCAGCTTTGGAAGCTTGGAGCAGAGAGATAGCGGCATTGGTAAGACGATCTTTGGCACCGGCAACATTGAATGCGTACAGGAGAGTATGGGTAAAGTGGAAAGAAATGGTGGCTTTTACTGGTGGTGCCGGATTCAAGGAGAAGATGTTGGGCATCTTACTGTGGTTTTTGCTAAGATGCAAGGAGGAGGGTTGCTCAGCAGCTTCCATGGGACATGAGGTCACAGCCCTAGCTTTCATGTTCCAGCTAACTGGGTTAAGAGACTGGGTTAAGAAGTTTATTATCAGGCGTGTGGTCCGTGGAATGCTTAAGGGCTAGTGCACCAGGGATAAGAGGTGCTCAATCACGTTTTCACTCCTATAACGTTTATCAGAAGTTCTGATTATAGTGTGTATTTCGGCATATGAGACCCTGCCTTTCCGGATAGCCTTCTCCCTAGCATTTATTGGAGCATTTCAGGTTGGGCAGCTGGTTGCAGCTTGCAGGCACATGTCAGGGAATACAAATAGTGGATGTGTGTCTTCAAGGTGACAAGGTGATAATATGCTCAGGAGAAACTGAAAACAGATCAAGAAGGGAAAGGAAAGGAGGTGATCCTACAAAGAGTTGAAACTGATTGTTGCCCTCCATAATGCATTGGGCAGTATTTACGGCAGTATCCAAATTGTTCCAGTTTTCCAAGAATTTTAAAATATGCTTGCAGTGCCTATGGGTGGACCAGGCTGATTTTGTTACACACTCGTACAGAATCGGTATAGCCAAAGGTGGCACAGCTGGGGTTGCCTTAGGAAGTAATCAAGAGAATTGGGAGATAGGAATTGGGGCATTTTTAGAGCTATGTCAGACTGGCATCTGCAGTGAACTAATGACACTCTATGTTCCTTTACAGGCCCGAAGAAGCGGCTTGGAATCATTGGCCACTCTTATGTCTATTGCGATCATTGGTTCGCCGCGGTTACACAGGATGACCAGCTGCTGGGTATACCAAAGGATGACCTACAGGTGCAGTGGTGTGGTGTCCGAGGTTTACATTGGTCACAGGGGAATGGCTTAATAGAGAACAATACTCACAGTTATGGAAGCCCAAGCATTCTATTAATTTATGCAGGGAGCAACAATCTGGGAGTGGTTCCCATGAAAAGACTGGTTATGGACATGAAGAATGATAATCATAAGAATGAAAAGAAAGTTTGATGGAGTATTTGTAATATGGTCTGAGATGATCAAGAGGAGGTCACTGAGAAGCGTCAGAAAACCTGTTGGCGTAGATGGTTAGCTTTATCAACAAATTGGGCTTTGTGGCGCTTTGCCATCATGAATTTGCGGATAAGAATGCAGCAAGCCATGGCTAGTATGGGGGGATCACAGCCACATCAGGCATCCCATCTCTGCTCTGTGGCAGGTGGGGGAGTTGGTCAGGTCAAGGGGTAGAAAGGGGCCTTGTCCAACCCGCCACTTGTCACTTGTCTTGGCCAACCACCCCTGTGTCTTTTCCCCACCTCTCTCTCCTCTGTGTCTCCTTCCCCCTCCACTGTGTCTCCTTTCTCCCTCTCCCTTTCCTGCACCTCCTTTCACCCTCTCCCTTTCCTCTTCTCCCTCCCCTGTGTCTCCTTTCCCCTCCTCTCCCTCTCCTGTACCTCATTTGCCCCTCTCCCTTTCCCCTTCTCCCTCCCCTGTGCCTCCTTTCCCCCTCTCCCTCCGCTGTGTCTCCTTTCCCCTCCTCTCCCTCTCCTGTACCTCCTTTCCACCTCTCCATTTCCCCCCTCTCCCTCCCCTTTGCCTCCTTTCCCCCTCTCCCTCCCCTGTGTCTCCTTTCCCCTCCCCTCCCTCTCCTGTACCTCCTTTCCCTCTCTCCATTTCCCGCCTCTCCCTCCCCTGTGTCTCCTTTTCCCCCCTCTCCCGTTTTCCCCTCTTGTATCCTTTCCCCCTCTCCCTTCCCCCTCTCTTGTATCCTTTCCCCCCTTGTGTCTCCTTTCCCCCTCTCCCTTTCCCCCCTCTTGTATCCTTTCCCCCCTTGTGTCTCCTTACCCCCTCTCCCTTTCCCCCTCTTGTCTCCGTCCCTTTCCCTCCCTTGTATGTTACGCAATGTATGAAGCCATTCTAATCCAGTCCTCCTTCAATTTCCTCATAACTTAGGAAAACATATCAATACTGTTCTCACACTGCTCTCCAGCCCTAATGTGTACATGCACCCTGCTAGATACTCTGTGTCTGAAGATCAGTAGTCTCCATGTAGCACTGCTGCAGAACACTACCCAGGTTATCACCCCTCTACCTATCACCCCTTACTCCCTATAAAACCAGGGATTCACGGGTTTCCAATCCCTCTCTAAAATCTGATTCCCACATATACTTATATCAATGGGGGTCTATATAGAATTTAACCCCTGCCATAATAATCCTAAAAATTAATCTCCACCATGGGGGTCCAAAATATACCCTGGCACTCAGAATTAACCCTAATGCCATGGAAGCCCTGTATGGACCTCTGTGGCATATTAACAATATTCATGCACCCATTGGGTCCTGTAATATTAACCCTACGGTATGCTATGGAGGTCCTTAAAGAACCTCTGTGGCATCTACAAGTTAAGCTCATACCATGGGGGTCATCAAAGGCTCACCATGGTACTTAAACAGTAACCCCTAATACCATGGAGGTTCAACTAATTACATAACTAAAAAGAATTATAATAATAATAATAATTAAACCTGTACAGGAAAATATTTCATACTTACCTACCATTCTATGCCCTCCAGGTATGATCAGTGATGCCCACATGCTTAGTCTTCTGTCCCAGATAATCAGGTCTATCCATGTTGACAGAAGTATCTGGTCCTTTTCAAACTTTATTGAAGCCAGTGCTCATCATCTTCTGGCCCACTGCATTGGGCCTTCACCTGAAAAGAAAACATTGTTGTTGCAAAAGTAGTTTACATATGGATAAATAGTATATTCTTAAATGTTGCAGCACCAATTGTATCATGCAACCTTTAAAAACAGTTTTTTTCAATGCATAAGTGTCTGCCATACAGTCTAATCTAGGAAATGCTCACTCACATGCACACGTTACACAAACAATTATATACACTGGACTAAACAGAATAGACAATAGGCTGAATTGAGTATATAGACAGTTCAATCAAATAGCTTAATCTGATGGGCAAGGACAGTATCTTCTCTATCTGCAGTACTGAAATAGACTGAATTGTGCTATCAGTGTTTACAAAATCGTTTTCTGCAGAAAGCAGTGCATCCTAGACAACATAAAATAAAATGCCTGTTTTACTTCAATAACTGATTTAAAGCCCACTCTCTATAAGTATTAGAAAATAATCTGACTACACAGTGGAGGTTTTACAAAGTGCAGGGTGGATAAAACATTTAAAGAAATTCAAGAGTTTCAGAAACTAGTTTTCCGTGGGCTCTTAATGAATGCAAAAGTAGCAAATATGTTTCCACTGTACCAAGATGTTATAAAGGTAGGTTGGATCCCCATACATACTATTCGAGGAATACAGTATAACACTGGCCTTAAAGAAATCTTCATTATCTGCCATTCCAATGATAATGTGCAAACAAGACATCTTGAGAGAAATATTTTGTTATCATGGAACAGACAAATTAAGAATTTAGACTTCTAAGGGACATTCACAAATGAGGCTATGCTATGGTGGACAGTCAATAGACATCTAATTGTGGGCTGGAGCTAGGGCTCCCCCTCAGTATTGATGCAAGTAAGATATGTTTGGTTTACAAATATTTTCAAGGCAATAGGTCTATTCAATAGAGAAGTTGCTCTTCAAATATTGTAGCATATTAACAGGCTATACTACAGTAGCACAAGTTATTAAGGAATATTCTGTCAACCCCCATCTCCTGCCCCTTCCTATCTCACAACTGATGACCAGCCACTTTAAAAATGAAACTGAAAACATCAAACAAATGCCCCTCCCAGCGTGGCCTAACTCACCCACTCAACAAACAGACAACACCCAGCCTTTACCCTTCCCCAATCCCTCCTCCACTATGGATTCCTTTGACCCTGTAACTGAGGATGAAGAATCTCCTTTTCTATCAACCTCTCACCTTACAACTTGTCCCTGTGATCCTATTCCATCACAGCTAATTCCTCCCCTGTCTACCACACTTATCCTAGCTCTCACACTATCTATTCAACCTTTCCCTAAACACTAGCAAATTTCCATTCTCTTTAGAACATGCCACAATTACACCCATTCTTAAGAAATCCTCATCTGATCCAGCTTTTGTTTCCAACTATCACCCAATCTCTACTTCCCCTGGTTTCAAAAATGCTTGAGTGGCTCCTATTCCCTTCTTGACTCTATCAATCTGGCTTTCGGGGCCCAACACTCTACAGAAACAGTCCTTACAATGATTTACGAATTGCCAAGCCAAAGGGTCACTTTTCTATTGTAATTCTCCTGGACCTCTCTGCTGCCTTCAATACAGTCAACCACCCCATTCTAATCCAAACTCTCCTCTCTCTTGGCATCCGTGACACAGCTCTCTCATGATTCACTTCTTACTTAGAAGATCATACATTAAGTGTCTCTATGCCTAGCCTGACAGCCCCAGTATATCTAAAGCCTTTGACAAAGGCACTTGTGTGGCGAAACAGCCGTAAAGCTAGGCATTCTTTGGCTCATATTGTCCACATCCTTTTTTGTATAAGCTAATCACCACTTGTGAGGTTCCCTCATTTGGGCATGGGGGTTTATGACTATTTGGTCTCCCATGTTTGTTAAAGACTATAAGAGTATCTGTGATAGTAATCATAGGTTTGGATGATGAGCCTGTTTGATATATCTTTATGATGTTGTTTTTATTATTAGAGTGACCTATTTTGTTTTTGTGGGTATATTTTTATACGTAATAGGTATTGGGGTTCTCTTTTTCTTACCTATTATAGAGAACTAGTTTTAGGAGCATCTCTATGAGAGCCCCTATATAAGAAGGATCTAATAAGGTCATATGCCAGCTCTTGTTGCTTTCCTTTTTTGTTGAGAATCTCTTCCTGGTATCTTAGTTGGGTCACTCTATTTTTTAGGTGGCTTAAATTTGTTTAATAAAGGTTTATTCTAGCACACCTTTCCCGTTTATTGATTTTTACTGTTGATTCAGCTTGTAGGTGTAATGCACCAATAGGGAAATATTTAATACAACTGCCTCTCTAGCATATCCTCCTGGATGTCTGCCCATCATCTCAAACTCAGCATGCCAAAGACTGAACTCCTTATTTTTCCCACCCTCTACTACAGCTCTCACTCCTCAAATATTTCTCACTTTTGACAATGCCATTATCACTCCCACTTCCCAGGCCCATTGTTTTGGGGTTCTACTAGACCCTGTCCTCTCTTTTATTCCTCATATACAATCAATAACTAAATCTTGTCAGTTTCACCTAGAAAACATTTCCAAAATTCTTCACTATCTTACACAAGACACAGCTAAAATTCTAATACATTCTCTCATCATATCTCGACTCGACAACTGCAATTCGCTCATTGCTGGCTTCCCCATCTCTTGTCTGTCTCCCCTCCAATCCATAATGAAAGCCTCCGCTAGACTCAGCTACCATACTAACCACTCAGTGAATTCAGCTCCTTTCTGTGAAGAACTCCACGTGCTTCCTATAGCCTCCAGAATCAAATTTAAAAGCATGACCTAACCTATAAACCTCTCAACAATTCTGCTAATGACCTTCTTCTTTCCTCCTCTCTTATCACCTCATCTCACACCTTCAAGACTTTTTTCGTGCTTTCCCTACTCTTTGGAACGCCTTCCTTCACTCCACTAGACTATCTTCCTGCCTAAAAACCTTTAAGAAATCACAAAAAATGCATCTATTTAAAAAAGCTTATCACCTTCAGCCTTAATATGCATAACTGCACACTCCACAGCTTATTATCAGCTTGATTGAACCAATTGCTTTCACACTGCCATCTTGCATCTATCACCCAAACCCTTTAGATTGTAAGCTTGCGAGTTTTCAATTTGTTTTTCGATGCTTTGGAAACAAGCACTATGTACATTTGATTTTAAGCTCAAAAACAGGGACCTCCATTCTTTCCAATATGTTATTTTTGTTTTTGCCATGTACTTAACGCCTGTATAGCACTCCAAAATATGTTGTGGCATTACAAATCACATATATAGTTGTGAGCATACAAGCCGTTGCTCACACTTGCGGGCTCGCACAGCGAGCCCGCAAGAACTGCGTCTCAAAGCGAGGGACGCAGTTCCCCGCAAATGCGGGTCCTTGCGTAGCGAGGCGAGCCATTAAACCCACCTCGAAACCGACCATAACGTAACAAACACCCACACTCATGAAAAATGGCGGAACTGCGCGCACCTAAAAACAGTCAAAACACACCAAATACTCACAAAAAAACATATAAAGCTTACCCATAGCCAGGGGGGGGGGCACCCAAGACCTCTGAAAGTGAACCCCCGTTGCAATCAAAATGCAAAATTCTCGCGTTACAGGTCCTTAAAGGACCGTAAAGGTCTTTAAAGGACCCGTTGTAAAAGAAAAAATATATACACTGTAACCCTGTTAATCATGGGGGTTAATACAGACCCCCATAAAACCCTCATTAACCCTGTCACTCATGGGGGTCAATATAGACCCCCATAAGCCCTTCATTAACCCTGTCACTCATGGGGGTCAATACAGACCCCCATAACCCCATCATTAACCCTGTCACTCATGGGGGTCAATAGAGACCCCATAAGCCCGTCATTAAGCCTGTCACTCATGGGGGTCAATACAGACCCCCATAAGCCCTTTATTAACCCTGTCACTCATGGGGGTCAATACAGACCCCCACAAGCCTCTATTTAACCCCATCAGTCCCATAAGGGTATATTAACACCATTATGGGCCTGTTACAACACTACATTAACCACATAAGTGCCATGATGGTCCTCAAGAACCATCATTACACTAAGTATAAACACTATACTGCACTATACCACCCCCAATAAAACATTAAAGATCAACTAAACACCCTCTACACTAACCTATTAACATCTGCACTACCTACCCCCTATTAACCCCCACCACTTTACAGGGGAAAAAAAGCCTAGTCACAAAAAAAATCTACATTACATGAAATAAAAAACCTAAATCACAAAAAATAAAAAAGGAACATTACAGAAAATAAAAAAAAAAACGTTACAACCCCCCCCCCTCACTACAGAAAAAAAAACACACCTAAAAAGGAAATACATATAATACAAATACATACAATACAAATACATACAATTTCAATACAATACACCCCTATCTAATATACATCACACAATCTATCTAAATAAATAGCATAATCTAATATAAATGCTATCTATATAATACATTCACAATCTATCTAAATAAATAACATAATCTAATATACATCCTATCTATATAATGATACATCCCCAATCTATCTAAATAAATACCACAATCTATCTACAATACATCCTATGCTATCTATATAAAACGCATACCCCTAGCTAACATACAATAAATGCTATCTATATATTAACTAATCTAAGTCTAAACTAAAATAAAATAATTAAGACCACTTACCTTTGCAGATGTCCATTGAGATCAGCCATCTACGGAAAAAAAAAAATTAGTGCAACACGTTTACAGTTCTAAAATAAACATTCTATACATTCTATACATTCTAAATATTCTACTCAGCTTTCCGGCATGTCCCCTCCTTATTCTTTGAATCCTTCTCCGGCGCGGCACCTGTTAAAAAAACACAACATTAATACACATACATCAAAATAAAAGAAACATAATCTACATTCTACTTACCTCCCCGCGATGTCTCCGGCCTCCTCCGGATCCTCTTCTGCCACGCCCTGTAAAAAAATATATATATATATACTTACATCCGCACTCCCGGGCATCCCCGACGCTAATGAGGCTCCAGGAGACTGTTCCGGAAGAAAATAAGCAATGGCGCCTTCTGATTGGTTGAAAACAATGTCTATCAAATTCACCCAATCAGGAGGCGCCAATGTGTGAACCAATCACAAACGGATACACCTTAAAATCCCACTCTGATTTGATAATGCACCTGTCAATTTTTATTTAAACCAATCACAAGGCGCAGATGCCTTCAGCCAATCACAATGGAATACACCCCCACAGGGTGATTGGTTGGAGCCTCTGCTCATTCTGATTGGTTGCACTGACAATAGCCAATCACAATGGAATACACCCTCACGTACTGATTGGCGAAGGATTCTCATTAGCTACTGTTAATATCAATCAATATTACAGCCAATGGGAAGGCGCAGATGTCTTCACCAATCAGTACGTGGGGGTATATTCCATTGTGATTGGCTGATGGCAATAAAGCCTTAGGATTGGTTCAAATAAAGATTGACAGGTGTGTTATCCAATCACTGTTGTATTTTGGGGTGTATACTTTTTTCATTGGTTCACAAATGGGGTCTTCTCATTGGCTGAATTTGATAGACAGCCTTTTCAGCCAATCAGAAGCCGCCATTGCCAATTTTATTCTTGAACACTCCATAGGAAGGTCATTAGCGTCGGAGACATCCGCCAGGGGGGATGTGTGTCGCTTTTTTTTTTTCTTCATGCGTGGATTCTTCCGGAGAAGACGAGGAGGCCAGAGACATCGCGGAAAGGTAAGTATAATGTAGATTGTGTTTATTTAAATTTGGTTTATGTTTACTAATGTATCGTCGGACAAGACGCAAACATGGACGACGGAACATGGAGGACGTGACATGCTGGGACGTGACATGCTGGGACGGGACATTCTGGAAAGGTGAGAATAATATTTAGAATATTTAGAATGTTTAGAATGTTTAGGTATTTCATGTAAATGTGTTGTATTAATTTTTTTAATCTTTTTTACTGTAGGTTGCTGATCTGAAGAAACATCTAAAAGGTAAGTGGTCTTAATTATTTTATTGTAGCTTACAATTAGGGCAGATTAGGGCAGATATAGATATATAGATAGCATGTATTGTATATTAGATAGATAGGGGGATGTATTATTAGATAGTATTGTATATTAGATAGTGGGATGTATATTACATTATATAGTGGCATGTATATTAGATAGTGGCATGTATATTAGATACTGGCATGTATATTAGATAGTGGTGTATTGTATTTAATTGAATTGTATTTAATTGAATTGTGTTGTATTGTATTTTATTGTGTTGTATTGTATTATATGTATGTATTATATGTATTTCATTTTCAGGTGTGTAATTTTTTTTTAAATTTTGTAGAGAGGGGGGGTTGTAATGTATTTTGTTATTTTCTGTAATGTTCCTTTTTTATTTTTTGTGATTTTAGTTTTTCTTATTTCTTATGTAGATTTCTGCTTTTTGAGGAATTTAGTTACTTGAGGCACACAGTACACTCACATTGTATGACAAACAGAATTTCAACACTTTCTTTTATTGTCCGTCATTTTTTGACGGGCAAGTCGCTAGTAATAATAATAAAATTAATAATGCACCGGTCATTGGCAGACAACATGACTGATACAGATGCATTCCTGCACAATGGCTAACAGGGAAAAGACCCTAGACCAGTTTATGAGGAGAACGTTATTTTGCTCTATAATCCATTTTACATTGGCATGATGATCAAGGCAGCTGCCTAGGGGTGCATAACAATACATCTACATTTCAGTTTGTTTATGTATTACACATAGACCCTGCCTACTCTAGCTAGGTGTAATGAGCTTGTTCTTTATTTGGGGTATAGGAGGTGGATGTGATCTACAATTCAGCCCTCTAATATCCGGTTAGGAAGTAAAAAAATGTGTCTCATGCCCTTAACTGTAATTGGAATTATGCATTGTATTGTGAGTTAAATAAGCAAGCCTAATATTTTTTCTACTGTTATTTTTTTTCTTGGCACCTGAATATATTTGAATATCCACATTTTCCCTTTCCCAGCCCACTGTTCCTTTTATCTCAGAGAGAGGATTTCTTTACATGTGTTTTTTCTTTACACATGTCATTACACTACTTCCCTTAAAAAATATATATATATAGAAAAAGTAATTTTAAGAAACTTAATTCAGCACAATTTGAACCACATCACTGTGACAATCTCATAAATTTTGAAGTACTTTTGGAATTTTTAAAATATATGAATTTTTCACTGAGAAATCAAATCAAATAAAATCTGTGTTTACTTGTATAACTGACTGCCCACAGACTGATTCACGACTGCTTCATTACTACAACCAATCAGGTTGCATGGACATGTCTCTGATTCAGGTCAATAATAGGGGTTTTGTCAGACTGCTTATATTTCAAGTTTATAGGGAAGATGTTCAGTTTTAACTTACAAAAAAATCTGGTTTCTGCTTTCTTGCCTCTCTTGAATTTGAGCATTGCAGACTAACGCAGGGGAGGTCAGTGCTCTGTGATCTGTGCAGTGCGGGTGCTCAGTGCAGCTCCTTGCAAAAATGTAACTTTTACCATGTTTATCTATACATGCATGGAATACTAGACTCACCTAAATAGTAAAACTATGTGGTAACTGGTCAGTGCAGTATAAATTGAGTCCAGGTGAAATCTGCCCTATCAATCATAGCCTTCCCCATACACACTTACAGCATGTGCATGCACTCTGCAATCTGTTTTTACCCATGCAGCAGCCATCAGGCAGAATATACCTGTATGCAAGCAGAGATTGAAAACTTAAAAAAGCGCAAGTATGAAGAGCACCAGATCTAATGAAGTGGGCATGCCAAAGCCGAGAAGACACCCAGCCGTGGATGTGTCTGGATGAGAAAGGAAAGCCTGCTGCTGCAAAGAATAGTTCAGTATAGGAACCTGGAATGTTATAACTATGAACCAAGGCAAACTGAAAATGATCAACCATGGGATAACAAGGTTAAACATTGATATTCTGGGAATTCTGCAAAGTAGTTACAACTCAATAAATGACTGATTGATTACTATTCAAATTAATTTAACATCACAGAGATCCATGTCTATGCTTCAATCATGGAGGCTGAAGGGGCTGAATTTTTCCAATTCTACGAAGAGATTCAACACCTCATATAACACCAAGAAAAGATCTCTTGTCATAGAAGATTGGGATGATAAAGTACAAAATGAAGCAGGTCAGAGATTAGTAGAAAGCAAGAGAGTTCCAGAAACACATTTACCTCTGCTTCATAGACTATTATAAAACCTTTGACTGTGTGAATCAAAACAAAATATGACAAGTTCTTAAAGAGATGGGAGTACCAGATCATCTCATCCGCCTCCTGAGGAAGCTGTATGTGGACTAAGAAGCCACAGTCAGAACTGAAACTGGAGCAACCTAATGGTTCAAGATCGGAAAAGAAATGTGACAAGGTTGTACTGTATATTGTTACCTTATTTAGTCAACTTCTACAAAGAGTTCATCATGAGTAAGACAGAGCTGGATGAATCCAAAGCCGGAATCAATATTGCTGGAAGAAATTTCAACAACCACAGATATGCAAATGCTACTACTGTGATGGTGAAAGTGAGGAGGAATTAAATGATTGATGATGGTGAAAAAAGAAAGTGCAAACACTGGCCTGCTGCTCAATGTTAAAAAGACGAAGATCATGGCAAACTTGGATTTCAGTTCCTGACAAATAGGTGGGGAACAAGAGGGGACAGTGACAGATTTTCTTTTCCTGGGATCCATGAAATTAAAACGTGTTTGCTTCTGGGGAAGGAAAGTTATGGCAAGTTTGAACAAGCACCTGCAAAGTAAATATGTCACACTATCACCAAAGGTCTTCATAGTTAGAACTACGGTATTCCCAGTAGTAACATACGTATGTGAGAGCTGGACTATAAAGAAGACTGAGCACAGTAGAACTGATGCATTTGAGTTGTGATGTTGGAGAAAACCATTGTCCATTGGACTGCAAGAAGATCCAATAAATCAATACTACAGGAAAGTGATGAGCACCTCTGACTTAGTTGTTTTCTACAGGAAATCAAGACACATTTTTCACTGGAAGTTTTGATCATAAGGCTGAATGTCAAATATTTTGGCCATATCATGAGAAGACAGGATTACCTAGAGAGGACTCTGATGCTTGCAAAGATTGAAGGCAAACAAAGGGGCGGCAGAAACGGAGATGAATAGATTCGGTAATTGAAGCAATGAACATGAGCTTAACAGAGCTCAGAGAGGCAGTGGCTGACAGATGTGCCTGGCTTTCTGCTGTACATTGTCACGGAGAGTCAGACACAACTGAATGACTAAACAACAACTAATGACCCTTTAAAAAAGTAAATAATGTGATACATAGAACAAAATATGTTGGTACCAACAGCATGCTAACTAATTGAAATGTTAATTAACAAATAGATTATAAATCATGTGTGATGTATGTGCCAATGACGGAATGACATAGTTACATAGTTGTATATATATAGTAAATAAATAGTAAATTTGTGTTAACATTTCAACGTCCTACTCAGAATTCTGAGAAATACAATTATTGCACTGTATTCTGGGAACCTTCAATTACTATGTAACTATGTAAAAATGACATGCAAATGTCCCCAAAAAAGGCTTTGCTCTTTAATCCAAAAAACATTGTCCATTTTTAGGCATACGCTATTGAGGATAATGCCAAGATATTCTAGTTCATGGCTAGGTCCTTCATTCTTGTCAGGAGAGTATGGAATATAAGAGACTAGAGCAATTGGCATTTGGAGGTTCGATGAATAAAAAATCATCAAGGTAGTGAATGACGTTAGGGAACTTAAGGAAGTTCAAGATGACCCAGCATAGAGCTAAATTGTCGAAGAATTGTCGAAGCTCTTTGGGCTGCACTTAGATTCAAATGTTAATTTTAAGAAAACTTTTGATGGGTTTGGCAGAAATCCAGTTTTTTGCTCCTTTGCCTCTCTGGAATTTCAGCAATGCAGACCAGTGATCTGCTCTAGTGGTGCTCTTTGTAGTGATGAAAACAAAAACAAAAATAACCCTTAACAAATCTATCTGTGCAGGCATGAAATACTGACTCATCTAAACAGGTCAGCTATGGGTTAACTGGTCAGTGCAGTGTAACCTGAGTCCAGGGTAAAGCTGCTATCAGTCATAATCATTCACACAGAGAATCACCACAGTCCTGCGCTCGGGCTACACTGAGCAATCTGTTATTACTCATGCAACAGCCAGTAGGCAGAATAGGATTATTTGTAAACATACATATAAAACTTTATATTTTTTAGGTATTATTAATCTTGTGCTCTTTCACATTATGAAGAGCGGTTACAGTGAGGTAAATGGCCCTTTAATGCATTTTAAACAAAATGGAGAAAAACCAGCAGGGCTTGCCAAAATATGACATAAAAAAGTCAAGGTGACCCCATGCCCCAAGAGTACTGCCATTACATACAAAACACAACATACATAATGTGGGCAAGCAGCCCCAATATACAAAGCTGTGACAATACAAGATTAATACAACAGTTAATTCTTAAATGTAAATACCATAACCTAATGATTCCTTAAGGAAGGGAGGGAGGGGTTTGTTAAAATATTAATCACAAACTGTCAAGTGAAAGAGAGCGGGAAAAACACACCTATTTATAGATGTTACTTGAACATAGCTACTCCCACTTCCATACCCAAGCCAATCGAAAACACCTTATTATTCTATCTCCAAGCCAGGTCAAACTGCCATTTCCTTCACTAAGTTCAGCCAAGGCTCCCATGGCCTTGGTCTTGTTTAGTTAAGGACATTATGTCCCATTACAAAGAAAAACACAAGGAAATATATTTCTGGATGATAAAGCCACAGCAACTTTATTAAAATGAATACATTTTAAACAATATGGAGAACACTAGTGGTGCTTGCCAACACATGGCATTAATAACTCAATGGGACCCCTGTGCCCCAAGAGTACTGCCATTACATACAAAACACAACTTACCCTTCATACCACATAATGTGGGCAAGCACCCCCACAAATAGTGCATTTCTCCATGTATTAGAGTGCTTGCCCATATAGTTAAAAGAGTGCTTGAAGATGGCACACCATAGCTGTCCCAATTCTAAACCTAATGTAAGAACTGCAGAAAACTGATACTGTGTGCCATCTACATGTAATACAAATGAACCTTTTTAGAAAGGTTTCATTGCCAAGTATTCAACAGCAACACTACAAGGGTTGCAAGAATCCTTAATAGGATAAAATAAGACTGAAGCACCCATAGCAAACTGGTCAGTCTTAGACTTACATATAGAGAGAGAAGACCCCAAATCCACTACATGTTTAAACTGAATACCTCCCATACTTGATTTATTTTTACAAACTAACTATGATATAGGAAAAGCCCCCAAAATACAAATAAAAATGCTGCTTTGAATAAAGAAAATTCAAAAGGGGAAGAACAAATGTGTTGCAAAACTTAAATATGAAAATGAAAAGGGTCTTCTCACATCTTTCTTAACCTGTACCTTCTTAAGACCTTTAACAGCCCAAATAAAAAATAAATGCTTTAGTAAAATCCATATTACTTTGCGATTTACACAAAAATGCTAAAGCAGCTAAATACTGCGCCTAACTTCCATAACTGATCCGGACAAGGAATTCTTACAGAACTGGTTTGAGGATTAAGCTCCTGAAAACACTGCCACTGCAATCAAGAGAGAGCATCAGCAATCACATGTTGATAACCCATAACATGCACTGCTCTACATAATATATTCTTCTGAAGACAACGAAGCACAAGATGTCTCAATCATGTAACCACAGGTAGAGAAGTTACTAATTGTATTAATAGCTTTAACAACACCCAGGTTATCATAATGGAAAACAACACACTAATTTCTCAACTGATCTCATCAAAATGAATACTACTTCTACAATTGGAAATAATTCCAAAAAAGGCTAGACTCTTTAATAAGCCCCGACTTACAGTTTAAAGATCATATAGACGCTCACTATTGACACTTAAAATAAGCTCCAAAGCCACAACTTCGTCTGTATAAAGATACAAATCTACATTAGAGGCTCTTCCTGTCTGAAACAAAGCTTTTCCATTAAATTATCTTTAAAAAAAGAATGGCAAATAGTGAGATCCTTCCTCAAAGGATTAGTAATTCTTACAAAATGATGAGGTTGTTTAACTTATCCTGTTTTAAGTAATAGATGCCTAGAAGAAATTCCTCTCATGGGTATAATTTTGCATGCAAAATTAAGAGTGCCTAATAATGAGTGATTTTTTTATGCCCAATTATATCATCAATGTTATCACGCAAATCAAGAATCTTATCTATTTGAAGATGACATACACATATATTTGAATCAATTGTATTACCCAAGAAGCTGAAGACTGACGTTGGGCCTACAGATTTATTAGCAGCTAGGGAAATCCAAAATTACTTGGTCATTTTAATAAAAGTCTCCATCAAGATATGTCATGAATTTGAAGCAGATAGTCCTACAATTAAAACATTATCTAAATAATGCACTAAAGACTAATATCCAGATCTAACCTCCACCACCGTCTGTAAAAATTAACTAAAAGTTTCAAAGTAAGAGCATGAGATATAAAAATCCATGGAAAGACAAAGGTCCAGCTCAACAAAAGATATCAACCCTATGGTCAAAAGAAAAATAACTAACTTTTGATACATTTATTGTCAATACCATCATTAACTGAATGGACTTTTTGTTATGATAAATGATGAATCAGGAGGAATTTACCTTGTTCTTTTTTTGGTAGAATTATGGAAATATTATCAATTGGAGGATGACTGTATGGGTCAACCATTCTACCCGAAGAAACCTCTTTTATAAGTTTCTGCAGAGCTACAGAAGGAAGTTGTTTGGCCGACAAAATATTCCCAAATAATGATGATGAGAAGAATTTTAAAATGGTATACCAAAACCATAACTAAAACCATATATTAATAAAATAGTTTTTTAGCCAAACCATGCTTTTAACTGTGCTGATTTAAACAAGGCACCATCTTTTTTAGTTTTATCGGGTCATAACCCTTAGCAGAGGGCTCAGCAACAGATCTATTTGTTTTTAAACAATGGAACACTGGGTGATGAAAACCACATTCTGAGCATTCATGTTTAAATCTACATGATGATCCCCAGCGACAGACACTATCATTGTATAGGAAACAATAGCCTTTTCATATAAATCCCATTGACTAACTCCTGATGATTTTCCTGATCCACAAAAAGACCCACCTAATGTACATGGTATAACTATTTTCAACCAATTCCTCACATCCCTATCATCGGATCTCATATATTCAGATACCGCCATCCTTTGCTTAAGATTCTCATCATAACTCCACAATGCAATTGCTCCATAAATTCTATGAATGCTGTTAATTTTCTCTATGCAGCAAAAAAGTGAAGAGCAGTTTTCAGGGAATTTTTCCTGAATAATGCTAACCATCAAAACAAATGCTTGTAGTCAATTAGAGAAAGTCTTTGGGATCTTTCTATACCTCCTTTTCCTTTTTTCATTCTCCTTTTTTCACTTATCCTTATTTACATCATCTATCATTTCAAAATAATTATCAAGAGGGAGTAGAACAATAATTCCATAAAGTTCCTTAAAGTTTACATTTTGTTCCTTTTATTTCAGTTGAAACACGCGTCCCAATAGGACCTTATTGACATAATGATGGCTTAAAATGTGCTGTATAAGTCACTACTAACTAATCAGACTTCTGTGATTTGAAGTATGATCAGACTTATCCGGCAAATAGGGTGTCAAACCTAAACCCAATTCCGACACCACCACAGTAACAGATTAAAAAAACAAACAGATGTTATCTGTGTGAATGCTAAAGAAACTGCTGCACCTACAGATGAAGATATAGTAATAGGCGTATTACCTGATGTTAGCATTAGTCTAGGCAAACCTACCCAAGGCTTTGCTAAACTATCATCTACCACCAAAGTCTCCTCAAATTGTAAAACTATTATTTTTAATGGCTTAATAAAATATTGCATAGAAATAGTATTATTCATACAATTACTATTAAGAACAATATTACAACTAGTCATAGATTGACTTGTTGGCCCCAAAGTAAGAGCTGAAAAGGCAGTCCCCTACTCTTCTTGCTGTCACCGCAGGTAGTAGTACCCTGTTGCTTGAATGTCATATGTTGTTGAGAAGATTTTTGAGAATCCCTAGAATGAAAGACATCACACCTCATTCTCCAAACATGAATTCTACCCTTATTCTCCAAATGTTAATCTGTAAACCATCTATCTTTATTAAAATGTCTATGATCAATTTGGTTATTATCCATATCAGGTGCATATGTGGACCATCTTCTGATGTTTTGTTGTCTAGAATCTCTCTATGAGTATCAGAAACTAGAACTATGCTCACTAAATCTAGATTCATGTTCTCTAGATCTAAAATCTAATCTTTGCCCCACTCTGTTTATAGAATTTATAGTAAGTCTCCTGAAGTTTATCCTTCAGATTTTCTTCTTTACATAAAAACTCTTCAAACTTCCATCAAACTATTCCTTACTACAAGACCTTCATTTTTATTGAAAAACTTACTTTGTATTAGGCCTTATGTCATCTAATACATGACCATAAATACACCTATTTTTTGTGTATCCTTTCGATTCTTCCCTGTATATATCTTCCTCCAGAAGTACCCTCATCCAGATCATTCTCATTACTTAAATCCAATAAATTTGAATGAATGACTGTCTATTCTATTAACTGATGAAGATACATTTATACTCTTATCCAAACCAGAACACATGTCCTGTGCAGCTGAAACTGAGGCTACTCCATGTGAATGATATGACCCAATCTGCACACTATGAGGCTAGATTTTTGGCTAGACTCCTGTTTTGCACAATATAACCCTGCCACATTAATATCTTTCTTGTTGCATTGTATTTTTAATCTTCTATTTTTCCTTTTAATAGCATTCCCATGCCTCACTGCCATATTCTCAGTCTTTTTAATCTCTTCATTAGCTGTTTTTAAAAGGGTGTCTGCGAGTCCTCTTTTTATAGAACCCTATTTAACATCTCTTGTACCCATACTTGACACACACTTATTTTGTCATCATCCTCCAGTTTCTCATATTCTTTAACTAACCTTCCTTTACCCCTGTTGCCCCCCCCCCCCCCATAAGACTTACCTGCTTTCTGATCTTGTCAACTGATGTTATCAATGGGTGCTGGCCCATGTGACGTCACTATAGAACTGTCTGCAGCTGAGGGACTTTCTTCAGCTTGGAATGCTGTAAGGCTCATTAGATGCAGGCAGTGGACTAGGACAGGTCGCAAGTGAGTTGAACTTCGTTCTTCTATTTCTGGAGTTAGGGGCTGAAGGCTAAGCCTCTTGGGGGGGGATCTCATCACAGGCCTACTTGGGGTAACAGAATC
The DNA here is from genome assembly GCA_027410445.1 of Discoglossus pictus. Taxonomy (NCBI): domain Eukaryota; kingdom Metazoa; phylum Chordata; class Amphibia; order Anura; family Alytidae; genus Discoglossus; species Discoglossus pictus. Next base: position 183,681,795 of record CM050166.1, on the reverse strand, counting down.
TGCTTCAGAAATCTGAGGTAAATTTCCTATATCCATCAATTACTGGCTGCATCTGGTAATAAATATGCTAGCCATAAAGGCATACATTTCTCAATTGAAAGATAAGCTGATTAGTAGAGACCATGAGGTAAATCCAGTTTGACAGAGGGTTGTTAAAAAAAAATAATCATCAACTTCAAGAGAAAAAGAACGGGAAGAAAACACCTATTTATGGATGATGACCTTAACATTATTCCTTTCACTTCCATACCTAAGCCAACAAAACACATGTTATTATGTCTCCAAGCTAGGTCAAATTGCCAATCTCCTTCACTAAATTCAGTCATGGCCCCCTTTCTGTATCCCTCTGTTACTGCAGATTATAGTGCTGGGGAGACAGTCTAATCACAGGCCCATAAAGCAGCATTTTGGTAATGCTCTCTGGATCATACAACATGTAGTAATCTAATGTTCTTTGAGGGTCAAATGGTGAAACACATAAGAATTATATTTTGTAGACACAGTGTAAAATATATGAAAAGGACATAGAAATAAAATAATGATGTTTGCCTTTATGATCTTTGACATTCATTTAGAGCATATCAACCTCATGCAAATGCACTTTATAAATTATATTCAGAACAGCTTTAGTAATATTTATTTTCAAACAAAAGGTTTATGTGAGAGTGCATTTATGAGCGCTGTTGCGTGTCTATCAATGTTTTTATGTGCAAGTGAAATTCATATTAAAGTTTCAGCAAACTATACTGTACTACCAGCCATGATGGGAAAGGGTTAATCCTCAAATGCAGGGCCACCATCAGAGACCTTGGTGCCCAGGACCAGGGGCGTAGGAACTGGGGGAGACAACCCCCCCCCCCCCCCCCCCCAGGTTATATGAACTGGGGAAACACAAAAAAAGCAAAACTAAACTTAATAATGCATTACCAGATTTGGACACTAGAGGGAGCAGTATGACCATACACACATATGGGTGGGTGAGGCCCACAGGGCCATTGAAAATTTAAACAAAGACATCGGCAGTAGATCCAACTCTGCTGTCTGTCCTGGGAGTAGAGTTGAATTGCACCACTCAGGGTCACATTTTTTTGTCTTTTTAAACTTTATCCCTTCCCCCGATCTGTTTGGGCTTCTACGGCCAATGCCCAGGACCAATGTAACATCCAGCCTTAGATTGATTTATTGACTTTAGTCAGTAAAAACAGAGCTTATAAACACTTCCTAATAAAAAAAAGTAAATAAAAGTAAATAGATACATAAACATATTACATTTCTAGTAAAATATAGAAAACTCCAACTTCCTTCAATTTGATTAAATTTATTAAATAAGTGTTCATAGACTTAGAAATTGGTGATAGGCCTTTCTGAAAGACTGTGGGCTCATTCAAGTTATTTCCAGGTCTTGTGACATTTACACGTCCATCAAGTGACTTGCGTGTACGTGTGCATCATATGACGCCTTTCTGATGGTCATGTGACGTGATTCTCGCGTGACTTGCAGTCTTGTGCTGGAAAATTGTCTAGATACATACAACAACATTGGACCCTCCCAAGCGAGGTTCATTATAGACTCAATTCGTTTTATTCTACATCATAACTACTTCATGTTTGAAGACGGCTTCTATCTACAAAAGACAGAGACTGCTATGGGTACAAAATTCGCACCCAGTTTTGCGAACTTATTCATGGGTTAGTGGGAAGACCTGTACATTTGTGAAAATAATCCTATTGCACAAAATATTGTTTTATGGTACAGGTATATTGATGACATTGTGATAGTCTGGGGGGAAAAGGAACCGGGTGTGAAAGATAGATTTCTGGAATATGCTAACTGCAATGACATGAATTTGAGTTTTACAATGCATTCAGATGATAAAGAAGTGCTATTTCTGGATATTGTACTAATGGGAGGAAGTGATAAAATGAGTACAAAACTATACACTAAATCGACAGACAGTACATGCCACTAGCAGTCACGATCCAAAGTGAATCCGTAATATCCCTTTTGGCCAATTTTGTTTTCTGGTTATGTATATTTAGTTGGATAGGTGTATGTATATCCTATGGCTCCTGTGGGTCATTTGATCCTGTATATGTACTTATACAGCACTACTGGTTAATACCTTGTACATATACTTTTCTCATATCCTTTATATGTTTCAAACTATTCTTACTTAGCATTTCATCACTGTTGGTGTCATTCTCTCCATCGTACTACGTGTCAGCACTAACATATCTGCACACATACTCAAGTAGTGCACATTTCTTTACATTTAACAGTTGCTTTGTTGGGGAAGTCCTGATGGCAAATGGTAGGGAAATCCAGAAACTCAGTAAAAATAGTGGATTTTATTACTATTTAATGCTGTTTGTATGCTTATCACATACTTGATCTATTAAACCATGCATAAAAATAAATGCTATTTTGTGTAACATTTGTCTTCAATATCTCAGATGTCTCATTGATATAGTGAAAGCAGTGATAAAACCCACAAATACATGAAAGGATACAAAGTGTTTGAATAATGTGTTACCAGGCCAATCTCCATATGTCTGCTTATAATGTGATGCAATGCATCCCTTTATCTTCTTGCCCTCTATTTGATCCCTGTCAACTGTGTTGTCTTCTTTCCCGAAAGACTGATCATCAGCCTCTCAGAAATGTCTGTTTCTACTGGTTTCCAAAGCATAACTCCTGGGAATACCTTTTGTGAATGATAAATAAGCAGTCATTTATGTGATTCAGAGTTAACATTGTGTGTTCAATGAATTGTAGTAAGACAATGATATGTGCACTAAATAATTAGCACAAACAAGATGTCATGTTTAAATACTATAAGAATCTGTATATTTTTTATTTATATATAGCGGAGCATGCAGAAAGATATTACCATGTGTGGAAAAAATAAAATAAATAGCATTTAAAGGCAAAATGTAAATGGGCAATCCTGTTCCCCCTGCAACCACCTTTACCTTTGGGGTTTGGGGCCCTGTGGTAAGGTGGAGGAGAGGTGCATATAGTTTTGGTGCCTATGTGATGGTGATATTTTGTAAGCAGATTTCTACCCCCCAACACATGGTCCATGATCCTCTTCTCTTTGGACACGTAGGGTTATGTTTAAAATTTAACCAATTGATGGTCACTGAGGAATGCTGGCGAGAAGAGATGCTGCAGTCCCTATTTATTTTACAGCCTTAGTATTTATTTTTTTGTTAATGTTCTGATTTTAGGCACAATTCAGGTCCATGAAGGACACTTCTCCATCCCTAAGCATTGCTACAAAATCAAGTAATTAAAATATATTCGTAGTAGCTATAAGATAGACATTACATCAATTACATCACCTCCTTTAAATGTAGGTCACACACGATTAATTAAATCATATATCCAGCTTTAGAATGCATGGTTGTTGTTATCATTAATTTAGACTAATGCAGATATGGTGGGGGACTTGCAAAGTCCCACAATGGCATGTTAATCAAAGCCACCATTCATACATGCATTTGGGAAGCATGTCATCCTCTCCTCAATTTCAATATGAGAACAGATAATGTTGTCTGTTGTAATTAACAGACATTATGGCTGCTGTTCAGACATCATCACATATATAGTTGTCGTAATTGCGGGCTTGCCAAAAGTTGTTGCTAACGCCAGGTTAAAACTGCGGGATGCAACCACGGGCCTCGCGAAGCGAGGGCCACAGTTGCGGCCAGGCAATAAACGCTGAAGGCGCTAATTTCACTGGTGGAGATGAGCGCTCATCCCTATGACCCGTAAGACTTAGGCAAAGAGCGCCGAAGGTGCTCATTGCGCTGGTGGAGATGAGCGCCATAGCCGCTCATCCCTACGACCCGCGGGACACAAGAAAAATTATGGTCCATTACGGCCCATACTGCTTAGTACCCCAAACACCTACATGGACTACATGGCCGAACCGTCAAAATTAAAAGGCATCCAAAAATACACAATGACTCAAATTAACTTACAAACTCACACACAGCACAAGGGGAGAGCCAGGTAGACTGTGAGTGAGGTTGCCAGTTAATTTGAGCCATATTTTCCATTTTTGAAAACTCAAAATATGCCTAAGCGTAAAAAAAATGGCAGCAGAAAAAAAAATAAAACCAGGCCAAAGCACATAAAAACCTCCAAATACCAACATTATCCGGGTAGACAAGATTTAAAACGCAGATAAATGTTTCTGTGGGGTAAAATTGTGTCAATTTAAAAACAAATAAAAAAGGAGAGAGCTACATAAAAAAATAGCTTTTATTAACACATATTTTACAAAATAATCCATGCACTTAGCAAAATAAATGATCATTAATATTTACAGTGGATTTCAACATTTGCATATTTCTGTCATTTCCAACAGACTCTGCCTGAAGAGTGTCACTGACTTATTTGTAGCAGTGCATGGTGTAACACAGACTGTGAACTCTGCAGAAATGTACAGAAAAGAAATTACACCAAATAGGTAACGTACAAAAATACATTTGCTTAACAAACATAGTATGGTCTTAGTCAAAAAAAAAAATTAATTCAAGAGTTATTTGAACCTTTGCATCTCTGTCTGTCATTTTCACCAGACACTGCCTGAAGAGTGTCACAGGATATACAGGCGCAGTATAACAAGTAACAAAAAAGAAAAAGGATCTATCCTTTTGTTGTGCGCCAATGTGAAAATGCACTGTAACCTAACTAACCCTCTAAGCCTAGCCCCATAAGAATAACCCCCTATTGCCAACAGTGGTGCACACAAAACAGGATAGCACAGCAAATGTTGTTAACATATACAAAATGGAAGGACCTAACCTGCTTGGTGTGCGCCAATGTGAGAACGCACTGCAAACTAACTAACCCTCTAAGCCTAACCCCATAACCTAAACCCCTAATGCCAACAGTGGTCCACACAATAAAGGATAGTACAGCAAACATTAACATATACAAAATGGAAGGATCTGTCCTGTTTTGTGTGCACCACTCGCTAAGCCTGACCATCTAACCTAAACTCCTAATGCCAACAGTGGCGCAGACAAATCAGGATAGCACAACAAATGTTTTTTACACATACAAAATGGAAGGATCTATCCTGTTTTGTATGGTCTTAGTAAAAAATAAAAATGGATTTGCATCTATCTCTGTAATTTTCAACAGATACTGCCTGAAGAGTCTCATCATCTCTACAGGAATTTATAGACACCAAATTCAAGACAACAAGTACAGTATTACAAGTTTCAAATTAAAAAAAAAAATACACATATACAATGGAAAGACCTATCCTTTTTTGTGTGCGCCTTTGTGGAAACACACTGCAACCTAACTAACCCTCTACAACTAATCCCATAACCCTAACGCCAACATTGGCACACGCATAACAGGATACGACCTAAAAAAAAGGTTACTCTAACCCGTAATGCCAATAGTGGAGCACACTAAACAGCATAGGACAATAAATGCTGTTAACACATACAAAATGGAAGGATCTATCTTGTTTTGTGTGCTCCACCCTCTAAGCCTAACCCCATAACCTAAACCCATAATGCCAAAAGTGGCGGACACACAAAAAAATACCACAAAAAAAAAATGCTTTTTACACATATAAAATGGAAGAAAATATCATGTTTTCTGTGCGCCATTGTGGAAATGGGCTGCAACTTAACTAACCCTCTAAGCCTGACCCCATAACCCTAACCCCCTAATGACACACTGGCACATACATAACACGATAGGACAAGAAATGCTGTTAACACAAACAAAATAGAAAGACCTATACTGTTTTGTGTGCACTTTTCACAAAATGCACTGCAACGTAAGTAACACAAAACAGCTTAGGACAAGAAAAAAGGAAAAAATAAATAAATTGCATTTACAAAAAAAAATAAAAAAAATATCAAAAGTACTGATGTACTACTTATATTTACAGATCACTATGGCAGATAACACAAAGAAAGAGGAACAGAAAAGACATCAAACACGAGAACGTATACAGAGATGGGCAGAAAAGCAGCTGAGAAAGTAACATCCAAGCCCAAGAAGGCAACTAAAAAACAAAAACATGTAGAAAATGTAGCAGAACAATCTGATAACAATTCTAATGTTGATTTTCAGAGTCATATTGATATATGTTCTCAGAATTGTCCTTTACTTAAATCATTAACAGTAGAGATTCATCATTGTGGTAATATGAATATTGCCTGTCAGTTTTATGGGGCTTATCATTTCCAACAGGAAAGACCCAGAGATGGCCAGTTCGTTAGTTGCTTTCAAAAAGGCAAGGTACGACTTCCACAAAGACAACAATTCCCACCATATTTAAAAAGCATTATGACAGAGCCTACTTTCCCTAATTACCAAAATTTAAAAATAAAATATCAGATCTTATAATAGTGCCACATCTTTTGCATCTATGGGTGCAACATTAGCTGCTAATGTAATCATTGATCCATATTTGCAAGTTGAGGCAAACAATTTAAATTTTAAATTTCAGAAAATATCAACAAGATAAACAAAGTGTAGAACATTATTGAGGACTGATGGATTATGTCTCTGAGGTAGCTACAAACAGAGAGCTTGCAGCTGGCAAAGCCATCATTTTACCTTCTTTTATCCAAGGATCTCCTCGCAATATGCGAGAAAGATACAACGATGCTATGGCTATTGTAACTAAATTTGTAAGACCAGATTTATTTATTACATTTACATGTAATCCACAATGGCCAGAGATTGTATAGCATCTTCTAATTGGACAAACTGCTTCTGATAGAGCAGATTTAGTGGCAAGAGTCTTCAAAATCAATGTAACTGAATTAATACGTGACATAACCATCACTCGGTTATTTGGCAAGTGTCTGGCTTATGTTTATACCATAGAATAAAAAAAAAAGAGGCTTTCCACATGCACACCACATATTATAATTGTCAAACTATGAGACGTTGTCACGCTTACGACGTAGGCGATGAGTGCCGAAGGCACTGATTGCTTGCGAGCATCGCAAAGCAAGGCAAACCGTTAACAAGGAGCACTTAGGCGATGAGTGCCTGCGAGCCTCGCAAAGCGAGGCAATCCGTTAAACCACTAAAACGCGCACCACTTAGGTGATGAGCGCCAAAGGTGCTCATTGCCGGCGAGCCGTAAAACCACTAAAACGCACAGCACAGGTCGATGAGCGCCAAAGGCGCTAATTGCTGCGAGCCTCGCAAAGCGAGGCGAGCAGTGGAGGTAATGAAACATGCGGGACTTAGACTCCAAACACAAAACGCGGGATCGCCTTAGGCTGCAAGCAGTTAACAAACGCGGGACTTAGAAAAAAAAATTACGAGACGCGGCACTTGGAAAAAAAAGATACTACATAGGAAAAATACAAAGTTAACGGCTGAACCGCGCAAAGCAAAAAACAAGAAAAACACACACAAAAAAAACATCACAAACAGCACGGGAGAACAGCCAGGGCGTCTGAAAGTGAGGTGGAACGTGATTTCAGGACTTGAATATTTGCTAAGCGAGAGTAAAAATGACGGCCGAAAAAAATTAAAACGAGGCTACACTAACCAAATTACAGCCAGCGACGTACGAGTTAGAAAAATATGAATAGGAAGGACGCAAAATGCTTGCGCAATGCGTAAAACATAGATTACCGCCGCCATTTTAAAACACTAACTTACACATTTACACAATAAGATTCTGAAATGGCGGATTTCCTGCCTAAACCAATGGTTTTGTCTCGCGCACGCAGCCTATATATAGTGCACACTTGCCACATAACTGAAACTTTCTCCTCAGGTGATGACAGTCTGAGTGGACATTTTCTGCTGAAAATCCAAAGAGATTGTTAGCTCATCAGTATACTGATTGCTGAATAGTAAATATTAATAAGGAAAGTATATTAATTTATATTAATAATCATTAATAAATAATTAATAAATTAATTATTCTTAAAAAAAAGTATATATTATTAGTTAAAAAAATTGAGCAACAATCTTATAATTTACACTTGCTTTAGTTTATCAATACTTTCATGCTTAGCTGTTTGTAATATATTCATTCATTGAATAATTAATTACTATATTACAGACTACAGAAGATCTCTTAACATATCTTAATGACCTGTTTACTAATATTACTCCTTCCTTCTCACAAATGGATCAGAAATTTGATACAGTGAATCGAATCCCCTTACCAATACACTTACACAATAAAAGCTCCAGAGACGTGATTGTGAAAATCCACCATTTACCAACAAAGGAAGCAATCTCTAAAGCAAGTTACATAAAAAAGATATTTGAAGCTCCATATGAAAAAATACAAATATTTTCAGATTTTTCGAAAGCTACAATTAGTAGAAGAAGGGAATTTAGTCCCATAACACAAGAACTGAGAAAGATTAATCTTATTTATAAGTGGACTTTTCCAGTGGGTTTGCTGGTTTTACAAGGATCTGTCTGGCATAAGATCAACTCTACTGCAGAGGGAGAAACCTTTTTAAACAGTTTAAAGATTAATCTACAAAATCTGAAAGACTCTGAGACTACATTGAAACTTCCAACACCAGAGTGGCAGAAGAAATGAATTCCGAAGAAAATATAGGAAAAGCAGAACATTACTTTACATGTTTACCTGTACTGTCTATTGTATAGTTGCTGGGGAAAAAAAAAAAAAAAAGTCAGGGTCTGTCTATATTAACTTCCAACAGGGAACAGCTTAAGTAAAGACAGCATTATTAGATAGACGAGTCTAGATTAATCTCTCATAGTCCTCCTCTAAAAAGGAGAATAAGGAAAGGATACAGGAAAGGTAGGAGAGAGGAGAGAAGGGAAGAGAGAAAGGGGGAAAAGAAAGAGATAGGTCTAATTCTATATAAATAGAGGGCAGAAAGGGAACATAGTAAATAGTATGGTAATAGTTAAGGTAAAGGTTCGCGTCATCTCCACACAGCACCGCTAACCATTTCTGAACAACGGCTCAATCCCTGCTGAACAGGAGCGGGAAAAGGCTGGATTACAGCCCCTCCTGTTCTAATAGTATAAATGTAAGTATGAATGTTAGTAAGAAAGGTTTAGGATTTGTGTTTTTTGGATTTGTGTTTAAGAAATTTACAGCAAAAAAAGTACTCCCAACTAACTATTCGATAAAGAATGGTAAAGCGAACAAATTCTCCTATATTAAATGTCTTTGAAAGTATTAAGTTGGAATGTTAAGGGCTTAAATTCACCTAGTAAAAGGAAAATGGTCTATAGACATTGTAAAAAAGAGAATCTAGACCTGATATTTCTCCAAGAAACACATTGGGGGAAAGATAAAATCCCAGGGTTTGCGATAGGTGGTTTTGAATTTAGACATCACTCAATAGGGGGGAAAAAAAGAGAGGAGTATCATTTTTTTTTTCTAATGACTTAATAGTGGAAGTAATTTAAATTATAGATCCAGACGGACGTTACATCTTATGGAATGGCCAGATCAATAATCAAAAAATCACATTGATTAATATTTATGCCCCCAATGAAAAGCAAGGGAAATTTTTAAAACAAATAGGTAAGTTAATTAAGAAGTTTGTACAGGGTCCACTTATTATAGCAGGGGACTTTAATATGGTTTCAAATATAAATCTAGATAGGTCCACCAAATTGGTGGATAAAAACCTAAAAAGAGTAAGCAAAGTGGCGCAGATATTTACTGAATGGATTATTAAAAACAACTTATTCGATGCCTAGCGAGTTCAACACCCAAATCAAAAAGATTTTTCTTTTTACTCAAACCCACATAACATGTATTCACGAATTGATTTAATACTAGTAAATCCCCAAATAATTGATAAGATTTCTCACACAGAAATAGGTAAGATTATTATTTCTGATCACGCTCACACTACACTAACAGTTGAAATAAATAAAGTAAAATTAGACCACAATGGAGATTAGATGACACTATAATAAAAATGGATAAAAATAAAGAAATATTAAGTAAGGAAATTTCCCAATTTTTTGACACAAATATTAACACTGTCCCCTCTTATTGCACGATTTGGAATACACAAAAGCTTTCACTAGAGGTTTGATTATTAAACTTAAATCTCAATTGATAAAACAGAGAGGAGCCCCATTAAAAAAATTATATATAGATTTAAATAAATTGGAATCCAAATTTTTTGTGGACCCGCAACAGCAAACTATGGCGGAGATTAAACTAATACGAAATAGAATAAATATGATTAACCAACAAAGGTCAGATTGTGAAATATGGCGTTATCAACAGATATACCACCATCAAAACAATAGAAGCAGTAAATTACTGGCCACGCAAGCTAAAAAGAAAAAAGAAAGGAAAAGAATAGCAGTTCTAAAAGATTAGGAAGATTTATTTCCTCCCCCCAAGAAATTGGTCAAGCCTTTTTTAACTATTACCAGGATTTATACAACCTGGAAAACGATCCTTCCTTCTGTAAACCATTAGTACAAGAAATTCAATCATTTTTAGATGGTATTCAATTGCCTAAATTATCAAAAGATGACCGAGCAGAACTGAATAACCCAATTACAATGCAGGAAGTCCTTCAAGTATTAAAACAACTGAAACGATATACTACGCCAGGGCCTGATGGATAAACCAATCTTTTTTACAAAACATTTTGTCAAATTCTGAGCCCCCATTTAACAGAAATGTTTAACCAAATTAAGACAAGAGGAATTATGCCAAAGGAAATGACAAAAGTATCACTTATAATGATTCCTAAGGCCAATCTAGATCCCCAGTCTTGCGCCAACTACAGACCCATTTCATTACTAAATGCTGACACCAAACTGTATGAGAAGATTCTGGCACTTAGAATTCAGAAATTTATAGAGAAATGAATTGCAATAGAACAGATGGGATTTGTGGCCGGTAGACAAGGATCAGAGAACATTAGGAAGCTTATGAATTTAAGTGAAATTGCGAGGATCAAAGGTGCTCCTACCCTATTCTTGTCTTTAGATGCTGAGAAAGCTTTCGACAGAGTAGGGTGGGAGTACATGCGTTTAACGCTGTCTAAATTTGGCTTTGGGGAATTTGGTGCCGTGGCGGTGGGGGCCCTGTATAAATACCCCTCAGCTGAGATAACAGGTCTTGGATGTAGGGTAAACCCCTTCAGAATATCAAACAGTACTAGACAGGGTTGCCCCCTCTCCCCCACCTTGTTTGCACTGATGATGGAACCTTTGGCGGAAGCTATTAGATCATGCCCACAAATTTACGGGATCAAGATGGGGGAGAGGGAGCATAAAATTAGTCTATACGCAGATGATGTGGTTTTGTCACTTACCCGCCCTGGAGAATCACTGTATTACTTGTTAAATCTAATTCAAACTTTTAGTAAAGTTTCTTATTATAAATTGAATTATAAGAAATCAGAAACACTTTTTTTCAATTTTTCAGCAAGTTTGTTGTCTTAAATAAACTCTACTTACTCCTTTGATTGGAACTCGAAAACATTTAAACACCTTGGAATTACCTTTCTGGGAAATTTACAGGAAATGGTGGATAGGAATTATAAGGATTTATATTTTAAGTTCCAAAATATCATAGGAAACTGGAGAAAAGATAGATTTTCTTTTTCTGGCAAAATTGCTGTGGTAAAAATGATGCTTCTCCCAAGAATCAATTATATGCTAAGATGTATCCCTTTTAAGATTCCTAGGCACTGGTTTAAGAAATTGCAACATGCAATTGATTTATTTGTACACCATTCTAAAAACATAAGGCTGAAAAAAACAACTATGGGTAGGAGCGTCTTAAAAGGTGGAATTTCCTACCCTTTATTGCAATCCTATCAGGAAGCCAACTGCATAGTACATGCTTTAAAATGGCTGGAAACAGCAGATATACTTCCATGGATGCATATAGAAAAAGCATTAATTTTAAATTGTCAGCTTTCAGCTCTAGTTTTTTGGTAAAAACCCTCTTACAAGGATCTTGCGGTAGGATCATTTGTGGTGAAAGAAATTTTAAAAAATTGGAGACAGATTAATAATAAAAACAGGCTGATCCCTAGGGGGCAGCTTAATTACCCCAGTGAATTCCCTGTTACATCCAAACATGGAAGGTATCATTAAAGACTGGAATAGTAAGGGCCTAGTATGCATTAGAGATACTTTGATTGAAGGCGCAATAGCATCCTTTGACCAAATTTAAAAAAAAATTAACATCGCAGCAGAAGGATGGCTAACGTATGAAGCTTACAGTGGTGAACTTAACATATACACACAAAGTAGTAAAGATTTAAACCCTATGGAAAAAAATTCTACTGAAATTTGAAAAAAAACACTTAATATCCAAATGTTTTAATATCACAAGATCCTTTGGCAAGCGGCCTAAAACTAAAGGTATGAAACAATGGGAGCTGAACTTAAAGCTAGAAATAGAAGTAAAAGACTGGGACACAGCTTTAAAATTGACAAATAGATTTATTAAACAAATTTCATACAGAGAGACGTTCTTTAAAATAATTAATAATTGGTATATTACACCTGTCAAAATTGCGCAGATTTCCCACTCACCTTTGGACAGAATGTGCTGGAGGGAGTGTGGTAACTCGGCCCATTTATTGCACATTTTATGGGAATGCCCTAAACTAAATCTTTTTTGGAAAAGCTGCTATGAACTTGTATTTAAAATTGTAGAAAATCAATTTCCTTTTAAGGGAGAATGTAGCTTGTTACACATCTTTCCGAGCGATGTCACCATTGAGAAAAAAAGCTTTTGCCATCTTAACCTTCTCAATAGCAAACAATATATTAATCACTAACTGGAAAGAGAAGACTGCCCCACTCTTTGCGGACATCGTTTGGAAAGTTAAACATATCCGGGAACTGGAGAAAAGTTACGAACAAAGAGGTCTAACTACGGTCGACCCACTAAAATGGAAATTATGGGATCAAAAACAGGGAACAATTAATTAAATCTCAAATGCTGTAATGTTTGAATGAGGAATGAATGAGGTAGAATGGTGATTTATTTAAAGTAATGTATTGTCAATGTAATGGATTTGTTGAAAATATTTTATGTAAAGTTTGTATTAACTTATTTGATAAATTAAAAAAAATTTCAAACCAAAAAAAAAAAATAATAATAATGAATTACTAATGTACATTAATTTATTAATTATGAATTAGTAATCATTATCAAAAAAATTGATAACATTTTAATATGCCTAAAGTTTATTAATACATTAATACTTACATCTTTCTAATATATTTAGACATTGATTAATTAATGATTAATGTACATTATTTTATTATTAGTAATCATTAAGAACAACAAATATTCTATATTTTACAATGCCTTTAGTTTATTAATATATTAATGCTTAGCACTTTAGAATACATATAGTTGATTATTAATGTACATTTATATATTCATTATTAATTAGTAATATTACCAAAAAAAAAAAAAGGACCACAAACTATATGTATATTTTACTATGCACTCATATATTTGTGTTGCTGCTGATTGCCTCATAGGGATGAATCCAAATATTACAAATGCTTTCCATCTTGTTTCACAGTTTCATCATCTTTGTAGCTGACTGAACACAGAGAGAGACATTTGCAGCCTTTGAACAGCATAAAGATCACATTTCCAGGTATATCATTTAATTATGTTGTTATGGAACCAAAAAGGATTAAGTCTTTTTATTTTGGATTGATGACAGTTATTGATTAATTAATGTATATCAATATATTAATTAATTAATAATTATTAATCATTACAACAACAAAAATAATTATACTGCAAAAAAAAGAATAAAAAAATGTAACCTGCACTTATATATCTGCCTTACTGCTCATTCATGTACATTGCTTTTGGAACTATAAACTAATAATAATTTAAAAAAAAATACAAAAAATATGTACATTTTACTAACCAATTACATATCTGGAGTGCTTATAATTGCCTGAAAGGGATAAGACCTTCAAAGCACTACAATATTTAAAGCAGTTTGTTAGATTCTGACATGTGCTACATTTAATATTTTAGACTGCTTTTATTTATGAATATATTGATGATTATGCGTTTATGTTTGGCATCTATGCCAATTAAACATAATATATTCAATAAATCACTCATTAAATGAATACAAACAGAATACTCATCTCTGCACCTGACTGAACATGTAGAGTGAATTCTGCTGGATTTTATCTGCAATAACATCAATTTTAAAGGTATATGATTTCATGATGCCCTTTTTGGTTTGCATTGATGACAGTTAATGATTCATTAATTAACCTATATTCATTTAGGCCCTCATTCAATTGCAATTTGCCAAATTAAATAGGGCTCTATATAAGGAGATAAGCACATAGCATATTATTTTTACATAACTTTTTAGTTAATAATCATCGATCCAAAAGCAAGGTTCTCACCAACTAAAAACTTCTGTAAAATAATATGCTATGTGCTTACATAGTGCCCTATTGCATTGCACAAATTGCAAATGAATGAGGCCCTTAGTATTTAATTATTCATTCATAATAACCCCAAAAATTAGTCATACATATATGTTTACCTATTTAACTTTTGAAGAACGCAAATTACACCTCATAAGTCAATTGATTTCAACATTAATAAAATTACAAAATTGCACATTATTTTAAGCCCCATCTATACTTTGCTCATAGCTCTTTCTGTTTGCCCTTTTTTAGGAAAACATAATTACCTCTTTAGGTTTACCTTTGATGTCAGTTATTGATGAATTCATTTACGTATATTCATTTATTAATTACTTAATAATTAATTATTACAACAAAAATATCTTATTTATCAATATATATATATATATATATATATATATATATATATATATATATATATATATATGTGCAGTGCTTTACTTTTTAATGTATGCCAATAAAAAAAAAAAAAATGGATTAATTTATTTCATGGAAAAATTCTAAATCCTTTTCAAATCATTGCATGCTTTCATTAGTTCTATTTAGGTTTTGCATTGAGATCAGCTACAAACAATTTGTACAATACAAAAAAAATTACACCTTACACCTGTATTTACAACTACAGATTACAATGGTGGACAACGGAAAGGACAGGATTGAACGCAAAAGAAGAGCGGCAAGGGAAAGGAAGCAAAGGTGGAGAGATGCACAGTCCCCAGAGACTTCCCAACGCTTAAGAGAAGACCTGCAGAGACTTTTAAATAAAAGAAAAATGAGTAAGAAAGCACAAAGTGAGTGTGTTGGAGCTTCAAAGAAAAGAAAAAGTAAACAAAACATGGCTGTGAAACATTGCCTAATGATCCAATATTGCCTTATGACACCAATGTTCATACACATGAAACCAATATAGATAGAGAAAGGTTGATAGATATAGAAAGTTGTAGTGATATCTATGTTGGGGAAGCTCAGGATACTGCTTTCATTACAGCACTAACAGTAGACACTCATAATTGTGGATTACTCAATGTTGTTTGTCAGTTTGTGGGGCCTATCATTTTCTCAAGGAAAGACCAACTGACGGAGACTACATTAGTTGCTGTCAGAAGGGCAAGGTAAGACTTCCACAAAGACACACATTTCCAGATAACTTTCAAAGTATCATGAGCGATCCAACATTTCCAAATTATACCAATTTAAAAAAAACACATCAGGTTTCATTTGCTTCGATTGGTGCGACATTAGCAGAAAATGTCCCAGGACATGGTTCATATTGTTTTAGAGTTCAAGGACAAAGTTACCACCGCACTTCACATTTACACCCACAAGAAGGAGGAAATTTGCATAGTTAAAATGATGGCCAACAACCCATACAGTCAAGTATACAAACAATTAGCACAGGTTGAAAAAGAACAACAGCAACATGCTCAAATACATCAATTGCCAATGCCAGGAGAAAATATGCTTTTAAAAAGAGATTGCAATACTGATCAAAGACAGTATAATTTACCAACAGTAAATGAGGTTGCCATGGTCTTTAAAAATGAGGATGGGGAACCACCTATTCAGCGGTACATTAGAATATATCCACGCAATGAAGACCAACCTTTTATAAACATAGATATATTAAGTTGTAATTTGGATCCAATGACATATCCCATTTTCTTTCCAAATGGTGAGCCAGGATGGGAACCAAAATTACAATTGCTAAATTATCCCAATAGTAAAGTCTGTGTTAGAAGCAATATTTCTATGCTGGAATATAAAGTGTCACAAACTGCTATTCGGGATCATTTTAATCCTTTTTTTATGTGGGGGCAATGGATTATTGATTCCTATCTACAAATTGAAGGAAATAATCTTAATGTTATCAAATTTCAACAAAACAAGCTTCACATAGAACAGTATTGTGGATTGATGGATTATGTCACTGAATTGGTTACCAACAGAGACATTCCAGCTGAAAGAGCAATCATTTTGCCATCCACTTTCCAAGGATCTCCTCGCAATATGCAAGAAAGATATAATGATGCAATGGCTATTGTCACAAAATTTGGAAAACTTGAATCTGGGCCAAAATACTTCTGACCGACCAGATTTAGTGGCAAGAGTATTAAAAATAAAACTCAATTCATTACTACATGATATAACTAAAGCACAGTTATTTGGAAAATGTGTGGTTTTGTCTATACCACTGAATTTCAAAAAAGAGGCCAGCCACATGCACACATACTTTTAATCCTGTAGGAAAAAGATAAATTGAATACTGCAGAGTGAGTGGATTCAGTAATTCCTGCTGAACTGCCACATCCAGAAAAATATTAAAAACTTTATGTAACACACAGAATGATTCGTGGGCCATGTAAAAATATCAATCCAAATTCACGATGTATGGAAAATAAAAAATGTACAAAAGAGTTCCCAAAACAATTTCAAATGCAAACTTATGCTAATTGTGATGGATACCCTTTGTACAAAAGAAGAGAAGGACAAAAAGCTATTATCTGTGGCCAAAAGGTCGATAATAAATATGTAGTTCCATACAATCCACATTTGCTGATGAAGTACAATGCACACATAAATGTGGAAGCTTGCACTTCTATTAAATCCATAAAATATGTGTATAAATATATATACAAAGGATATGATGCAGCAACTGTTGTTGGGCAAGGTCCACAAAACGAAAAGGAAAATCAAATTTTACATGACAAACTTTCATGTTATTTAGATGCTCGCTATGTCAGTGCTCCAGAAGCAAAGTGTCGTCTTCTGAAACTTGAGATGCATGATCACATGCTGTGTATTGATTAGCTGTCCATTTGCCACACAGTCAGTTTGTTTGCTTTACTGCAGGCAATGAAAGAACTGCCTTAGAACAAAGTGAAAATCGAGAAACAACACTTACTGCTTGGTTTCAATTAAACTGCCAGGACACTGAACCCAGACACTTTTTATACATTGAGATTCCATATGACCATGTATTTGTAAATGGCCAATGGCGACAACGAAAAAGAGATACTCAGAAAATGATACCACAAATTTATACTGTCAGTCCAAGAGACATTGAACATTTCAGTTTAAGATTACTTCTTTTACATGTTCCCGGTGCACAAAGTTATGAACATTTACGCACAGTGAATGACATTGTTTATGATAGTTTCCAATTAGCTGCAATACATCAAAACTTCATAGCAGATGATACAGAATAGGAGATGTGCCTGGAAGAAGCAAATGCCAATGTCAAACGCCAAAGCAAATGAGAGAACTATTTGCATTAATTTGCATCTTTTGCAATGTACCTAATGAATTTGCTTTGTGGGAAACATTTAAATTAAACATGTGTGAAGACTTCTTGAAATGTTACAATGAGCCCATTGCATTCTAAAAAGCGTTAATGGAAATTAAAGAAATCTTTCTTGATCATGGATAAAATTGTGCAAGTTTTAATTTGCCTGTTCCAGGACTTATAGATGACATCAACTTTGATGATTATGACACTGAGCTTCAACAACAAAAACACAAGAAAAACTGTCTACTTTAAATACTTTACAATTGCAAGCATTTAATGCCATCACAAATGCTACAAATGATGAAATGGTCAAAGACCTTTTTTCTAGATGGCCCTGGTGGATCAAGAAAAACTATTGTTTGATGAGTTACATTTGAGCCAAGGGTCAAATAGCAATGCCATTTGCAACAACTGGAATTGCCGCACTTTTGTTAGAAGATGGCAGAACTGTGCATAGTGGATTTAAACTGCCAGTTCCCATTTTGGAAACATCAGTGTCAGATATTCGACCGAATTCTTTACAAGCCAAAAATGTTTTAAAAAGTTAATTAATTATCAAAGATGAGGCAACAATGATGTCATGTCATGCTTTGCAATGTATTGATAGATTATTGAAATAAGTCATGGATAATAATTTGCCATTTGGTGGAAAGGTGATGTTGTTAGGAGGATATTTTAGGCAAACATTACCTGTTGTGCCACATGGAAATAGGACTGACATCATTGAAACATGTATCAAGACAAGTAAACTGTGAAAAATATTTACACACTCAAATTAGAATTAAATATAAGATCTGAAGATCAAAACAAATTCAGTGATTGGCTCATTCAAATTGGAGAAGGAAAACATCCACAAATACATGATTTACCCAATGATACCATTGAAATTACATCACAAATAATTTGCAAGTAATCACTCATATCCGCAATCTTTCTAAACACTCTCAATAATGACGAACATCCAAAAATATAGATGCCTTGAATCTAAATAATGAAATTTTAACATTCATCAATGCACCCCAAAATAATTATTACAGTGCAGATTCAGTTCTGGCTGACGATAAAGACAGTGAATCTAACTTTAGTTTAGAATTTATTAATTCTTTAACATGATCTGGAATGCCACCACATGTTTTGCAATTGAAATAAAGGGCAATTGTCATGCTATTGAGAAATATGAATCCAACAAAAGGACTTTGTAATGGGATTAATTGTGCATGATTTAAAGATTATTTCATACATGCAGAAGTTATGACTGGTACCCATAAAGGTGAACACGTTTTTATACCAAGTGAGAGTGGTTTGCCTTTTGTCCTTCAAAGGAGACAATTTCCAGTTATCATGGCATTTGTCATGACCATAAATAAATCCCAAGGACAAACTTTAAAGTCTGTAGGTATTTTTTTACAGGAAACTGTTTTTGTACACGGACAACTCTATGTTGCTTTTTCAAGGTGCTCAAATCCAGATGATATTAAAGTTTCCATTGAAGACAACCCAAGTCAGGGTGATCTATTACACAATGGACGCATTTTTACAAAAAACATTGTGCACTATAAGGTTTTGAAAACATAGATAATAGTGGTTTCATTTCCAGGACGAAATTTAATGTTACTTGAGCTCTTTTTAGAGGACCACTATTTCACATATGAAACTCTATGTACAATTTTACAAAACTACAACAATAACAACAACAAAATGGAAAAAAAACAAAAACAAAAAATGGTGGTAATATCTCATAGACAAAATTACAAAGTCTGCTGGGCTATTTTTAAGAGAACCACTTGGACATGCAAAAACAAAAAGTATTAGAATGTCTTGGAAGTGGCCTTTTGCCAAGATTTGCCCCACAAAACAGTTATGTTGCATTTTATCACTTTTACTGTTTCAATTTTAATACATTTAATTCATGCTTTTAATGTTAAAATATTTTTTTCAAAGGTCACGAATGTTGTTTCATTGTATGTAATTAAGGGTTCATGTTAGTAGGAGGATGATCATTTGTTGTAAAAATTAAATGTATAATGATATACAGAGTATTGATCCAGGGAGTAATATGATCACCAGTTTATGGGGTCAGGAAGGAATATTTTTTTCCCTTCTTTCATACAATTGGGTAGGTTTTAATGTTTTTTTTTAGTCTTTCCCTTCCACAGGATTTAATAACTATGTGGTTGAACAGTACTTTAAATAAAAGTTGCATGTTGCAAAACATTATGTAATGGTTTAATATACTTATTGATATAAAGTTGACCTAATGGTATGTTACATACCTCAGATTTAAAAATGTTAGTATTGTTAATAAAAATGGTTCACTAATGTTTCAAATATAAGTTGCATGTTGCAAAGCATTATTTAATCATTTACAACAAATTATTCATACAAACTTCATCCATTGTTACATTATTTATACATACATGACAAAAACTTTTAATATGGTTAAAAAAATTATCATTTACCAGTTGTTTATATATATATATATATATATATATATATATATACAGTATATATAGTTATTATAACTGTTGTACTTTTTTCTACATAACAAAAATGTTAAGAGTGTCAGAGAATCACATTGTGTCAAGCAGCATTCCCAGCTTTAAAATTTTATTGACCGTCATTTTTTGAAGGGCAAGTTGCTAGTATGCTTATAATCCTTCAAGAAAAATATAAATTGGATACTGGTGATAAAGTGGATTCAGTGATTGTTGCTGAACTACCAGATCCAGAAATACATGGTAGACTATATGAGAATGTAACTCATTGCATGATTCATGGATCATGTGGAGATATTAATCCCCAATCACCTTGTATGGAAAATAATAAATGCACTAAAGAATTTCCAAAAGATTATAGAGACAAAACTTATGCAAATTGTGGTGGCTATCCATTATATCGAAGAAGAGAAGGCCAAAATGCCATTATTCATGGCAAAAGGGTAGATAACAGATATGTGGTACCATACAATCCCCATTTGCTCATGATGTATAATGCACACATTAATGTGGAAGCTTGCACTTCTATAAAATCCATTAATTATGCCTACAAATATATTTACAAAGGCTATGATGCAGCTATTGTAATGGTCAAAAATGCAGAAAATCCAGGACAAACTAAGTTATTACATGATGAACTTGCATCTCATGTAGATGCTCGCTATGTAAGTGTGCCAGACGCAATGTGGCGTTTTCTAAAATTTGAAATGCATGACCGTTCACATGCAGTATATCGATTAGCTGTACATTTGCCCCAAAGACACTTAGTTTACTTTAATGTTGGAAATGAAAGAAATGCTTTGGCACAAAGTGAGCATCGACAAACTACACTAACTGTGTGGTTTCAATTAAACTGTAACGGCTTGGAGGCAAGAGAATTGTTATACATTGACATTCCCTATGATTATGTTTTCGTTAATGAATTATGGAGAAAACGAAAAAGGCAGGCACTAAAATAATACCAAGACTTTACACTTTAAGTCCAAGAGACCTTGAACGTTTCTGCTTATGTTTACATCTTTTAAATGTTTCTGTGCACAAAGTTTTGAACACTTGAGACACAGTTTATGACACATTTCATTTAGCTGTGCAACACAGAAACTTCCGGGCTGATGATACAGAATGGGAAAGATGTCTAGAAGAAGCAGCACTATGTCAAATGCCACA
Organism: Discoglossus pictus; assembly: GCA_027410445.1. Classification (NCBI taxonomy): domain Eukaryota; kingdom Metazoa; phylum Chordata; class Amphibia; order Anura; family Alytidae; genus Discoglossus; species Discoglossus pictus. The sequence continues at coordinate 183,660,422 of CM050166.1, read as the reverse complement.
GCAGATGAGGGAACAATTTGCATTTATTTGAATCTTCTTAAATGCTCTGAATGCATTAGCTTTGTGGGACAAATTTAAAACAAATATGTCTGAAGACTTTATGCAACTTTACGAGTCCATTGCAGAATTAAAAGCATTACTTTCTCGTGGATTAAATTGTGCAAGATTTAATCTGCTAGATCCAGGAATCATAGAGGAAATAAACTTTGAAGACTATGACACTGAGCTATAAAACCAAAGAACACAAGAAAGACTTGCAATTTTAAATACATTACAATTGCAACCATTTAACGCCATAAAACAATGCCCTACATGATGAAATGCTCAAAGAGCATTATTTCTATCTAGATGTACCTGGTGGATCAGGAAAAACTTATCTGAATAATTTATTGATGAGTTACATTCAAGCACAAGGTCAAATTGCACTGCCATTTGCAACAACTGGAATTGCCACACTTTTGTCAGAAGGTGGAAGAACTGTGCATAGTGGATTTAAACAGCCAGTTCCCATTCTGGAAACATCAGTATCAGATATTTGTTACAAGCAACACAAAGTTTTAAAAAGTAAATTAATTATAATAGATAAAGCTACAATGTTGTCATGCCATGCCCTACAATGTATTGACTGTTTGTTATGTGAAGTCATGGATAATGATTTGCCATTTGGTGGAAAGGTAATGTTGCTAGGTTGAGATTTTAGGCAAACATTACCTGTCATTGTACATGGAAATCGAACAGGCATTGTTGAAACATGTATAAAGTCAAGTACATTATGGAAACTATTTACCCATCTTCAATTACAACAAAATCTTAAATCAGAAGGACAAAATTAATTCAATGATTGGCTCATTAAAATTGGAGAAGGAAAAAACGAGAAAATTCATAATTTACCCGATGATACCTTGGAATATCAATCAGAAATGATTTGCAAACAGGATCTCATATCGGCTATATTCCAAAATACAATAACTAACGAGGATTACGCAGAGCTTGCAAACAAAGTAATACTAACATCCAAAAATAAGGATGCATTGTTTCTCAACAATGAAATATTAAAATGAATAAATGCACCACAAAAAAAATTATCACAGTGCTGATTCTGTACTTGGTGATGACAAAGAAAGTAAGACAAACTTTTCAACTGAATTTATTAATTCATTAACTACATCTGAAATGCCACCGCATATTTTTCAGCTAAAAAAAGTTGCAATTGTCATGTTACTGCGAAATATGAATCCAAAAAAAGGCCTATGCAATGGGACCAGTTTAATTGTTCAAGAATTAAAAGACCACTTCATAGATGCTGAAATTGTAACTGGTACTCATAAAAGAGAACAAGTTTTCATACCAAGAATAGATTTGGCACCAAGTGAGAGTAGCCTCCCTTCTGTACTTCAAAGGAGACAATTTTCTATCATCATGGCATTTGCCAAGACCATTAATAAATTACAAGGACAAACTTTTAAATACGTTGGTATCTTTTTAAAAGAACCAGTATTTGCACATGGCCAACTGTATGTTGCATTTTCAAGATGAAAGAATCCAGGGGAAATTAAACAAAAGTAAAAAAACAAAAGAGGGTGATTTATTAGATGACGGGAGAATTTTTACAAAAAATATTTAGTCTACTATGAGTTGCTGTACCTTAAATTACAAACAATAATAATAATACAACAGATGGACAAAAAAAACAGTGCTTTTATCTCAAGGACAAATTCACAAAAATAAAACATATAGATAACAGTGGTTTTAGTTTGAGGACAAACTTTGATGTCACTTGGACTCTTTTTAGAAAACCACTATTTCACATAGGAAACTCGATGTGCCATTTGCAATAACTACAAGAATAATAACCAACACGTGAAAAAAACAAAAAAACAACAAGAATAAACAGTGGTTATGTTCAGAGGAACCACTTGGACATCCAAAACAAACAAAAAAAAGAACAGTGGTTAAATCCCATAGAAAAACGTAAAAGTCTGCTGGGCTCTGTTTAGAGGAACCACGTTATGAATGCTAACAAAAATTAAGACACATTAAAAAACAAATAATATATTGCAATGTCTTGGAAGTACCCTTTTGGCAGGATTGGCTCCACAAAACAGTAATGTTGCTTTTACTTAAAATTCCAGGTTAAATGTTATTACATTAAGTTACTGTTTGTAATGTTAAAATTGTATTTTACAAGGTGATGAAAGTTCTTTCATTGTCTGTAATTAAAGGTTCATGTCTGTAGGAGGATGATCATTTGTAAATTTAAATGCATCATTCAATAGAGAGAATTAATCAAGGGAGTAATCTAATCGCCAGTTACTGGGGTCAGGAAGGAATTATTTTTTTTCCCCTTTGACACAATTGCATTCACTGGGGTTTTTTCTGTTTGACTTCCTCTGGATTCAATATTCAAGATCACTGTATTTTCATACAATTCACATTTAAATGTTATTAGATTAAAATTGTATTTTACAATGTTTGGAAAGTTGCTTTATTCTATGTTATTAAGGGTTCATGTCAGTAGGAGGAGGGTCATTTGTTCGAAAATTAAAATGTATAATAAAATAGAGTGTAATAATCCAGGGAGTAATACGATCGCCAGTTAATGGGGTCAGGAAGGATTTTTTTTTTCCTCTTTGACACAATTGGATAATTTTCAATGGGGAGTTTTCTGTTTGCCTTCCTCTGGATTATATACCTATGTGGTTTACCAGTACGCGAACAAGTTGCAAAGCAATACTTAATGGATTATAATACTCATTCATACAAAGTTGAGCCATTGTTATATTAGTCCTGCAAAGCTAACAATTAAAAATGGTAACATTGTTAAAAATATAATGATTTACCTGTTGCATGTTAAAAAGCATTATGTCATGGTTTACAATACTGATTTATATAAAGTTGAAACATTCTTATATTAGTCCCACATAGCTGACAAATAAAAATTTTAATATTGTTAAAAAAGCATGGTTTACCAGTACTTAAACTACAAGTTGCATGTTAAAAAAATAAAAAAAAATTCTATCATTGTTGTACTTCTTTGTAGATTACAAATTAGACATACAAAAATAACCACATAACTTGGCAAACAGCATTCACAGCATACACATTTAATTGCTGTAATTTTTGAACGGGCAAGTCGCTAGTGATATCATAAGATTTATTCATGTGATAACACCTGTATACCAGATGAATGTTATATCAATGTGGTTAAACAATACCATATAGAGATGGCGTTAGTACTCTTGTACCACTGACTGTGGTCATAGCAAAGCATTTATTGTGTGATGACACATTAATGTTCATGGCTATTGATGTGTCCTGACACCCACCTAATGGTTAGGAATGCTTGCAGATGTAGATGAGGTAAGTTGGTTTATTGTTACAGTTACGGTTTTTAGTACTGTACTGTACATGCATTTAGATTTTAGATTTTGATCCTCCTCTGCCTTTTTTAGGTTTTTACATATTTTTTTCCGATTTTTTAAACACACTGTTTGTGTGTAACTGAAACGGATTACATAGTCCAGAAGTTTATGCATCTGTTTAATTGAGTAGCTGAAGATCAGATGTAAGTTCTACGAGCATTAAAGGTTATTTTAAATGGAGTGATGTCAGATTATGTTTACTGTGGTATAGTGACCACAGGTAACCTTAGTGGAACATTATTATTATACAGTATTACCTTTAACCCCTTAGGTTTCCCCTTTTTCCATTTGTCCTTCAAATGGAAAAAAAAGGGGGGGGATTCCTCCCTTACCCCAGATACTGGTGATCGGATTCCTCCATGGATCAATACTCTCTCTCTAATTATCCAGGATAACCCTGAATTTGCTTTTTAAGTAGAAATAAATTCAGTCCCCTTTTAAAGTTATCTATTTAATCCACTGTCACCACCTCCTCTGGTAGAGAATTCCACAGATTAACCATCCTTACTGGTTAGAACCCTTTTCTTTCTTTAAGGTGCAATCTTTTTACTTCTAACCTCAAGGGATGTCCTCTTGTCAGTTGAAAACCTCTTGGCACAAAAAGCTCCCTTGACAAATCTTTATGCTGACCCTGGATGTATTTATATAAGGTAATCCTCTTAGACACTTTTTTTCTAGAGAAAATAAGCTTTGTTTGGTTAGTCTTTCTTCATAACTTAGCCCCTCCATCCCACTTATTAGTTTTGTTGCCCTTCACTGTACCTTTTCCAGCTCTAAAATGTAGTTTTTATGAAGTTGCGCCCAAAATTGTACTCCATATTCCAAATGAGGGCGTACTAGAGATTTGTATAGTGGCAGAATTACCGTATTTTTCGCCCTATAAGACGCACCGGCAGATAAGACGCACCTAGTTTTTAGAGGAGGAAAACAAGAAAAAAAAAATCTGAATCAAACACAAATACACTCAAACACAAATACACTTTACACACAGATACACACCTACATTACACACAAATATATATATATATATATATATATATATATATATATAGATACACATACATACATATACATACACACATAAATATACATACACATACATACATATATACACACACATACACACACATACATACACACACACATACATACACACACACACACATACACATACATATCCATATACTGCAGCATTTGGGAGCCATTGACCCTCCCTGACCCTCCTGATCCTCCCTGACCCTCCTGATCCTCCCTGACCGTCCTGATCCTCACCTTTATAGATACACATACATACATATACATACACACATAAATATACATACACATACATACATATATACACACACATACATGCACACATACACACATACATATCCATATACTGCAGCATTTGGGAGCCCTTGACCCTCCCTGACCCTCCTGATCCTCCCTGACCCTCCTGATCCTCCCTGACCGTCCTGATCCTCACCTTTATAGATACACATACATACATATACATACACACATAAATATACATACACATACATACATATATACACACACACATACATACACACACACACATACATACACACACACACATACATACACACACACACACACATACACATACATATCCATATACTGCAGCATTTGGGAGCCATTGACCCTCCCTGACCCTCCCTGACCCTCCTGATCCTCCCTGACCGTCCTGATCCTCACCTTTATAGATACACATACATACATATACATACACACATAAATATACATACACATACATACATATATACACACACATACATGCACACATACACACATACATATCCATATACTGCAGCATTTGGGAGCCCTTGACCCTCCCTGACCCTCCTAATCCTCCCTGACCCCCCTGATCCCCCTGATCCTCACCTTCCTTCTGATCTCTGCCATCTTGATCTCACCCCAGCGCTTCCTACCAGCACTCCACGTGTACTGCAGCGTTGCGTGTGTGACGTCACTAGGACGCACCGGCCGACGCGATGCTGGTAGGAAGCGCTGGGGTGAAATCAAGAGGACAGAGGCAGTTTGAAAAGGTATATTCGCCGTATAAGATGCACCAACTTTCCTCCCCCAGTTTTGGGGAAGAAAAAGTGCGTCTTATACGGCGAAAAATACGGTATATTTTCTTCCCTTGCTTCTATACCCTTCTTAATACATGATAATACTTTATTTGCCTTTGCAGCTGCTGTTGGCTTTGAGTTACCTAGGTGGTTATCCACAAGCACTCCCAAATCCCTTTCAATATCTGATACCCCTATATATGCTCCATTAAGCTTATAAATTGCATGGCTATTTTTAATTTTTTCATAACTTTACATTTATTTGTATTAAATCTCATCTGCCATTTAGATGCCCATTCCTCAATTTTATGTAAATCCCTTTGGAGGAAATTACATCATTATCTGATTTCATTACCCTGCACAACTTCATATCATCAGTGAAAATGGAGACATTACTTTCCAGTCCCACCTCTAAGTCATTAATAAATATGTTAAAAAGGAGAGAACCTATACTGAACCCTGAGGGACCCCACTTACCACATTAGTCCAATCTGAGTATGTTTCCATTTACAACAACCCTTTGCTTCCTGTCTTTTAGCCAGCTCTCAATCCATGAGGATTTATTTACTGCAACTCCTGTATCCCTTAGTTTGCACAATAGTCTCCCATGTGGCACTGTATCAAAAGGCTTTGCAAAATCCAAAAAGACTACATACACTAAGTTGCCTTGATCCAGGTTCCTACTAACCTCCTCATAGAAGCTAATAAGATTTGCTTGACATGACCTATCTCTCATAAATCCATGTTGACTCCTGATTATAATCCTGTTCAAATAGACATATTCTTGTATATTATCCCTTATTAACCCTTCTAAAAGCTTTCCCACTACAGAAGTGAGGCTCACTGGTATATAATTCCTCAGATTTGCTCTTGCTCCCTTAAATATAGGTATTACATCTGCTTTTCTCCAGTCATCGGGTAGAGACCCTGTGTTGAGTGAATCTTGAAAAATTAAATATAATGGTTTGGCTATTACAGAACCCAGTTCCCTCAGTACCCTTGGATGTATTCCATTAGGACCAGGGCTTTATTAACATGTATTTTTTCCAACCCTGTTTGGATTACTTCCTGCGTTAACCAATTATTCGGCGAAGGTAGTGTAGCCCCATTTTGTTGAAGTCCCCTTACCACTGGTACCTCCATTGTGTATACCGAAGAAAATAACCTATTTAGCTTATCTGCCTTTTCCTGGTCACTAATTAGCAGACGGCCTGTGTCACATTGTAATGTTCCTATACCTTCCTTCCTCACCTATTTCCCATTAATATACTTTAAAAATATTTTAGGGTTAGTCTTACTCTTTTTTGCAATTAATTTTTCATTTTACATTTTAGCCAGTCTAATAGTCCTTTTGCAAGCCTTGTTAGTTTCCTTGTACTCACGTAAAGCAGTCCCTGTCCCCTCTTGTTTGTATAATTTAAATGTATGTTTTTTACTCCGTATCTTGATCTTTAAATCATTGTTAAGCCACACTGGATGTGATTTACTCCTTTTACTTTTATTTCCACTTGGTATATGGTGATAAGTATGTATATTTAGTAAGGATTTAAATGTTGTCCATTTATGTTCAGTATTTTTACCTATCAGTTCTCTGTCCCAGGCTATTTATGAATGTGCTCTGTGTATAAAATAAAGTTTTGTTATACCATTATCGTTGTTTTCATGTGTTTTTAATGGTTAATGTATAGGGAAATCAATATACATTACATTTATGTAAGAATCAAATCATCAGATCATCTTCCTGTATAGCCATTCCTTCATGCATTTGAGTACTGTAGTAATATGTTTGGATGTCCCTAATCTTCAGTTATTTGGGATGTGATGTTCTCATGGCCAATTGTTTACACTTTCTATGATAAAAGTTATGTTTTTATCATCATTTTTAACATAATTTCATATACTGGTGTCCATAACACATAAAATCACAATGAAGTGTGCCAGCCTTCTGAAATAATTATCCCTATTTACTGTCCAATACATTGTTATGTGAACATTCCACCCCATTATAGTGACACAGGCGTGGTTTCCAAATGATCACATGTATTAATATTTGCAAAATGCGTCCAAGCACTATTTTCTGTGTTGTTATCACGATTTTTGATGTCATAATAGAACAACATTCTTGTTGATGTTTGTGAGTTAATACTTAGCAAAATACATTGTAGCACTGTTCAGTATCATCATTCTCCTGAAGCGTTGTTAACCAAATGACCAAGATTGGCCTTGATGGAGGTGAGTTTGCTGTTGCTCCATGTGCCTCTCCACAGTCTCATTGTGGGCCTTCATGAACAGCTTGACCACTTTAGTGCAATCCCCCTTATCAGCTATTAAGAGCCTCTCTTACCTCATCACATTTTTAAAGGGATGCAGAGGCAGAGAGGGACAGACAAAATGAAGGTCTAGTAGGACATATGGGCATTCATAAGTAAATTCATTATTTGACATGAAAGAATTCTTAAATATAACAATATTTCTTACTGACCACAAGAGATCATTTCATTTGTTCATATTCATAGATATGTGTTATTATATTATATGTTGGCTATACAGTGTTTAATATATATATATATATATATATATATATATATATATATGTTTATATATATATATATATATATATATATATATATATATATATATATATATATATATAACAGAAGCAGATCAAATAAAGAAAATGTGACAGGGATACACTAAGGATCTATACAGGTAGGATCTTAACAGCAGTGATAACCTCAATAGTTCAAAAAGGTCCTGGGATGCCTTGCTCTTACAGAGCTGCAGCTGCTAATTGAATCCCAGTTGAAATATTCAAAATCCTACAGAATGATGCTGTACAAGTGTTACTTGACTTATGCCAAAAATTTGGAAAACTCAACAGTGGTTTATAGAGTGAAAATGGTCAGTCTACATGCCAATGGCAAAAAAGGCAGTGCCAAAGAGTACTCCAATTATCGAACAATTGCTTTCATTTCAAGTTTCAGCAAGGTAATGCTTAAGATACGACAAGCTCAGCTAAAACAATATATGGACTGTGAACTACCAGATCTGCAAGCCAGGTTTCGCAGAGCAAGCAGCACAAGAGATCAAATTGCTAATACCCACTGGATAACAGTGAAAGCTAAAGAGTGTTCCATAAAAACATTTAATTCTGATTCACAGACTATTCTAAAACATTTGACTGTGTGGATCAACAAGATGTGGCAAGTTCTTAAAGAGATGGGAGTACCAGATAATCTTATCCGCCTGCTGAGGAATCTGTATGTGGGCCAAGAAGCCACGGTCATAACCAAACATGGAACAACAATGGTTCAAAATCGTGAAAGGAGTACAACAAGATTGCATATTGTCACTTTATATATTTATATGTGTAAGGCCGGGCTGGATGGATCCAAAGCCAGAATCAATATTGCTGGAAGAAATATCAAGAACCTTAGATACATGAATGATACTACTGTGATAGCTGATGGTGTGGAGGATCTGGAGGACCTGTTGATTTGAGGGGGGGGGGGTGCGGGAGTTGGCCTGCTGCTCAATGTTGAAGGGACAAAGATCATAGCAGACAGAGGTCTCAGTTCCTAATTTCCAGGTGGAAAGGGGAGGTGGTGAAGGTTCAGATTTTATTTTCCTAGGGACTGGGATCTTTTCGGATGGTGGTTGTAGCCATGGGATGCTTCTGAGGAGAGGGCTGAGGAAAGCTTGGACAAGCTAGTAAAAGGTGAAGTTATTGCATCAACAGGAGTCTGCATGGTTGGAACTGTGGTGTATATTGCCTACTGATTTTTCTACATAAATTATAAACTGGTTTCAAAAATGATCTGTGCTATTGTTAAACCATTTTCTTTCTCTTTTTTTACATACAACTGTTTTTCTTTGTATTTAATGTTTTTTAAACAATCATCACAGCTCTATATTTAAAAAATGCTCTTTTGAAGACTCAAAAAAAAAATCTCTACTATGCATAAGCAGAGTCATACCTCCTGCTGGCAAAATGTCATCCATTGCTTGAGTGATCGTGATAGCCTGAATCTGCTTTATTAGATGGCGCATTTAATTCTGGGGGCATAGATTGTGGGGCCCTGGTTGGGAGGGCCAGGATGGGGCGCTCCTCACTATACAACAGTAAAACATTTTTTAAAATGAAATACAAAAATATATATATTTAGAGAGCACAGGCTAGCTCTGCCCCAGTACAATAGTACTTTTATTGGGTTGTCTTAGTGTTCAACAGCCCATGTTATGTCATCAAACAGACATTATCACTAGTAGCATATTCAGCACAAAACAGCATTAAAATAAACTGAATGCGTAGTGTAAGACTTTTCTCTTCATTTTGGTCCAGTACTAAAAAAAAAAAACAGCTGTACAAAAATGTAACTCCATTGGGGAGTTCTAGCTCACCAGTAAATTTGCTGTAACAAACAGACAACTACTTGTTAACATCAATATTACTCTTTGTTAAATGGATAGTTTGTATTATGTACCAAAAAATACTTTGAAAAAATACATATTTTACTAAAGTCTCCTTTACAAACATCCCTTTTTTATTTTAATAAAGTTATTAATCAGTCATATATTGCATGTGTAGCATATAAGTGAATTTTAACTTCCCACATAATGACTAACTACTTGCTGCAGCTGATTATTAACCAAATACATATCAATTTAAGTAAGATGAATATAAACACTTTCAGAGACAGAAAACACTAATGTGTTTCATCTCCAGCTCCAAGAGTCCATTAATAAGCAGCAAACTGAGGAAGTATTTGTAGATGGATTAATGAGCTCTTCTGGAGAAAGGAAATGATTACAAAGTATAATAAAGTAACCAAGCATTTGTGAATAAAAGTCTTATACTTGTATACCAGACTCCTTGAGAAACAAAAATCGGCTTTACACAGTGACAGACAACCTATTCCTTTTGAATGCTGTGTATGGGCCCTTTAAAAGGCCATCACAATACAGTGACTTGCAAAAGTATTTTTACTTCAGTACTTTTTACCTATTTTGTTACATTACAGCCTTAAGTTCATTGTTTTGTTAACCTGAATTTTATGCAATGGATCAGAACACAATAGTCTAAGTTGGTGAAGTGAAATGATAAAAATATATACATAAAACTAGTTTTTAGAAATAGAAAACAGAAAATTGGCATGTGCGTATGTATTCACCACCTTTGTTATGAAGCCCATAAAAAACTCTGGTGCAACCAATTACCTTAAGACATCACATAATTAGTGAAATGATGTCCACCTGTGTGCAATCTAAGTGCCACATGATCTGTCATTACATATGCACACCTTTTTTGAAAGGCTCCAGAGGCTGCAACACCTAAGCAAGAGGCACCACTAACCAAACACTGCCAGGAAGACCAAGGAATACTCCAAACAAGTAAGGGACAATGTTGTTGAGAAGTACAAGTCAGGGTTAGGTTATAAAAAAATATCCAAATCTTTATGATCCCCAGGAACACCACCAAATCTATAACAAAATAGAAAGAACATGGCACAACAGCAGACCTGCCAAGAGAAACTCAAGGACCTGGCAAGGAGGGCATTAATCAGAGATTACAGAGACCTAAGGTAACACTGGAGGAGCTGCAAAGTTCCAGGACAGAGACTGGAGTATCTGTACATAGGACGACAATAAGCCGTACGCTTACGAGTGGCCAGAAGAAAGCCATTACTTTCAGGAAAAAACAAAATGGCATGTTTTGAGTTTGCGAAAAGGCATGTGGGAGACTCCCAAAATGTATGGAGGAAGGTGCTCTGGTCTGATAAGACTAAAATTTTACTTTTCGGCCATCGAAGAAAACGCTATGTCTGGCACAAACCTAACACATCACATCACCCAAAGAACAGATGTTTTTCAGCAGCCGGGGCTGGGAAACTGGTCAGAGTTGAGGGAAAGATGGATGGTGCTAAATACAGGGATATTCTTGAGCAAAACCTGTACCACTCTGTGTGTGATTTGAGGCTAGGACGGAGGTTCACATTCCAGCAGGACAATGACCCCAAACACACTGCTAAATCAACACTTGAGTGGTGTAAGGGAAAACATGTAAATGTGTTGGAATGGCCTAGTCAAAGCCCAGACCTCAATCCAATAGAAAATCTGTGGTCAGACTTAAAGATTGCTGTTCACAAGTGCAAACCATTCAACTTGAAGGAGCTGGAGCAGTTTTGCAAGGAGAAATGGGCAAAAATCCCAGTGGTAAGATGTGGCAAGCTCATAGAGACTTATCCAAAGCGACTTGGAGCTGTGATTGCCGCAAAAGGTGGCTCTACAAAGTATTGACTGTAGGGGGGTGAATAGTTATGCACATTGACTTTTTCTGTTATTTTGTCCTATTTGTTTTTTGCTACACAATAATAAAAAAAAAACATCTTCAAAGTTGTGGGCATGTTCTGTAAATTAAATGATGCAAATCCTCAAACAATCCATGTTAATTCAAGGTTGTGAGGCAACAAAACATGAAAAAATTCCCAAGGGGGGTGAAAACTTTTGCAAGGCACTGTACATTGATCTCTTTTTGTGATATACAAAATGGGTAAAATCACTATTTGAATTAAAGGGGAGTAGAAGAATAGGATGTATAACTGCTTCCTGTGACTAGAAAATGTGACATGTACGCTGCAAAGGTCACACAGTGTTTACTGTATCTCACATTGTTATAGCAAAAAAAAAGGGATATTTGTTTCTAAACATGGTTAAATAAATTCAATGTGTTTATAGAAATTATTTGCTTATCAAATCCATTTTGAAAACAATTGGGGGGATATGACCTGGTGTAAAAAAATCATTAAATCCCTCTTTGGCTAAACTGTCTTATGCTGAGTACTGGAGATAGGATCATCTTAAGAGACTGGCAGCAGGGGAAATTATCTAGGGCAAAATGTCTGGCAGTGTAGTGTGCAGTGACATTTGAAGTGAATGGTGAATTCTTAATTAGATTGAACACAGATATTTGTGCATAAAAGAGTGTGTATAACAAGCTGCGGGGCAGTTGAAGTAGTTATATTGTGGATCAGTGGAGGACACAGACGCATTTAATATGGAGACATAAGCCCAAACGAGATGAGGAGGATTTTTTTAGCACCATCCCAACTAAAGGCAAGCTGTAAAAAAATAGAAGATTTCTTACTTTGTAATATCACATAATATTTTGTTTTACTGACATACACGATTTAGACCCACATTTCTTGAAACATGGACTAATTAAGCCTTTTTAACTTATTTTATATACTGTGTATGTATTATATTACCACTATTGTGCTAATGCATAACAACTTGATTATTAATATGCATTTATCCTTATATGTATTTTTAAGACTTGAAATTAGTAATCAATTTGCTAGACAACAAATATGGACTATACTGTAAACTTAATGTAGACTGGACATCAATAGTGTCCATGTTTTCCCCAGACCAACAAAAGATTGGCTGGCAATGTGGCAAATCATTATTTAAAGGAGGCAGTCTCTTGATCATGGCTGCAATATGTTACTGTAAATATATATACCTTCGGAGGTGGGGCTCTGCAGCTTGTCCCACCTCTTCCTGAGACGGGCTCTGCAGCCTTAAGAGAACTTCCTGTTGGGACCTCACAGTCAGTCCATTTCTGGGTTCATGCATGCAGGAAGCTTTTTCAGCTCTCTCACTGTTACAGGTTCTGATTTACTTTGCTACATGTCTGTAAGCCTATTACTACCTTTCGGGCCCTTTTCCTTCTCTGCAAGTGTGTTACTATCACTGGCTTTTTCCTTACATTACTATGTTACAAGGTAACATTTCTGCTCATTGTGGCTTTCTGGCCCTTTTCCTGTCTACAAGGGCATTACTATCACCGGCTTCTCATCACATCACCATTTCCCCAGGTTAAGCTTTCTGCTTATTGCTGCTTTTGGCCCTTTCCTGTCTGCAAGGGCATTGCTGTTAAATGTCTCTGCTTTCCTTGACCTTGCAATGTTAATATGTCAAATGTCCTGCTATGCTGTTTCTCTCTCGTTTCCCTTGTCTGTAAGGGCATCCCCATTACTGGAGAGCTCTGGCTCTTCATGGTAAGTATTCCTGCGCTACATTAGGCTTTCTTATTGGTAAGTATTCATGCTCTACATTATGCTTTCTTATCATATTCCGGCCCAAAATCCACTAAATTGTCTTTATCAGTATCTGAAGTCATGCTTTGGCCTTTCTAAGCCATATTTAATGGATTGCAGGCCAAATCTACTAACCTTTGACCATTCAATAGCTTTATTTAAATGCAAATCGACCTACTCTCTATAACTCTTAAACTGGCCTTCGCAAACCCACCTCGTTCATGCATCCCAAATCAGCCTCCACAGGCCTCATTTTATTATGTTTTCATAAACCTCTCCCCTCTCTCCTCTTCTTCACTCAGCCCTTGGTCCTCTAAGCAGGCAATGTAGGGCATAACTAAAGGCCACATCTCAGCTACATGAGGTGCGGGGGCTCATTCACCAAACACACTTCCATTTCACACTTCCTACATGCCTGTAAGTAAGCTTGCATGCAAATTAGCTATGTTTGCGTGCTCGAATCGGGTTATGAGTTCCGAGCTTGAAAGGATGGCGTCCGTCAAACTCATAACTTACAGCCTCCAGAAGCCTTTGATCTGTCACTTTCGCAGTGCTAAAATCGCAAATTGCTATTCAATTGTTCCAATTCCCCAAGCTTGCAAAGGTATCCACACTCGTAAACCGCAAATGGAGGAGAAAATCCTACATGTGCTCGAGAGGACCTGCAAAGAAGTTAAACACCAATTTGTAGGACTTTTAATGCAAATAAGAAAGTAATCCTGCACCGTAAATTACGGGGAAAGTGATGAAAAGAATAACAGTCTAAAGCCTGCAAAACTGCAGCAAAATATATTTATGTGTCATTTCGGGGTTAAATCGATCTCGGGTATCAATGACTTAATACATATCAGGCCACCCATATGGGCTAGAACAGTATTGGCATTCATTTTCATGATTCTTTATTTTCAAAGTTGTGCAAGTCATATCGGACCCCCGAACCTGATTGTCTCATTTTCTATTGGCCGATTTAAAATCGGCATTTACAGGCTGGTGAATTGATATGGTTTCCGCCCACATCTGCTCCGAAACAGTGCATGGTTTACGGAGCTGGCTTCAAGATCGCAACTCGCGACCTGGAGCAATTGAAAAGCCTCGCAAACAGAGACCAACGGGAGCCCGCAACTCATTTACAGACATGCCCCCACTACCTACAAAAACCTGCAAGCACCCAACTTACAGCACCTTCCCACTGTGCTACAACCCCTTCTCAGTCACCTCATCACCTCAACTTCCATGACACTGCCACCTCACAATACAACATGACTCTGTCTTTCACCCTTGACGCCCTTGCCCCCATAACCACAGACAAACACCCTAACCCTTGTCCACAACCATGGTACACTACACAAACGTGCAATATCCAGGTGCTTCCACACTGCTGAATGACTAGGAGGGAATCTCACACTTCAGCAGATTTCCTCCATTACAAGTTTATTTTAAGTTCCTACTCTGCCTTTAATCCTGCCAAACATCACTACTCATTGTTAATATCAAATGTATCCTCCTATGTTTGTTTCCCACGTTCAACACTCTCCTCTGCTCACCCCCACCACCTGCCCTTTACTGGCTAATAGCTAAAGACTTTGACACACACTTTTAAAATAAAATTGAAAATATCCAACTCATACTCTCCTCTCAGTGTGTTCCTAACACACACTCCTCTAAACAAACTGACAACACCCAACCTTTACCCTTCCCCAATCCCACATCTATTATGAACTCCCTTGACTCTGTACCTAAGTATGAGGTATCTGGTCTACTATCATCCACTCACCTTACAACTTTTTAAAGTGACTCTATTCCTTCACAACTTAACCCTCCCCTCTCTACCACACTTATCCCTGCCTTCACACATACATTCAACAATTTCCTTAACACTGGCAAGTTTCCATAATCTTTAAAGCATGCCATAATTACAATCATTCTTAAGAAACCCTTATCTGCTTCTCTGTTTAACTATCGCCCTATCTCTTTACTTCCCCTGGTTTCAAAACTGCTTGAGCGATTTGTTTGCAATCGCATATCCTTTATTTGTAAATTGCCAACATATTACATAGTGCTGTACAGGGGTTAAGTACAAGGCAAAAACTAAATTAATACATTGCAAAAGAATGGAGCCCCCTGTTTTTGAGCTTAAAATCAAATATACATAGTGCTTGTTTCCAAAGTATCTGGCAAGATTGAAAAGTCGCAAACCTACTCCTTGCTCCTACACCCTTTCCGATCTGGTTAATGACCCCAAAACTCGACAGAAACAGCAGTCACTAAAGTCACTAATCACTTGCTCACCGCCATGTAAAAGGGTCATTTCTCTATCCTAATTCTCCTGGATCTTTCTGCTGCCTTCAAAACAGTTGACCACCCTTAAGGATTAATCATTTAGTGTCTTGTTCTCTTGCACCTCATATTCACCTTGCCCTCTGACTGTTGGCCCTCTCCCTTTCTCCATCTCGACTTCCTCCCTTTGTACCCTAATAAATAAATTTGGATTTCAAAATCATCTATATGCAGATGACACTCAACTCTACCTCTCAGCATAAGATCTATCCCCCTCTATTCTACCACAAGTGGCCAACTGCCTCTCTAACATATCCTCCCAGATGTTCGCCAGTCAACTCAAACTCAACATGTCAAAAACTGAGCTCCTAATCTTCCCACCCTCTACCACAGCTTCAACTCTCACTATTGAAAATACCATCTTCACTCCCACCAACCAGGCCTGTAGTCTTGGGGTTTTATTGAACCCTGCTATCTCTAAAATCTTGTATTTTTCCCCTAAAAAACATAGGCAAATTATGTCACTATCTTACGCAAGACACAACAAAAATGTTACCCACTCTCACATCATATCTCGCCTTGACCACTGCAATTCTCTCCTTGCTAGCCCCCCATCACCCGTCTCTCTCCACTACAATCCATAATGGACTCATCCGCTAGCCTCATCTACCAAACTCAACAATAAGTGTCTGCAGCACCTCTCTGACTCCACTGGCTTCCCATAGCCTCCAGAATAATAATTAAAATCATGACCCAAACGTATAACTACCTCAACAATAGTTCACTCCCTTATATCTCTGTTCTCGTCTCTAAATACCCCTCAACTACCCTCTTCACTCAGCTAACAATCTACTTCTTTCCTCCCCTCCTATCTCCTCCTCTCACTCCCACCTTGAGGATTTTTCTCGTGTGCCCATATTCTTTGGAATGCCTTGCCTTTTTCCACTAGACTAGGGGTGGGCAAGTTCGGTCCTGGATGGCCACACACAAGCCTGGATATCCTGTGCACAGGTGAATCAATCAGGATCACTAAAGAGGTGATTGACTCACCTGTGCACAGCAGGGATATCATGAAATCCAGGCATGTGTGTGGCCTACTCCTGTTAATATACACAGCACATCTATCATCCTTTGATAGCTCACCCATACCCTTTAGATTGTAACTCTGCAAGTTTTCAATCTTGCCAAGTGCTTTAGAGAAAGCATTGTGTATGTTATTATTATTATTATTATCGTTTATTTGTAACGCGCCAACATATTCCGTAGCGCTATACATAAATTAAGTTACAGGCAATGACAAGTTAAAGATTCATACATTGCAAAGAGTGGATGGCCCTGTCTTTGAGCTTGGAATCCGGTGTCCATAGCGATTTCCCTAAAGCACTGCGCAGGATTGAAACTCGCAGACTTACAATCTAAAGGTTAAAGTTTGTATGTGGTACAGTAGGGAGAGAGTAGTGCTGAGCATTAAAAGAGGTGCGTTTTAATTGATGTTTTGAAGGATTTAAGGCAGGAGGATAGTCTGGTGAAGCGATGTAGGGAGTTCCAGAGAATAGGGGCAGCGCGAGAAAAGTCCTGGAGGCGGGAGTGGGAGGAGGTGACAAGAGTGGTAGAAAGAAGAAGGTCGTTAGCAGAACGAAGAGGGCGTGTGGGGGAGTATTTGGAGATGAGAGCAGAGATGTATGGGGGTGTGCTGTTGTTGAGGGCTTTATAAGTTAGGGTCAAGATTTTAAACTTTATTCTGCAGGCTAAGGGAAGTCAGTGAAGTGATTGACAGAGAGGAGCTGCCGACACTGAACAATGTGTACTGGAGATGAGTCTGGCGGAGGCCAGATTTTAATCTCAAATGGAGGGCCCTCCATTTTCTTCATTATGCTAATTTTGTATTCTTACTGTTCTATTGCACTACGGAATATGTTAGCGCATTACAAATAAGAGAAATAATAATAATAATTTACCCCCACCATTCCGATTATTAATTTTGTTGCTTATCTCTATCAAGCTCTACAATGTCCCCTTTTTGAAGCAATGCCCAACATTGTACTCCATATTCTAAATGAGGTCATACCAGGAATTTTTATAGTGCTACAATTATATCTGCATTCATTGCTACTATACTTAATCCATATTAATATTATAATTGCGTTTGCAGCTGCTGCCGTCCATTAAACACTGTTACATATACGGATGTCCACAATCACTCCTAAGTACTTTTATATATCTGATTATCTCAGACTTGTTACATTCAGATTATAAATTCCATGCTTATTTTTCCTTTCCAAATTTATCTTATTTGAATTTAGTTGTGGTCAATCTCATTTGCTATTTACCTGCCAATTCTTAGAATTTATGCAAGTCCCTTTGCAGTGAAAGTACATAATTTTTTCATTTAATCGCCTCACACAAATTAGTATCATCAGCAAATATAAAGGCACTATTCTCCAGCCCTAAAGCTAAATCTTTAATAAATATGTTAAAAATGAGAGGACCTAATACTGAACCTAAGGAACCCCACTCACTAAGTTAGTCCACTCTGAGTATGTTCCAATTACAGCTGCTCTACAGCTGCTGACAGAAAAGTGGTTTTGTGTGTGCCTTGTGACATAGTAAGCAGACGTGCAGCATATGACAGCCAAAGAAGTTGCAGCTTCTGGAGTGGAAATTATTACAGATAGCTGCAGACCCCAGTTAGTGTACTGGTCTTCCCAGTCTATCCTGGGATGGGTGAGTCGGTTGAGGCATGTCAGTGAGAGCTGGCAGTGAGACTGAGCTGGGCTTTTGGGGTGACAGCTTGATGTTTGGGCAGAACGTGGAATTGTGTATGGGTGATTGGCAGTTTTGACATACAGGGGATTTAACTCCTGCAAAATAGCAGCAAAATAGATAATGATCCAAATCTGACCAGTTGATAAGATAATTAAACTGGCTTGCTACAAATGAACAATGGTAATCGTAGTAAGTAAATCCCCCATAGGGATAGGCCAGGTTTACTATGAGATGCATATAATTTTCAAACTCTTGTCCACAATGGGGAAAGACTGTTTAGATGACATCACAAAAAAGGCCAGGGTGAACTCCGTTACTTTTAGTCTCTTATTAAGCCTCGCCTCTTTTGGAATTTATATTAACAGAGACGTCACCCTGAGAAATGGTTCTCAGTTCGGATGCATCTATAGATGCGATCAGGAGTGACCTCGAAAATGTAACTCTTCAAGTTTGCTGGAATGAAGTGGGCCAGCATGATAGTAGGAGGTGTTTGAAAGGGCTCACCTCTTTCGACTGATGGTGGCGGGAGCAGAACTAAAGACGATGGTGATGGCGGATTTTCCATTCAGATCATTTTGGATTCTAGTGACTGGATATATGAGGTGAGGCCTGATAACATCTGGCACAGTTGTGCCAATTAGTCAATGGGTTGATTTGCAGGGTTGAGGTTGTTCATGTTGGGCTTCTTGAAGAAGACAGTAACGTTCCGTCTTGCACGCCAAAGCATAATTAAACATAATTAAAACGTATACCTTTCTTTTCTCTTTTTCAGCTTCCAGGAGATCTGGGTCCAGTGGTGGGTGAGAGGTGGGGGTGTCGGCTCCATCAGAGTAGGATGTTGGAGACCGAGCCTCCGCCAAGCAGGAACAGGCGGAGGAGGAACCAAGAGGTGCAGAGGGCCCTGGTTACGAGGAGGAGTATTTCATCTGGGCAGTGGGGTCACCTGCAGGACCATCAGCCACACCGGTGGCATTTGACCCCACTGCCCCCTCTTTAAACAACTACAGCCATCACCAGGGCCCTCTTACTGGAGGGATGACCGTGGTTTGCCACCACCTCCTCCCCCCAGCAGTGCATCAGCCTGGCTTCCACCCCAAACCACCAGGCCTACCACCACCAGGCTGATCAGGGGGAGATGCTGGCTATCATGCAGGTACTGGAGTGTCTCCAGGGGATCCAGGCCAGCATCTCCGGCAATCACACGGAGGTCATGAGCAGCCTGGCCAGGCAAAATGGGGAGGAGATTAGACACCAACCTAATGACTGAATATTACTTTGCCAGGCTACGTAGGATGGAGGCAGACCAGAGTGCAATGCTCCAAGTCAACGTGGATGCCATGCAGCACAGGCTGAACTCCAGCTCTGCCTCCTCCACCCCAGAGGCCTCCCCCACCACTCCCGAGGCCTAGCTGCTCCTCTCCTCCCCCCATGCCTCCGACACCACCACAACCACCAGCACCCCCACTGCAGTTACCGCTGCTTCCTGGGAGGGAAGCCTTCCCCTGCCTCCCCCCCCCCCCCCGCCCCCCACACACACCACCATTAGGGAGATGGTGGCCTTCCACAGGGTATTAGTTGTTCAGAACTAGTTTGTAAACCATTTTCGAGTCCTATTTGGAACCTGTAATATATTGGGCTAGATTTGTAGCAATTTATTAGGGATTTGCGGTTTAAGCGATTGTAACATTTGCGGGCTTGAAAGTTCAAAGACTTAGATGGGTCGGAGTTACGATTTTGACAACCTTCAAATCGATTGCGGGTAGAAATAGCGTAACTTTTGCGAGCTACATTACGGGCTTCAGTAATTGCAATTTTGACAATTTAATAGGGCCCTAAGTGTGGATGCCCGCCTTTATAGTAAATGCGGTATTATTTTTAACATACAGCGATTTTTCCTTTAATGTAACAAATAAAGTAGATTTTTATTTTTAATTGTATATCTGAGAAGAGATTGGTGTTAAGCACCTGGGATCCTCTAATTAGTTTTGAATTTAATTAGTGTTAATTAGATAGGCAATCAGTAATGTTAAAGGGATGACACTTATTGTGGAAGAAGAGGGGTTAATATTAGATTGAAATAATGTGGCAAGGACAAGAGAGGAAGAAAAGGGGTTATTTTTTTATTAAATTATGATGGCAGGACAAGAGTGTGGTATTTAGGAGTAATACTGAAAAGTTCATAGTGAGACTTAGAGAGCCAAAATCTCGTGAGAGGTGCCAGTTCGGGATTGTAGATCGTTGACCGGCGACCAGAGATGCAGGGAGCATCAGTGCGGCAGTGCTGGGCAGCGTGTAAAGCAGTTCAGCTGAGAGAGACCGGGACAGAGAGAACAGGAGAGGCGAGTGGAGCAGAATCGAAGAGGCCAGAAGAGAAGACAGAGGCAATTATGAATGGGGAAGGCAGAACGGATGACGCTGGCTAAATGCAAAAAAAACCCCACATAAACAATATCAGATGGAGAAGGTTATAGTACAACTGGACCACAGCATCACAAAGTAAACCTCACAATCTTTTTTGTGTGCAAAGGGTATGTGTTAGTACCCTCCCATAGCTCCCATATATATATATGTATATATATATATATGTATATATATATTAATTGTCACACTACGAGACGTCATCATGATTTGCGTGACGCTCATTGCTTGCGAGCCTCGCGACATAAGAAAATAAAAAAAAAGACATCACCCACAGCATGGGGGAACAGCCAGGACATCTGGGAATGAGGTGGAACTCAAATTTAAGGAGATTTTGACGACTTTAGCCAGCGAGAGCCTTACGTAACGAGGCGAGCTGTTAAGGCACTAAAACTCGCAGCACAAAGGCAATGAGCGCCAAAGGAGCTTATATTAACAAATGCATTTTAGTACAATAAATTTACACTGGAATTTTAATTTTTTCTTTCAGTCATTCAAATCTCACAACTATATTTGTTATTTTTGTTATTTTTGCTAAAATAATGCTTTTGTAACTGAGTACATCATGAGTTAGTCCGGGCTGGATGAATCCAAAACCGGAATCCAGATTGCTATAAGAAATATTAACAGCTTCAGATACTCGCATGATACTTCTTTGATGGCTGAAAGTGAGGATGAACTAAAGGACCTACAGTGCCTTGCAAAAGTATTTAACCCCCTTGGCATTTTTCATGTTTTGTTGCCACACAACCTGGAATTAACATGGATTGTTTGAGGATTTGCATCATTTAATTTACAGAACATGCCCACAACTTTGAAGATGTTTTTTTTTTTCTGAAACAAACAACAAATAGGACAAAATAACAGAAAAAGTAAATGTGCATAACTATTCACCCCTCTAAAGTCAATACTTTGTAGAGCCATCTTTTGCGGCAATCACAGCTCCAAGTCACTTTGAATAAGTCTCTATGAGCTTGCCACATCTTACCCCTGGGATTTTTGCCCATTCCTCCTTGCAAAACTGCTCCAGCTCCTTTAAGTTGGATGGTTTGCGCTTGAAAACAGCAATCTTTAAGTTTGACCACAGATTTTTTATTGGATTAAGGCCTGGGGTTTGTCTAGGTCATGCCAACAAATTTACATGTTTCCCCTTAAACCACTCAAGTGTGGCTCAAGCAGTGTGTTTGGGGTCATTGTCCTGCTGGAAGGTGAACCTACGGCCTAGCCTCAAATCATGCACAGAGTGGTACAGGTTTTGGTCAAGAATATCCCTGTATTTAGCACCATCCATCTTTCCCTTAACTCTGACCAGTTTCCAGTCCCGGCTGCAGAAGAACATGGAGTTGGTGTTCTTTGGGTGATGTGATGTGTTGGGTTTGTGCCAGACATAGCGTTTTCTTTTATGGACGAAAAGTTAAATTTTAGTCTCATCAGACCAGAGCACCTTCCTCCATACATTTTGGGAGTCTCCCACATGCCTTTTCGCAAACTCAAAACGTGCCATTTTATTTTTTGATGAAAGTAATGGCTTTATTCTGGCAACTCTGACATAAAGCCCAACTCTATGGAGCGTATGGCTTATTGTCTGCTGTGGAACTCTGCAGCTCCTTTGGGGTCTCTGTGCTGCCTCTCTCATTAATGTCCTCCTTACCTGGTCTGTGAGTTTTGGTGGGCGGCCATCTCTTTGGTTTTGATAGATTTGATGGTGATGCTGGGGATCATCAAATAATTGGATATTTTTTATAACCTAACCCTGACTTGTACTTCTCAACAACATTGTCCCTTACTTGTTTGGAGAGTTCCTTGGTTTTCATGGCAGTGTTTGGCTAGTGGTGCCTTTTGCTTAGGTGTTGCAGCCTCTGGGGCCTTTCAAAAAAGGTGTGTATATGTAATGACAGATCATGTGACACTTAGATTGCACACAGGTGGACATCATTTCACTAATTATGTGACTTCTAAATGTAATTGGTTGCACCAGAGCTTTTTATGTGCTTCATAAAAAAAGGGAGTGAATACATACACACATGCCAATTTTCTGTTTTCTATTTCTAAAAAATAGTTTTATTTATATATTTTTTATCATTTTACTCCACCAACTTAGACTATTGTGTTCTGATCCATCACATACATTTCAGATTAATAAAACATTGAACTTAAGGCTGTAATGTAACAAAATAGGTAAAAAGTCAAGGGGGTGAATACTTTTGTAAGGCACTGTATGGATGAGGGTACAAGAAGAGACTGCAAAACCTGGCGTGCTGCTCAACGTTACAAAGACGAACATCATGGTAAACGGCATTCTCAGTTCCTGGCAAATAAATGGGGAAGAAGTGGTGGCAGTGACAGATTTTCTTTTACTGGCATCCAAGATCTCTTCACATAATGACTGTAGCCATGAAATTAAAAGATGTTTGCTTCTGGGGAAGAAAGCTATGGAAAGTTAGAATTATGGTCTTCCTAGTAGTAACATTCAGATGTGAGAGCTGGATTATAAAGATGATTGAGCACCGTAGAATTGGCACCTTTGAATTGTGGTGCTGGCGAAAACTACTTGAAGTTCCTTGGACTGCAAGAATATTCAATAAATCAGTACTACAGGAAATCAAGACAAACTGGTCATTGGAAGCTATGATCATGTGGCTGAAGCTCAAATATTTGTCCATATCATTAGAAGGCAGGATTCACTAGAAAAGACTCTGATGCTAGGAAAGATTGAAGGTACATGAAGAAGGGGACGACAATGGCGGAGATGGATAGATTACGTCACTGAAGCAATGAACAAGAACTTGATGGAACTTAGAGGGGCAGTGACTGATAGATGTATCTGGTGTGTTGCTGCCCCTATGGTCACAGAGAGCCGGAGATGACTGATTGACTAAACATAAAATAAAAAAATCACCTTTCCTGGTCTCTCTTTAAATATACATATACATTCTCTCTCTATAAACTCACATTGCAGAAAAGACAAACTACCCAAAGCGGCCACTGATCAGATCTTCCTCTTTTTAACCCCCCATCCCCCCCCACACACACACACACAGAATTTGTTGGGCTCCTACACCCTTGCTATTAAAATGTGTTCTTCTACCCCACCATATACTTCTTTTATTTATAGTGTCTGCACAACTTTATTTGTGCCCTGTTGTGTAATTGCACTTTGTTACTTGGTTAATGCAAAAAACATTTATATAGCAACTTCTTTAGTCTTAGATCACTAAGCACTTCTTCACTTCTTTAGGCTGCACTATGCAGTTATGTAAAGTTATTTTATTCCTTATGTATTACTAGCGACTTGCCAGTCAAAAAATGACGGTCAATAAAAGAAAGTGTTGAGATGCTGTTTGCCACATAATGTGAGTGTACTTGGTGCCTCAACTATATAGTCCCCTTTAACACACTAATGAACGCATGTAATAACACTATCAGTATCATGAGAGTCATCCAGGACCCTCATGACCCAAAGTGTAAGCACTACACCATTTTAACCTGGTCACTTATGGGGGTCTATCCAGACCCTCATAAGCCTCTATTAAACCCCATCAGTCCCATAGGGGTATATTATGACCATTATGGGCCTGTTACAACCCAGCATTAACCACATAAGTGCCATGACGGTCCTCAAGGACCATCATGACACTAAGTATAAACACTACACTGCACTATACCCCCCAATAAAACATGAAATATCAACTAAACACCCTCTACACTAACCTATTAACACCTACACTACCTACCTACCCCCTAATAACTCCCCCACCACTCTAATTACAGAAAACAAAAAAACTAAAGTCATCAAAAATAAAAAATCTACATTACATAAAATAAAAAAACCTGAATCCCAAAAAAATTAAAAATGTACATTACAGAAAATAAAAAAACCTAAGTCACAAAAAATAAAAAAGAACATTACAGAAAATAAAAAAATAATACATTACAACCCCCCCCCCCACTACAGAAAAAAAATTACACACATGAAAAGGAAATACATATAATACATACAATACAATGCAATACAAATAAAATGAAATACAATGCATTACACCCCTATCTAATATACAATACTTCCTATCTTTCTAATATACATCCCCCTATCTATCTAATATACAATAAATAATATCTATATAATATCCATCCCCCTATCTACCTAATATACAATAAATACTATGTAATGTACATCCCCCAATCTATGTAATATCCAATACATGCTATCTCTATATAGCAACCCTAATTCTAAGCTACAATAAAATAATTAAGACCACTTACCTTTGAGATGTCCCTTCAGATCAGCAACCTAGGGTAAAAAAAATTTAAAAAATGACTACAACACGTTTACATAAAATAAATTAACATAGTACATATTCTAAATATTCTACTCCCCTTTCATGTCCCGTCCATCTTCTTTTCCTCTTCTCCGGTGCGGCCCCTGTTAAAAAAAAACATAACATTAGTACACATACATAAACATAAAACCAAGTAAAGTAAACATAATCTACATTGTACTTACCTCCCCGCGATGTCTCCGGCCTCCTCGTCTTCTGCCCCGAATGGGCCCTGGAAGCATACAAACTCTAAAAAAAATGTTAAAAAAAATAACAGCCATCCGCACTCGCGGATGTCCCCAACGCTAATAAGCCTCCTACGGAGTGTTCCAGAATAAAATTGGCAATGGCGGCTTCTGATTGGCTAAAAACGCTGTCTATAAAATTCAGCTAATGAGAAGACGCCAATTGTGAGCCAATGAGAAAGGGATACACCCCAAAATCCCACTCTGATTGGATAACGCACCTGTCAATCTTTATTTGAACCAATCCGAAGGCTTTATTGCCATCAGTGAATCACAATGGGATACACCCCCACGGGTTGATTGGCTGAAGACATCTGCGCCTTCCCATTGGGTGTAATACTGATTGACATTGACAACAGCCAATGAGAAGGCGCAAATGCCTTCAGCCAATCAGTACGTGGGTGTGTATCCAATTGTGATTGGCTATTGTCAGTGCAACCAATCAGAATGCGCAGATGCCTCCAGCCAATCACCCTGTGGGCGTGTATTCCATTGTGATTGGCTGAAGGCATCTGCTCCTTGTGATTGGTTTAAAAAAAGATTGACAGGTACATTATCCAATCAGAGTAGGATTTTAGGGTGTATCCCTTTCTGATTGGCTCACACATTGCCGCCTCCTGATTGGGTGAATTTGATAGACAGCATTTTCAACCAATCAGAAGGTACCATTGCCTATTTTCTTCCTGAAAAGTCTCAGGGAGGCTCATTAGCATCGGGGATGTCCTCGAGTGCTTTTTATGTATTTTTTGTGGGTATTTATTGTGTTTTGACTGTTTTTAGGTGGCGCGGTTCGTCCGTTATGTTCTTTTTGGCGCCCATTTTTTATTTCGCTTAGGGGATTTTCGTGTGTCTAAATTAGGGAATTTGGACTTAAATGGAGGTGTAACTTCACTTGCAGAGGTCCTGGGTGCCCATCCTTGCTTTGGGTAAGCTTTTTATGTATTTTTAGTGGGTATTTATTGTGTTTTGACTGTTTTCCGGTCTGCGCGGTTCGGACGTTAAGGTCGTATTTTTGCGAGGTCGTAATGGTGCTGCTTGTGTGGGTGTTTGCAACCGCGTGTGAGGCGTCTTTGAGCCTCCACCTTCCGCAAATGCGGCCCCTCATTTTGCGAGGGTCCGCATTTGCGTACCAAACTGGGTCCCTCGTTCTTGCGAGCTCGCATGACGACGATTTGTAGTTTGACAACTATTATATGTGATAATATTGATGTGCTTTGGAGCAAATGAATGTGCTAATGTAACAACATATATTTTTCACACATTATTACAGCTGTATTAGTAAGCGTTTGTTGAACATGTAGGCCTTGTTTAGTAATTGGTTTATGTTAATGTAAATCAGCCATAGTAAGCCCAATTGCTGTATTTACTAAACTTCAAATTGAAAATGATCCTCTCTAAACCGCCTCCTTAGTTCATGCTAATGAGGTGTCTATTAATATAGTGATGATAGAAAAAGAGTTTGCTCATTCCATAATGATAGAAATCATCGGTCTAATGGTTTTTTCCTAATTAAAAATTAGATTTGTGATTTTCATTATTTTTTTCTGTACGGGTAAAATAACATTTAATACAGGTTTATTATGATTATTCTAAACTCTGTATACATTTAGGACCTCGATATAGATACAATATATTCACAAGGTGAAGTTCAGAGCCTAATGTCCTACAATCTCACGAGTGTGAGGGTTTTATATTTGTTCAATTCCCATCCTTGCTTAATGTGTGTTAAAGTATCTGTGAGTCAAACAACAAACACTAGCATTATTTTGTAAACTGTGTTAAAATCTCAGGATACTAGCCATTCCAAAATCAACCTATTCCTATTTCCTCCCCGGCATTGTGTTTAGCTTTAAACCAGTCCAACACAGTCATTATGAAGGGCCAGTTGTCTAATTCAGATTAAACTGTTTCATGGTAGATGCAAACTCTAGTCAATTTCAAGCTGTTTTGTACATGATTTGTAATTTCTAAAATCCTGGCAGCAAAGAAGCAGTGTGTATTCTTAGAAAAAGAATTGAAAATATAATATAATCACCATAAATATAAGGAATTAAAGTATATTCCTGCCTTAAGGACTTTTCTCATGCTGCTCCTATTCTGGGGAACTCCTTGCCTCGCTCCACTAGACTATCCTCCTGCCTCAAATCCTTCCAAACCTCACTAAAAACTCATTTATTTAAAGCAGCATATCACCATCAGCCATACTTTACTCAATATATTGTACCTCACCTTTCTATACCTCACCAATAGCCTTAGACTTTAAGGTTGCAAGTTTTCAGTCTTGTTGGGTGCTTTAGAGAAAACACTTTGTTTGCTTGAATATAAACTCAATAACAGGGCCCTCCATTCAATTTAAAGTTTAAAAAAATATAATTTTAACCCAATTTAAATAGACTGTAGGGAGAGCATCTAACACTTCTGTAATTCTTTTGCGAATTAACTTGTGACTTTGAATAACACTTCCTACTCTTTAAATAAAAAATTGTAATAAAAGTTTTATGTTTCTGTTTTGTGAGTTTCTGTAGTCATTTAATACTGTAACTGAAAGAGCAAGTATGATTAATGTATGCTCTGAAAAATACTACAAAAGAAACAAGTTCCCTGAGCTAATTACAGTATGTTCATTAACAATTCATTCAGGAAGAGACTCAGAAATGTTTTCTTTAAAGGAAGATTGCAGGTCTATGTCTAATGGAATCCCTGGATTCAATAAACTTGATTTTAAAGGCACTTTCTGAGAATTATGAATTATTTTGGACACTACAGGAAACTACTCTTCCTGAGAGCTTTTAGTTGTTTATAATAAATCCTGGTATTGGTTATTGCAGTTTTTATACATTTGAATATAATTTATGTTTAATATCTTCAAATTTAGGAATTAAGGGAGTGTACCAAAAACCCACATAGAAAAAAGTACATATACAACATTCATTAAAGTAAGAATTTTTACTGTTTCCGAGGTACATTTACACTTAAGAAACAGCACAGTATATACCGAAGGCACGTTGAAGCCACTTGGAATAAATGTTGTTGTAGTTTAAGCTTTTAGTTGTGTCCAACTCACTGTGACCCTATGGACCACAGCACGCCAGGCACATCTGTCAGCCACTGCCCTGTGAGTTCCATCAAGCTAATGTTCATTACTACAATTACTTTATCTATACATCTAAGCCTCTGTCGTTCCCTTCTACTTGTGCCTTCAATCTTTCCCAGTATCAGAGTCTTCTCTAGGAAATCCTCTCTTCTCATGATATGGCAAAAGTATTTGAGCTTCAGCCCCCACACTTTCCAGTGAACAGTTTGTCTTGATTTCTTGAAGTATTGATTGATTGGATTATCTTGCAGTCCAAGGAACTCTAAGCTTTTTTCTCCAATACTACAGTTCAAAGACATCAATTCTATGGTACTCAGCCTTCTTTATGGTCCAGCTCTTACATCTATATGTTAGTACTGGGAATACCATAGTTCTAACTATGCACTCCTTTGTTCTTAGTGTAATATCTTAACTTTTTACTAGCTTGTCCAAGCTTGCCATAGCTTTCCTACCCAGAAGCAAACGTCTTAATTCCATGGCTAACTAAAATCTGTCACTGCCTCCACTTCTTTCCATCTATTTGTCTGGAACTGAGAATGCTGTTTGCCATGATCTTTGTGTTTTTAACGTTGAGCAAAAGGCCAGATTTTGCACTCTCTTCTTTCACTATCATCAATAGGTCATTAATTTCTCCTCACTTTCAGCCATCAGAGTAGTATCATCTGTGTATCTGAGGATGTGGATTTGGAGTTTTGGATTCATCTAATCTAACTTATGCATGATGTATTCTGCATATAAGGTGAATAAATAAGGTGATAATTTACAACTTTTTCACACTCCTTTCCCGATATTGAAACATTATATTGCTCCATGTTCAGTTCTGACTGTGGCCTCTTGTCCACAAACAGATTCCTCAGGAGGCAGATGAGTTGATCTGGTACTTCCATCTCTTTAAGAAATTGCCACAGTTTTTTGTGAGCCACACAGTCAAAGGCCTATGAAGTAGAAGGAAATGTTTTCTGGAACTCTCTTGCTTTCTCTATTATCCAGAAAACATTGGCAATTTGATCTCGTGTGCCTTCTCCTCTTGCACATCTCCAGGTCCATATATTATTGGTGCAGAGCTTGTAGGAACTTAAGCATTACCTTGCTGGAATGTGAAATTAGTGCAATTGTTCGATAACTTGTTGGCACTTCCTTTTTGCCATTGGGATGTAAAAGTCTGTTGGCCACTGCTGAGTTTGTCAAATTTCTTGCCATAATTTAAGCAACACTTTCACAGCACCATCTTGTATAATTTTGAAAGGTTCAGCTGAGATTCCATCAACTCCTGCAACCTCAGTGTTAGTAAGATATTACAGGGCTCATTTCACTTCAATCTCCAGGATGTCTGGCTCCAGCTCATTAGACTATTGAGGTCATCACTGTGGTTAAGATCTTCACTGTATAGATTTTCTGTGTATGCCTGTCGACTCCTCTTTATCTGATCTGCTTCTTTTAAGTCATTTTTGTCTCTTATTACACCCCCTTTAACATGAAAGATACCTTTGAAATTACCTTTTTTCCTGAAAAGATCTCTTGACTTTTCCATTCTGTTATCTGGATTAAATGGTACATACAATTTATGCAGACATTTGACATTTTATACTAGTTACTTTAATCTTATTTCTCCTTCTAAAGGTATATAGACGCTTCATGTATTATGAATGCATCTGATAGAGGAGAAACAGTAGTGTATGAAAACATTTTTTAATAAAAAAAAATCCCAAAATACATTACTAAACTTACCCTTAAGTTTGCAACATTTCTTCCTGGCAGTTGATTTTGCCAAGGAACTCCCTGAAATTCCAAGTTAAATTAGCATAAGATTATTTTTTTTTGTGGACAATCAGAAGCAGCTACAACAATGTAACAGTGTGTGCGGATTCAGTCTCTGCAGCAAAGCATCATTGAATTGTAGTCTTTTGTTTCTACCACAAATCTCTCTTTCCTCCCTGGAACAATTCATTCAGGTCAGGCAGAGCTGCTCACACAGACATATTTTCTCTGGAAAGCAGCAAGTGTGCTGGATTTCTGCAGTGTGCTGCTTTTGGCTGGAAGGTTATATAGGGTTAAAAATGTACTTTTATGCAGTTTTTCTATTGGTTAGTACAAACTGCCTATGTAGGCACAACTTTGGGTGTGTAAAACGCAACTTACCAATTGGACACTGCTCCATGTTCTTGTACTCTTAGAATACTATGCATACATTAGAGCCTACATTAGCAAACATATTTCTCCATTGGGGGTGTCCACCTGTCCCTCATTTATTTATTTTCACCACGAGAATGTGTGCTTTTTCCACTCCATAACCATATCCTTTTCTTCTCGAACATTGGGCACTCAAGTGAACAGAGCCCCATTAAAAGCGGCACACCTCTGTCAACACTGTGGGAACTCTATAATACAATAATGAGTTTTTAAAAGATTACACTCTTATAATGTTTAATTTTATTATTTTACTTTAGCCTTATGCTTTGTTCTTTATCTTAAATTATTTATTTTATTATGGATGATTTAGCTGTATTATACATGATTGGTAGTACATGTTTAAGTATTTGTATTTATGATGGATAATCAGAGTATTGCAGTATATAGTGATACCTTTTTTATTGGACAAACATATTCATAGGTTTCATGACGAGCTTTCGAGAGCGTTCCTCTCTTTGTCGAGTCAGAGTCAATACTGATTATAGAATCACAAATACAGCAAAAAAATTCCAGGATTAACAAATAATGTTCTGATCAGCCAGCCGTGTAAGTGTGTGGGGGTGCAGACCAGAGTAAGTAAATTGGGGTCGTAAATAGTTTTACATCTAAGGAACCATAGGGCTGTAACCAAACTCAGGATGAAGGCAGAGAACAAAAAGTCAAAAAAGTCAAAAAAAAAAAAAAAAAAAAAAAAATCAATAAACACACATATATATTTCCAAGCATGAATGTTGGAGGTTATAAGAAATTTTGATAATGAGATAAGAATTCAATGTCGATATTAAGTCCTGACTTATTACTGTTGAAGAACATAATCATTTTAATTTCAAATGTCTTTCTTTCCTTAGTGTTTTTAAAAAAACCTTTGAGTATTTTGATTTTGAGATTTTTCATGGAGTGGTTATTCTGGGTGAAATGGTGTCCAACTGGAGTACAGTAAGTCTCCTCATTGTGCTTATTGATGGAATGTCTGTGTAGATTCATCCTCATATGTAATTTCTGGCTGGTTTCTCCAATGTAGCAGCCTCTCTCACATGCAGTACATTGTATCATGTAGACTACATTGGATGACGTACAAGAATATGATCCTCTGATGTTATAGGTCTTCTTGTTGTGCATGGCTGTGTCCTCTTTGCAGATGTGTTGACACAATTTACACCGATTTTTATTGCAAGGTTTTGTGCTGTTTTCTATGTTAAGCTCTTCATTGGCCAATCTACTGTTCACCAATGTTTGTCTGAGATTTGGTGGCTGCCTAAATGCAAGAATGGGGGGTTTGGGGAATATATGTTTTAATTCAGGGTCCTCTGTTAGCAGTGGTTGTAGATCCTTAAATATTTTGCGGATTCCTTCTAGATCCGGATGGTATGTGGTTACCAGAGGTGTACGTGAGGTTGTTTCTTTAGTTTTGTATTGCAGCAGGTGTTCCCGGGGTGTTTTAATGGCAGAGTTTACTTTCTGTGTTATGACATTAGGTTTGTAGCCCTTTCTC
Source organism: Discoglossus pictus (assembly GCA_027410445.1). Taxonomy (NCBI): domain Eukaryota; kingdom Metazoa; phylum Chordata; class Amphibia; order Anura; family Alytidae; genus Discoglossus; species Discoglossus pictus. Next base: position 183,628,022 of record CM050166.1, on the reverse strand, counting down.
CTGAAGGAGTTAGACAGGGTTTTTAAATGTTTATCGCGGTCCTCATTGTTAGAACATATGCGGTGGTATCGGATGGCTTGACTATAGATAATCGCTTTTTTAGTATGTGTGGGATGGAAGCTTGAGCTGTGGAGATAACTGCATCTGTCTGTAGGTTTCCTGTATACCGATGAGTTAAGTTTACCATTGGTGATGGATATGGTGGTGTCCAGAAAGTTAACCTGTTCTGCAGAGTAATCTATTTTAAATTTAATAGATGGGTGGAAGGTATTAAAGGCAGTGTGGAAGTCTCTCAGCTTTTTTTCTCCCTCTGTCCATATGATGAACAGGTCATCTATATAACGGTGGTATCTGTACGGTTTGTGGATATATGTGGACAGGAATCGCTGTTCAAGGTCAGCCATAAATAAATTGGCATATTGTGGTGCCATTTTAGTCCCCATTGCGGTCCCCATTATTTGCAGGTAAACCTGTTCATTGAAGGTGAAGTAATTGTGGGTCAGGATATATTCTAGTATTTTGGCGATGGTATCAGGGTTATATTTGCAGTTCGGAGTGTGTGTTGAGAGGAATTTGAGGCATGCCTCAGTGCCATCTTTGTGGGGGATGTTGCTGTAAAGCGATTCAACATCCATGGTTACGAGTAGTGTGTTAGCAGGTAGTTCTTTAATCTGACTGAGTTTGTTAAGAAAGTCAGTGGTGTCTTGTATATAGCTGTCAGTGTTTTTAACTAGTGGCTTCAGGATGTTTTCAACAAGACCAGATAACTGTTTTTTTGCTGTATTTGTGATTCTATAATCAGTATTGACTCTGACTCGACAAAGAGAGGAACGCTCTCGAAAGCTTGTCATGAAACCTATGAATATGTTTGTCCAATAAAAAAGGTATCACTATATACTGCAATACTCTGATTATTCATCTGGATTACTGGACATTCACGGCTACCTCACTCTTCATATTTATGATGGGTAATTCAAGTTAAATTTACTGTATAATTTGATAAGTGGCACATTTACATTGTTTACCAATTAATAGCCACATTAAATTGGGACTATGTTTTAAAACGTAACCCGTAACTCCATTTTTACGTGCTACAGCCCCCTAAGTAGCCCGCAGAGGACTTGCGGGTTGACACAGGAGAGCCTATGATTTGAGCTACGTTGAACTTCCCAGCCGTAAAACCTTTGATCTGTCAAGCTCGTAACCGCTACATTTCCAATCATGCCAAGACCGTAACACTTAAATGGAGCCCAAAGCCCAACGTGTGCTCGGGGGGTAAAGTCCAATACGTAGCACTTGTAATGCAAATAAAAGCACACTACTGTACATTTGTTAAGAGTGAAAGTGATGTTAGGTCTTAGAATTAATAGCACATCATTCTCAAGCCCGCAAATCGGCCCCAAAAAATACTTTATTTCATGTTTATATTCTGTGTTATAACGATTCCTGCAATCAATGTGTTAATACATATACTGTAACTCGCATGTAATAGAATATCATATTTATAGCTTTATTAATATTGCATTATTGTGGAATGTGGGTCTGATCGCAACCTGTAATTGAAGCCCGTAGGACTTTGAAACCTACCCTCCCATTTTTCAGTGATATAACGATATCTCCTTTTCTATTGGCTCCGTCTACACCCGTAATAACGCAAGGCCGCAAATCCAACGATCTACGAACAAGCTACGGTTTGCCTCTCAAGTCCGTAGCTCGCAGCCCCTTCTAATTTAATAGCAACGTAACTCGGCCAAATTTCAAGCCCGCAGCCCTTACGTGCTTCACGTTGGATTTACGGGGCTGGAGTTTTATATGGCCCTAAATGGTAAATCATATCTTTACCAGAGAAAATGTAAACCAATCACTTAAATAGATATGTGATTAATACAGATACTTTAATATGAGATTAAGAAAACACTGCCCTGAATTTAAAGATATACATTAGAGTAATACATTTAATATAGTATGATTTCCCTGTAAGTGTACTTTAAATTGTCTACTTGAGATGTAACTTTAACATAGTCAGTTATTTTATTATGCATTTATAACATTCAAATGAATTCTAGGGCACAAGTGAGAAATATACATGAAAGCATGCTTTTCCATTATTACCAATCAATTTGTATCCACAAAGCAATATTTATGTGTTTAATCAGTGGCGGAGCTAGTGCATGGACAGCCCCAACAACCCCCAGGAGGTTTCATGACCGGCCAGAGGACCTCGGGGAGGGGGCGCCGGGTGTTGAGAGGGGCAGGGAAGGGCTATATGGCTGGGGAACAGGGGCCCCAAGAGACCTAGAGGAGAGGCACTGCAGGCGATGGCAGGTTGGGCTAGGGTCAGCACTGGGCCCCCCAGAGCAGGGTCCCAGTGCAGTGCAACGCGTGCACGGTCGGCAGCTCTGCCACAGTGTTTAATTGTAAAGTGTGTTTGATTAAATAAAATCCTTTTTTTATTACTTCAAAAACTTACATTGACTTGTGACATACATAGGTGAGTAAATTAAAAAGGTAGATAACTAATAACAAAAATATACACTTAACAGTGATTATCAGAAACAGAATTATGCTTAATTACATTTTTATTATTTTTATTTCATGTCCAATAATATACATTTTCACTTTTTATTTAGATTTTTTTTAATGCCATTTTGGATTTAGAATTGTGTGTGCATTTATTGGCAGGCTGCCACCCTATCATACAATAGACATCAGCACACCACCACAATGATTGTTTCTTTTGGGGGGGGAAGGGTCTTTACCCATTTAATCTTAGCTTAAGGAGTTCCAGCTAACAAATTGTAGGTAGACAATATCAAAGCAAATAACTGGATCTCCAAGGAGGTAACCCTTTATTTCAAGGTTTTCCACAGTCATTTAGGTATTGCCTTAAAGACATCTTATGATTATGCATTTGACAGTTGATTCTGCAAATTCACACATTTAATAATTTTGATGACTATTCTGGTCCATCTTTAATGAAGTAGGATTTTTTTATAATTTGTGCACATAAATGGTTTTGTCATTTACATATTTTATGAAATATTCAACTTATTTTCTATTTCCAGAAATGTAAAACTCTGCTAAAGAATTTTTGATTTTATATTTTTAAGATACTATTCACCATTATGAATATTTTAACTTTTTAATTACAACATTGTAACTCACAGTGCTAAGTAAGATTTTTATCAACCTAAAGCAAATATAAATGTATGTAGAAATATTAGAATATACCCACTAACCTATTGTATACCGTTGTAGTTTCTAGTGATGTGCCACAATCAGTAGAAGGTTGTGTAATAGTGAGAAGGCATTGGATATTTCAACATATAACCATACTTTCATCATCAATCATAGCTCTGTTTTAACCCTATAGAATTTAAAAAATATTCACAGGAATAATATATTTAAACATATATTTTGATTGCTGCAATACATTTTGGATCGGATTGTATTTTTCTCCACAAACAGCTTAAATTATTGATCTACCTTTTAACAAAAGCGCAATCTATTGTGTCTCGTCACGCACTAGTGCTACTCAGGTCTTTATATGATTTACTAAATCGCTGGTACTATAATTAGGTCTACAAGCAAGTTCGGTAATGCCCCATACAACTCTGTAAATCCACCCCATATCCACCCATTCACACATCACGATTGGAGAAGTGCATGCTTTTATAGCACAGGCTCCATATACTGTAGGTTAACAAAGTTGTTATGGTTGCCAGTACTTCAATAATAGTAAACAACAACAAACCCTGCAAAATGATAACATGAATATGCATTGTCATCAGCACTACATATAAATAATATATTAATGACATGTAATGTTATCTACTACCTAACATGAACACACTACAATAAGCCACTACTCACTATGAGCCCAGGTATCTGGGACCTCCCTCAACACTGAGGGCAATCAAACACTTCCTCACTCCACCCCTTTTGCTTTGGATTAGGGAACCCATTAACCCCATGGGGTCCTTATGGGGCCTCTAACTATAATGATGAGGACCACTAAGGATCCCCATGGCACTTAACATTAAGCTGTTAGCATGGGAGCCCTATGGATCCACGTGGCATGCTAACCTATAAGCACGTTGGTCTCTATGGGCCCACATGTTTGAAGTATCAGTATAATGACAATCCATCTGTTTCCATAAACGTTCTGGGGACACTTTTACATCTACCTATAACTAAGGATTAGACCACTTTATTGAGAAGTAATTTCTCATTTTTTTAAAAGAAAACCTTCATAGATTTCATTGAAGATTTTTCCAGGAAGACTGCTGATACCAATCATTCACAGCAACATGACATAGCATTATCTTTGCAGTGTTTGGGAAAGTGAGGATGATACTGGAAAAAACTAGAACTCACGACACATATAAATCCTGGCAGTGTTGCTTTAAATAGCTTAAAATGGTGATACTCTGATCAACTCTGACTTACTGTATGTAGTAAAACCTTACAACAGCAATGAGGCATTTCTCTGATGAAAACATGCATCTTGCTGGTTGCATTATCAATTCTGTTTTAACCAAGATTGACAAATCTTGGCCAAAAGAGTTCTTTATGCGCGTATTTGATTTGATGTCATGAAACCTAAATTGTCTTACAAGATGGATGCTGTTTTCCAGAAATGTCAGGCTTCAGATGCAAGCAAGCTGTGGTATTCTTATTAGACTTTATATGTAATGAAAGGGACTTTTAAACCATAAATGTTTTTTGTAACTGAATGACCTTATTCTAATCTCTTTATAATTGTGTTAGCATTTTCTCATTATCTTGTTTTAAAAGTTGATTTATATAAATTCTGACCTGCATATAAGTCTTTCTTTAACCCTTTGAATGAATTAAGACACTTTTCTTTGCTGTCTATAAAAATCTATAGAGCCTCAATTTCTTCAATCTATCAAAGGTCTTACGTAATTCCAATTGACGATTTCTCAAACAAAGGTATATTATATGATATTATTCCTGTCTGCAGCCATTTCACTTGATTTTAGGGATCTAAAAGCAAAATTCACAGAATTAAAGGAAGATCTTTAACTTTTATCTAAAAGGTCTTTAATGTTCACTTGCCATTGTGAATGTGATTACATCCTGTCAATAATTACAATCTCATCAGTCTGTGGATAACAGGTTTTGTGTATAATGCAAGAGGACACACTGTCAAGTTATGGTATAAATTAGGAATTTGATATTTCTTAAAACCTTTGATTGATTTACATGGGAGATTTGTTTTTTTCAGCTATTTTCTATTATTTATATAGTTATTGAGTGTATCATCACACTGTTTGAACATTTGAACTGCAAACATGTAAGTGTATTTCATACCAGGGATGGTGACATTTTTTAAGTACTAAAATGTTATACCATATATATATATATATATATATATATATATATATATATATATATATATATATACTTTTTACAGCTCTCTGTTGCTTGAGTGGCGCTATTAATCTTGTCGTTTTGATTTTTTAATTGTTATATACTTTCGCATTGATAGTTTCTGCTCTTTTACTCTTGCTATAAATATATTATTTTCAGTCTACCTTCGAATAATCATATTCTGTCTTGTAATTGAAATTGTCACAATCATTGGAAAAAGGAGGGTTTACCTCAGTCTATATTATTCGTTCCCATCAACTTTTCAGTAATAAGTCTTATAACTACATATTTTCACACCCAAGAGTACCCAAGAACTCCCAGTCCTGAGTGTTTATTATATTGCAGGCTCAAAACTCAGTATTACAAAATATACCAACATTCACAGATGTTAATATTTTTTTATTCTGGAAAGTAACTTTAAATTAGTTTAAAACTTTTTGAAAATAAAATAAAACATATTGATCTGTATAAAATATCATCTTCCAGAGGTAGTGACTGCACAGTGAATTTCTCATAGCCCTGGAAAAACATTCTTCCTGCTCAGGAAATCTGCTATCATGTCCAAATAACAACTTAAAGTGTGAATTGCTGATAGAGGGTGTAGATAAAGTTCTGTCCAACAACAAAGGTTGGCAATCCAAGTCTCTAGACCATGCTTCTCTTTCCCCGTTGACAGTTTGGGAAAGTCACTTCTGTGGCATTGTCCTTTTGAATATGAACAAAAAGATTTTAGATCCAGTCTAGATAGCCCTGAAGAACAAGCCAAACTTCCTTCAGTTCTAGCAAGTTTGATTGGATCTCAATCTTCCTCTTTGACTATTGACCTTGGTAATGCACGCAAAGTTAATAGCTAGTTTGAAGACGTTATCAGGAGCCAATTGTTCAAGTAAGGTATTACTGTTATTTCTGTATTACTGTAATCAACAAATGTTATCTATGTAAAAGTTAATGGAGCAATAGCTAGGTCAAATTGTAGTTTTGAAGTTGGAGGTGTTATTCTTGGTGTTTTGTTAGAACAACTGCAAATAACGTTGGTTAGGGCATGGACCTCTCAGTAACCTCCTGAAGCTTTTTAAATAACAAACATAGCCAGATAGAAAATGTTCTTTCTAATCTGAAAATTGAATATAAACAAGTATCTATTGCCAATAACATTTTTGGCATTAACTGGAACCAAAGCTAAACTAAAATTATTTTGATGAGCTCTCCAAAACTCTGTCTTCCTTCAACACATATAAATCACAAAAATATTGTTATTGTTGGCCCTATTCTATCTTTGTCCATGGCCACAAGAATCAGGAGGAACAACTAAACTCCCACAAGAAGGCATTTGTGCATGATACTTCTGAATCTAGCACATGTGTTAGCTGGAATCCTAGTATATCCTAGTATATCTATCATTATACACACATACTGCAAAACAGACACACCAATTGGTTCCCTTTATACACAGATGAACCGCATATCAGACACATTCCTCATGCAATGCCATGCTTTTGCTTATTCACTTGCTTGTAATGTTATTTTTATTTAAATCTCAATCCCCCAGAATTATCTAATTTACTCCTAGTGAGATCCTACATTCATTCTCACTTTGTACTCAGAATGTAACACTTTCACCCAAAACAATAATTCATTGTTACTGCTCTATAGTTATCTATGCTGGAGCCCAGCTCTACATAGTCACATACAGAATATTACAGTCTACCACACCTTCTGAAAGGTGGCCATACAATGCTTCTAATTAAGGCTAGCCAGCACTTGATCATTGTTTTGCATATTTCTGAAGAATAGAATAGCTGTGAAGGTCCAATAATCCGGATAAATAATCAGAGTTCTTCAGTATGCAGTGATGCCTACTGGATAAAGCATATTATTTAGGATGTTAAGCTTTTGAGAGATATAGGTTTATGAATTGACAAAAAGAGTTATATCTCTCAAAAGCTCATCATTATAAATTAAATGTATATTCAATTAAAAAAAGGCATCACTCTATACTGTGATACTGTGATTATTCATCAGGTTTTAAAAATGCATAGAACAAAGTATATCCGGACATCTGAACAGATTTTATGTAGAGCTTTATATCTTTAAACACAAAAAATAATATATTTGTAGCCAACAATCGTAATCCTATTTCCTCAGAAAACTGTGCTGTTGGCTTCCTGCAGCACTGACATGAAAGGCCAGAAATGATTAAGAAACAAAAAAAGAGCTAACAGCAAATAAATACAAAAGCACTGTAAACTGGAGCAACAAAAAGAGAGCATGTAATACATATGGGACAGCGTTACCATGGAAACTGGCATTACAACTTGCTCCTGATAATTAATGGAAGGTTTTGCTATTACAGTAGGTTGAAACTTCACTTTCCTGTGCTGCAGTGCAGAATGTAGTATCATTTCCCCATTCATAAATATTTCATTACCATAGGCTGCTGGTGTTTCATCACACACTCTGCCTAATCTTCCCATTGCTGAATTCATGTAACCCTGTCAGTGCAGTATCTTTCATTTCTTCCTCTTACTTTGTGTTGTCTTCATTTGTTTCTCACTTGATGTTTTTGTGTTGCGCAGACGCTTCATTGTGCTCCATTTTCATGGCCTACTGGGCTTTCCTACCTCATTTAAAGGAAGGGTTATCAAAAACTGTTGAGAAGCAATAATTCAGAGTAAGGGAGGTAATATTCTCGGTGGGAAATGAGACAAACAGCAGGTTAAAATGAGAAGAAAAGGAAAGAAAACTGCTGCACATCTTAAGTTCCCATGGTTATTTTTGTTTAGTGATGCAACATCTTGAAGTGTGATTTTGAATTTCTTTCTAAACTACACATAAAATAGCTTTGTAGTAAAGACATATCCTATTTGGTTTAAACGAACATGCATTGTAATGCTAGTAAAATGCAATAAGCATAGAAGCAGTCCTTTGCGAAACTAAACAAAAGTAATACATTTCATAATGCACTGGGCTTGCCTACTGCATCTTATGCAGGCACAGGAACAGTAGGGCTGTAATTGAGTGCAGTGTGATAGCTTATCAGAGACCATCAGCCCCATTAAATTTGAAGCCTGTAGTGGCATTGCCACACCTGCAAAGGCTGCGGGCTTGAAATTTGGATGCATTACAGAGCTATTAAATTGAACCATTGCCGCGAGTTATGAGCCGTAGACGCAAACCCGTAAATTATTCTTGTGCACGTTGGATGTGCGGCCGTGAACATGATCAATTAGTCAAACCCATAGTTACGGGTTTAGATGGAGCCAATGGCAAATGAGATTGTTATCATTACGTCACTGAAAAATGGAAGTTAGATTTCAAAGCCTTACGGGTTTCAATTACGAGTTTCGATCGGACCTTCATTCCAGAAATAATGCAATATTAAGAAATCAGTAAATATGATATTCTAGTCCATGCGAGTTCCCTTATATGCATTAACACATTGATTGCCAGGATCGATATAACACGAAATTAAACAGAAATAAAAGTATTTTATACTGCAGATTTGCGAGCTTGAGAATGTTGTGCTATTTATTTTAATACCTAACATTACTTTCCCTTCCATTATAAGTACAGTAGTGTGTGTATATATACTGATTGGCTACATTTGCGGGTTAGAGGTTTGAATGCCAGTGGAGTCGTATCAATTTAATAGCGATTTTCGAACGTAACAGTTACAGACTTGACAGATCAAACGATTTGCGACCGCGGAGTTCAAAGGATTTGCGACCGCGGAGTAGGGTTTTTCCGCCTGTAACCCGCAGATCATTAGCGGGTTGCTTTACGGGGCCAATTTAATAGCCATAAGTCTTGCGGGCTACGTTACGGACTACGGTTTTACACGTTAAGGGAATTTAATAGGGCTGTATGTCTCAGCAGTATGTTTCAGAATGTTTCTGAGAGATAGTCACTTATTGATAAATATAAGACTGCACTGCAAGTCTGTTTTGGTGAGCTATTGCAGGCAGACCAAAGCAGTAACCTTCCATATGCTTTTAATTGGATATGGAAGGTTTCATGATTTTACTAGATATGTAATCACATGTCAAAGTTGTTGTCAGGCTTGTGAGCCTCACAAAGCGAGGCGAGCCGTTGAGGCATTGAAGCACTTCGAGCTTGCCAAAGGTGCTCACAGGGGGCAAAAAATAGCATTCTGTGGCAAACAGCATTGCCAGGCTTCAAATTGTATTGATGTCATTTTTTGACGGGCAAGTCGCTAATATCTATAATAATATATATGTATCTATTTACTTGTATGTACTTTGTTTTATTAAGAAGCAATTAAAGCTCATGACTATGACTTAGAAAACATGCTCTAACATGCTGCTTAGATGTTGTCCCTAATAGGCTAGGACGCTACCTTGAACATTAGGCCTTAAGTCCTACAGAGTCTGCATAAGCTGCAGTGTGCTGGTTGATGCAGTGACTATTTGTATTATTTTAGGCAATAAAACAGAGCTTTTAGTTGCTTCTTATTAAAACAAAGTACATAAAATTAAATACATAGTTACATAGTTACATAGGTCCTCATTCAATTAGAAATGTGTCAATTGAATAGGGCTCTATATAAGCACATAAGATATTTTTTTGACAGAAGTTTTTAGTTAGTGAAAACCTTGGTTTTGGATAGAGGTACAGTAACTAAAAAGTTTGTTTAATTTTTTTTGTATGTGCTTATATAGAGCCCTATTCAATTGGTCAACTCGGAATTGAATGAGGCTCATAGTATTTAAGGTTGAAAAAAGACTTTCAGTCCATCAAGTTCAACCTTTTAAGATCTCCTTTGATCTGCAATATGCGGATAAACTATTAATTCATTAGTTGTTAATTAATTATTAATCAATTATTTGATGTTTTTTTTTATTTATTTTTTATTATTATTATTATCTAGTCCAGAGGAAGGCAAATAGAAAAAACAAAACAAAAAAAACAAACAAGCGAGACTTAGCCAATTGTCTAAAGGGGAAATGTAAAAAATTTGGATCATTACTGTCTCTATTTATCCATGATAACCCTGAATACCCTTTTTAATTAGAAATAAATCTAGTCCCCTTTTAAAGTTATCTATCGAATCTGCTGTCACCACCTCCTCTGGTAGAGAATTCCACAGAATAACCACCCTTACTGTGAAGAACCCTTTTCTTTCTTTGAGGTGGAATCTTTTTACTTCTAACCTCAAGGGATGTCCTCTTGTCAGTTGAAAACCTCTTGGCACAAAAAGCTCCCCCGACAAATCTTTATACTGACCCTGGATGTATTTATATAAGGTAATCATATCTCCTCTTAGACGCCTTTTTTCTAGAGAAAATAAGTTTAATTTGGTTAGTCTTTCTTCATAACTTAGTCCCTCCATTCCCCTTATTAGTTTGGTTGCCCTTCTCTGTACCTTTTCCAGCTCTAAAATGTCCTTTTTATGAAGTGGTGCCCAAAATTGTACTCCATATTCCAAATGAGGGCGTACTAGAGATTTGTATAGTGGCAGAATTATATTTGCTTCCCTGGCTTCTATACCTTTCTTAATACATGATAATATTTTATTTGCCTTTGCAGCTGCTGCTTGGCTTTGAGCACTGTTACCTAGGTGGTTGTCCACAAGCACTCCCAAATCCCTTTCAATATCTGATACACCTAGATTTGCTACATTAAGATTATAAATTGCATGGCTATTTTTCCTTCCCAGATGCATAACCTTACATTTATTCGTATTAAATCTCATCTGCCATTTAGATGCCCATTCCTCAATTTTATGTAAATCCCCTTGGAGGGAAAGCACATAATTTTCTGATTTAATTACCTTGCACAACTTTGTGTCATCAGCGAAAATGGAGACCCCACACTCCAATCCTACCTCTAAGTCATTAATAAATATGTTAAAAAGGAGAGGACCTAATACTGAACCCTGAGGAACCCCACTTACCACATTAGTCCAATCAGAGTATGTTCCATTTACAACAACCCTTTGCTTCCTGTCTTTTAGCCAGCTCTCAATCCATGAGCAGATATTTACTGCAATTCCTGTATCCCTTAGTTTGCCCAATAGTCTCCCATGTGGCACTGTATCAAAAGCCTTTGCAAAATCCAAAAAGACTACATCCACTGAGTTGCCTTGATACAGGTTCCTACTAACCTCCTCATAGAAACTAATTAGATTTGTTTGACATGACCCATCCCTCATAAACCCATGTTGACTCCTACTTATAATCCTGTTCAAATAGACATATTCTTGTATATTATCCCTTATTAACCCTTCTAAAAGCTTCCCCACTACAGAAGTGAGGCTCACTGGTCTATAATTCCCCGGATTTGCTCTTGCTCCCTTTTTAAATATAGGTATCACATCAGCTTTTCTCCAGTCATCTGGTAGAGACCCTGTGTTGAGTGAATCTTGAAAAATTAAATATAATGGTTTGGCTATTACAGAACCCAGTTCCCTTAGTACCCTTGGATGTATTCCATCAGGACCCGGGGCTTTATTAACATTTATTTTTTCCAACCTCTTTTGGATTACTTCCTGTGTTAACCAATTATTTGACAAAGGTAGTGTAGCCCCATTATGTCGCAGTGTCCCAACCACTGGTACCTCCCTTGTGTATAACGAAGAAAAGAACCTATTTAGCTCATCTGCCTTTTCCTGGTCACTAATTTTCAGACAGCCTGTTTCACATTGTAATGTTCCTATAGCTTCCTTCCTCGCCTTCTTCCCATTAATATAATTAAAAAATATTTTAGGGTTAGTCTTACTCTCTTTTGCAATTAATTTTTCATTTTCTATTTTAGCCAGTCTAATCGCGCTTTTGCAAGCCTTGTTGATTTCCTTGTATTCCCGTAAAGCAGTCTCTGTCCCCTCCTGTTTGTATAATTTAAATGCCTGTTTTTTACTCCGTATCTTGATCTTTAAATCATTGTTAAGCCACATGGGTTGTGATTTACTCCTTTTACTTTTATTCCCACACGGTATATGCCGATGTGTATGTATATTTAGTAAGGATTTAAATGTTGTCCATTTATGTTCAGTGTTTTTACCTATCAGTTCTCTGTCCCAGTCTATACTTTGTATTACTGCCCTTAGACCGTTAAAATCTGCCCTTTTAAAATTAAGAGTTTTTGTTGGCCCCTTAAAATGTTTTTTTTTTAATTCAATCTCAAATGAGACTGTGTTGTGATCACTGTTTCCCAAAGGTTGCCCTATTTCAACATTTGATACAATATCAATATTATTTGTAATGAGTAAATCTAAGATAGCTTCATTTCTAGTAGGCTCCTGTATAACCTGGGCCAGATAATGATCCCGGAGTGTACTCAAGAACCTGCTCCCCTTAGCTGAACTGCTGGTCTCATTTATCCAGTTTATTTCAGGGTAATTAAAATCTCCCATTATTAGAACTTGCCCGTGCTTAGCTGCATTTCCAATCTGTAACAATAATTGTATTTCCTCACTTTCAGCTATATTTGGGGGTTTATAGCATACTCCTACTAATATTCTTTTGGAATTTGCTGCTCCGCTATTTAACTCTACCCACAAACATTCAACTTTATCACTAGGTCCACCATAAATATCTTCTCTGACTATAGCCTTAAATTCAGGCTTAACATACAGACAAATCCCTCCTCCTCGTTTACCATTGCCTCTATCTTTCCTAAATAGGTTATAACCATCCAGATTAACAGTCCAGTCATGAGATTCATCCCACCACGTTTCGGTAATGCCTATTAAATCCCATTTTTCATTAATTGCTAATAATTCTAACTCTCTTATTTTTCCTGGCAAGCTTCTGGCATTAGCAAGCATACACCTTATGTTATGAGTCTGTAGTTCTGAAGTGCCTGCCACTGAACTTGAATTACTTAGTACTACCTCCATATTGACTATACTACCCCTCCCCCCATCTCCTCCCCTATGAGTTGTTAATTCATCCCTTATACCCTTTACACTTTCCATCCCATTACTTATATCTAGTCCCTCCCCCCCACCTAATAGTTTAAATACATACATAAGTATATTACATACCAAGTAAAATCCAGAAACGTTTCCATTAATTTTGTTAAAAAGCAAAAAATAATTAAAGTTAAGTTTTAAATTTCATCTTTGCTACTCACTACCCACAGTACAGGTTTGTAGTGTTTTTTACCTATATTGTTTTGTTTTCTTTGTATTTAATTGTATGCACTAAAATGCTTGCAAATACACAGTGGTTCATAATGAATTTATGTTTTGATGTCACACCCCTGGCTTAGGTTTTGCCATGATATATATACACAGTATAAACAGTAATAAAACAATTAAAAAAAATATTAAAGGTAATTTAAAATGCATATTTACAATTAAATGGCAACACTGGCAAGTTTTTAGATGGATTATCTTGATTTGAACCAAATACGCAGAAGGTATGCAGAACTTGGCTGACAAAGAACTAAATTGCAGTGGCACAAGGATTTTGTTTTGTTGGATTAAAATGTCAAAATATCCAAAACATCAATAAAATTGTAATACCATGCATTTTCTCAAAAAGGAATTAAAACTATATTACATTGCTAATTAAACTAAATGTCTAGGCAAGCATTTTTGTTCAAAGAGGGATTTTGTAAATGTCAGAAAAAATTGTACTGAATTCCTTCCTCATTCTCTAATTAGTTTAAAAAAAATGCTAAATATGGATGTCCCATATCTATTCATTGTATTGCTATCTTAGGCCCTCATTCAATTGCAATTTGGCCAATTGAATAGGGCTCTAAATAAGCACATAACATATTTTTTAAAATAAGTTTTTAGTTAGCGAAAACCTTGCTTTTGGATAGATGCTTGCTCACTAAAAACTTATTTAAAAAATATATGTTATGTGCTTATTTAGAGCCCTATTCAATTGGCCAAATCGCAATTGAATGAGGGCCTTATACTGTAATTGTAGAATCTAAGTGATTATTTGCATATTTACTTAGGCCCATATTCAATTGCGATTTTGCTAATTCAATAGGGATCAAAATAATCACATAACATATATTTTTTAAAGACGTTTTTCGTTAGTGAAAACCTTGCTTTTGGATAGATGCTTAATAACTAAAAACTTCTTTAAAAAATATATGTGATGTGCTTATTTAGACCCCTATTCAATTGTCAAAATTGCTATTGAATGAGGGCCATATACTTTTATTAACAAATGCTTATGAACTGTATTCAGTGAAACTTTCCAAACAGTACCTGCAAAGGTCTGCCTCTTTCAGTTCATGCATACATCTGGCTCCATTCCATATGGGAATATAGGTGCAAGAAAAGGCTCCGTCCAAACTATGGCAGTTTTTTTTATACTAGCTATGGAGCCATTAAACTGCCCTTCCTTCAAAATAGGTGACTCTCATCAAGCACTGTTTTTCATTGCTTTCTAGTCTGCTTGCAGGAGACTTTCAGCCTTATTAAAGTGCAATTCTGCAAATTCTAAAGGGCTCTATATAAGAACAGAGCATATTTTTTTACAGAAGTTTTTAGTTAGTGAACTTTTATCCAAAAGCAAGGTCTTCACTAACTAAAAACTTCTGTAAAAAAATATGCTCTGTGCTTATATAGAGCCCTTTAGAATTGACCGAATTACAATTTAATAAGGCTGTTTGTGTCTAAAACTCATTAGTCTCCACAGCAATGCTGCATAATGGAACCCACTATGTGAACATACTACAATGGCCCTAATATTGTCCCTTTCCCCTGTATATATATATAAACCCCTTCCCATAGTAGGCAAGTGGGATAAATAATAATAAGAAATAATATGCAGGGGGTTTATGACCGATCTGTCTATGACCCACTACCCCATATGAGCCTAGGGATCCCTGGAATCCCACCAAATATCCACTATGAGCCAGGGGACCCCAAGGATTCCCCTGCTCAAACTCTATTTGCTGGAGGATCCGTGAGAACTCCCCTTCTCAAAAAGGTTTTCCACCTTCTCACAAGCTATCACCTATAATAACTATAACAATAGCAATAAGGGACCCTATGGACCCCCATGACACCTAAAAATAACTCCAACACCATGGGGGGTCTTCAAAGAACCAATGGTATATATACGTTTGGTCATTTGAGACCCTATAGATCCCCATGGCACCTAAACACATCTGAAAACATGCCCTCAACTTGCCCTCCTCTCAACAAACGGACAACACCCAGCCTTTACCCTTCCCCAATCCCACATCCACTATGGAGTCTACAATCAACCTCTTGCCTTACATATTGTCACAGCTAATCGCTCCTCTCTACCACGCTTGTCCCAGCTCTTACACACCCTTTCAGCATTTTCCAAAGCATTTACACATTTCCTGATCTTTAAAACATGCCAAAATTACACCCATTCATAATAAACCCTAATATGACTCTGCTTTTGCATCTAACATCACTGTATCTCCCTACTTAGCCTGGCTTCAAAACTGCTCAAGCTGCTTCTCTACAATCACCTTACCCAATTTATTTCCTTCAACTACCTTCTTGACCCCTTTTCAATCTGGCTTCCGGCCCCAACATTCTACAGAAATAGCCCTCACAAAAGTCACTGATGACTTGCTCACCACCAAGTCAAAGGGTTACTTCTCTATTCTAATTCTCCTGAATTTCTTTGGTGCCTTTGATACAGTTGACCACCCACTTCTAATCCCAAATCTCTGATCTCTTGGCATCCATGACATAGCTCTCTCATGGTTCCCATCCTATCCAGAATATTGTACATTTAGTGTCTCCTTCTGTAGTACCACTTCTTCACCCTCTGTCTGTTGGTATATCCCATTCAGTTCTAGGCCCTCTTCTCTTCTCCATCTATACATCCTCGCTTTGTACCTTAACTTTTGTTTCGGATTTCAGTATCTGTTGACAATGCCATTATCATTCCCACCTCCCAGGCCCATTTTGTTGGGTTTTACTGGACCCTGCCCTCTCTTTCATTGCTCACATACAATCAATAACAACATCTTGTCAGTTTCACACAAGACACAGCTAAAATTCTAGTCAATTCTCTCATCGTATCTCGTATCTCTACTACTGCAACTCGCTGGTAAACCAATCCATAATGAACACCTCAATTAGACTCATGTACCATACTAAAACGTCAGCAACTCCTCTCTGTCAATATCTCTAGAACACTTATACTAAAAACTATGTTTTACATAATAAACTTGTGACTAAGAAAGATCCCAAAATGCAACAGTTCCCTCAAGTGGGCTGGTCATAAATGCAAATACATTCTAACCTATAAACAGCGGTTTCATGCAAAATATAGAAGTGTATTTCAACAGTGTGTATATCCAATACAAGGCATATTTTGCTTTTAATTCTCAATGCCCCTGATGCGTACAGTGCTGTGTCATATCTTATTACACAGTTGAGCATCACTCCAGAGTGTGTATATGTTTACAAAAAGGTGGTATGACATTTAGGTCGATACTGGGTGGGCAGCGCTGTTCAACCTAATCTACTTCTCGTACCAACAGAGGGTATACCTTTAAAGTCCAGAGTCCTGACCAGTATGCTATATGAATAAGCATCTGTTTTTACCACTGAGGAAACCTAACAGTTAGGTGAAATGCATTTGGTACTTTTACTTTGTTTTATATTTCTTTTTAAGCATTATTGATGCTACTCTTTTTATTTCACTAACATCTTAGTATGTTCACATGTATTATTCATTTCTATATGCTCTAATTATACCGCATTGACAGTGTACATTGTACTGCCATCTGTCTGTGGATATATTGATTTTACATATGTTTTTTTACTTAGTAAGTGCTTGTGCATAGCACCACTTACGAGTCAAATAAAGAGACACTATATTTTAACATAGTTGCAATACTGTGAGTGTCCCTCTTTTCACTATACACCCATACTGCTAAAACAACTATCATTGGACCAAAGGATCCACAGGACCCCTGGGTTGGATACCTGAAAGACAAGGATCCTGGTTGGTGATTTCCGTAAGGAAAACAACATTGATGGCATGTTCCATACCTCATTAGATGAGGTCTGCAAATGTGAGTTGACTCTTGCTTTTTATTACCATTTTGAAATACCATCATTTATGTTGCACTAGGAGTTGGTGCGCTTCTCTCCCCCTACCTTCTTGGTTTTCCAGTCATGTGTGTATATGTCTAGCCAGTTATCTTCTTAGAGAGATAAACATAATTTTGACAGCTTGTTCTAGCTCATTAATTACTTTTTGTACTACTTCTTGAAAATGCTGTTTATCTTGGCACCAAGCAATATCTACATTTATGACTGTTATGATGCAATTTATATAATAGCACTGGAGATATTTATTTGAGATTAAGCAGCTTTATAACTAAAAAATATAAAAAGGGTGTGTATTTATCCAAGTGGGGCTGAAAAGTAGAGTTAAATAACCCTACTTTCTATGTTTTCTATAGATGTTATTTATCAAAGACAGTTAAAGATTATCAATAACAATGGGAAACATAAATGGAGATATATTTATGTCTTAATTCAAGAAAACCACCCTTATCTTTTCTTCCCATTCTTATCACCACTTTCAACACCCCCGTAGGGATAAAAGATCACATTGAGTACACTTCCATGTCTCAACAAGGCCAGGATACCTGTTTTTCCACAGAAACTCTCAGAGAACAGTGTTTTCATTGTTGTTAAGGATGTTAGGTAGTGGCAGCTAACGAGGTTTAACACACACCACATTTTTGCCTCCATAGCCACTTAACATGGGAATCCATTTAAGACTTTCTGCAAGTTGTCTATGAATGGTGGATAATTAAAAGGATGAGAATTTGATGTCATATGGCAATGCCCATACATGTGTGATACCTTATTGGGTTATAATGAATGTGTGGCAAAGCAGTGCTTTATTATACAGAGGTTATAATCTGATATAAGAGGGGTTATGTGAGGATGACAGAAGGAAATATAGTTTATACTCTTGCAATATCTTTAATCAAGAAATTATGTGTTGCTTGCATAAAATATGCTATGGGTGACTATTCTAAGCTACAAGATATGTGTTATGTTTCCTTTGTAGTATTTTGTAGGTGTTAAAGAGGTTGTATATGTAGGTGCACTAAATAGAGAAGGTAGAAGATATAGAGGGCAACAAAGTAACTGAAAAGTGGTACATTTGTTGTCAATACCGTAAAGAAAATTGGGAAGCTCTGAGTTAACTTAATCTGTGAAGAAGTAAATTACTGATCTAAGATACTGAGGTAAGACTTGAGACCAATACACAAAGGAAATACCAGGAAACACAATTAAAGAGAAGTTAATAACACATCCAAGAAGCTTCTTTTTATTAGAAAATATAAAATGACTCTAGGTGAAATAGATCATCTAAAAGAAGTACTGTAATTGTGAAAGCTCCATTTATCAAAGGTCATAATTGATGAATGTTCTATCTTCAGGAAGGAAAGAAAATGTTATCAACAGTTAATTTAATAGCATACTTACAGGAATCTGTATGTTTCTAGATATCTGAATTAAGTGTTAATTATTTTTCAACACTCGAGAGAGATAATCATAAAATTTAAAGGTTTTACATGTAAATAATATAACTCGTTAGTAGACACCAGAGGATTGATAAACTTGCAATAATGTAAAAAAAATATATATAATGATTTTAAATATTTTTTTCAACAAGAAATCTTGGTAAGTAATGAAAATTGTTTTCTAAAGGAAAATGTTATTTGGTTTTCAAAACAATTACTGATGTATACAAAGCTGGGGAGGAGGCTGACAGCTGGCTACAACAAAGTGCAGACCTCTCCTTGTTCAAATATGACTCAGTCTAATCAAAAAATCAGAAATATCTACCTTGGAGCATTTATATAATTCTTGAAGGACTGCAGTTTAGTGGAAAAACATCATATTTGTGACATATATAATAAATTAATTTCATTAGCAGCAATGTAAACCATGAGCATAATACATTATTAATTAAAATTTTGAACATATTTTTTTTTTTTTTTCAGTATGTGATGTGGTGGTTGTTGCGTAGATAAAGCAGGAATTGCAGTTCTGAGTGTAATAATGCTTCTGAGCATGTGCAGGAGAGGACATGTCCGATAGTAGTATTTTTTTGCTCAAACCTACTAGAAAAAAACTCCACATGCATGTAAAGGAAATGAGTGCATTTGTGAGCGTTTGAGTTACAGATTGCACAAGATTGCATTTGTGTCAAAGCCCATACATGTCTTTAGAGCAAATTCATGGGTAGGTGCCAATGATATTGTAAGAGTGAGTGCATGAATGTGATCATGTGAGAGGGTGCATGCATGTGCTTGAGAGTGGAGATTTATATGTAATTTTCACCTGAAAATAATTGAAAATCAACATCAAACCTAATTAGAACCGAGAGTTGGTTGGATAATGTTGAATAAAAAGAAAATGGGTGATAGAAAGATAAAACAAATTGGACATTTAATGATAAGCCTGTACAGTAGCAAGACTGTCAATGCAGGGTAAAATAAATAGTAATTTTAGACTTTGAAGGTCGGATAATTTAGATTCTACTGTAGTTTAAAACTCCAAACCCATATAAGTAGCATGTCTAAATGAATACTTAAGTTAATAATAATAATAATAAAATAAAACACATATCCCAAACCTGCACAACCTACATTGAGGCCCCTTTACTATATAATTTCTGAATTTGTATAGAAATAGAAAATAATAAATGTGTTTGATCCACCTCAACCTAAGTAGTGAAGGGACTTGAGACAAAATGTAAACAAAGATTTGTGGAGAGCCTGCTGTGCTATTTTATCAAGTTTAGCATTCAAAAGAATATTGCAAAAAATACAAATTTGTTCTTGAATTTGGTACAATCTGTCCATATAGAGTAACCTGTAAAATATGGCTTATATACAGGTAATTCCTAAACAATATGGGCCTCATTCTATTATCGTCCGTAGGAGATGCGGGGCCGCAAGGACCGGCCGCAAGCTATTCGGCTATTCTATTCCCCTCCGGCCGGGGATTCCGGCAGGCTTGCCTTGCTATCCCTTGCGGCCCCTTGCGCCGGAGGAAAGCCTTTGATCTAAAACGGCCGCAAGAGTTTCGGCCGCAAGAAAAGCCCGGTTGCTATTCTATTGCTCCGGGAACCCTCTCTGCAAGGCTAAAACCGAGCCGCAGCTTACTTGCAGCAAAAAGGTCCCGCTAGCACCAATTAAGCACATTATAAAGCCGAAATAAAGCCATCCTGCACTCTGAGGAGACTATAAAGTGATTGTAGGTGTTAGCAAAAATAGCACAACATTCCCCTACACTCAAATCCGTAAATAATTTTTTTAAATTTATGTCACATATCCATGTAAAAAGTCCCGAGGGCTTGGAGCACCTCAGACCCGCCCACGCTGCGGCCGGAAAATAAACAGTTAATGTAATCTCGGATTTGGGCTGATGTGCAAGCTTGAGAGGGGGTTGCTATTAATCCTCATGTCCCCCATTATGATCCCTAGCATTTACAGAGCTTTACAGTGCCGTCTTGAATTTATTTTTGCGTTTAAAGATTTCTGAGCTTACGGCCGGTTGCAAGATATACAGCCGGCCGTAAGGGGAGATCCTTGCGGGGCCGTATAATTGAATTGCAAGATAACAGAACCCCCGCAAGGAATCGCAGCCTTGCGGCCGTTTTACGGCCGATAATAGAATGAGGCCCTATGACCTTAGTAAGTTTATTCTTAAAATATAAATATTATCATAGTAATCTCTAGTGCTAACAATTGGTTACTATAATGGTAATTTAAATAGTAATTTTAGACTTTATAGTTGGCATAGGGTGCCTGATGGTACTCCAATTGTATAGTAGGGGTAAAACTGCAGGGTATCGAGAACAATAATGTACAATGGCTATGTAAGACAAAGCAGAATGTAAGATAAATGAAGGTCGGATAATTGAGATTCTACTGTAGTTTAAAACTCCAAACCCATATAAGTAGCATGTATAAATGAATACTTAAGTTAATAATAATAATAAAAAACAAATATCCCAAACCTGCACAACCTACATTGAGGCACCTTTACTATATAATTTCTGAATTTGTATAGAAATAGAAAATAATAAATGTGTTTGATCCACCTCAACCTGAGTAGTGAAGTGACTTGAGACAAAATGTAAAAAAAGATTAGTGGAGAGCCTGCTGTGCTATCTTATCAAGTTTAGCATTCAAATCAATATTGTAAAAAAGACAAATTTGTTCTTAAATTTGTTACAATCTGTCCATATAGAGTAACCTGTAAAATATGGCTTATATACAGGTAATTCCTAAAAAATACATTTTGTTATCATATTGCTGTACACTACCCCCATAGCCAGCACATTAAGACACATATCCATCAGGTTCTCTGCTCACTGGACTGATCTCTGCACTTTCTCTGGTACTCTTAACCTCTTCTCTGGCACTCTTAGCTTGCACTGTAATTGATTCATACCAAAAATGTGGGAGATATTTGTTATAATGTCTTGAAACAAACACACCATTGTAGTTACCAATTGTCAGCACTACTGCCATTTGTCACAGCTAGTAGGCGGGGGTGATTGCTCTCATTAAGGGCAAGCAGATTTATGTTGGTGGTATACAAATGGTAAAAGGGGAGGTCTCTTAGACACAGAGTTCTGGGAGACCTCGGTTGGTGGGCTCCCCTTGAAGGACGTGAGCAATCACCCCTGGGTTTTGGTTTGGTAATTGTTAATTCAAATAAAGGCTGTGGCCAGTTTTATTCTGATAATTTGTGTCTGTGTTTTATTTATGTGTTGGGTTGGGTTGTTCAGAGTTCTGTACAAAATCACGTATGCAGAGGGCAAAGGCGCTCATTGGCGCTCATTGCCTCTCGAAACGAGCAGTTGAGGCACGCGGGCCTTACGACCCGTACCACATAGGACCAAAATCCGTACATGCACTGCACACCCGCAAAATTATGAGTTTAACGGCCAAAGTTAATTTGATGCATATTTGCATTTTTTTCACGATTGAAATTGCCTAAGCAAGAAAAAAAATGGCTGCCCAAAAAACCCAAAACTACGAAAACGAGGCCTAAGGACGTAAAACTAGCCCGAAGGATGTAAAAAATTGCCCTAAGCAGTAACACTTTACGAAAGCCACTAACATTTAACACAAGGCAGTAACAACACTTAACCAAAGCTACTAACACTTAACCCAAGCATATGTTATGCAAACACATATCATGGTCACTTGTATCACACAGAAAAACTAATATTATGTTAAAGTTAAAGGATCATCATCATATAAAAAAAAATATGTTTGAAAACGTTAAGTCTGATTAAGAGCATAATTAATAAAGTTAGTCTTTAAATAGAAAAAAAAAAAGTTGGTGCCTTTGCTGGACCATGGAGGGATCATGATACATTGGTATGCCACTGACCTCTACCATGTGTAGGCCCATGTCACTAACATGCCCTTATAAACTCTAAGTCAGGGTTTAAGTGGATGCTGCATGAAACCAGTACAGTATAGATGCCATTTTTCTAGTTAAATAAAAAATATATACACAGATATACATATATATTTTGCTCACTCTCTTTTCACTGAGCTATGATGTTGCTTATTATACCTCCTCATTCTTTCTTTTTATTGCTTGTCATATTATTTAAGGTCCAATTTGTTAGAAAAAGCTAATTAGTATTTTTGGCATACAAAAATAGATGTAACTGTTTACCTATTGTCACAATACACTAAATATTTATCCAATAAAAATGTATCTCTATACACAGCAATGCTTTTATTTTGTATCTATACCACTGAACATAAAAAGCTATGTAACAGCATCATTTATTACAGAAGCCTGTGAAAGTTAGCGCCTCCATAAGTAAGGTCCAAATCAAAATTAAGAATATGCAAAAATATGTATCTCTATACGCACACACATATAAGCACAGGAGAACTGCAGCCATTTGTACTTCTGGTTACTAAAGATTCTTTCAAATAATAACGTACCTCTATAGCGGGCTTCAATGCTCCTAGAAACACCTATCAGGCTCCTATTAAGATTCCCACCTCCTAAGTGTTAGTTTTTTTTTTTGTCTATGTTTACAAACATTAGTAAATTGGGTTTACACTCATTAATAGTTTCATATGTATAATGTCACACAAATGTAAAGACTGGGGAGGGAGGTTAATTTGCCCCACATACTGCCTGCTGTAATTGCAAACAGCAAGTGTGAGAATACCTTGTGCAATGTGCACCAGTAGGGTACATGTCTCTTTCACTCCTTTCTTGATTTTTTCTGACACTACTTTCTTCTCTTCCATGCTGCTTTTCTCTCTTGCTACTATTTCGTTCTACACCATCTGCTTTTACTCTTCTCCCATGCTGAATCTCTTCCAGTCTCTTACTGTTGTTTCTTTTCCCTAATCTCCTCATGTCTCCTCCTTTGCTTCTCAACAGCCTGCTCTCCTTTTTATCCCCCTTTCACCCCCCCCTTCCCCCATCTCCCCCCCCCCCCCATCTCCATCTGCCTTCATATATTCTCTTTACACTGTATCACTCATGTTGCTTTATAACCTCACCTGTCATTACTGAGCTCTGTCCTTTTCTATTTGGAATCCGTTTTTCATTTCAAGACTGGGGTGTGCAGATGCGCCAAAGCACCACCTGGTGTTGCAAAAAAATTACTGCAGCCAAAGAACTATTCCATCCTCCGATCTGGCTCATAAGGCGCCCCGACAGAAGAGGCCTTGAGACGGACATAGTGATAGCCTCGCTGTCGACTCAGCGTTGTTTGAGTTGCGCCACGTCAGAACATGGATTCGTTTTTTTGCCTGCAGTACATTTTTCCACCTGGCGGTGATGTGCTGCAGAGCTCAGTCCCAGTCTTGAAATGAAAAGCGGATTCCAAATAGAGCAGATCCCTGAGCTCCCTCTCTAGCTGTCTCTCTACTGCTTTAAATTAAGTTTTCCTCTCTACTTCATTGTGACACAGACGCAAACTACTTTTACATTACTCACATTTAAACTCTGGTCCTTGATTCATACCCTCTGCTCTCCCCAGCACAGACTGCTCTGATCCACCCTTCACACTCACAGTTTCCCTGCAGCTCTCAGCCCCACACTGTTGCCGCCTCTCATGCGCAGCAGGAAGTTGGAGAGGAAGCATGATACTAAAAAAATGTTAGCTGTTGGGGTGGGATAAAGTCCAACGGAAGGAGAGCAGATGAAGGAGACAGGAACATGTTGGTCATATTGTTTTACTTATGAGGCACCCCTTCCACATGTACACCCATAGGCACATGCCTAAGTCGCCTAATTGAAGATCCGACCATGGGTGTAGGCATTAATGACAACATTTTTAGGTAAAAACTTTATTTTAGTAAGCATTATTGTGCTAGAAGGATGACATGTTTTTATCTCCCATACTTGCTGCTGACTTAAAGACTGGGTGGAAGTCTTCATCCATTTTTAGAATCTATTCAAGAGGGAAGAGGGAGGGAGATTTGTGTATTCAGATAATATTCCTGCACAATACACCTGCCTCCCACATGCTCAATACAGGCAGCTTGCTTGCCCTGCTCTGTTACCATTGTAATTTTATCTGAAAATGCTTTTATACCCTGCTAATATTATTTGTTTGTTGCATATTTTACAAACTTGAAGCGTTTGCTAGTCTACATTGGTCCTTGAATTAAGTCGGTCAAGCTCAATTTTAAATAGCTATTGGGAACTATTTAAAGATTACTTTATAATAATTTTCTTTTGAACTTTTTTGTTATTTTATGTATTTTCACAACACAGGGATAAGTCTCCAAAAATTGCCAATGGTTGCTTTCTACACCTCACCAGCTGCAGCAGACAGAATTTCAGTACCCTACCATTAGATCACATCGCCACAAATAGAGCATGGAAATCCCAGCCTCCAGAGAAAACATATTTCTACCACCTATGTTTTAATGAGAAGATCTCTTTATTGAACAGGGTACAGCATATTTATAGAGAATATACAATGGTAACTAAACATTAACAAAAGTAATTAAACAGTGGTGCCATTAAACAATATTAATTGGAAAAAAATAAGATCGCCAAATCAGAAGGCCAAGTTAAGTTAACTGCTTAAAATTGTTGTAAAATATATGAGTGCTTAGTATCTGGTTGTTTGCACCTCCCCACAGGAGGCCTACAATTATAAATTGTCCCTTTGTTATTAAAGTAGTTGAGGCATTGTGTCAGCTCCACAAAGGACGTATTAGATCTGTCTCTGCAAACAATAATTTAATTACACTTTCATAGACCAGGTCACATAGCATAGCATACATTACCACAAACCTACTTATAAAACAATAAATATAAATATCAGCCATGTTTAACATGCAGAAAACCATTATAGCAAGCTGGTACACACAAATACAATGCATGCAGTACTACAGTACAGCAAAAAGCCACCTCTAGAGCACATTGAATACACCCAGAGCCAAACGTTATATCACCAGTACAGTGAATCTCTTAGCCTAGATGCTCAGTGGCAAGAGAATACTTAATACAGGCCTGACTGGAACATGGTGGTTTGTGGTATGTATTTTTAACCGTTGATTTTCTTTTATTCCTACCCTTTTAGATATCTATTCTGATAATTATGATTTTAGTAGATGGCATATACTTAATATCCGTCCTTATACATTACCAACTCCTCTTGCATTTGAACATAGCTTTTCATATGATGTCATAATGATTTCTCTGATATGAAAACATATACTGATATGTGAAACAGTAACGTTGTTTTAATTATACATATGTGTAATCTCACAACTAGTCATATCTTCATTTATTTAGGCTATTAAAACAATCTTACTCTAGATTCTCATTTAACAAGAAAAATATTGAATGTATTCTCTTATCTCTATATTCCTTAAAACATTTTTGCACAATCTTTGTAAATCATGTATTATTAATAAGAAGCCATAATAGAGGTTGACATGAACTTGATGATTATGCTTCTTGTACTTGCCCAATATTGCAAGAGAGTTATAATCTACTTTATTATCAGTTATCACCTGATGACTTTTACCCATCAATTAAAGGTTGCAGAAATAATAATACTTAATTTACAAGGAAATATGTTATGTAAGTAAACTGTTAACTGTCACATGGTGTAATTTTTTGATAAATCTGAACCCTACACATTTCCTTCATATATTGGTAACATATGTGTCTTTCTGTCAATTTGTTTTCTTTTTGTCCATCTCAAATGAATGTTGTCATCTTTTTCTGAGTAACTCTTAGTTTATCAATAGCTACAATAATTGGCTATGCTATAAAGAGCCATACAATGGTCAGTTACAATTGTGTCTATACATTGGAATGTGAGCTTCTCAAATTACCTAAGCTCTCTACGTGGGATGCCTCAAATGAACTAGTTGTATATGGATAAATTTGGTGAGCCATGAGGCTGAAGAAGACTCCTTCTTATAGCCTTTGTTTAGAGCAGGGGTCACCAAACTCGGTCCTGGAGGGCCGCACCAGGCCTGGATTTGTAGATATCCTTGCTGCAAACAGGTGAGAATCTTGTTTCTTCAGCCATCCTGATTGACTCACCTGTTTGCAGCAAGGATATCCACAAATCCAGGCCTGGGTCGGCCCTCCAGGACCAAGTTTGGTGACCCCTGGTTTAGAGTCTTGTAACTGGAAATGACCAATGGAGTAAGTGGAAGCATTACAGAGGGTGGGCACATGCCAGCTTGCGTTCTTTACCATCACTTTTAACCATCCAAGCTTGTGGTAACATATACATATGCAAAAAGAGTAGAGATGCTCATCTGAGAACGAAAAATACCCCAGATGTTTTTTTTTCTATAGGTCAGGTTACCTACTCAGAGATCAACCTCTTTTAGCTCACTTGTGCCCTTCACAGGGAGAAATATCCTGTAGTATATCAGTCTGGTCTCAATCAGAAGATTGATCCAGTCCCGCAATACCAGTCAATTCTCCTTGAACAGGACAAACAGCAAACCCCAGACATATGTTTCGGCCTCTGTAGGCCTCGTCAGTGAGGTGCAGCTATACTCCCTACGTATACATACCCACACATACACAGACCCAGCATCACAAGACATATTGGCTTAGTTGCTAACACATAGAATGTAGTTTTGCTAGTTTGATAGATGTTGTTTCTAATGTAGATATTTATGTATATAGTGTATTTGTAGCCTCAGTTAATAAAATGTGAATTGTAGAAAGCAAGCTGCAAGTGCAAACTTTATCTTTCCACTTAAATTTCTCAGTAGGCAATATAGAATAATTATTATTATAATTAATATTATGAATAATAACATAATAACAAAATCAATTTATAAAATACAGAGTTATAACATCAATACAAAATTCTATATGATGTGCTAATATTGATTTTCATAAATACTTACAACTGCCAAATATTTTATTTTGTCTTCAATGCCTTACATTTATTTTTAGTTTATATATAGGTATATATATATATATATATATATATATATATATATATATATATATATATATATATATATATATATATATATATATAAATAAAAATAAAAAAATATATATATATATATATATATCACAATATATTCTCATAATGGAATGGGATGACTTACATTATGAACTCTTTAATAAACTATCTAGTATTAGAGAGACTATTGTTACTGGCTCACAAGCTAGCCATTTTAAAACAGCAATTTTAATGAAAATACATTTACATATATATTTAAGTAGATTTTATTTTAATGTAGCATATAGATCCAAAATCTACAGATGGCACATTCACAGTTTGGTTGAATTTGATAGTTTTAGGACTTAGAAAAGTTCCTAATGCTCTATGAAGATTTATAATTACAATTCTGTACAAAAGGTATGGTAAGCTTTATACTTTAAAGGTTTTTACTTTATCTTGTTACTGTTATCATTAAGGGTCAAATCAAGTTAATGGAGATAGATTAAGTTACTGCGCCTTTGAAACATGGTTAATGAGCATTAGCACATCTGTAAATGCACAACAATGTTCCACTACTATGTTATTAAAGGTATTTTACAAAAATAAATATTTATATTTCTATAATAATCCCATTCCCCCTCCCTCAACCAAATAAAAGATAGAGCCTTGCCATTCATCTCATATGCCACATCTTATAATCCCTCTACAATTACTTAAAATTGATGTCCTGCAAGTCCTAATATGCAAATTACATTAATCAAACTGTTGGCTTTTTGCTAATTTTCAGTGACTAAACGACATCTTAATATTTCTTCTGTTGTTTATACCTGTCTGCTTATACTCATCAGAACTATGAATAAAGGAATTAAATATGTGTAGATACACTATCTTACAAAAATGTGTACACCCCTCACATTTTTGTAAGTATTTTATTATATCTTTTCATGTGACAACACTGAAGAAATGACACTCTGCTACAATGTAAAGTAGTAAATGTACAGCCTGTATAACAGTGTAAATTTGCTGTCCCCTCAAAATAACTCAACACAAAGCCATTAAGGTCTAAACCGTTGGCAACAAAAGTGAGTACACGCTTAAGTGGAAATGTCCAAATTGGGCCCAAAGTGTCAATAGTTTGTGTGGCCACCATTATTTTCCAGCAGTGCCTTAACCCTCATGGGCATGGAGTTCACCAGAGCTTCACAGGTTGCCACTTGAGTCCTCTTCCACTCCTCCATGAGGACATCACAGAGCTGGTGGATGCCCAACAGATGCTCAGAAGGGTTTAGGTCTAGTGACATGCTTGGCCAACCCATCACCTTTACCTTCAGCTTCTTTAGCAAGGCAGCGGTCTTCTTGGAGGTGTATATGTGGTCGTTATCATGTTGGAATACTGCCCTACGGACCAGTCTCTGAAGGGAAGGGATCATAGTCTGCTTCAGTATGTCACAGTACATGTTGGCATTCATACTTCCCTCAATGAACTGTAGCTCCCCAGTGCCGGCAGCACTCATGCAGGCCCAGACCATGACTCTACCACCACCAAAAGTATACATTAATACTGAGGAAAGGTAGTTGAAATAATCCCTAAATGACAGATAAACACATAAGGCACAAAGAGCACAAAAACACTGAGATGAGATAAAAACCCTCAGTTTGAACGTAAACTGCGATACAGAGAGAGTGGAGGCAGCATCTGACATCAGCAGGTAAATGCATATAGGGGCAATCAACACAACATACTATAGAAAACATATATACACATATAGACATATGTGTATATATGTTTGGTCTGAGCCTGCATGAGTGCTGCCGGCACTAGGGAGCTACATTTTATTGAGGGAACCATGAATGCCAACATGTACTGTGGCATACTGAAGCTGAGCATGATCCCCTCCCTTCGGATACTGGGAGGCAGGGCAGTATTCCAAAATGATAACGACCCCAAACACACCTGAAAGAAGACCACTGCCTTGCTAAAGAATCTGAAGGTAAAAGTGATGGACTGGCCAAGCATGTCTCCAGACCTAAACCCTATTGAGCATCTGTGGGGTATCTTCAAATGGAAGTTGGGGGAGTGCAAGGTCTCTAACATCCACCAGCTCCGTGATGTCATCATGGAGGAGTGGAAGAGGACTCCAGTTGCAACCTGTGAAGAAGCTCTGGTGAACTCCATGCCCATGAGGGTTAAGGCAGTGCTGGAAAATAAAGGTGGCCACACAAAATGTTGACACTTTGGGCCCAATCTGGACATTTCAGTGTTGTCACATGAAAATATATAATAAAATATTTACAAAAATGTAAGGGTGTACTCACTTTTGTGAGATACTGTAAATACACAGTGAATATATTTTATGAAAGAGCAAGCTTTATAATGATGGAGCTATATCAGTGGTAGAGTATATGTCTCACAAGGGTTGACACACTCCAGGATTTCTGTATTCTGGTTATTTATGCTTATTTTTGCACAAGCAAAGAGATATTTAAATCCTGACCTTCTGGACCTTGTAGGAAGTGGTTGCAAAGCACTGGTCTATATAATAAATTGCACAGCTACAAACCAATGTTTTTAACCCAAAATAGGGTTTTATGGAATGGACTTGTGGTTCTTGGTGCACCCAAGAGAAAGAATGACAGAAAGAACATTCAGTCTGTAATCTTATTGAGGTAATATTGTGCTCATAAATAATACTCCATGGTCAAAGTATTAAAGTCTAGTAAATACTAAAGAACAGTCAACTAAATCACAGTGTCAATTACAAATACCTGCTCACACAATTAAACACTGCTACCCAACTAATGCCCAACTAATGCTACTTCACATCTGATTATTAGAGAGCGCCAGGGGTTAATGTCAACCCATCTGTTACCCATCTGTGCATCCCTTGCCATGTTATAACATGTAATTATGTAAGATAGAAACTAACATATATAATGTGTCTGAACTGCAATGTTCATGTGCAATAATGATAAACCACAACAATGTTACAATGTTTGAGTGGTAAACACATAGCTAAATAAACAAATAAACAGATATGTGTGTGATAAGTTGCTTAAGTGTATCCCTAAGGAATCTTGCACGGCTTGTAAGCTATTTTCCTTAGGAGACAAACCCCGACTACATATCAGTAACCTCTTAAGTCAAATAGTCTGCCGGAACCATATAATAGCTACTTAAATTCTCTCGTAAATGTCCCAGGGATATAATTTAGCTCTATGTAAGGAACTGGTGGTCCAATGGTTAGGATTCAGTGCTTTCACCACTGTGACCTGGGGTCAATTCAAGTCAGGGAACCAAGAGGTTAATCCACCCTGAAGCCGAGCAGGATGGGGCTTGGTCAGTACTTGGATGGGAGATCACTAGGAATACCATCAGCTTTATGCTGCAGCCCACTGGCGAAGGAACTGGCAACCCACTCCAGTATCTATGAATGAAATCCAAATGGATCAGGATGAACATGGACATAAAGATGTGCCTGGTGTGTTACGGTCCATGAGAGTTGGAAACAACTGAGCAACAACAAAAAATAACCACCATTACAGAAGTCAAATGTTAACACTGTTCCAGGGCTAGAATTGTAATCCCCACATAAACTGGTTACAGCTGAATACTGTTTCATTTAATATTTATAAAAATAGTTATTACTGGGAAAATTGTTGGTTTTGTGCTCTTGAAAAAGAGTGACTGATTAAGGTCTAATGTTTGGCTTAGATGTAGGCGTCATATTCACATTTCTAATTGGGGGCAACAAAAATAGTTGCTTATTATAACTCATAGGGCTTTCTCCATCAGAGCCTATTAGAATCCACATGAAGCAATGTCATTAGAAATACATTTCTGTTGTTTTGTTTTGATAAACTAAAGTAAATAATAACAAAACCTATACCTAGTGAGAACACAGTACAACAGGACATCTGTGAAAGGACATCTGCAGGAGATAGATTTGTACTTGTTTCTCCTCTGGAAACCTTTTTAAATGATTTTTACTAAGCAACCCAGCACAAATTCAAAACTCTAAGGAAATCAGTGTTCCCAAGCTAAGAGGAGACTAATTTTATTTGTATTAAGAATCTAGTTACAAAGCTTTCGAATTACATGGACAAAGAAGAAATCAAATCTACATGTACTGCGGCTGGAGAGGGTGAATTATAAGTGAAAGTATTAATGAAGTAAAAAGGAAAACCGTCCACTTAGGTTTACTTAGAACAGAAGTTTATATTGAACTAGCGACTTGCCCGTCAAAAAATGACGGCAATGTGATGTATATGTTTGTCAAGTTGTTTAGTTATTAACATATATTTTTGACACTTGTAAGTATTTTAATATGAACGTGTATTTTTGTAAAATGTTGATGTAATGGTTTTTTAAAATGTAATTAGTATCTGAAGAATTGTTAACTTTAATATACATTGAATGAATAGGAAAGCAAAAAGTAAAAAGCCTTCTTTAAACGTCGCAAATTTTAACATGAAGTTTAAAATATATGTAAGCAATAACCATCAAAGTATATATTTTTAAACTTGAACTTTATTTTTTATGTAAGTTTAGAAGTTGACAAAACATTGGTATCATTTTGAACATTATAAACAGGAACATAGTGAATACATTTTGTAACCTAATTTTTTATTAAAAGTATTAACATTTGAATGTAAAAACAATTGACATTTAAATTAATCAGTATTAAAATGCAATTTCTATCACAATAATTGTTAACTTGAATATACATTGAATGTAGAGGAAGGCATACAGTAAAACTCTTCTTAAAACGTACGTAATTAAAGTAATTTATTACTGAGCACATAAACTGGCGATAAACATTAATGTAGGTAGTAATCTTAAGATAACAGACAATATTTAAATTGTGACTTAAAAGGTGCTTGACCTCTTAACATCCACTTTGTAATCTGTTGAATGAAATAACTTGAAAATATATTTTTTAAACTTGTAACATTAGAAACATTAACATAGTGACTTAACATTTTAACATAATTTTTACTAACAATGCAAGGCAAGTATTTTGTGAGGCGAATCATTCATAAACATGACTTCCATTAATTATGACTGAATGAAACAACCAATTGTTATGTATTTTGCAATGCTTTTAAAAAATCTTGGCACCTTTAATTAGTATCCTTCAAAGTTATAGTACTTCATAGTAGACAATGTTTTTAGTAAAAATACGTCCATCTTCTAATAAATCACCTTGACTTTCATTGTTTTCAATGTAAACTTTAATTGCCTGTGGATTTTTGCACCTTGACAACGCAACGTACAATTGACCATGTGCAAAAACTGGTTCTTCCAAGAAAATACCCACAGATTTGAAAGTTTGACCTTGTGATTTATTAATGGTCATGGCAAATGCCATAATAATGGGAAATTGTCTTCTTTGAAGTATAAAAGGGAGACTACTTTCACTTGGTGCTAAATCTATTCATGGTATGAAAACTCTCTCTCCTCTATGGGTCCCAGTTAAAATTTCAGCATCTATAAAATGGTCCTTTAATTGTTGAACAATTAATCTTGTGCCATTGCATAGGCCTTTTTTGGGGTTCATATTTCGCAGTAACATGATAATTGCACCTTTCTTTAGCTGCAAAATATGTGGTGGCATTCCAGAAGGAGTTAAAGAGTTTATGAATTCAGTGGAAAAGTTAGCCTGACTTTCATTGTCATCAGCAAGTACAGAATCAGCACTGTGATAATTTCTTTGTGGTGCATAAATTTTTTTTAAGATTTTATTATTGAGTATTAATGCATCTTTATTTTTACACGTCAGTATGACTTGGTTGGCAAGCTCGGAATATTCTTCGTTATTTATGCTCCCTTCAAATATAGCCGATATAATATCTTGTTGACAAATCATATGAGGTGGGATCTCTACAGTGTCGTCAGGTAAATTTAGTATTTTTTCTGTTCTGCCTTCTCCAATTTTAATAAGCCAATCATTGAAATCAGTTTGGCCTTCTGATCTCATATTTTGTTGCAGTTGAAGATGGGTAAAATGTTTCCATACTGTACTTGACTTTATACATGTTTCGATAATGTCAGTTCGATTTCCATGTACAACAACAGGTAATGTTTGTCTAAAATCGCCACCCAACAACATTACCTTTCCACCAAATGGAAAAATATTATCCATGACTTCACGAAGCAAACGGTCAATACATTGGAGGGCATAGCATGACATCATTGTGGCCTCATCTATTATAATTAATTTACATTTCTTCAATTTCTTTGCTTGTAAGGATGTCATGCGAATATCTGACACAGAATTTTCTAAAATAGGCACTGGCAGTTTAAATCCACTATGAACAGTTCTTCCACCTTCTAATAAAAGTGCAGCAATTCCAGTAGTGGCAAACGCCATTGCTATTTTTCCTTGTGCTCGTACTGAACTCATTAATAAATTGTACAAATATGTTTTTCCTGATCCGCCAGGTCCATCAAGATAGAAATAACGCTCTGTCACCATGTCATCATCTATAGCATTTTTAATGGCATGAAATGCTTGCAATTGTAGTGTATTTAAAGTTGCAAGTCTTTCTTCTGTTCTTTCTGCTTGTAGTTGAATGTCATAGTCTTCAAAGTTAATGTCATCTATAAGACCTGGATCAGGCAAATTAAAACTTGCACAACTTAATCCATGAGTTAAAAAGACTTCTTGGATTTCCATTAACGCTTTTAAGTGTGCAATGGGTTCATTGTATCGTCGCATAAAGTCTTCAGCCATATTACTTTTAAAAGTCTCCCACAAAGCTAATGCATTTGGAGCATTTGAAAAGATACAAATAAAAGCAAATTGTTCTCTCATCTGTCGTGGCATTTGACATTGTGCTGCTTCTTCTAAGCATCTTTCCCACTCTGTATCATCAGCGAGAAAGTTTCTATGTCTTGCAGCTAAATGGAAGGATTCATATACAATGTCATTAACAGTTCTTAAGTGTTCAAAACTTTGTGCTCCAGGAACATTTAAAAGTAATATCCGTAAGCAAAAACGTTCAACATCTCTTGGACTGACTGTGTAAATTCTTGGAATAATTTTATTGCCTCTGGTTTTTCTTGGTCCATAATCCATTCACAAAAACATAGTGATATGGAATTTCAATATATAAGTATTGTGTTGCTTCAGCATCAGTGGAATTTAATGCAAACCATGCAGTTAGTGTAGTGTGACGATCTTCACTTTGGGCCAATGCATTCATTTCATTTCCAGCATGGAAATAGACTAAATGTCGTTGTGGCAAATGTACTGCTAACCTATATACTGCATGTGATCTATCATGCATTTCAAATTTTAAAAGCCGCCACATAGCTTCTGGCGCACTGACATAGCGAGCATCTACATGAGATGCAAGTTCATCATGTACTAACTCACTACTTTCAGGGTTGTCTGCACTTTTGACGACTACAGTAGCTGCATCGTAACCTTTGTAAATATATTTATAGACATATTTAATTGATTTGATGGAAGTGCAGGCTTCTACGTTGATGTGGGCGTTGTACTTCATGAGTAAATGTGGATTGTAGGGTACTACATATCTATTGTCCACTTTTTTCCCACGAATAATGGCACTATCTCCTTCTCTTCTTTTATAAAGTGGATATCCATCACAATTGGCATAGGTTTTGTCTCTATAATCTTTGGGAAATTCTTTGGAACATTTATTATTTTCCATACATGGTGATTGTGGATTAAGGTCACCACAGGGTCCATGAATCATGCGATGAGTAACAATCTCATATAGTCTACCATATAGTTCTGGATCTGGTAGTTCAGCAACAATGACTGCATCCACTTTGTCTGAAGTATCTAATTTATCTTTTTCTTGAAGTATTATTAGAAGATGTGCATGTGGAAGGCCTCTTTTTTGAAATTCAATGGTATATACATAAGCAAGACATTTGCCAAATAACTGATTTATAGTGAAGTCACGTATTAATTCATTTAATTTAATCTTAAAAACTCTGGCTACTAAATCTGGTCGATCTGAAGCAGTTTGTCCAAGAAGTAGATTTAGTGTAATTTCTGGCCATTGTGGATTACATGTAAATGTCACAAATAAATCGGGTTTGCCAAATTTTGTCACAATAGCCATAGCATCATTGTATCTTTCTCTCATATTCCGAGGAGATCCTTGAAAGGAAGATGGTAAAATGATGGCTTTGCCAGCTGTCATGTCTCTGCTTGTAGCCACGTCAGCAACATAGTCCATGAGTCCAGAATATTGTTCTACACGGAGTTTATCTTGTTGATATTTGATAAAGTTTAAATTATTTGCCTCAACTTGCAAATATGAATCAATAATCCATTGTTGTGTTAGTTTCCCACCACATAAAATTGGATTAAATACATTGCGAATGGCAATTTGAGCTACTTTAAATTCAAGCATAGAAACATTATTTCGGATTCTGGCTTTAGCATTTGGGTAACTGGGAAGAGTTAATTTTGGTTGCCAACCTGCTTCTCCGTGTGGGAAAAAGATGGGATATGTCATTGGATCTAAATTTGGACTTAAGATACTCATATTAATAAACGGTTGGTCCTCATTTCTAGGATATATTCGTATGTCTCTTTGAAATGGTGGTTCTCCTTCATCATTGTGAAACACCATTGCAACCTCATTTGTTGTTGGCAAGTTATAACGACGTTTATCAGTATGTCTGTCTCTTTTAAGCACCATATTAACCTTCGGCATTGGTAATTGATGTGTTTGTGAATGAAGTAGTTGTTCATTTTCTACTTCTGCCAATTTTTTATAAGCTTTACTGTAGGGATTGTTGTCCATAATGTTATTTAGCTCTATGAAAACAGTGGGTAAGCATTTTTTATTTTCTTCCATCTGCATATGTTGGTCAACAGCTTCCATTGTATCTAGGACATATAGTTGAGCGAATTTTCTTTTATTTCCTTCCTCTGGATGTAAATGGGAAGTGCGATGATAAATTTGTCCTTGGACTTTAAAACAGTAAGGACCATGTCCTGGTACATTAGCAGCTAATGTTGCCCCCATGGATGCAAAGGATATGGCACTATTGTAGGATCTTATGTTTGTCTTAAAATTTTTGTAGTTTGGAAAAGTAGGTTCAGTCATAATATTTTGTAAATAAATTGGAAATTCTTTCCTTTCTGGAAGTTTGAACTTGCCTTTTTGACAACAACTAATAAATTGTCCATCTCTGGGTCTCTCCTGTTTAAAATAATAAGCCTCACAAAACTGACATTGAGTAGTCATGTCCCCACAACTATGAACCTCTACTGCTAAAGACTTGAGTAGAGGACAATTTGCAAAGCATATAGGATTTTGCCTTTCATATTCATCAGGTGAAATGTCATATAATGTTTCAACAACAGGTTCTAAATGTTTTGTTTTTTTCGTTGCTTTTCTTGGTATATGTTGTATTGTTTGAGGTAAAATGTCATCTAATGTTTCATGAAACGGTTCTAAATGCTTTGTTTTCTTTGTTGCTTTTTTTGGTATCTCTTGTCTTTTTTCTGGCAAAATGTCATCTGATGTTTGAGCAACAGGTTGTAAATGCTTTATTTTCTTTGTAGTTTTTTTTGACATATCTTTAATTTCTGCAAGTGACAGTCTTTTGCTTGCAATTCTTTTGCGTTCTTTTTCTCGTCGAATTTCCTTCTTCTCCGGTGTCTGCTGGCTGTCTGCTCTCTGTCGTCGTTCTCTAGCTTGGCGTCTTTTCTTTTCTTGTTTACTCTCATTATCAGCCATGTTAATCTGTAAAAATAAAATAATGTACCATTAGTTTATTTTGAGATGTTAAGTTGTTTTTCATGACATATAGTTATCAATAGTGTGTTAACATTTTATAGTTAATCAATTTCAATGCGTTCAATTGAATAAAAGTCTAAATAAGGGCATGAGATAATTATTTAAAGACATTTTTATTTATTAAACATGTATCCAAAAGCAAGTGTTTCAGTAACTAAAAAGGTATTTTAAAAAAGATGTTATGTCCTTATTTACAGCACTATTCAATTTGTCAAATGGCAATTAAATTAGGGTTTAGGACTGGAATGTTACAATGACAAATTATATAGATTCTGTGTTTTTAGACTTTTTTGGACTATGGCAATTTATTTTTTAAGTTGACATTGAAGTTTGTATTTACTGTTAAAGATTATTGGCCCTAAAAGGCAAATAAGAGATAGATGATAGATATTACTTTTTATACTGTACCTTGGTTGAAGTTTGATTTCAAGCAAAATTCTTTGTTGGTCCTGTGTTGAAAGCCTTCGTCCGATGGTCTGGTCCTGTGTTGAAAGTCCTCGTCCGATGGTGTAGTCCTCTGTTGAAAGTCCTCGTCCTCTGGTGTGGTCCTCAGTTCCAACTCCTGTTCCGATGTTCTTGACGCAGTATCTGTTATAAAATAAAAATGAAAATGTTATGTTATTTGAATGTCTTTGTATGAATGAAAAAATGGCATTATTTCTGTGTTTTTCTACAATCCTTTTTGGTGCGCCACAATTTTGGTATGCTTCTGTAGGCTATTTTCTAAGGCTTATAGGTGGTTAAACATTAAAGAAGAATATAAATTAATTTTTCTCTTTTTTTACTTGTTATACTGTACCTTGGTTGAAGTTTGATTTGAAGCAGAATCTTTGTTGGTCCTGTGTTGAAAGCCTTCGTCTGATGGTCTGGTCCTGTGTTGAAAGTCCTCGTCCAATCGTCTGGTCCTCTGTTGAAAGTCCTCGTCCGATGGTGTAGTCCTCTCTTGAAAGTCCTCGTCCAATGGTCTGGTCCTCTGTTGAAAGTCCTCGTCCGCTGGTGTGGTCCTCAGTTGAAACTCCTGGTCCGATGTTCTTGACGCAGTATCTGATATAAAATAAAAATGAAAATGTAATATTATTTTAATGTATTTGTATGAAGTAAAAAATGACATTATTTCTTTGTTTTTCTACAATCCCGTTTGGTGTCCACCACTTTTGGTATGCTTATTTAGGCCTTTTTCTAAGGCTTATAGATTGTTAAACATAAAATAAGTATCTAAATGTACTTTGGTATGTGTTTGTGTGAGTTTTCATACAATCCTGTTTGGTGCGCACCACTGTTGGTATGCTTATTTAGGCTTCTTTCTAAGGCTTATAGGTTGTTAAACATAAAATAAGAATGTAAAAGTAGTTTGCTATGTGTTTGTGTGAGTTTTCATACAATCCTGTTTGGTGCGCACCACTGTTGGTATGCTTATTTAGGCTTCTTTGTAAGGCTTATAGGTTGTTAAACATTAAATAAGAATCTAAATGTAGTTTGCTATGTGTTTGTGTGAGTTTTCATACAATCCTGTTTGGTGCGCACCACTGTTGGTATGCTTATTTAGGCTTCTTTCTAAGGCTTATAGGTTGTTAAACATAAAATAAGAATGTAAAAGTAGTTTGCTATGTGTTTGTGTGAGTTTTCATACAATCCTGTTTGATGCGCACCGCTGGTGGTATGCTTATTAATGTTGTTTTGTAATGCTAATAGGTTGTTAAACATAAAATAAGAATCAAAATGTAGTTTGCTATGTGTTTGTGTGAGTTTTCATACAATCCTGTTTGGTGGGCACCAATGTTGGTATGCTTATTTAGGCTTCTTTCTAAGGCTTATAGGTTGTTAAACATTAAATAAGAATGTAAATGTAGTTTGCTATGTGTTTGTCTGAGTTTTCATACAATCCTGTTTGATGCGCACCACTGTTGGTATGCTTATTAATGTAGTTTTGTAATGCTAATAGGTTGTTAAACATAAAATAAGAATCTAAATGTAGTTTGCTATGTGTTTGTGTGAGTTTTCATACAATCCTGTTTGGTGGGCACCAATGTTGGTATGCTTATTTATGTTTCTTTCTAAGGCTTATAGGTTGTTAAACATTAAATAAACATCTAAATGTAGTTTGCTATGTGTTTGTGTGAGTTTTCATACAATCCTGTTTGGTGGGCACCAATGTTGGTATGCTTATTTAGGCTTCTTTCTAAGGCTTATAGGTTGTTAAACATTAAATAAGAATCTAAATGTAGTTTGCTATGTGTTTGTGTGAGTTTTCATACAATCCTGTTTGTTGGGCACCAATGTTGGTATGCTTATTTAGGCTTCTTTCTAAGGCTTATAGGTTGTTAAACATTAAATAAGAATCTAAATGTAGTTTGCTATGTGTTTGTGTGAGTTTTCATACAATCCTGTTTGATGCGCACCACTGTTGGTATGCTTATTAATGTAGTTTTGTAATGCTAATAGGTTGTTAAACATAAAATAAGAATGTAAATGTAGTTTGTTATGTGTTTGTGTGAGTTTTCATACAATCATTCATTGAATTATACTTCTGTAATTAATTTGAATTAACATTATTTTTTGGTGGGTGCTACACACATATGTCACATACATGAAGCACATTTCCATAGTTGAAAGTAATTTTTTTGTGTGCGTGTGACATATCAGTATACATGAATCATATTTTAATTGTTAAATTAACCTTATTTTTATTTTTGGCCAACATACATAAATGTGTGTGTGACATGTGACTATAGATGATACACATATATGTGCGTGTCACATATCAGTATACATGACTCATATTTTAATAGTATTTTAATAGTCCCAACGTATTTTTTTGTAATGTAATTTAAATGTAGTTGTTTAATTAGTTTGTTGCAGGGGCAATACACATAAATGTGCATGTGACATGTCACTATACATTATACGCATAAATGTGCGTGTCACTTGTCACTATACATTATACACATAAATGTGCGTGTCACTTGTCAGTATACATTATACGCCTAAATGTGCGTGTCACTTGTCAGTATACATTATACGCATAAATGTGCGTGTCACATGTCAGTATACATTATACGCATATATGTGCGTGTCACTTGTCAGTATACATTATACGCATAAATGTGCGTGTCACATGTCAGTATACATTATACGCATATATGTGCGTGTCACTTGTCAGTATACATAAACCTCTTTGTCTTCTTTAATTTTTTTTTTTGATGTCCTGTCTTGAAAATAAGTAATATATTATAGCTTACCTCTCAGTTGTAATTTGCACAATGTAAAGTAGTAAATTAGGAAAGAATTATCTTCTCAAGTTTGAGCAGCAGTTATGTCTGAAGTCACTCTGTTCATCACCTGAGGAGAAATGTATTTTTCTCTGTCAAATAGACAGTATTTATAAACTTGTAGAACATTCTGGAAAGTTAGACCGTTAGAACGTAATACGCATGCGCTATTTGCGTTCCAGCTTACAATTTGCGTTCCATCCGCCATTTTGTGCGTAGTAGTGTTTAAAATGGTGTTTAATATGAGTGTGATCCGTTCCGCATAGTATGTGTTTCATTATTGCGAGTAAGTGTAGTGTAGTTACGTCTGGAGCCTCGTTTTCGTTTTGTTCGGCGGCCATTTTTTCTCTCGCTTAGCCGATTTTCGGTCGTTTAAACTGTTTGTTTTCACTTAAATGGACGTGTAAATGAACTTTTGGAGGTGCCGGATGCCCCCCCGTGCTGTAAGTAAGCTTTTTATGTGTTTGTTGTGTTTATTTCTTGTGTTTGTGATGTTTTGATGCGCGGCGGTTGGAATGGGTCTTTCGCGGCCGTATTTTTTTCCGATGCGGCCGTATTTTGTTGCGAGTAAGTGTAGTGTAGTTACGTCTGGAGCCTCGTTTTCGTTTTGTTCGGCGGCCATTTTTTCTCTCGCTTAGCCGATTTTCGGTCGTTTAAACTGTTTGTTTTCACTTAAATGGACGTGTAAATGAACTTTTGGAGGTGCCGGATGCCCCCCCGTGCTGTAAGTAAGCTTTTTATGTGTTTGTTGTGTTTATTTCTTGTGTTTGTGATGTTTTGATGCGCGGCGGTTGGAATGGGTCTTTCGCGGCCGTATTTTTTTCCGATGCTACCGTATTTTGTTGCGATATACGCAGTTAGCTTTTACGTGTACGACGCAGTGTATTTGTTTCTAAGTCGTGCGTATGTGTGTTAAGAGCGTGTGAGGGGCCTTTTTTACTGTTTTTTTGTTAAGTCTTGCGTCTGTGTGTCTGGGTGTAAGCGGGTGTGAGGCGACTTTGAGTTTTTTTTTGTTATGAAGTTGTGTGTGTGTGTATGTGTGTGTTAACACAGCCGATGTTGGGATGCTCCCACCACCGCAAATGCGGACCCTCGCTTCGCGAGGATCCGCTTTTGCGGGGACGTTGTTTGTTTTTTGTTGGCTGGGCGGTTGGGTTTATTCTGTTAAAAAAGTCGTGTGTGTGTATGTGTGTGTTAACACAGCCGACGCTGAGCCTCCACAACCGCAAATGCGGGCCCTCGCTTCGCGAGGACCCGCATTTGCGGCGAACTGCGTCCCTCGCTTCGCGAGGGACGCAGTTTCTTGCGGGCTCGCTACGCGAGCCCGCAAGCGTGAGCAACGACTTGGGTTTTTGTTGGCTGGGCGGTTGGGTTTATTCTGTTAAAAAAGTCGTGTGTGTGTATGTGTGTGTTAACACAGCCGACGTTGAGCCTCGACAACCGCAAATGCGGGCCCTCGCTTCGCGAGGACCCGCATTTGCGGCGAACTGCGTCCCTCGCTTCGCGAGGGACGCAGTTCTTGCGGGCTCGCTACGCGAGCCCGCAAGCGTGAGCAACGACTCGTACGCTCACAACTATATATGTGATGTAAGGTCTTTCAGCACAGTCCTCATTATCTTTAATGTCTTTTTTCTTGACTTTTTTGTATTTTGATAAAAACAACTGTAATATTTTCAATAAACAAAAATATTTATAGCTGTTAATTATTTCAGCATTTTACAAAAAATATATATTTCATGGCTCATTCAGCTGTTATCACTAAAATTATAAATATGAAAGTATTATATGGAAATATGGAATGTTTCTATTTATTAAAAACATTTGAGGTGTAAGAGAGGAGTTGTAGGAACATTTTCACTGGGTACTAGAGTAATGTCACTGCCACTGAGCACAAAAATGGATTACATGGCTAAAATTTGGTAACCCTGTTCAGTAAACATTTGTTATAATATTTAGGATGATAATAAATCACTTTTTTGATTAACTAATAAGCAATAAGTCATAAACATATTTGTAAAAAGATATGAACATTTATAAGCACTGTTGGATAGGAATTAGAATTTAAGATAATATTATTCAGTGTCTTTATTCAAATGAATTTACTCTTTATTGTCTGGAATTAAACCCATGCCTATAATTTTCCATTCTATTCAACCATATGTCCCTTTGCAAATGAATCTTATATTTATGTTTTATCCCAACAACTCTTTATAAAAAAATCTAATGGGTATCAGAAATTGGTTCCTTTGTCTTCATTGTAACATTCATACAAAGCTTCCTAATTTTACTAGCAGAGTTTTACCATATATATATGACACAAATGTAGATATCACGTTCAGATGTCTAAGAAAGTGAAGATTCCATTTAGGTAGGTTGAACTTTCTTGTAAGTCAGATAGTCAGAAACCTTATGTATGACTGCTTTTTCTTTGATTCTGAAACAACAGACAGTTTAAACAAGAATTATTTAAAAAGATCGGTAGTAATAATATGCATTTATGTAAGAGATGAAATCTGCACTTGCTCCCAAAAATGTATTATATTAATAACAGCTACGCCATGATGTCATGGTGCTGTTACACTGTCTGTTGGAGAAATTTGCATGAGTTATCTTTATATATAACTAGCAACTAGCCCGTCAAAAATGACGGCAATAAAATGTGAATCCTGGCAATGCTGTTTGCCACACAATGGGAGCCTCTCTCCCTCTACTTTACTGGCCTCGCGATGAGCGCCTTCAGCGCTCATCACGGGCCTCGCAATGAGCGCCTTCAGCACTCATTGCGAGTCTCTCCCTCTGTCTACTTCCTCCGTTGTGTCTCATTTGCCCCCTCCTCTCCCTTCCTTGTGTCTCCCCGCTGTGTTTTTACCCCTTCTCCCTCTGTGTCTTTCCCCCCTGTGTCTCTTACCCCACCTCTCCCTCCACTGTGTCTCTTCCCCCCCCCGTGTCTCTTTCCCCATGTCTCTTCCCCCCTCCCTCGTGTCTGTTGCCCCCATTTCCCTCTCCTGTGTCTCTTCCCCCTCCTCTCCCTTCCCTGTGTCTCTTTTCATTTTTTTTTTTTTTTCAGTATGTGATGTGGTGGTTGTTGCGTAGATAAAGCAGGAATTGCAGTTCTGAGTGTAATAATGCTTCTGAGCATGTGCAGGAGAGGACATGTCCGATAGTAGTATTTTTTTGCTCAAACCTACTAGAAAAAAACTCCACATGCATGTAAAGGAAATGAGTGCATTTGTGAGCGTTTGAGTTACAGATTGCACAAGATTGCATTTGTGTCAAAGCCCATACATGTCTTTAGAGCAAATTCATGGGTAGGTGCCAATGAGATTGTAAGAGTGAGTGCATGAATGTGATCATGTGAGAGGGTGCATGCATGTGCTTGAGAGTGGAGATTTATATGTAATTTTCACCTGAAAATAATTGAAAATCAACATCAAACCTAATTAGAACCGAGAGTTGGTTGGATAATGTTGAATAAAAAGAAAATGGGTGATAGAAAGATAAAACAAATTGGACATTTAATGATAAGCCTGTACAGTAGCAAGACTGTCAATGCAGGGTAAAATAAATAGTAATTTTAGACTTTGAAGGTCGGATAATTTAGATTCTACTGTAGTTTAAAACTCCAAACCCATATAAGTAGCATGTCTAAATGAATACTTAAGTTAATAATAATAATAATAAAATAAAACACATATCCCAAACCTGCACAACCTACATTGAGGCCCCTTTACTATATAATTTCTGAATTTGTATAGAAATAGAAAATAATAAATGTGTTTGATCCACCTCAACCTAAGTAGTGAAGGGACTTGAGACAAAATGTAAACAAAGATTTGTGGAGAGCCTGCTGTGCTATTTTATCAAGTTTAGCATTCAAAAGAATATTGCAAAAAATACAAATTTGTTCTTGAATTTGGTACAATCTGTCCATATAGAGT
Source organism: Discoglossus pictus (assembly GCA_027410445.1). Lineage (NCBI taxonomy): Eukaryota > Metazoa > Chordata > Amphibia > Anura > Alytidae > Discoglossus > Discoglossus pictus. Next base: position 183,583,223 of record CM050166.1, on the reverse strand, counting down.
AACCTGTAAAATATGGCTTATATACAGGTAATTCCTAAACAATATGGGCCTCATTCTATTATCGTCCGTAGGAGATGCGGGGCCGCAAGGACCGGCCGCAAGCTATTCGGCTATTCTATTCCCCTCCGGCCGGGGATTCCGGCAGGCTTGCCTTGCTATCCCTTGCGGCCCCTTGCGCCGGAGGAAAGCCTTTGATCTAAAACGGCCGCAAGAGTTTCGGCCGCAAGAAAAGCCCGGTTGCTATTCTATTGCTCCGGGAACCCTCTCTGCAAGGCTAAAACCGAGCCGCAGCTTACTTGCAGCAAAAAGGTCCCGCTAGCACCAATTAAGCACATTATAAAGCCGAAATAAAGCCATCCTGCACTCTGAGGAGACTATAAAGTGATTGTAGGTGTTAGCAAAAATAGCACAACATTCCCCTACACTCAAATCCGTAAATAATTTTTTTAAATTTATGTCACATATCCATGTAAAAAGTCCCGAGGGCTTGGAGCACCTCAGACCCGCCCACGCTGCGGCCGGAAAATAAACAGTTAATGTAATCTCGGATTTGGGCTGATGTGCAAGCTTGAGAGGGGGTTGCTATTAATCCTCATGTCCCCCATTATGATCCCTAGCATTTACAGAGCTTTACAGTGCCGTCTTGAATTTATTTTTGCGTTTAAAGATTTCTGAGCTTACGGCCGGTTGCAAGATATACAGCCGGCCGTAAGGGGAGATCCTTGCGGGGCCGTATAATTGAATTGCAAGATAACAGAACCCCCGCAAGGAATCGCAGCCTTGCGGCCGTTTTACGGCCGATAATAGAATGAGGCCCTATGACCTTAGAAAGTTTATTCTTAAAATATAAATATTATCATAGTAATCTCTAGTGCTAACAATTGGTTACTATAATGGTAATTTAAATAGTAATTTTAGACTTTATAGTTGGCATAGGGTGCCTGATGGTACTCCAATTGTATAGTAGGGGTAAAACTGCAGGGTATCGAGAACAATAATGTACAATGGCTATGTAAGACAAAGCAGAATGTAAGATAAATGAAGGTCGGATAATTGAGATTCTACTGTAGTTTAAAACTCCAAACCCATATAAGTAGCATGTATAAATGAATACTTAAGTTAATAATAATAATAAAAAACAAATATCCCAAACCTGCACAACCTACATTGAGGCACCTTTACTATATAATTTCTGAATTTGTATAGAAATAGAAAATAATAAATGTGTTTGATCCACCTCAACCTGAGTAGTGAAGTGACTTGAGACAAAATGTAAAAAAAGATTAGTGGAGAGCCTGCTGTGCTATCTTATCAAGTTTAGCATTCAAATCAATATTGTAAAAAAGACAAATTTGTTCTTAAATTTGTTACAATCTGTCCATATAGAGTAACCTGTAAAATATGGCTTATATACAGGTAATTCCTAAAAAATACATTTTGTTATCATATTGCTGTACACTACCCCCATAGCCAGCACCTTAAGACACATATCCATCAGGTTCTCTGCTCACTGGACTGATCTCTGCACTTTCTCTGGTACTCTTAACCTCTTCTCTGGCACTCTTAGCTTGCACTGTAATTGATTCATACCAAAAATGTGGGAGATATTTGTTATAATGTCTTGAAACAAACACACCATTGTAGTTACCAATTGTCAGCACTACTGCCATTTGTCACAGCTAGTAGGCGGGGGTGATTGCTCTCATTAAGGGCAAGCAGATTTATGTTGGTGGTATACAAATGGTAAAAGGGGAGGTCTCTTAGACACAGAGTTCTGGGAGACCTCGGTTGGTGGGCTCCCCTTGAAGGACGTGAGCAATCACCCCTGGGTTTTGGTTTGGTAATTGTTAATTCAAATAAAGGCTGTGGCCAGTTTTATTCTGATAATTTGTGTCTGTGTTTTATTTATGTGTTGGGTTGGGTTGTTCAGAGTTCTGTACAAAATCACGTATGCAGAGGGCAAAGGCGCTCATTGGCGCTCATTGCCTCTCGAAACGAGCAGTTGAGGCACGCGGGCCTTACGACCCGTACCACATAGGACCAAAATCCGTACATGCACTGCACACCCGCAAAATTATGAGTTTAACGGCCAAAGTTAATTTGATGCATATTTGCATTTTTTTCACGATTGAAATTGCCTAAGCAAGAAAAAAAATGGCTGCCCAAAAAACCCAAAACTACGAAAACGAGGCCTAAGGACGTAAAACTAGCCCGAAGGATGTAAAAAATTGCCCTAAGCAGTAACACTTTACGAAAGCCACTAACATTTAACACAAGGCAGTAACAACACTTAACCAAAGCTACTAACACTTAACCCAAGCATATGTTATGCAAACACATATCATGGTCACTTGTATCACACAGAAAAACTAATATTATGTTAAAGTTAAAGGATCATCATCATATAAAAAAAAATATGTTTGAAAACGTTAAGTCTGATTAAGAGCATAATTAATAAAGTTAGTCTTTAAATAGAAAAAAAAAAAGTTGGTGCCTTTGCTGGACCATGTAGGGATCATGATACATTGGTATGCCACTGACCTCTACCATGTGTAGGCCCATGTCACTAACATGCCCTTATAAACTCTAAGTCAGGGTTTAAGTGGATGCTGCATGAAACCAGTACAGTATAGATGCCATTTTTCTAGTTAAATAAAAAATATATACACAGATATACATATATATTTTGCTCACTCTCTTTTCACTGAGCTATGATGTTGCTTATTATACCTCCTCATTCTTTCTTTTTATTGCTTGTCATATTATTTAAGGTCCAATTTGTTAGAAAAAGCTAATTAGTATTTTTGGCATACAAAAATAGATGTAACTGTTTACCTATTGTCACAATACACTAAATATTTATCCAATAAAAATGTATCTCTATACACAGCAATGCTTTTATTTTGTATCTATACCACTGAACATAAAAAGCTATGTAACAGCATCATTTATTACAGAAGCCTGTGAAAGTTAGCGCCTCCATAAGTAAGGTCCAAATCAAAATTAAGAATATGCAAAAATATGTATCTCTATACGCACACACATATAAGCACAGGAGAACTGCAGCCATTTGTACTTCTGGTTACTAAAGATTCTTTCAAATAATAACGTACCTCTATAGCGGGCTTCAATGCTCCTAGAAACACCTATCAGGCTCCTATTAAGATTCCCACCTCCTAAGTGTTAGTTTTTTTTTTTGTCTATGTTTACAAACATTAGTAAATTGGGTTTACACTCATTAATAGTTTCATATGTATAATGTCACACAAATGTAAAGACTGGGGAGGGAGGTTAATTTGCCCCACATACTGCCTGCTGTAATTGCAAACAGCAAGTGTGAGAATACCTTGTGCAATGTGCACCAGTAGGGTACATGTCTCTTTCACTCCTTTCTTGATTTTTTCTGACACTACTTTCTTCTCTTCCATGCTGCTTTTCTCTCTTGCTACTATTTCGTTCTACACCATCTGCTTTTACTCTTCTCCCATGCTGAATCTCTTCCAGTCTCTTACTGTTGTTTCTTTTCCCTAATCTCCTCATGTCTCCTCCTTTGCTTCTCAACAGCCTGCTCTCCTTTTTATCCCCCTTTCACCCCCCCCTTCCCCCATCTCCCCCCCCCCCCCATCTCCATCTGCCTTCATATATTCTCTTTACACTGTATCACTCATGTTGCTTTATAACCTCACCTGTCATTACTGAGCTCTGTCCTTTTCTATTTGGAATCCGTTTTTCATTTCAAGACTGGGGTGTGCAGATGCGCCAAAGCACCACCTGGTGTTGCAAAAAAATTACTGCAGCCAAAGAACTATTCCATCCTCCGATCTGGCTCATAAGGCGCCCCGACAGAAGAGGCCTTGAGACGGACATAGTGATAGCCTCGCTGTCGACTCAGCGTTGTTTGAGTTGCGCCACGTCAGAACATGGATTCGTTTTTTTGCCTGCAGTACATTTTTCCACCTGGCGGTGATGTGCTGCAGAGCTCAGTCCCAGTCTTGAAATGAAAAGCGGATTCCAAATAGAGCAGATCCCTGAGCTCCCTCTCTAGCTGTCTCTCTACTGCTTTAAATTAAGTTTTCCTCTCTACTTCATTGTGACACAGACGCAAACTACTTTTACATTACTCACATTTAAACTCTGGTCCTTGATTCATACCCTCTGCTCTCCCCAGCACAGACTGCTCTGATCCACCCTTCACACTCACAGTTTCCCTGCAGCTCTCAGCCCCACACTGTTGCCGCCTCTCATGCGCAGCAGGAAGTTGGAGAGGAAGCATGATACTAAAAAAATGTTAGCTGTTGGGGTGGGATAAAGTCCAACGGAAGGAGAGCAGATGAAGGAGACAGGAACATGTTGGTCATATTGTTTTACTTATGAGGCACCCCTTCCACATGTACACCCATAGGCACATGCCTAAGTCGCCTAATTGAAGATCCGACCATGGGTGTAGGCATTAATGACAACATTTTTAGGTAAAAACTTTATTTTAGTAAGCATTATTGTGCTAGAAGGATGACATGTTTTTATCTCCCATACTTGCTGCTGACTTAAAGACTGGGTGGAAGTCTTTATCCATTTTTAGAATCTATTCAAGAGGGAAGAGGGAGGGAGATTTGTGTATTCAGATAATATTCCTGCACAATACACCTGCCTCCCACATGCTCAATACAGGCAGCTTGCTTGCCCTGCTCTGTTACCATTGTAATTTTATCTGAAAATGCTTTTATACCCTGCTAATATTATTTGTTTGTTGCATATTTTACAAACTTGAAGCGTTTGCTAGTCTACATTGGTCCTTGAATTAAGTCGGTCAAGCTCAATTTTAAATAGCTATTGGGAACTATTTAAAGATTACTTTATAATAATTTTCTTTTGAACTTTTTTGTTATTTTATGTATTTTCACAACACAGGGATAAGTCTCCAAAAATTGCCAATGGTTGCTTTCTACACCTCACCAGCTGCAGCAGACAGAATTTCAGTACCCTACCATTAGATCACATCGCCACAAATAGAGCATGGAAATCCCAGCCTCCAGAGAAAACATATTTCTACCACCTATGTTTTAATGAGAAGATCTCTTTATTGAACAGGGTACAGCATATTTATAGAGAATATACAATGGTAACTAAACATTAACAAAAGTAATTAAACAGTGGTGCCATTAAACAATATTAATTGGAAAAAAATAAGATCGCCAAATCAGAAGGCCAAGTTAAGTTAACTGCTTAAAATTGTTGTAAAATATATGAGTGCTTAGTATCTGGTTGTTTGCACCTCCCCACAGGAGGCCTACAATTATAAATTGTCCCTTTGTTATTAAAGTAGTTGAGGCATTGTGTCAGCTCCACAAAGGACGTATTAGATCTGTCTCTGCAAACAATAATTTAATTACACTTTCATAGACCAGGTCACATAGCATAGCATACATTACCACAAACCTACTTATAAAACAATAAATATAAATATCAGCCATGTTTAACATGCAGAAAACCATTATAGCAAGCTGGTACACACAAATACAATGCATGCAGTACTACAGTACAGCAAAAAGCCACCTCTAGAGCACATTGAATACACCCAGAGCCAAACGTTATATCACCAGTACAGTAAATCTCTTAGCCTAGATGCTCAGTGGCAAGAGAATACTTAATACAGGCCTGACTGGAACATGGTGGTTTGTGGTATGTATTTTTAACCGTTGATTTTCTTTTATTCCTACCCTTTTAGATATCTATTCTGATAATTATGATTTTAGTAGATGGCATATACTTAATATCCGTCCTTATACATTACCAACTCCTCTTGCATTTGAACATAGCTTTTCATATGATGTCATAATGATTTCTCTGATATGAAAACATATACTGATATGTGAAACAGTAACGTTGTTTTAATTATACATATGTGTAATCTCACAACTAGTCATATCTTCATTTATTTAGGCTATTAAAACAATCTTACTCTAGATTCTCATTTAACAAGAAAAATATTGAATGTATTCTCTTATCTCTATATTCCTTAAAACATTTTTGCACAATCTTTGTAAATCATGTATTATTAATAAGAAGCCATAATAGAGGTTGACATGAACTTGATGATTATGCTTCTTGTACTTGCCCAATATTGCAAGAGAGTTATAATCTACTTTATTATCAGTTATCACCTGATGACTTTTACCCATCAATTAAAGGTTGCAGAAATAATAATACTTAATTTACAAGGAAATATGTTATGTAAGTAAACTGTTAACTGTCACATGGTGTAATTTTTTGATAAATCTGAACCCTACACATTTCCTTCATATATTGGTAACATATGTGTCTTTCTGTCAATTTGTTTTCTTTTTGTCCATCTCAAATGAATGTTGTCATCTTTTTCTGAGTAACTCTTAGTTTATCAATAGCTACAATAATTGGCTATGCTATAAAGAGCCATACAATGGTCAGTTACAATTGTGTCTATACATTGGAATGTGAGCTTCTCAAATTACCTAAGCTCTCTACGTGGGATGCCTCAAATGAACTAGTTGTATATGGATAAATTTGGTGAGCCATGAGGCTGAAGAAGACTCCTTCTTATAGCCTTTGTTTAGAGCAGGGGTCACCAAACTCGGTCCTGGAGGGCCGCACCAGGCCTGGATTTGTAGATATCCTTGCTGCAAACAGGTGAGAATCTTGTTTCTTCAGCCATCCTGATTGACTCACCTGTTTGCAGCAAGGATATCCACAAATCCAGGCCTGGGTCGGCCCTCCAGGACCAAGTTTGGTGACCCCTGGTTTAGAGTCTTGTAACTGGAAATGACCAATGGAGTAAGTGGAAGCATTACAGAGGGTGGGCACATGCCAGCTTGCATTCTTTACCATCACTTTTAACCATCCAAGCTTGTGGTAACATATACATATGCAAAAAGAGTAGAGATGCTCATCTGAGAACGAAAAATACCCCAGATGTTTTTTTTTCTATAGGTCAGGTTACCTACTCAGAGATCAACCTCTTTTAGCTCACTTGTGCCCTTCACAGGGAGAAATATCCTGTAGTATATCAGTCTGGTCTCAATCAGAAGATTGATCCAGTCCCGCAATACCAGTCAATTCTCCTTGAACAGGACAAACAGCAAACCCCAGACATATGTTTCGGCCTCTGTAGGCCTCGTCAGTGAGGTGCAGCTATACTCCCTACGTATACATACCCACACATACACAGACCCAGCATCACAAGACATATTGGCTTAGTTGCTAACACATAGAATGTAGTTTTGCTAGTTTGATAGATGTTGTTTCTAATGTAGATATTTATGTATATAGTGTATTTGTAGCCTCAGTTAATAAAATGTGAATTGTAGAAAGCAAGCTGCAAGTGCAAACTTTATCTTTCCACTTAAATTTCTCAGTAGGCAATATAGAATAATTATTATTATAATTAATATTATGAATAATAACATAATAACAAAATCAATTTATAAAATACAGAGTTATAACATCAATACAAAATTCTATATGATGTGCTAATATTGATTTTCATAAATACTTACAACTGCCAAATATTTTATTTTGTCTTCAATGCCTTACATTTATTTTTAGTTTATATATAGGTATATATATATATATATATATATATATATATATATATATATATATATATATATATATATATATATATATAAATAAAAATAAAAAAATATATATATATATATATATATCACAATATATTCTCATAATGGAATGGGATGACTTACATTATGAACTCTTTAATAAACTATCTAGTATTAGAGAGACTATTGTTACTGGCTCACAAGCTAGCCATTTTAAAACAGCAATTTTAATGAAAATACATTTACATATATATTTAAGTAGATTTTATTTTAATGTAGCATATAGATCCAAAATCTACAGATGGCACATTCACAGTTTGGTTGAATTTGATAGTTTTAGGACTTAGAAAAGTTCCTAATGCTCTATGAAGATTTATAATTACAATTCTGTACAAAAGGTATGGTAAGCTTTATACTTTAAAGGTTTTTACTTTATCTTGTTACTGTTATCATTAAGGGTCAAATCAAGTTAATGGAGATAGATTAAGTTACTGCGCCTTTGAAACATGGTTAATGAGCATTAGCACATCTGTAAATGCACAACAATGTTCCACTACTATGTTATTAAAGGTATTTTACAAAAATAAATATTTATATTTCTATAATAATCCCATTCCCCCTCCCTCAACCAAATAAAAGATAGAGCCTTGCCATTCATCTCATATGCCACATCTTATAATCCCTCTACAATTACTTAAAATTGATGTCCTGCAAGTCCTAATATGCAAATTACATTAATCAAACTGTTGGCTTTTTGCTAATTTTCAGTGACTAAACGACATCTTAATATTTCTTCTGTTGTTTATACCTGTCTGCTTATACTCATCAGAACTATGAATAAAGGAATTAAATATGTGTAGATACACTATCTTACAAAAATGTGTACACCCCTCACATTTTTGTAAGTATTTTATTATATCTTTTCATGTGACAACACTGAAGAAATGACACTCTGCTACAATGTAAAGTAGTAAATGTACAGCCTGTATAACAGTGTAAATTTGCTGTCCCCTCAAAATAACTCAACACAAAGCCATTAAGGTCTAAACCGTTGGCAACAAAAGTGAGTACACGCTTAAGTGGAAATGTCCAAATTGGGCCCAAAGTGTCAATAGTTTGTGTGGCCACCATTATTTTCCAGCAGTGCCTTAACCCTCATGGGCATGGAGTTCACCAGAGCTTCACAGGTTGCCACTTGAGTCCTCTTCCACTCCTCCATGAGGACATCACAGAGCTGGTGGATGCCCAACAGATGCTCAGAAGGGTTTAGGTCTAGTGACATGCTTGGCCAACCCATCACCTTTACCTTCAGCTTCTTTAGCAAGGCAGCGGTCTTCTTGGAGGTGTATATGTGGTCGTTATCATGTTGGAATACTGCCCTACGGACCAGTCTCTGAAGGGAAGGGATCATAGTCTGCTTCAGTATGTCACAGTACATGTTGGCATTCATACTTCCCTCAATGAACTGTAGCTCCCCAGTGCCGGCAGCACTCATGCAGGCCCAGACCATGACTCTACCACCACCAAAAGTATACATTAATACTGAGGAAAGGTAGTTGAAATAATCCCTAAATGACAGATAAACACATAAGGCACAAAGAGCACAAAAACACTGAGATGAGATAAAAACCCTCAGTTTGAACGTAAACTGCGATACAGAGAGAGTGGAGGCAGCATCTGACATCAGCAGGTAAATGCATATAGGGGCAATCAACACAACATACTATAGAAAACATATATACACATATAGACATATGTGTATATATGTTTGGTCTGAGCCTGCATGAGTGCTGCCGGCACTAGGGAGCTACATTTCATTGAGGGAACCATGAATGCCAACATGTACTGTGGCATACTGAAGCTGAGCATGATCCCCTCCCTTCGGATACTGGGAGGCAGGGCAGTATTCCAAAATGATAACGACCCCAAACACACCTGAAAGAAGACCACTGCCTTGCTAAAGAATCTGAAGGTAAAAGTGATGGACTGGCCAAGCATGTCTCCAGACCTAAACCCTATTGAGCATCTGTGGGGTATCTTCAAATGGAAGTTGGGGGAGTGCAAGGTCTCTAACATCCACCAGCTCCGTGATGTCATCATGGAGGAGTGGAAGAGGACTCCAGTTGCAACCTGTGAAGAAGCTCTGGTGAACTCCATGCCCATGAGGGTTAAGGCAGTGCTGGAAAATAAAGGTGGCCACACAAAATGTTGACACTTTGGGCCCAATCTGGACATTTCAGTGTTGTCACATGAAAATATATAATAAAATATTTACAAAAATGTAAGGGTGTACTCACTTTTGTGAGATACTGTAAATACACAGTGAATATATTTTATGAAAGAGCAAGCTTTATAATGATGGAGCTATATCAGTGGTAGAGTATATGTCTCACAAGGGTTGACACACTCCAGGATTTCTGTATTCTGGTTATTTATGCTTATTTTTGCACAAGCAAAGAGATATTTAAATCGTGACCTTCTGGACCTTGTAGGAAGTGGTTGCAAAGCACTGGTCTATATAATAAATTGCACAGCTACAAACCAATGTTTTTAACCCAAAATAGGGTTTTATGGAATGGACTTGTGGTTCTTGGTGCACCCAAGAGAAAGAATGACAGAAAGAACATTCAGTCTGTAATCTTATTGAGGTAATATTGTGCTCATAAATAATACTCCATGGTCAAAGTATTAAAGTCTAGTAAATACTAAAGAACAGTCAACTAAATCACAGTGTCAATTACAAATACCTGCTCACACAATTAAACACTGCTACCCAACTAATGCCCAACTAATGCTACTTCACATCTGATTATTAGAGAGCGCCAGGGGTTAATGTCAACCCATCTGTTACCCATCTGTGCATCCCTTGCCATGTTATAACATGTAATTATGTAAGATAGAAACTAACATATATAATGTGTCTGAACTGCAATGTTCATGTGCAATAATGATAAACCACAACAATGTTACAATGTTTGAGTGGTAAACACATAGCTAAATAAACAAATAAACAGATATGTGTGTGATAAGTTGCTTAAGTGTATCCCTAAGGAATCTTGCACGGCTTGTAAGCTATTTTCCTTAGGAGACAAACCCCGACTACATATCAGTAACCTCTTAAGTCAAATAGTCTGCCGGAACCATATAATAGCTACTTAAATTCTCTCGTAAATGTCCCAGGGATATAATTTAGCTCTATGTAAGGAACTGGTGGTCCAATGGTTAGGATTCAGTGCTTTCACCACTGTGACCTGGGGTCAATTCAAGTCAGGGAACCAAGAGGTTAATCCACCCTGAAGCCGAGCAGGATGGGGCTTGGTCAGTACTTGGATGGGAGATCACTAGGAATACCATCAGCTTTATGCTGCAGCCCACTGGCGAAGGAACTGGCAACCCACTCCAGTATCTATGAATGAAATCCAAATGGATCAGGATGAACATGGACATAAAGATGTGCCTGGTGTGTTACGGTCCATGAGAGTTGGAAACAACTGAGCAACAACAAAAAATAACCACCATTACAGAAGTCAAATGTTAACACTGTTCCAGGGCTAGAATTGTAATCCCCACATAAACTGGTTACAGCTGAATACTGTTTCATTTAATATTTATAAAAATAGTTATTACTGGGAAAATTGTTGGTTTTGTGCTCTTGAAAAAGAGTGACTGATTAAGGTCTAATGTTTGGCTTAGATGTAGGCGTCATATTCACATTTCTAATTGGGGGCAACAAAAATAGTTGCTTATTATAACTCATAGGGCTTTCTCCATCAGAGCCTATTAGAATCCACATGAAGCAATGTCATTAGAAATACATTTCTGTTGTTTTGTTTTGATAAACTAAAGTAAATAATAACAAAACCTATACCTAGTGAGAACACAGTACAACAGGACATCTGTGAAAGGACATCTGCAGGAGATAGATTTGTACTTGTTTCTCCTCTGGAAACCTTTTTAAATGATTTTTACTAAGCAACCCAGCACAAATTCAAAACTCTAAGGAAATCAGTGTTCCCAAGCTAAGAGGAGACTAATTTTATTTGTATTAAGAATCTAGTTACAAAGCTTTCGAATTACATGGACAAAGAAGAAATCAAATCTACATGTACTGCGGCTGGAGAGGGTGAATTATAAGTGAAAGTATTAATGAAGTAAAAAGGAAAACCGTCCACTTAGGTTTACTTAGAACAGAAGTTTATATTGAACTAGCGACTTGCCCGTCAAAAAATGACGGCAATGTGATGTATATGTTTGTCAAGTTGTTTAGTTATTAACATATATTTTTGACACTTGTAAGTATTTTAATATGAACGTGTATTTTTGTAAAATGTTGATGTAATGGTTTTTTAAAATGTAATTAGTATCTGAAGAATTGTTAACTTTAATATACATTGAATGAATAGGAAAGCAAAAAGTAAAAAGCCTTCTTTAAACGTCGCAAATTTTAACATGAAGTTTAAAATATATGTAAGCAATAACCATCAAAGTATATATTTTTAAACTTGAACTTTATTTTTTATGTAAGTTTAGAAGTTGACAAAACATTGGTATCATTTTGAACATTATAAACAGGAACATAGTGAATACATTTTGTAACCTAATTTTTTATTAAAAGTATTAACATTTGAATGTAAAAACAATTGACATTTAAATTAATCAGTATTAAAATGCAATTTCTATCACAATAATTGTTAACTTGAATATACATTGAATGTAGAGGAAGGCATACAGTAAAACTCTTCTTAAAACGTACGTAATTAAAGTAATTTATTACTGAGCACATAAACTGGCGATAAACATTAATGTAGGTAGTAATCTTAAGATAACAGACAATATTTAAATTGTGACTTAAAAGGTGCTTGACCTCTTAACATCCACTTTGTAATCTGTTGAATGAAATAACTTGAAAATATATTTTTTAAACTTGTAACATTAGAAACATTAACATAGTGACTTAACATTTTAACATAATTTTTACTAACAATGCAAGGCAAGTATTTTGTGAGGCGAATCATTCATAAACATGACTTCCATTAATTATGACTGAATGAAACAACCAATTGTTATGTATTTTGCAATGCTTTTAAAAAATCTTGGCACCTTTAATTAGTATCCTTCAAAGTTATAGTACTTCATAGTAGACAATGTTTTTAGTAAAAATACGTCCATCTTCTAATAAATCACCTTGACTTTCATTGTTTTCAATGTAAACTTTAATTGCCTGTGGATTTTTGCACCTTGACAACGCAACGTACAATTGACCATGTGCAAAAACTGGTTCTTCCAAGAAAATACCCACAGATTTGAAAGTTTGACCTTGTGATTTATTAATGGTCATGGCAAATGCCATAATAATGGGAAATTGTCTTCTTTGAAGTATAAAAGGGAGACTACTTTCACTTGGTGCTAAATCTATTCTTGGTATGAAAACTCTCTCTCCTCTATGGGTCCCAGTTAAAATTTCAGCATCTATAAAATGGTCCTTTAATTGTTGAACAATTAATCTTGTGCCATTGCATAGGCCTTTTTTGGGGTTCATATTTCGCAGTAACATGATAATTGCACCTTTCTTTAGCTGCAAAATATGTGGTGGCATTCCAGAAGGAGTTAAAGAGTTTATGAATTCAGTGGAAAAGTTAGCCTGACTTTCATTGTCATCAGCAAGTACAGAATCAGCACTGTGATAATTTCTTTGTGGTGCATAAATTTTTTTTAAGATTTTATTATTGAGTATTAATGCATCTTTATTTTTACACGTCAGTATGACTTGGTTGGCAAGCTCGGAATATTCTTCGTTATTTATGCTCCCTTCAAATATAGCCGATATAATATCTTGTTGACAAATCATATGAGGTGGGATCTCTACAGTGTCGTCAGGTAAATTTAGTATTTTTTCTGTTCTGCCTTCTCCAATTTTAATAAGCCAATCATTGAAATCAGTTTGGCCTTCTGATCTCATATTTTGTTGCAGTTGAAGATGGGTAAAATGTTTCCATACTGTACTTGACTTTATACATGTTTCGATAATGTCAGTTCGATTTCCATGTACAACAACAGGTAATGTTTGTCTAAAATCGCCACCCAACAACATTACCTTTCCACCAAATGGAAAAATATTATCCATGACTTCACGAAGCAAACGGTCAATACATTGGAGGGCATAGCATGACATCATTGTGGCCTCATCTATTATAATTAATTTACATTTCTTCAATTTCTTTGCTTGTAAGGATGTCATGCGAATATCTGACACAGAATTTTCTAAAATAGGCACTGGCAGTTTAAATCCACTATGAACAGTTCTTCCACCTTCTAATAAAAGTGCAGCAATTCCAGTAGTGGCAAACGCCATTGCTATTTTTCCTTGTGCTCGTACTGAACTCATTAATAAATTGTACAAATATGTTTTTCCTGATCCGCCAGGTCCATCAAGATAGAAATAACGCTCTGTCACCATGTCATCATCTATAGCATTTTTAATGGCATGAAATGCTTGCAATTGTAGTGTATTTAAAGTTGCAAGTCTTTCTTCTGTTCTTTCTGCTTGTAGTTGAATGTCATAGTCTTCAAAGTTAATGTCATCTATAAGACCTGGATCAGGCAAATTAAAACTTGCACAACTTAATCCATGAGTTAAAAAGACTTCTTGGATTTCCATTAACGCTTTTAAGTGTGCAATGGGTTCATTGTATCGTCGCATAAAGTCTTCAGCCATATTACTTTTAAAAGTCTCCCACAAAGCTAATGCATTTGGAGCATTTGAGAAGATACAAATAAAAGCAAATTGTTCTCTCATCTGTCGTGGCATTTGACATTGTGCTGCTTCTTCTAAGCATCTTTCCCACTCTGTATCATCAGCGAGAAAGTTTCTATGTCTTGCAGCTAAATGGAAGGATTCATATACAATGTCATTAACAGTTCTTAAGTGTTCAAAACTTTGTGCTCCAGGAACATTTAAAAGTAATATCCGTAAGCAAAAACGTTCAACATCTCTTGGACTGACTGTGTAAATTCTTGGAATAATTTTATTGCCTCTGGTTTTTCTTGGTCCATAATCCATTCACAAAAACATAGTGATATGGAATTTCAATATATAAGTATTGTGTTGCTTCAGCATCAGTGGAATTTAATGCAAACCATGCAGTTAGTGTAGTGTGACGATCTTCACTTTGGGCCAATGCATTCATTTCATTTCCAGCATGGAAATAGACTAAATGTCGTTGTGGCAAATGTACTGCTAACCTATATACTGCATGTGATCTATCATGCATTTCAAATTTTAAAAGCCGCCACATAGCTTCTGGCGCACTGACATAGCGAGCATCTACATGAGATGCAAGTTCATCATGTACTAACTCACTACTTTCAGGGTTGTCTGCACTTTTGACGACTACAGTAGCTGCATCGTAACCTTTGTAAATATATTTATAGACATATTTAATTGATTTGATGGAAGTGCAGGCTTCTACGTTGATGTGGGCGTTGTACTTCATGAGTAAATGTGGATTGTAGGGTACTACATATCTATTGTCCACTTTTTTCCCACGAATAATGGCACTATCTCCTTCTCTTCTTTTATAAAGTGGATATCCATCACAATTGGCATAGGTTTTGTCTCTATAATCTTTGGGAAATTCTTTGGAACATTTATTATTTTCCATACATGGTGATTGTGGATTAAGGTCACCACAGGGTCCATGAATCATGCGATGAGTAACAATCTCATATAGTCTACCATATAGTTCTGGATCTGGTAGTTCAGCAACAATGACTGCATCCACTTTGTCTGAAGTATCTAATTTATCTTTTTCTTGAAGTATTATTAGAAGATGTGCATGTGGAAGGCCTCTTTTTTGAAATTCAATGGTATATACATAAGCAAGACATTTGCCAAATAACTGATTTATAGTGAAGTCACGTATTAATTCATTTAATTTAATCTTAAAAACTCTGGCTACTAAATCTGGTCGATCTGAAGCAGTTTGTCCAAGAAGTAGATTTAGTGTAATTTCTGGCCATTGTGGATTACATGTAAATGTCACAAATAAATCGGGTTTGCCAAATTTTGTCACAATAGCCATAGCATCATTGTATCTTTCTCTCATATTCCGAGGAGATCCTTGAAAGGAAGATGGTAAAATGATGGCTTTGCCAGCTGTCATGTCTCTGCTTGTAGCCACGTCAGCAACATAGTCCATGAGTCCAGAATATTGTTCTACACGGAGTTTATCTTGTTGATATTTGATAAAGTTTAAATTATTTGCCTCAACTTGCAAATATGAATCAATAATCCATTGTTGTGTTAGTTTCCCACCACATAAAATTGGATTAAATACATTGCGAATGGCAATTTGAGCTACTTTAAATTCAAGCATAGAAACATTATTTCGGATTCTGGCTTTAGCATTTGGGTAACTGGGAAGAGTTAATTTTGGTTGCCAACCTGCTTCTCCGTGTGGGAAAAAGATGGGATATGTCATTGGATCTAAATTTGGACTTAAGATACTCATATTAATAAACGGTTGGTCCTCATTTCTAGGATATATTCGTATGTCTCTTTGAAATGGTGGTTCTCCTTCATCATTGTGAAACACCATTGCAACCTCATTTGTTGTTGGCAAGTTATAACGACTTTTATCAGTATGTCTGTCTCTTTTAAGCACCATATTAACCTTCGGCATTGGTAATTGATGTGTTTGTGAATGAAGTAGTTGTTCATTTTCTACTTCTGCCAATTTTTTATAAGCTTTACTGTAGGGATTGTTGTCCATAATGTTATTTAGCTCTATGAAAACAGTGGGTAAGCATTTTTTATTTTCTTCCATCTGCATACGTTGGTCAACAGCTTCCATTGTATCTAGGACATATAGTTGAGCGAATTTTCTTTTATTTCCTTCCTCTGGATGTAAATGGGAAGTGCGATGATAAATTTGTCCTTGGACTTTAAAACAGTAAGGACCATGTCCTGGTACATTAGCAGCTAATGTTGCCCCCATGGATGCAAAGGATATGGCACTATTGTAGGATCTTATGTTTGTCTTAAAATTTTTGTAGTTTGGAAAAGTAGGTTCAGTCATAATATTTTGTAAATAAATTGGAAATTCTTTCCTTTCTGGAAGTTTGAACTTGCCTTTTTGACAACAACTAATAAATTGTCCATCTCTGGGTCTCTCCTGTTTAAAATAATAAGCCTCACAAAACTGACATTGAGTAGTCATGTCCCCACAACTATGAACCTCTACTGCTAAAGACTTGAGTAGAGGACAATTTGCAAAGCATATAGGATTTTGCCTTTCATATTCATCAGGTGAAATGTCATATAATGTTTCAACAACAGGTTCTAAATGTTTTGTTTTTTTCGTTGCTTTTCTTGGTATATGTTGTATTGTTTGAGGTAAAATGTCATCTAATGTTTCATGAAACGGTTCTAAATGCTTTGTTTTCTTTGTTGCTTTTTTTGGTATCTCTTGTCTTTTTTCTGGCAAAATGTCATCTGATGTTTGAGCAACAGGTTGTAAATGCTTTATTTTCTTTGTAGTTTTTTTTGACATATCTTTAATTTCTGCAAGTGACAGTCTTTTGCTTGCAATTCTTTTGCGTTCTTTTTCTCGTCGAATTTCCTTCTTCTCCGGTGTCTGCTGGCTGTCTGCTCTCTGTCGTCGTTCTCTAGCTTGGCGTCTTTTCTTTTCTTGTTTACTCTCATTATCAGCCATGTTAATCTGTAAAAATAAAATAATGTACCATTAGTTTATTTTGAGATGTTAAGTTGTTTTTCATGACATATAGTTATCAATAGTGTGTTAACATTTTATAGTTAATCAATTTCAATGCGTTCAATTGAATAAAAGTCTAAATAAGGGCATGAGATAATTATTTAAAGACATTTTTATTTATTAAACATGTATCCAAAAGCAAGTGTTTCAGTAACTAAAAAGGTATTTTAAAAAAGATGTTATGTCCTTATTTACAGCACTATTCAATTTGTCAAATGGCAATTAAATTAGGGTTTAGGACTGGAATGTTACAATGACAAATTATATAGATTCTGTGTTTTTAGACTTTTTTGGACTATGGCAATTTATTTTTTAAGTTGACATTGAAGTTTGTATTTACTGTTAAAGATTATTGGCCCTAAAAGGCAAATAAGAGATAGATGATAGATATTACTTTTTATACTGTACCTTGGTTGAAGTTTGATTTCAAGCAAAATTCTTTGTTGGTCCTGTGTTGAAAGCCTTCGTCCGATGGTCTGGTCCTGTGTTGAAAGTCCTCGTCCGATGGTGTAGTCCTCTGTTGAAAGTCCTCGTCCTCTGGTGTGGTCCTCAGTTCCAACTCCTGTTCCGATGTTCTTGACGCAGTATCTGTTATAAAATAAAAATGAAAATGTTATGTTATTTGAATGTCTTTGTATGAATGAAAAAATGGCATTATTTCTGTGTTTTTCTACAATCCTTTTTGGTGCGCCACAATTTTGGTATGCTTCTGTAGGCTATTTTCTAAGGCTTATAGGTGGTTAAACATTAAAGAAGAATATAAATTAATTTTTCTCTTTTTTTACTTGTTATACTGTACCTTGGTTGAAGTTTGATTTGAAGCAGAATCTTTGTTGGTCCTGTGTTGAAAGCCTTCGTCTGATGGTCTGGTCCTGTGTTGAAAGTCCTCGTCCAATCGTCTGGTCCTCTGTTGAAAGTCCTCGTCCGATGGTGTAGTCCTCTCTTGAAAGTCCTCGTCCAATGGTCTGGTCCTCTGTTGAAAGTCCTCGTCCGCTGGTGTGGTCCTCAGTTGAAACTCCTGGTCCGATGTTCTTGACGCAGTATCTGATATAAAATAAAAATGAAAATGTAATATTATTTTAATGTATTTGTATGAAGTAAAAAATGACATTATTTCTTTGTTTTTCTACAATCCCGTTTGGTGTCCACCACTTTTGGTATGCTTATTTAGGCCTTTTTCTAAGGCTTATAGATTGTTAAACATAAAATAAGTATCTAAATGTACTTTGGTATGTGTTTGTGTGAGTTTTCATACAATCCTGTTTGGTGCGCACCACTGTTGGTATGCTTATTTAGGCTTCTTTCTAAGGCTTATAGGTTGTTAAACATAAAATAAGAATGTAAAAGTAGTTTGCTATGTGTTTGTGTGAGTTTTCATACAATCCTGTTTGGTGCGCACCACTGTTGGTATGCTTATTTAGGCTTCTTTGTAAGGCTTATAGGTTGTTAAACATTAAATAAGAATCTAAATGTAGTTTGCTATGTGTTTGTGTGAGTTTTCATACAATCCTGTTTGGTGCGCACCACTGTTGGTATGCTTATTTAGGCTTCTTTCTAAGGCTTATAGGTTGTTAAACATAAAATAAGAATGTAAAAGTAGTTTGCTATGTGTTTGTGTGAGTTTTCATACAATCCTGTTTGATGCGCACCGCTGGTGGTATGCTTATTAATGTTGTTTTGTAATGCTAATAGGTTGTTAAACATAAAATAAGAATCAAAATGTAGTTTGCTATGTGTTTGTGTGAGTTTTCATACAATCCTGTTTGGTGGGCACCAATGTTGGTATGCTTATTTAGGCTTCTTTCTAAGGCTTATAGGTTGTTAAACATTAAATAAGAATGTAAATGTAGTTTGCTATGTGTTTGTCTGAGTTTTCATACAATCCTGTTTGATGCGCACCACTGTTGGTATGCTTATTAATGTAGTTTTGTAATGCTAATAGGTTGTTAAACATAAAATAAGAATCTAAATGTAGTTTGCTATGTGTTTGTGTGAGTTTTCATACAATCCTGTTTGGTGGGCACCAATGTTGGTATGCTTATTTATGTTTCTTTCTAAGGCTTATAGGTTGTTAAACATTAAATAAACATCTAAATGTAGTTTGCTATGTGTTTGTGTGAGTTTTCATACAATCCTGTTTGGTGGGCACCAATGTTGGTATGCTTATTTAGGCTTCTTTCTAAGGCTTATAGGTTGTTAAACATTAAATAAGAATCTAAATGTAGTTTGCTATGTGTTTGTGTGAGTTTTCATACAATCCTGTTTGTTGGGCACCAATGTTGGTATGCTTATTTAGGCTTCTTTCTAAGGCTTATAGGTTGTTAAACATTAAATAAGAATCTAAATGTAGTTTGCTATGTGTTTGTGTGAGTTTTCATACAATCCTGTTTGATGCGCACCACTGTTGGTATGCTTATTAATGTAGTTTTGTAATGCTAATAGGTTGTTAAACATAAAATAAGAATGTAAATGTAGTTTGTTATGTGTTTGTGTGAGTTTTCATACAATCATTCATTGAATTATACTTCTGTAATTAATTTGAATTAACATTATTTTTTGGTGGGTGCTACACACATATGTCACATACATGAAGCACATTTCCATAGTTGAAAGTAATTTTTTTGTGTGCGTGTGACATATCAGTATACATGAATCATATTTTAATTGTTAAATTAACCTTATTTTTATTTTTGGCCAACATACATAAATGTGTGTGTGACATGTGACTATAGATGATACACATATATGTGCGTGTCACATATCAGTATACATGACTCATATTTTAATAGTATTTTAATAGTCCCAACTTATTTTTTTGTAATGTAATTTAAATGTAGTTGTTTAATTAGTTTGTTGCAGGGGCAATACACATAAATGTGCATGTGACATGTCACTATACATTATACGCATAAATGTGCGTGTCACTTGTCACTATACATTATACACATAAATGTGCGTGTCACTTGTCAGTATACATTATACGCCTAAATGTGCGTGTCACTTGTCAGTATACATTATACGCATAAATGTGCGTGTCACATGTCAGTATACATTATACGCATATATGTGCGTGTCACTTGTCAGTATACATTATACGCATAAATGTGCGTGTCACATGTCAGTATACATTATACGCATATATGTGCGTGTCACTTGTCAGTATACATAAACCTCTTTGTCTTCTTTAATTTTTTTTTTTGATGTCCTGTCTTGAAAATAAGTAATATATTATAGCTTACCTCTCAGTTGTAATTTGCACAATGTAAAGTAGTAAATTAGGAAAGAATTATCTTCTCAAGTTTGAGCAGCAGTTATGTCTGAAGTCACTCTGTTCATCACCTGAGGAGAAATGTATTTTTCTCTGTCAAATAGACAGTATTTATAAACTTGTAGAACATTCTGGAAAGTTAGACCGTTAGAACGTAATACGCATGCGCTATTTGCGTTCCAGCTTACAATTTGCGTTCCATCCGCCATTTTGTGCGTAGTAGTGTTTAAAATGGTGTTTAATATGAGTGTGATCCGTTCCGCATAGTATGTGTTTCATTATTGCGAGTAAGTGTAGTGTAGTTACGTCTGGAGCCTCGTTTTCGTTTTGTTCGGCGGCCATTTTTTCTCTCGCTTAGCCGATTTTCGGTCGTTTAAACTGTTTGTTTTCACTTAAATGGACGTGTAAATGAACTTTTGGAGGTGCCGGATGCCCCCCCGTGCTGTAAGTAAGCTTTTTATGTGTTTGTTGTGTTTATTTCTTGTGTTTGTGATGTTTTGATGCGCGGCGGTTGGAATGGGTCTTTCGCGGCCGTATTTTTTTCCGATGCGGCCGTATTTTGTTGCGAGTAAGTGTAGTGTAGTTACGTCTGGAGCCTCGTTTTCGTTTTGTTCGGCGGCCATTTTTTCTCTCGCTTAGCCGATTTTCGGTCGTTTAAACTGTTTGTTTTCACTTAAATGGACGTGTAAATGAACTTTTGGAGGTGCCGGATGCCCCCCCGTGCTGTAAGTAAGCTTTTTATGTGTTTGTTGTGTTTATTTCTTGTGTTTGTGATGTTTTGATGCGCGGCGGTTGGAATGGGTCTTTCGCGGCCGTATTTTTTTCCGATGCTACCGTATTTTGTTGCGATATACGCAGTTAGCTTTTACGTGTACGACGCAGTGTATTTGTTTCTAAGTCGTGCGTATGTGTGTTAAGAGCGTGTGAGGGGCCTTTTTTACTGTTTTTTTGTTAAGTCTTGCGTCTGTGTGTCTGGGTGTAAGCGGGTGTGAGGCGACTTTGAGTTTTTTTTTGTTATGAAGTTGTGTGTGTGTGTATGTGTGTGTTAACACAGCCGATGTTGGGATGCTCCCACCACCGCAAATGCGGACCCTCGCTTCGCGAGGATCCGCATTTGCGGGGACGTTGTTTGTTTTTTGTTGGCTGGGCGGTTGGGTTTATTCTGTTAAAAAAGTCGTGTGGGTGTATGTGTGTGTTAACACAGCCGACGCTGAGCCTCCACAACCGCAAATGCGGGCCCTCGCTTCGCGAGGACCCGCATTTGCGGCGAACTGCGTCCCTCGCTTCGCGAGGGACGCAGTTTCTTGCGGGCTCGCTACGCGAGCCCGCAAGCGTGAGCAACGACTTGGGTTTTTGTTGGCTGGGCGGTTGGGTTTATTCTGTTAAAAAAGTCGTGTGTGTGTATGTGTGTGTTAACACAGCCGACGTTGAGCCTCGACAACCGCAAATGCGGGCCCTCGCTTCGCGAGGACCCGCATTTGCGGCGAACTGCGTCCCTCGCTTCGCGAGGGACGCAGTTCTTGCGGGCTCGCTACGCGAGCCCGCAAGCGTGAGCAACGACTCGTACGCTCACAACTATATATGTGATGTAAGGTCTTTCAGCACAGTCCTCATTATCTTTAATGTCTTTTTTCTTGACTTTTTTGTATTTTGATAAAAACAACTGTAATATTTTCAATAAACAAAAATATTTATAGCTGTTAATTATTTCAGCATTTTACAAAAAATATATATTTCATGGCTCATTCAGCTGTTATCACTAAAATTATAAATATGAAAGTATTATATGGAAATATGGAATGTTTCTATTTATTAAAAACATTTGAGGTGTAAGAGAGGAGTTGTAGGAACATTTTCACTGGGTACTAGAGTAATGTCACTGCCACTGAGCACAAAAATGGATTACATGGCTAAAATTTGGTAACCCTGTTCAGTAAACATTTGTTATAATATTTAGGATGATAATAAATCACTTTTTTGATTAACTAATAAGCAATAAGTCATAAACATATTTGTAAAAAGATATGAACATTTATAAGCACTGTTGGATAGGAATTAGAATTTAAGATAATATTATTCAGTGTCTTTATTCAAATGAATTTACTCTTTATTGTCTGGAATTAAACCCATGCCTATAATTTTCCATTCTATTCAACCATATGTCCCTTTGCAAATGAATCTTATATTTATGTTTTATCCCAACAACTCTTTATAAAAAAATCTAATGGGTATCAGAAATTGGTTCCTTTGTCTTCATTGTAACATTCATACAAAGCTTCCTAATTTTACTAGCAGGGTTTTACCATATATATATGACACAAATGAAGATATCACGTTCAGATGTCTAAGAAAGTGAAGATTCCATTTAGGTAGGTTGAACTTTCTTGTAAGTCAGATAGTCAGAAACCTTATGTATGACTGCTTTTTCTTTGATTCTGAAACAACAGACAGTTTAAACAAGAATTATTTAAAAAGATCAGTAGTAATAATAGGCATTTATGTAAGAGATGAAATCTGCACTTGCTCCCAAAAATTTATTATATTAATAACAGCTACGCCATGATGTCATGTTGCTGTTACACTGTCTGTTGGAGAAATTTGCATGAGTTATCTTTATATATAACTAGCAACTAGCCCGTCAAAAATGACGGCAATAAAATGTGAATCCTGGCAATGCTGTTTGCCACACAATGGGAGCCTCTCTCCCTCTACTTTACTGGCCTTCAGCGCTCATCACGGGCCTCGCAATGAGCGCCTTCAGCACTCATTGCGAGTCTCTCCCTCTGTCTACTTACTCCGTTGTGTCTCATTTCCCCCCTCCTCTCCCTTCCTTGGGTCTCCCCCCTGTGTTTTTCCCCCCTGTGTCTCTTACCCCACCTCTCCCTCCACTGTGTCTCTTGCCCCCCTCTCCCTCCCCTGTCTCTCTTTGCCCCCCGTGTCTCTTTCCCCATGTCTCTTCCCCCCTCCCTCGTGTCTGTTGCCCCCATTTCCCTCCCCTGTGTCTCTTCCCCCTCCTCTCCCTTCCCTGTGTCTCTTTTCCCCCCCCTGTGTCTCTTTCCCCCATGTCTCTTCCCCCCTTCCTTGTGTCTGTTCCCCCCCATTTCACTCCCCTGTGTCTCTCCCCCCTCTTATTCCCCTGTGTCTCTCCCCCCCCCTGTGTCTCTTCCCTCTCTCCTCTCCTTCCCCTGTGTTTGTCCCCACTCCTCTCCCTGTGTGTCTCCCCTCCTCTTCTGCGCGCAATGAGTCTGTGCGGGCCACTTCCGCGCAGTGCGCTTGGGCGGCCTGCTTGCGCAGTACGCATGCGTGGCTTGCGCCGTGCTATGCGTCCCGTTGCTCAAAGGGTATGCACGCCTTGCAATGCGCATACGCGGCCCATTGCGGGATGTGCAGTTGTCAAGCTGAGATTTGTTGCAAACGTGATGACGGATCACAGTTTGACAACTATTATATGTGATATTATCATTCTTGCAAATAATGCCAATCATTTGCATATGCATTTATTCTATTTTACTTTTGGTTTGTATGTATTTGCTGTTTACAAATATTGCACATAAAACACCTACAGTATAGATGCATTTTTATAAATAAATATATGTAAATTAAAACTAGTAATGTGAACTTGAAAACATTCTTCTTTATAAGGTCAAGGAAAATGCCTACAAAGCTAAATATTTTAGGTGGGATTAGGAGTTCCCTCTTTAACGTGTAAATTCATCTTTGATCTTTTAGGAACGTTATTCTATTTTTTTCGTTTATACCTTTCTTTCTTTTGTCTACCCTAATTGAAGCCCTAGGGGTACTCTAGTAATCTTTCTTCTTTTTATATCATTGAGATAGCCGCAGCAACGTGTGACAAAACGTGGTTGATTATTCCTAGCTGTTTTTTAACTAAACTACTAGACATACATTATATATAGCCTCAGTGTATTTAATGTTACGTAGGTCTTTTGTATCCTGTTGGAGGGTGATACCTTTAAAGGTGTGCAAAGATTACAGGGGTTCTAGGTTAAACTCTGATTTAGCAATACACTAAAGGTATTCTTAATATCCAGTTTTCTGCATAATAAGAGTATGAAGCATTTCCATACTCCACTGACAACCACATACGGGAGGATCCAAGACCGAGTACAGATCAGGGACCCTATGAGGAATACAGGAGAGGGGGACCGCATGAGGATGTGACGTGTGTGTGTTCCTTTCATATTATTTTATCTATTCCCTATTATATCCAGCTTTTATCTATATTAGGAGGTGGTGCGCTTCTCTCCCTTGTTCTTTTTTTTTTGGTTGTACATCGTGGGATCTAAGTGAATAGTGCTCTGTGAAGACGCGTCACACCCCAGTGGCAGATGACACTTGGATAATTTATTCTGCGCTCCCACTCCAGACCATATGGAGGATTATATGAAGGGACTTAATTAGTTTTTCAGGACATAAGGTTGTATTTATTGGGACAATTGTCCACATCTCTTTGCTGGCTTAGTCATTTTACTCTTTTTATTGGGACAATTTTCTGATTTATGGACTGAGCCTTTGGCTTTTTAAACTTCCCTGGAAATATATATTTTACCTTTCACCTATTGCTTTCACCAGTAGTTGGGGAATAATTGCCTTTACAACTGAGTCTATAGCGAAACCGGTACATACTTACACCTAAGGTGTGGTATACTGGTTTTCTCAATTTTGTGCAAGCCCTAGACTGTAAAGGAATATATATGCCCCTTCTGGAAAAGCAATGCTCTGGGCTCAGTAAGTGCAGGTTACTTTGCTTCCACAGTTACAGAATCTAAATAATTTAGTAAATAGTTTAGATAGTAATGTCTGCCTTTTTTTTTACTCTAGATCCAGATAGGGAGAAAATACTTTATAGCTAACAGCTTTGTATATTTTATGTCCTATGGCATCATAAAAAGTAACTTCTTATATACATTTTCTGTCTTATTTTCCATTAACCCTAGGGTCACAGATCAGTGGTTACCAGCACTGTTTTTTAGGGGACATATGCATATCCCTGTGTGACTTGAGTCTTAATCAGTGAACTAGTTCTGGGATTGTTGCACCTTGAAGTCAAGTGTATTTTTGATCCAGACATTGGATAATCTATCTGCATAGACATCTGGACATTATTATATAGCACTCTCTGTAACAATAGTTCCAGCAAAAATGCTGCAGGAGGAATGTGAAAGTGGAAGAAAGGAGAACAGAGAAGATAGAAGGATAAGATCAGATAAAATTAGATTTGGAGAAAAAAAAGAGGGCAAGGGGAACACAGAAAAGAGAGGGAGAGATACGAGAATGGAGGAGGACAACAGAGAAGAGGGGGAGAGCAGAAAACAGAAAGAAACAACAAATGTCTACAGGAGAGAATAGAGAGGTAGAGAAGAGGTAGGAAGAAGAAAGAGAAAGAAAAGAAAGGCAGAAAAGAAAGAGAAAAACAGAGAGGGGACAAAAGACAGACTATGGAGAGGGAAGAGAGGGAAAGAGAATAAAAACAGAGAGACAGAGGGGGGAAGAGACTATATGGGAATTAAGAGATAGAATGGATGAGAGAGACAGATGAAGAGACAGATGGAGAGATTATTGAAGCATTGTGGCTTATGGCAAAAAGTGGCCAAACAAAGATCACCTCATGGATCTTTGTCCTTCCTCATCTGATCAGCACCTGGGGAATGTGAACAAGGATTATGTTCCAGATAAACAATAAGCAAAATCAAGAAATCAAGGACATCTATTAATCTTTTGCCTGTAGTGGTGTATTCATATAATCACCAATTTGCTTTTCTCAGTGTTTATTTTTTATTTTTCCTGTTATTATTGTTTTTCTCTAAAATGCAGAATTCCTGGAGGTAGCTTCTTATATGCTTACATACTGGCTCTTTACTGACATGTACTGTAACTAGCTAATTAAGGGCCCTATGTAAATCTCTGAAGAATCAATAGTGAGTGCCGTAGCAGCACAAAAAATACAACCTAGGTAATCACCCGTCTCTAAAACATTGTGAGAGAACTCCTATGGGTCACTTCTCCAAATGAACTTTATGACACAGCCGAAACGCAACTCGCAACTGTTTTTCAAACCTTCGCTGAGTCCCCCAGAAGCATTTAAGGTGAAATTATAGCACAAGCAAAATAATGAAATTTCAACATTATTTGACACTTAACACATATCAACATATGTGTAATTCAAAAATATGATATGATAGTATTAAGCAGGTTTTATGATACAAAATCCAGTGTAACACACAACCCAGAACTCAAGGGGTTAATACACAAAACCACATAGGAACAAATGCTCTAATGCATTGTCTATAAATATATCATATTGTAACACAAAATAAACACATTAACCTGATTGAAGCTTTAACTACACTTGTCACATCTTCTTAATATCAAGTACATTTTTAATTACAAAACAATCACATACAGTATATAGTTATTAGTGTTGGGGGCGTTTGTGAGGTTGGTAACGCCGTTGCGCCCCTCGAGATGCGAGGCTCGCCAGCGGCGCAATACTTAGGCTGCAATGAGCACCAAAGGCGCTCATTGCAGTCAGCGGCGCAGTACTTAGGCGAGGCTCGCCAGCGGCACATTACTATTCAAGCGTGTAACTCTAAAAACCTACCAAAAGAAGAAATAATGTGCAAAAAATTATAACACACTCACACACAGTACAGGAGAGAAACAGGAAGCCTGGGAGGGAGATTGCAAGCGAATTACACCCATATTTGCAGTTTTTCATCACTCTAAAATCATCTATGCGAGGACAAAAATGGTGGATGAAAAAAGCTAAATTTCAGAAACAGCATGAAAATGAGACTCAGCAACGCCAGGCTTGCAAAACTTACAAAATACACTATGCTGAAGACAGTAACACTGACACCAGTAACGACCGCATGTCACGCAAACATTCAGCACACACACAGAGGAGAAAGACACAGGGAAGGGACAGGGTGGAGATGCTGGAAAGAGACACATGGCATTCCCAAGCACTAAACTTGCAGGTTAACGAACCCTGCAATTAGTGGCCTGTACAGTAGGCGAGAGGAAAGGCTTGCAATGAGCGCCGAAGGTGATCAGTGCAATGCAGGAAACTTGAAGTACATGGGGGAGAGGCTCGCAAGGATCCCCAAAGACGCTCATTTCAAACCACGCGATGATCGCCAAAGGCGCTCAGCGGGGGCTCGCAATGAGCGCTGAAGGTGCTCAGAGGACGAAAAGCCTCACATTGTGTGGCAAACAGCATTGCCAGCCTTACAATTTTAATCCCGTTTTTTACAGGCAATTTCCTAGTTTCTTTACATATTTCTCGGTTTTCTTGCCGCAGCCTCATTACAGGCAGTTGTTATGGCCCTTCCCACTCATTATAAGACTTATAATGTTTTCATTTCCTATTGGCTTCTAGGGCCCCGTCTCAGCTGTAAAGCTTGTTTTGGCTGCTCCCTACACAGAAATTTGTTGGGTCTAAGGCAGGATTTACGGCTGTGGGCTGAGTGCTGTAATCTGGGGGAGTGAAAGATTTGAATTAGCGTAGACGTTAGGGGGAAAAAAAAGCTTCTGCAGCCAATTTACGTCAGTGACCTAACCTGATTTACTCTAATTTTGAAAGTTACAACCCCCTACTGGAGAATATTAATTATACCAATATATGATAGCTATTTTCTCCACTGTTGCCCCAATGAGTCTTTTAGGCTGTTGTGCAGAAGAGGTAGTTTAGTAGAGTATGATCAGGACATTTTTGTTTAAAGCTAAACCAGATTAATTTTTCTAGCATTTCCATAAATCTGATATATTTCAGATAGCATTAACCTCTGCCACAAGAGATCTGACCCACATTTTTGAAACATGATTCATATACATGCCTCCAGCACAAGTTAATGCAAATGGAACTTTGCCAAGTGTTTTAGAGCAACCTACACTGTTTTGATAAATATTCCCAATGCATTCAGAATTCAATGCAATTTTTTATTTGAAAATAAGTTATACTATGTCTGTCACAAATCACCATTTGCCATTCTGGGCTATGTGAGGTACTCTCTTGGCACTGGGCCTCTAAGCTAAGGGATTAACTATACAGGTGGTATCATGTTTAGCTCTGGGTGTAATTATTGTGCTATAGATGTGACTGTTTTACTATAATGCAGTAATGAGTGAATTGTATTTGGAAGTAACAGATTGATATAGTGGTTATATTCATGTTAAACATGCCCGATAATGATTTTTTTTTTTTTTTGCAATTCAGGGTAAACCATGTGACCTAGTCTATGTAGGTGTAATGCCCATATTCATTGAGGCCTCTTGTAGAGAGATGCAAACAACCAGCTTTCTAGCTCTGAGTAATTAGGTTAATTTGACCTTCTGATCTAGTGGTGTTAATTGTGTTGACAAGTGGTATTGTTTAGTGCTACCACTGATTAATTACTTTTTGTGAATGCATTAAGTTACCATTGTACCATGTATTATATTTTCGGTACCATGTTCAATAAAGAGATCTTTAGGTTAAGACATAAATGATGGAACAATGTTCTTTTGATGGATCCTGGGAATTCCATGCTGTTTGGGGCTATCTGATCTGCAGAAAAATATAGCTGCTTCAGCTGGTGAGTTGTGGAAAGGAACCATGTGCATGGAGTTAATCGTGTTTCATGACAATATTGAACTGTACATACATTTGTAATCAATCAAAAGTATTTAATGCAAAATAATAATATGTAAGATAAAAGCACATATATAAAAGTTAAGTAAGCCTAAGCATGAACATAAATTCTAAGTTCTTGGCCTTAGAGAAAATTCTGCAAGCTGTCTCCTCTCAAATCACAAATACCAAATACCATGCAGTGCATGGTTATATGGATTTACCTAATGTGCTTAGGAAACAATTTAGTTTTTCATTAGAAAAAAAAATGATGCCCTATCTAGACCCTGGATGAAATCAGGATACAAAGGTGGAAGGTCTGCGTGTGTGAGGGGCCCAAAGTTCTGGAGAACAGTGGTTGCATCTACTGATGGAATTTACAGCTTCTGGGTCAGTTAGGGAGAGAAGTGTGGTTTCAAATTCAATCTAATTATCTCAACAAGGGCTCCTTTTCTCTCCTTCCCCACACCTCTGTCCAAAAGACACACCATGAGGATCCAGCTCTAAGAACATGATGTAACAGACAGAAAAAATGGATTTCTATACTCATAAACAAAAGTCTGCAAGATTCAGAATTCCCCAAATAATGTTTTTATGTGCATTTTTTCCTGATCTACATTGGTCCAAACACTATGGTCCATATCTATATGGTCCATTAAATAAGTAAACCTGCGAGTGAGCAATTTGCTTCTAAAGCAATAACTAAATAAAATAAACACACTTAGTTTTTTAACTTTCATATATGCATATACTCTACTAGATATTACTAAATTTATTTTTATGAGTTTATTTTTCTGCTACATTCTCAGTTGTGTGTCCTTCTAAACTAACAAGCTTTGCCTTAATATCTTTGAATGTTTCCTCCAACCTCAGAATGTAGCTCAACAGAAACAAAATTGGTTTACAAATGCTTAACTGATCATGATCAGGCCCTGGAATGCTACATATACAGTAGAAACAAATTTTAAGATTTTTGCTTTCTGCTATGTACTTGCGAGCTTGAGTCATTTCAATCTCTCTGTAACTGTTGCAAGCCCGCAGACTTACAGCCTCAGGCATTGTAATTAAGCATGATTTACGATTTTGTCTTTCTGCCATGTACTTTCAGGCTTGATGTCTCAATTTGCTATTCAACTCGCAATTTGTGCATAGTGCACATGCACAACTTGCAATTTTTCGAGCGTTACACACAAACTTGCAGTATGACAACTATATTAGTGACTACAAAGTAGATTAGATGTTGGTCAAATATGTATTATTATGTAAAAAACAGAACCATAAGCTTTCTCTTTCTTTTTTACATCATTGTATCTAATTGTATCTCTTTTTTTTTTTAATAATAGATTTTTTTTATTACAAAAATACAAACATTAGAAAAGATACACTTCCATTCTTACACATTTAACGAAAATATTCTAATATACAGGACATACATAGCTTCATATTATATATCAGATTATAAGCCTTAATTCCCCACATAAGCATCCCAAATGTACCAGTTTGATATCAGACCCTTTTTCTTTTCTCTCCTTTTTAGTTTAATTTGGTCATATTCTCTGTTCCTTTTTACATATCTCACAATTTCATGTAAGGTGGGAAGTTGATTAGATTTCCAATACTTTACTTATAACCATTCAATAATCAACAAAATGTGTAACACTAAAAATCTACACTGAGGAAACTGATCCGTTGAATCCAGATGTAGTATAATGAGTTTAGGATTACAAGGAATTCTCTTCCCCACTACTTCCGAGATCCACATGACCATTCTCCTCCAGAAATCCTTCATTATTTCGCACTCCCACTATGCATGATATGTGTTATCAGGTTGACCACATTCTTTTCAACATTTGATCTTATCATTAGATTTAAATCTATTTATTTTTTCAGGTGTTGATACCAACGTTGCGTTAGCTTAAAATATAATTCTAAATATGAGTTTGATGATTTTATCAATTTAAAAGTTTCAAACGAAATATCTTCGGTAAAATTCATATTTAAATCTTTTTCCCACAATATTATAGCTTTTGTTTTCCAAAAAGGCTTATTTTGAAAGGTCGTTTTATGGCATTTAGAAATTATCGGCCTTATTAAATTGCGATTCTGTAAATTTAAAAGGGCTCTATTTAAGCACTTTGCATATTTTCTTTGCAGAAGTTTTTAGTTAGTGAAGACCTTGCTTGTGGATAGAAGTTCCCTAATTAAAAACTTCTGTAAAAAAAATATGCTACGTGCTTAAATAGAGCCCTTTTAAATTTACAGAATCACAATTTAATAAGGCTGTATATGTGATAAGTCTCTACCATAAATCCTTTGCTTGCATAATGTTAATTTAGGCATATTTTTACATTTAAAGCCTTTCTGTTATAATATATTTTAAAAGGCATATATTGTAACCACATACTCTTATCCAACCCATAAATCTGTTTCAATACTGCCCAATTCATTAAATTTCCTTCTTCGTATATATCGTCAATGAGATTTATAAAAAAAAATTCCATTGTTCTACCTTTAATTTCTCCTGTTGTAGAGACATTAAATCTATAGGTGTACCTAAAGACGGATATGATGGCAATTTTAATCAATCTCTTTTATCTACCCAGAATTTCAATAGAGATCTAATACCTCTTGGCACATCTTTATGTCTAAGTATTTCCGAATCGGAAAACCATAGGATTAAATTGATAGGAGTTTTTTCCAACATATGGTCTTCTATTTCTTTCCAAACCGGATTTATATTAGGGGAGCTCCAAACTATCATTTGAGATACAGCTATAGATTCTTGAATCTCTCTTATACAAGGAGAAGCAAGTCCTCCCATTACAAATTTAATTTTAGTAATTTCTAGATATATTCTTGATCTTTTATTATTCAAGATATATTTATTATTACCTCTATATTTTTGCCAACATATATTTAGAAACCATTTTTGCAATGGATCTAATTATATGTTAAATTTAGGTTTTATTACCATTTTGATTATTGCAATTCTTGCACTCCATGAAAAGTATGTTTTTTTCCAATCCATTATTATTATTTTTATATGTCTGTATATTTTTTCTAGATTTTTCTAGATTTTCATTTAATATTTATTTTATTATTTATTTATTTTATTAGAATAGGGAAACTTATTCCCAGATGTACTTTACTTTTCGCTTACCAATTAAAATTATATTGATTTTTCATTCTAACTTTTGTCTCCTGATTTATTTTCTTAATAATTATGGCAGTTTTGGTGTCATTTACTTTAAAATAAGATATTTTGTGAAAAAAAATTTAAGATCTCTTCCAGTTTGGCTAATTATTTTTTCCAGTCCTGTCAAAGTCAATACTAAATCATCTGCATATAGAGTCTTGTATTACCTGGTATCAATCTGCACTCCTTTATATATTTTTCTTTTCTAATCATTTGTACCAATGGTTCTATATATAGGATAAATAGTATACAGGGGGCATTCCTGTCTAGTTCCATTGCTTATAGAAGAGTACTCTGTCTCAAAATTTGAATTTATTTATTTTGATTTGGGGTTGATATATAAAGAGCTAATAGCTTTGGAGGGAAACACCTCCAATCCCTATCTTTTCAATACAACTCTGAGAAAACCCCAGTTGACCCTGTCAAATGCTTTTTCAGCATCTAATGACAGGGCCAGAGACATCTGGTATTGTCTGATCCTTGTCTATTTTTAACAAATTTAGATTGATCTGGACGTATACGTTTCGGAAGTAGAGGACTCAATTGATTGACCAATATTTTAGAATATATTTTTAGATTATAATTAATGAGCAAGATTGGACGATAACTACTACACTCTGTGGAATCTTTATCTTGTTTTAATATATTTATATTTAATATATATTAATCAATATTTTTTCTTCTGTCAATTCGGGCCTTATATTACCACTAGCTTTTATCTTGTTGAACATATTTGCAAGATGTATTTTTAACAATTTAACAAAAGTTTTGTAATATAATTTGTCTAACCCATCCACCCCTGGGGATTTACTATTATTTATTTTTTATTATTACTTCCTCTATTTCATTGGTCGTTATTTCTCTACTTAGTTTTATTAAGTCTTCCTCCGATATTCTGGGGGGATTAATGTCTTATAAATTCTTCTATTTCTAGTTTTGCAGGCTTATAGAAGTTGACATCCTGTTCCAAATTGTATAACTTAGTATAATATTGTAAAAATCTATTTCCTATATCCTTAGGATGGGTGAGTAATACATTATCCTACATCCCACATTGCCCTTTCACACTTATTATTGTATTTTGAATTCTCTGTTTCTTTAATTTGTTAGCTAAATATTTACCGGTCTTATCTTCAAATATCAATTTTGTTTCTTGGTATTTCCCTATTATTCTATCTAATTGTGTTTGGTGTATCTTTTTTATTTGTGAGTTATGGTTTTCTATTTGCTGAGATATTTCTCTATATGAAGATAACTTATTTTCCTGTTGTAATTTTTCAAGCTCTATATAAAGTGTTCTTATTGATTAATCTCTCTTTTTTTTTTTTATTCAATTGCTTTAGTTGTCAATATACCTCTTATATATGCATTGCGAGTACATCATATAACTGAAGGGGGTGTTACCGAGCCTACATTTATCTAAAAAAAAATATTAATCTCTTTTTCTAAAGATTTAATCTGATCTTCCTCTTTTAATAAAAGTGGTTTTAATCTCCAGTTTTTAACACCTGGATTTTCACACGTTTCTTTGAGGAATATGCTAATAGGACTATGATCTGAAAATGAGCTTACCTGTATTTTAGCCTCACTTACTTTATATAGGGTTGTTATATCTCCTAAAAAAAGATCTATTCTAGTATAAATATAATGTATTTTATAGAAGAATGTGTAATCCCGCTCATAAGCATGTATAGTTCTCCATATGTCGTATAGACCCATTTCGGTCATAATACTAGCGCTTTGAAGCCAATGTTTCAAACTAATTGTTGCATGTCCTAAGACATACAGTGGGAACATGACAGCTCTATTTTTATTATCTCCAATTTCTTAATTTATCTATTTTAAAACAGGTTCTTAGTTTGAGCAAATTATATTTTTAACATAAGAGCTTCCGAAGGATGGGAGAAAAAAAAAAAAAAAAGATGAGATAAGAAGAAATGTTTATGTATATCTCATGGAAGGGATTTCTTACTGGACATGAAATTTTAACCTATATTCAATTTTTTAATTATAATCTCTATTTCTTTTAATTTAGTGTCTACTTACTACTTACTAATTATAGCCTTTATATTTTCAATATATTGATAGTATTTAAACTTGTGTATCCATTAATAATGATGTATTTCTATCCTCCTACCTTTATTTATATTTTTTAGTGAACAGACCTTTAAATGATTTATCCCCTATTTTTCCTTTTCTTCTACCTTCTTTCTGTTAGGACTACTTATATACATTGAAATCACACCTCATATTATACATTTTATAATAAAAATTATTACCATTAACATATAATCAATTTCTATTACAATCTCCAGTGAAAAATTAATTACAAATATTATACTTTATATTTTGCTATTTCTTTTTTTTTCCCTTTTCCCTCCCTCTTTTCCTCTTTACTCATTTTTCTTTTAGTGTTACTAAAAGTTAGTGATAACTTACTCAATCTTATTCATTTGTAATAAAAAAAATTGATTCCATTAAGTTATTCTCTATTTCGGTCCCAAGTAATATACAGGGAGTGCAGAATTATTAGGCAAGTTGTATTTTTGAGGATTAATTTTATTATTGAACAACAACCATGTTCTCAATGAACCCAAAAAAACTCATTAATATCAAAGCTGAATATTTTGGGAAGTAGTTTTTAGTTTGTTTTTAGTTTTAGCTATTTTAGGGGGATATCTGTGTGTGCAGGTGACTATTACTGTGCATAATTATTAGGCAACTTAACAAAAAACAAATATATACCCATTTTTAATTATTTATTTTTACCAGTGAAACCAATATAACATCTCAACATTCACAAATATACATTTCTGACATTCAAAAACAAACAAAAACAAATCAGTGACCAATATAGCCACCTTTCTTTGCAAGGACACTCAAAAGCCTGCCATCCATGGATTCTGTCAGTGTTTTGATCTGTTCACCATCAACATTGCGTGCAGCAGCAACCACAGCCTCCCAGACACTGTTCAGAGAGGTGTACTGTTTTCCCTCCTTGTAAATCTCACATTTGATGATGGACCACAGGTTCTCAATGGGGTTCAGATCAGGTGAACAAGGAGGCCATGTCATTAGATTTTCTTCTTTTATACCCTTTCTTGCCAGCCACGCTGTGGAGTACTTGGACGCGTGTGATGGAGCATTGTCCTGCATGAAAATCATGTTTTTCTTGAAGGATGCAGACTTCTTCCTGTACCACTGCTTGAAGAAGGTGTCTTCCAGGAACTGACAGTAGGACTGGGAGTTGAGCTTGACTCCATCCTCAACCCGAAAAGGCCCCACAAGCTCATCTTTGATGATACCAGCCCAAACCAGTACTCCACCTCCACCTTGCTGGCATCTGAGTCGGACTGGAGCTCTCTGCCCTTTACCAATCCAGCCACGGGCCCATCCATCTGGCCCATCAAGACTCACTCTCATTTCATCAGTCCATAAAACCTTAGAAAAATCAGTCTTGAGATATTTCTTGGCCCAGTCTTGACGTTTCAGCTTGTGTGTCTTGTTCAGTGGTGGTCGTCTTTCAGCCTTTCTTACCTTGGCCATGTCTCTGAGTATTGCACACCTTGTGCTTTTGGGCACTCCAGTGATGTTGCAGCTCTGAAATATGGCCAAACTGGTGGCAAGTGGCATCGTGGCAGCTGCACGCTTGACTTTTCTCAGTTCATGGGCAGTTATTTTGCGCCTTGGTTTTTCCACACGCTTCTTGCGACCCTGTTGACTATTTTGAATGAAACGCTTGATTGTTCGATGATCACGCTTCAGAAGCTTTGCCATTTTAAGAGTGCTGCATCCCTCTGCAAGATATCTCACTATTTTTGACTTTTCTGAGCCTGTCAAGTCCTTCTTTTGACCCATTTTGCCAAAGGAAAGGAAATTGCCTAATAATTATGCACACCTGATATAGGGTGTTGATGTCATTAGACCACACCCCTTCTCATTACAGAGATGCACATCACCTAATATGCTTAATTGGTAGTAGGCTTTCGAGCCTATACAGCTTGGAGTAAGACAACATGCATAAAGAGGATGATGTGGTCAAAATACTAATTTGCCTAATAATTCTGCACTCCTTGTATATGTTAAAGTCCCCAGGGATATATATATATATATATATATTAAGCTATTTTGTGATTTATCTACTTCCCCTTCCTCCATTTTGGAGATGAATATCTACAACCATTGATATTTTACCATATCATTCATTAATATCTACTAAAAAAAAAACAAAAAAAAAACATATACACTAGTAGAAAAAACATCTCATAACCAGTCCTTCACAGTTCCCCTTTTTCCTCCCTTCTTCCTTTCCTCCCTTCTGCTCTCCTATTTTTCATCCTTTACTCTGACAGTCAGGTTCTTTCATTTCCAATTCAATTTCTTGATCTCTTTGAAACTTCTCTTCTATTACACAGTCCCAATTTTTTAAAAGATCTAATTCTTCTTTGGTGTTTGATACCTTGTACCAATGTGAGTCTTTCAGAATCAAGAGACCATTGGGCGATCTCCGCTTATACACTATTTTTCCTTTCTTAAAGCTTGAGTAATCATTGAGTATTCCCTCCTTTTGGCTAGTGTAAAAGCAGAGATATTATAGAAAAAATGGTGATCTATATTACTAGTATCCTAGGTGCTTCTTAACACCCCTTATGATATGAAAAAATATACAAAAAACTTTAATTGGATACTCTGGATCCGAAAACTACGCCGCTTAAAATTAGTAAAATAGACTGTATAGAGATACTATAATAAATGATGTATATAAATTATGGAATATTTTCATATTCCTTGATCATAACGTGATTTATTATGCACAATCCTCATTAATCAGAATATACTGATTCTCCTGTTTTATACAGGATATACTGATAATGATTTTTTTCATATGGATTTTCTAATTTTGATTTTTTTATATGAAACTCTTAGGATCGCATCTCTAAAAGGAAGATGTTGCATTTTTACTATTACATCTCTAGGATTTTTTTTATCCATTTTCATAGGTAGAGGGATCCTATGACATATTTCGATTTTACTGTCTTCTTTAGGAAATTCAGGTACAATAAAAGTAAAGAGCTCTTTCATGTAATTATTCAGATCAGGATGTTTAACATTTTCTGATATCCCTCTTATTCTGAGATTATATCTCCTTGTGCGATCTTCTAGACTTGCCATCTTATAGTTCATTTCCTCGATTTTCCCCTTGAGAGATTTTGCATATGACAATAATGCTTTGTGATCAATTATAGGTTTGTCCATCTTTAATGCAATATCCTCCATTTTTGTATTAGTCTCTTTTATGGCATTTGAATTTTCAAGCATTTGATCTTTGATATCTCAGGTTAAGTTTATTTGGAATTCCATCAACAATTTCTTCATTCTGAAGACCACCAAAGGATCTTCATCTCTTATAGTATTTTCATCAGTATATATGTTATATATTATACTTATAGGACTTTGGGTGTTACTTGGCTCTCTACTTGATGTCTCTAAACAAGATGTATTGGATATGTCCCTTTGTTTTTTGGAGAAAAGAAAGATGACGTTTGAGAGGTATTCTTTTTCTCTTAATTTTTTTATTTTAGGAGGCATATTTGTCTTATTTTTTATCATTAATTCACATTTTCTCTAAAGGTATAATACTTTTTATCCTTTAGAAAACAATATGTATTTTTTTGTAACTTTCTTTTCCCCTTTCTCTTTATAACTTCCTTCTTTTCCTTTCCTCCTTTTATATATACACTGATTTCTCCATCCCCTCTCCTCTTCTCTCTTTTTTTATTCCCTTTCTTACTCTTTTTCCTTTCAAACCAACTGTCCTTTTGAAATTTCAAATACTTTTCTCTTTCTTTGCCTCTGAACCTATGCCTACTACTTTATGCTCCAAAAGCTTAGAGGTTTTAAATTGAATAGTCTCACAGCTAGAGTCTATTAAAATCACTTGTGTGTTGTGGTGATTATACTGCTGGTAGTATTATATCAGATATATTTAATACATTTAATACATGGAGAGGTACTTAACTTTACTCAGCTATGCTGGGTCTTTTATAGTTACTTTCTGATATAATCAAATCATAGTCAATCAAATTTTAGCCAATCAGAAGGAGCCAAGGTGTGAGCCAATCAGAATGGGATACACCCCCATATCCCATTGTGATTGGCTAGTGCACCTGTCAATCTATTTTTAAAACAATCAGCAGGCCCTATTGCCTTTAGCCAATCACAATGGGATACACCTCCACGTGGTGATTGGCTGAAGGCATCTGTACCTTCTGATTGGCTGTAATGTGACTGACAGTGACAACAGCCAATCAGAAGGCGATATTCCCCTCAGCCAATCGCAATGGGATACACCCCCAGAGAGTGATTGGCTGAAGGCATCTGCACCTTGTGATTGGCTGTTGTCACTGTCAATCAGATAACAGCCAATCAGAAGGAGCAGATGTGTTCAGCCAATCACTGCGTGGGGGTATATCCCATTGTGATTGGCTGAATGGAATAACATCTTCTGATTGGCTGATGTCATTGTCAATTAGACTGCAGCCAATCAGAATATGCAGATGCCTCCAGCTAGTCACATATGGGGGGTTTATCCCATTGTGATTGGCAGAAGGCAATAAAGCATTGTGATTTGTTTAAAAAAGACTGACAGGTGCATTAGCCAATGAGAACAGGATATGGAGGTGTATCCCATTCTGATTGGCTCACACATTGGCGCCTTCACACATTGGCGCCATAGGTACTGTTAGGGTTAAATGTGTGCTGTTAGGATTAAATAGTTGCAGGGTTGGGTAAATGGTGTATAGTTAGGGTTAATAGTGTAGTGCCTACACTTTGTGTAATGAGGGTCCTGGATGACCCTCATGGCACTTATAGTGTTATTACATGGATTAATTAGTGTCCTATAGGCATCTATATAGACCCCTATTGGACTCATAGAGTTAATATTTGGCTTATGGGGGTCTGTATTTAGCAGTGTATTTCGCGGTCCTGGGTCGTGCAGCTTCGTTTTCATTTTTTTCGTCCAACAATTTTTTTGTCGGGTAGGTGATTTTCGAGTGGCGAAAGTGGTCAAATTGGGGTTAAATTGGAGTTCAATCTCACTTTCAGACGTACTTGGTATCCCCCCTTGCTGTGGGTAAGTGTTTTTTTATGATTATTGTGTTTTTTGGTGTTTTGTGGTTTGCGCGGTTACGTGTTTGTTTTACGGGTCATAATTTTGGGTCGCAGGGTAATAATTTTTTTTTCTAAGTGCCGCTGCTCGTAATTGTAGGTTGCAGGCAATGAGGAACAGAAGGGGAAGAGAGACGCAGGGGAAGAGAGACACAGGGGAAGGACAGGAGAAGTGGAAGAGAGACAAAAGGGAAGAAGAGGAGAAGGGGAAGCGAAACACAAGGGATATTCGGCGCTCCCTGCCTAAGTCGCACGGGGTCGCAGGGATGAGTGTCTATGGCGCTGATCTCCACCAGTGCAAGGAGCGCCTTCGGCGCTCATTGCCTGGCCACAACTGCGGTCTTCGCTTCGTTTGGTGAGGGATGCAGTTGCTGCGGGTTCCCCATTGCATTACCAACGTATTTTGGCAAGCCCGGCTGCTGAGAACTATATATCTGATATGAAGTTAAAGGCTATTATGCCTTACATATACACCTATTCATTTCTGATCTTGCTCTTTCAATGCATTCTCACAGGCAACAGGAAACTCCAGTGAGGAAAAGGTTGGACTCAATACATTTTAACCGCTGTGAAGCTCTGGTTGTTGTTGTGTTTGTTTATCTCTTTATTTTAAAAGAGTCGTCCAAGTCCTCAGGCAGAATTTTGTATCTACAATCAAAAAGATATTGCTTTTCTCTGCAGGTAGAAATCCACTGCATAAGGTATGGCCATGCTGCTTCCAGAGAACAACAAACACCTGCAAATATACTGTCAACTAACACATCTGTCTGCAAGTTTTCTAATAAAAAAAAAAAAACAAGCCTCTAACAAAATAAACAAAGGCACATGGCAGACTTGGTCCTTCTATTTGTCCATGAAGATAGCAGAGGAATGATTATTTCAGATCACAAAATATGCATGAATCTGTTATGAGGATATGCAAAAAAAAGACCATAGCCCCTATTCAATTGAGCAATTGTTGTTTACGGGAGCCCGTAATGTAGGCTGTAAACTCATTTGCTATTCAACTGGATCCTCTCTAGCACTAGTAGTGTGCAAAAGTTTCACTTTCTTGCAAAAGTGAAAGATCAAAGGCTTCAGGAGACTGTAAGTTACGGGGTTAACCATCACAAACTTTTCAAGGCTGTAACTCGTAACCCGTTTGGAGCCCACAAAAAGACACCAATTGAATAGCAAATTAACTTGCTACCTCACTTACGGGCTACAGTAACATGTGAAAGCTTAATTGAATCGGGTTCCTAGTTTCCTTACATGTTTATTAAAGAACATTGTTTTATATATAAAAAAAAAGAAGATGAAGGTTTCATTAATTTATATATAGCATTTAGCAAAAATGGTAATGCAATGTAGGAGCATTATTAAATTCGGGGCTCGCAACTCGACAGCGACAGAGTTGCAGGCTCCATTTGGTCTCCGATTGCGATGCTATTCAATTGGCCGGGCCGGCAATTTAGGTGCCGTTCTCGAAAATCGTAACAGCATTCCCGGGCTTGAACATGTTAGGGAAGCAAGTCCATAACTCCCGTTGCAGAAACAGCCAACGGAAATAGAGATCGTCATAATTTCTAACTTCCAAGCCCGGAACTCGTAAGTGAAGGCCGTAGGACTTTGAAATCCATCCTCTATTTTTCAAAGTCCTACGGGCTTGGAGGTTGAAGCCCGTAGGACTTCACGTTGATTGCTGTGATCGATATAACATGAAAATTGAACATGAAATAAAGTATTGGATAATGTTGTGCTAATAATTCTAAGACCTAACATCACTTTCACTCTTAATAAAAGTACAGTATTGCCTTTTTATTTGCTTTTAAAGTGCTCTGATTGGTCATTAAGCTTGTTGCGAGACTTCCTTGATAACATTAACTTGTGGTTAGATATTTGCCATTTGCGGGCTTAACGGAGTGGTTAGCGAGAGAGCAATTGAATAGCGATTTGCGATTTTAGCCTTGCGACAGTGAAAGATCAAAGGCTTGGAGGGCATTAGCTTGCGATTCTTAAAATCACTATGAATCGCAGCTTGGAGCTCCTAACTGAATTGTAGCCCGCAACCTGATGCCAATTGAATAGCAAAATAACTTGCTGGCTTAACTTGCGAGCCCAGATCTCCCAAAAGCCTCAATTGAATGAGGTAGATCTAATAAAGTATTAGATAACTAAGTAAGACATGATTAAATCATTTATTAATGAATGCATAATATCTTGCCCTCTGCAAATAATAATAATTATAATGTCATAAACTTTTGAATAACTACAGCAAGGAGAAGAAGAAGTAGCTGCTTCAAAAATCACTCCCAATATTTTGGTTTAAAAAATATATATATATTTTCTCAAAACCCAAATTCAAGAAAACCCCTTTAGTTTAATCAGAGTAATTGTGGAGGTCATGGCTTATTCTTCTCATTCTCGTGAGTTTGATGTTTCACCAATATTTAAATATATGTATTAGAGCAGAAATAAAATTGTTATTTTAATATTCTATATATGAAAAAGTGTGTGCATATAGGATGATATGAGTCTGAGAAGACAACAAGATGTAGTCCGTTTTGATGGATACTTAATTAAAGGGTAGAGAAGGCCGCACATAATAAGTGAAGTGAAATTATTAGTGATTTGATTTCATTAATATGTTTTACTGCTTAAAAAATATGAAAAGTGATTCAGAGATGCCATGAAGAGACTGCTGACAGGGTATTAGGTATTTCAAGCTGGGTCAAGCTTCCTGTCCTGTTTAAACACGCAGATGTATACATACTTTTGTTACTGAATATTGATTATGAGCGTTTGTATGATTCCTTTCAGAGGATGGAAAAAGTAAAGAAATTATTTCCTTATTTTAGTTGTGGTAGGAAGATGTGCTGAAACATGAATTTGCTATTTTGCTCCAGGAGGGTGGGCAAAAATTAGATGTGGAGGTAGTATACAGTGGTTGGCACAATGGGTTAGGGGGAAGGGAGAGATCAACTATGTTGAAGTCTATGTAGAGTTAGCCTTATCCATTCACTAGAAGAGTGGAATAAAAAAAATATTTTAGTATGAGGCTGTAGATTTTCATAAGCTATACATTTACATAAAATTAGTACATAAAATGAATTATAAAACCACATATCTTTTGAAATACAATATCTAATATCAGGACACTTTGTCATAGCATCCTAGTAAGAAAATACTGGTTGGGTTTCACTGCATCTAAGTACATTAATGAAGTGTATTCTCTCTCACCTTCAATATTCACCTCAAACGTCAACTTTGCATTTATGACGTTCATACAAGAATAACATATTTTTTTCCAGTCAATTTTTATTAGGCGTAGAGACATAACATGGTATACATGTTATGTTATACAAGTTAAATTCTTAAAAATGTTACAGTACAATTATATAATATGAAAGACACAAGCATTTTAAAGTCCCAGATAGGTGTTAGTTTGTGTCTTTTTTTTCAGTGTTTTTTCGCTTTCACAATGCAAACTTAGTAAAGAAAGATGTGTTAAATTTGGAGTAATTGTTTAGAAACTGTTAGTATAACATTATAAATGGGGGGTGGGGGATAAATTAACAGCAGCCCTCCATCTTCGGTTCTTCCACCTAATAATAAAGTATGAACGAAAAAAAGGAACCTTCTGGTGAAGTCCCCACAAGTCATGCCCGGGTCCCGGACATCCGCTAGTCCACCCTTAGCTTCCAGAGATATTTGGTAATAATTATTTGTATTTATTCCAGAAAAATACTATAAGGGGATCTCAACCAGGTATCGGAAAATATGGGGATAGAATCTGCTAAGAGATGGGTGAGTCTTTCGTGTAATAGGATATAGTTTAATTTATTTTTAATTGTTTGTAAATTAAGTATATGAGATTACCATTTACCAGCTATTTGTCTTTTAGTAACCAATATTAGCTTAGGATCTCTCGAGTTAGGGGAGCCTCTTTACAGATACGTGTCAACCAATTAATCTTTGGGTTTTCATAGGTCTTTGTTATAGTAGTAATAAAGTCTTTCAAGCGACAGTAGTTAAAGTGTTCACTTAAGGGTAAACCGTAATCCTCTCCTAATTGTTCACATGTAAGTATTAACTCATTGATAAACCAAGATCCAAATTTATCTAGGCCTTTAGATCTCCACCAGACTAGATAATCTTCATTAAAACCTTTGGGTAATTGTTGATGGGGAAATAATTGTGTCAGTGGAGAGAATTTAGAAAATAGTTGGAATTTCACTTGGGCCCATGAATAGCATTTAAATAGAGAGTTTGATGAATGAATTTAAGGGATTTTGTATCCCAGTAAGGGGTTTCATTAACAAGATAATTTTGTCCCAAGAATAAAGACACATTAGGTAGTTTTCAATGAAGACCCAGGCCGGTTGGTGTAGGGTAGAGTGGGCCATAGGTAGGAAGAGTAGTTGGGCTGCCTCAAATTAAAGTTTGAGGTTTGATTGTGGTAGACCCCCTCTAGATTTATGTTTGTACCTTATTGAACTGTTTATTCTTGGGGATTCGCTCTGCCAGATGAATTAGAATATTTGTCTATGAAGTACAGCTAAGTCCTAGGGGATAATTGAAAAAAAATCAGTTTCAAATGGGGAGAGTTGAGAGCTAGGGCCTCAGTTTTTTTCAAAATGCTCCCTCAAGCCTGAAAATGGCTGTATATTCCTGCATTAGAGCTGTAACAAAGTGAATTGGATCTGTAAGAGTACAGAGTAAATTATCTGCAAATGAACAGCATTTGTAAAGAGTAACATACTTTTGCATGTAGATTAATCTGATCATCCTCATGACTAAGCACTGAAACTTTTGTTTAGTGGCGAGAGGGTAGAGGAGGGAATAGGCAGGAGTCATGAACACTGTTAGATAATTGAATTTGATTAAAATTAATACCACATACTTTTCAACTTGCAGGCCTAAAAGCAGGCTCCTTTTTTCTCTACATTATGGATCGTTCCATATGCCCAATCCATAGGGAATAATCATATACAGTATTTATACAGTCCCCAGTATTAGCAATCTTTCTCTCCAGGAAGTATAACAGTAGTGGAGACACCATTTTATTTTAACTGAGGGAGTGTACTCCCTCTGAACCTGTTTGAGTTACCAGCAACAATTGCCATCTTATGGAATAAGATGGTTGCTCAACATTTAGTATTACGTACCATATCAAAAGGGAAAGGGTAATATTAAAAGGAGGTAGGGACATTACAATAAATGTCATCTGTAATAACAGCCTATGGGGTAAACAGTCTATTGGGGTGACTGTTATGATCCTACTGCTTCAGATCAATCTCACCCAGTAGATCATGAGGTTCTTTGGAAAATCGCTGTAAGCAAGAATTAACCCAGCACACTACATAACTATCGGTACCCAGGA
Organism: Discoglossus pictus; assembly: GCA_027410445.1. Taxonomy (NCBI): domain Eukaryota; kingdom Metazoa; phylum Chordata; class Amphibia; order Anura; family Alytidae; genus Discoglossus; species Discoglossus pictus. The sequence goes on along the minus strand of CM050166.1, from coordinate 183,538,233 downwards.
AGAAGTTCATCAGTACATCAGTACAGTCTCAGTGAATTAGCCACAAAATATGAATAATTATTATCTTCCCAGAATAAAGCAAACAAAATGCTGATGTCTGTTTAAACTGCACAAACAACGTTATTAATCAGGTACAGTGTATTTATTTCCCACACAGTCCAACCCATCTTCACCAGCTGTCCATAAATCAAAGCAGGTGTTATGTCACAAACTTCCTCTCCCTTGATCTCCACTTGCTGAGATAATCACCTTAGTGTGAGGTTCTGGTAAATGTTAGCAGCTCGTTGACAGTCTCATTCACCGCCCCCTTGTTTGCTCCACTGATCTCCTGGCATCTGCCAGCCAGTTCTGAAAAGTATTAAACCTCTTCCCATCAAGGCATCTTGTACCATGTACCCCACATCCCCAGGAAAACCTAGTAGCATAGTGGCATAATTTAGAGAACTCTCTGGGAAAAATGCAGAATTTAGAATCTAAACATGTCTGGGTACCATGCATACATAAAAACCTGCACAACATGGGTAACACATGTAATATATCTCATTCTCCACAAGATGGCTGACACTAAAAAATAGCACACAGTAAAACAACATCCCACACACAACTCGCAATGACATGGCTTCCATAGTCCTGATACTCCAGCTCAGAGGACATCTGCCAGAGAAAGGAGGAGAAATAGTGGCCCACTCGGGATGGTTAAGGCTCTTGGCAGTCCAACAACTTACGTAGCTTTAGGGTCTCCCTGGGCATAACAACTGCTCCCCTCCCTAGCGTAGCCTAGGGAGTGATCCTGGTGGATTAGTCCCTAGCTACACAGACTTCCTTTTACTTGTCCTCCTGTCTTGAGAGGCCAGCTGCACTTTGATGGACCTTGCCCTTTCAGCATTGATTTAAAAATGTAAAGTCTGTAGGGCCAGGCTCCATCTCAGCAATCACCCATTATCTCCTGCCACTCTGGACAACTAACAAAGAGGGTTATGCTTGGTCACAACTGTAAAGTCTCTGCCATAGAGGTAGTGTTGAAGCTTCTTCAGGGTCCAAATCACAGCCAAGCACTCCATTTCCACAGCTGCATAGGCTACCTCCTTGGGCAGCAGCTTCCTACTTATGTAGGCTATAGGGTCCTCCCTTCCCTGCTCATCTTTCTGGTTCAGCAACACCCCCAATCTGAACATGGAGACATCCGTCTGCACGATGAATTGCTTCTTATTACCTGGGGTAGCCAGAACAGGAGAGCAGATGAGAGATGCTTTCAGGGCCCGAAAAGAAACCTCACATAAAGATGGCCAATCTATCATCCGTGGCAACCTCTTATGGGACGGGTCAGTCACCGGCTTGGCACTGTAACAGGGAATAAAACTTGTGGTAATACCCTGCAGTTCCCAGGAAAAATATTACCTGCTTCTTAGTTTGGGGGGTGGGCCAGGCTGCTATGCCCTCTACCTTTGCTGGTTCTGGTCTAATCTGCCCACTGCCCACCCAGTGTCCTAAGTACTACACCTCCGCCCAAGCCCACTGACACGTATCTGGCCGGATAGTCAAGCTAGCCCCTTGTATAGTTTCCAATATACTGAGGATCTGCTGTAGGAGATCCTCCCATGTATCACTAAATATGGCAATGTCATCTAGGTAGGCCTGGGCAGCAGTTTCTCTACCAACCTTTGAAATGTTGAAGGGGCATGCTTCATCCCAAATGGCATGACATTGAACTGGTACAGCCCAAAAGAGGTGATGAAGGTCGACTTGTCTCTGGTTGTCTCAGCAAGGGGAATTTGCCAATACCTCTTGTAGAGGTCCAGAGCAGGGAAGTGCTTGGCAGTACCTAGATAACTCACCATGCGTGGAATAGGGTAAGCATCATTTTAGTCAGCTTATTCAGCTTACGATAATCCATGCATAAACACGTGGTTCCATTTTTATTAGAAACCAATACTACTGGGGATATTTAGGGGCTACTGGAATGCTCAGTTACACTTAACTGCAACATTTCTCTCAGACCCTCAAAAATGCTACCTCTCACTGACTCTGGAACCGGGTAAAGGGTTGCATTAATGGGGACAATCTCTTGTTAGTACCTCATGCACTGTTAGGAGGGTTACGTCCAGGGCAGGTGGACAATAGGGGCAAGGGCATCCACCAGCTGTCCCTCCTGGATCAGGCTTAAGTTTGGAGACTGCACTAATACCTTGCTCTGATTATCTGCCTTCGCTGGGGCTAATATGTCAGGTAGGGCCCCTTCCCCTGAATCACTGCTGGTAGGCAGGCAGATAGCCTATAACTCTTAGGGATGTTGCTGGTACCCTTTCAAATGGTTTATATGGAGCACCCTCGTAACTTTCCTGTGCGGGTCTATCATTACTACGTATGTGTGGGGGGTTCAACTTCTTTGTGACAGGGTAGGGTCCCTCCCAAAGGGCCTGAAGTTTATCCTAGTGGTTGGACGCTAACATGAGTACCTCCTGCCCGACCTCCATTTCCCTATCCCTGGTTCCGCAGTCACAGTACTTCTTAGCTGATGCATGGGCCTCCTTCATGTGTTCACTCACCAACCCAGTTAAGTGGGCTAGTCTCTCCCAAAAAGCCAGGACACATGAGGCTACCAGTACCTGTAGCTGCCCATAATCCCCTTCCCAGGTTTCTCTGATCACATCCAAGGGTCCCATTATTTGTCTACAGTACAGGAGTTCTAAGGGAGAGAATCCTGTGTACTCCTGGGGTACTTCCCGATAGGCAAAGTGAAGGTAGGTGAGTAGCTGCTCTCAATCATGTTCTTGCTCTGTGAAAGTACAGAGTATTTTCTTAGGGGTCCCATTGAACTTTTCACAAAGTCCTTTGGTCTGGGGTTGATATGGGGAAGAACTGTATGCCACGTAGCTTCCATCACTGTTGGGTAACCGTGGCCATAAACTGGGGGCTCCTATCTGATAGGATTTCTTTAGGGAACCCTACTTTGGTGAATACCCCTGATAACGCCACGGCTATCTCAGGATTTGAAATACTAGACATGGCATAGCCTCAGGGTATTAAGTTACATAGTTCACTATAGCTGCTTCTGTTGTGGTAAAATACAAATATCCATACATATTTTAATATATATATATATATATATATATATATATATATATATATATATATAGCATTTATCACTTTTATGTAGCATTTGTGAATTTTAGCTGTGAACCAGTACTTTTTTTTCATTACAGGCCTTGAGGTATGAAACAGGTAATTCTGCTTTTAGTTGAAATAATTGTTTTTATATATTTTAACTGTAAACAAGTCCTTCTTCCTATAAAAATTTGTTCTGGAGACAATCAACAATTTCGGTAGTGGAACAAGGCCAAAGTCAAGATCAGCACATGCCCTATGCTCAAGAGGTAATAAGTAAGAGTTTTTTTTTGCGCATCTAGTAAGATGTACCAGGCATGACTAACACATGCTAGCTGCATGCATCTTATTTTATTTGTCTACTAATAAAAAATCATATCTTATTGGGGTAATGGATTATACAATGTTCATTATGTAATTTACTATAAAAAGATATGTTGTTTATATTTCTCAGTCAGTTAGTAAGTCAGTCAGCAGGGCCATTTTGGATGTTTTTTGTTGCTGAGCCACGTTTTGTATAAATAAAATCTTATAATAGGAAAATTATCTGCAGACTCTATTTTTTGGTATCATGACTGGGGTTCAAAGTAAATTGTGGTTTGAGGGTATGTTTTTTTCTCCAACATTTGACAGGCCTATCCAGGAGTGCACTAATTGTCTGGTAGATAACACCCCAAGCTGCAGGAATTTGTGGGGGAGATGCTTGACAACTAATCATGGCCAAAATTAGAGGTGAGTAGAGCCGCTTTTGTGAGAAAATCTGTGTAGGATTGCTTGTCATGTGTATCTTCCATGGTAGCCTGGAAGCTTGTAAGGAGTGACGGGACAAAGTCACACAAAAATACCTCCCTAAGACTGACTTCTACCCAGAACCTGGTATTTTTTGTTGTTTGTTGTGATATTAAGTAAAATAGTGTAATTAACAGAAGTAGAATAGATATAGATATTTTACATGTAAAGGTGTTAGCTACTGAGACAAAAATTGAGCGATATTAAAGAGATATTGTACCTGCCGAGGTGTTACTTTAAGAACCTCTGTAGATATAGATTAACAGAGGTTTACCTTATCTTTAAAAGGTGTGAAAACTTTACTTTAACTTTAAAAAGTGGAGAGGTTTACTTTACCCAGAAAAAGTGAGAGGTATGCTCACCTATAAATGGGGAGATAAGAGTTGCCTTCCTTAATGGCGGAATGTCTAGACGGGTTTTTGAGAAGCAGAGCTGTCCGAAGGGACAAGACACTATTGGATAAAAACCACGTATGAATTGGTCCCATGTATGTGAGTGTGAGTACTGAGTGTCAGTAACTTGTACAGTGAGAAATTAAGAGAGAAATAAGTGTTTTTCCCTTTGTTCTGTTCGTAATTTTTTGAGAGTATATGCATTTACAGTGTTTGGAAGTGTGTCAACTAGAGAAAAAAGCTGTTTGTGAGTGTGTGAATTGATTGTCCAAGAACACTGTAAATTGTTTTTTTTCTTTGTATAGCGCATGCTGTGTGTTTTAAGTAGTTTATACATTTATACGTGATTTTTCATTTGATAGGAGAGAGCTAATTAAACTGTATTCTTTGTTGAGATTAGTCTTCCGATAAAACCGATATTTCTAGCTTCAAGAGGTGAGTATATTTTGTAGTGGAAGCATTTTGTTTTTTCTAGTTTTATTGTTTTTTGCATAAGAGTATTTGTTCTTAAAAGTGTTATTCTTTCCTGAAAAATGTGCATGTTATCTGTACTGTTGTCTGTTGTTGCTTTTTATCCATATTCTGTTTTATTTTGGAAAGGATTGCTATTTATTTTTAATATAAGTTGCCCCATAGAGATTTAAAATCATCTATGTGCAGAGAGCTGAGATTTGCTCCTTAGACAGGATTTTGCAAGTGATTAAGAAGGACATTGTGTAGGGGAAATTGGTCCAATGCGAGATCATTAATTATTCTTTGTGAAATGAGTTGCAGAGAGTTTTTTGCTCTGTCATTTTAAACCCAGCTGGTAAAAAAGTTGTTGTCAAAATTCTAAGGATATCCAATTGTTAACAGTGACATATTTGCGTTTTAAGTTAGTGAGAGATGTGAGCGACTGCCCAGTCCACCTTAAATAATATCCGTAGCAAAATTGTCTGTTTTGATATTTAGTCATGTTTCAGAAATAATTTAGAAAATAAAGTTTTATGATTTCATTATGTTTTTCTGTGGTGTAGGATCCACAGGACAATTTTTTGGTATGCATTTAAGTAATAACACCTAGGCCTAAATAACAAACTAAGATCATGTTTTGATTATTATGTGTAGTGTCTTTGCTCAAGATTAACAGGTACAGAGCGGGGAAATGAAAGTTGTCCGAATAAAGATGAGAGAATGTATTATAATGAGTTACCTATATAGATCAGATTGCCCGTGCACAGAGTAATTGTCTACCTGCCCACTTAATAAGAATTATTGTGTTGTTATTTACCTACCCTGTTGTGGTCCCATGTTTTTTGCACCTTCTGCACCAGCCTTAGCTCAACCCCTGTTGCAAGTGTAATAAGGATTTTTATGGAAATATTGATGAGATAAAGGATTTAATGAGTAAGTTAAACAGTTTTTTCAGTAATTATTCTTGATTGTAGAAAATGTTGTGTATTTATCCTAAGAAAGTGTCATATGTAATTTGAGAAATTGGTTTTATGTTATATATATTTTTTTTTTCTATATGTTTTTCATTTATTTTGTAAATATAGAAAAGGATAAAATCAACTCAAGATTGTACATTGCATAACAAGTCATCCTCTGAATAGCATTCAAAACTTAAAACATCAAAGCAGAGATAAATTAGTCAGCTAATCAAGCTTGTAGAATACTGTGTCCATATCTTGAGACTAATTAATTATATCAACTGATTCACTGATAGAAAGACTTTCCATCTGAGACTCTCAGAATGTATTGCATGAGTTGACTCCAAGAACTTATAAAATTCCCGGCCGCAAACTATAATATTAATAACTTCTGTCCATGAAGGAGTTTGTTGCTGTTTCCATAATCTAACTAGCAACCATTTTGCAACCATACTTACCTAGACAATGGAAGCTTGTACTGTATCTTTGGAGTCAAATCAACATCAAAAATATGAAAAATAACATTTTCAGATTGTAAAGTAATTTCCTGTTTTAAGAGGACGGAAATATGGTCTCAATACATTTGTCAAACACATTTGCCAAATAGTTGGACTCAGGGTCAGTTCCACCATATGTGGGACTGTGTGCCAATGTGTCCACAGTTTCTCCAACACAATTCATCTTTTTCCTGTTCACTAAACTAAAATATCTTGTCCGGAACTAAATACCAACTTTAAAATAAGTCTCTCTGTAGACCGCGTTTTTAATATATTTGCCAGTAAGCTTATCTGCTTTAAGCCACTCTTCGTCCGGCCATGCGGAACCTCACTCTTATTCCCATGAAGAAATATTCAAGGTTTTCCCTTTTTCCAATCCTAGTCTTAAAATATTAGCACACTTGGAAATTAGATGACTTCTGTCGGGGAATATAATTTTTTTTCTCAAAAGGCTTCTCTAGAAAGTTACACTTTAAATTGTTTGAAACAAGAAACATTTTAATTTTGGTATAGTCCAACCAGAACTTCTTTTGTAAGTCCATATTTAGTAGACAATGCCTCAAAAGAGGCTAGAGATTTATCTATATACAAATCCTTTAGATATACTATGGCCCACTTGTTCCATTGTAATTTCAGGGTCTTTAACACAGTCAAAATGTATATTTGGGCTGGGGAAAGCCACTAAATCATATATATCATTAAGAGTATGCCATAGTTTCAACACTTTCTAGCGAACTCCAAACGTAGTTATCAGGAGGGTCATGCCATCTGAGAATGTGGGAGAGCATAGTCGCTTCATAATATAATTTTATAGTCAGGTAACACGATCCCCCTCTTTTGAAGGGCCTCGCCATGATGTTATTTTTAACCCTTACTTGTTTATCCAAGGTTATATATTTGTGAATTAGAATTTGAAAATTCTTAATCAAGTAGTTAGGAATCTTTATAGGAAGACAGCGAAATAAGTAATTGATCTTTGGCAAAATAGTCATTTTGACTTTTGCAATTCAGCCCGCAAAGGATACCTTCTTGAAATATACATTTTTTATACAAAGTATTAAAATTATTGACCGTTGTCACTTTCTTATTATCAAAGAAGTCTTTACTCAAATTAGTTAATTTATTCATATGCCAGTTATATAGGTAAATCGCAAATAGCAAATTTGCGCAAGATATTAACTGATAGAACCTCTGCTTTAGAAATATTGATTTTATAATTTGAAACTAAACTATATTTCTCCACGTCTTCCTGTACCACTTTAAGGGAAATCTGTGGTTCTGTCAAACAAAGAACAGTGTCATCTGCAAACAAGATGGTTTTGTGTTCAGATTTGTTGATTTTAATACCTTTAATTTCAGCAGAAGATCTAATCTGTTGAACAAAAGGCTTGATCATCAGGGCAAATAATAGTGGTGAGAGAGGGCAGCCTTGTTTTGTCCCGTTAGTGATATGGAATGGCCTAGATGTAAACCCCAGGAGGGGTTGGAGTATAAAGCTCCGAAAGCCCTCTCTCCAAAGTCTGCCAGACCAATTTTTTTTAATGTCTGCTGCATATACATCCAATTAAGGTGATCAAAAGCCTTTTCCGCATCGAGGGAGAGGAAGATTGCAGGAGTCTTACCGGACCCAACATATGAAATCAAATCCAACAATCTCCTGCAATTTTCCTCCCCCTGTCTTTTTGGGACAAAGCCTGTTTGATCAACCGACACCAACTGATGCAAAACCATATTCAACCTTGCCGCCAGGACTTTGGCGTAGATCTTCAAGTCTGTATTAAGTAATGAAATAGGCCTATGACTGCTACATAAGGTTTAGCCTTTCTCTGGTTTAAGAATAGTAACAATGTTAGCCCTTAACATTTCTACAGGAATGAAACCTGTGTCCTTGCTTTCATCAAACATTTTTTTCAACGGGTTGACAATTACCGGCAGACAGACTTTAAGAAATCAGTTTCTAAAACCGTCTGGGCCTGAAGCTGAATGTGGTTGAGATGCTTTAACTGCCCCAGAGATCTCTTCATTTGATATGGGCAAATGTAATACTTCTAATTGACTTTCCAAAATTCTAGGATTTATTTGCTCTAAGAAACTCTCAATAATTCCAGATGGAGAGCTCTCACCTTTCCCATTCTGATTCAGATTGTACAGGTTTTTATAATAATCTGAGAAGGCATTAGCTATAATTTTCGGGGCAGAAATTAATTTTTGGCACTGTCTCATGGCGGATATTCTTTTAATGTTGTTGTTACACCCCTGATGAAAGAAATGTTGCTTGAGTCGCCAGAGAGACTTATCTGCAATTATCTGAGTAATTTGTCAAATTTGATTCGGGATTACCTTATTTCCTCCATTAGTTCTCAAGTAGGGGCTGTTTTTTTTTTGTAGTTTTCTGTATTTTCGATAGTTTTATATATAAAGTTTTCGAAGAGAGATCTCTCTTCTTCATTTTTATATTGTTCCGATTCATAAGATAGCCCCTTATACTTTTAATGCTCGCCGCGTCACCCTTAACCCCACTGAATTTTTATTTATATCTAGAAAAAATGTAATCTCATCAGATAATAATTTCCTATCTTCTTCCTCATCCAGGAGAGAATTTTAGATTTTCCATTGAGGTCTATGACCTTCTATCTTTCCTGTGGAGATTTTTAATGATACCTGAGCATGATCCGACCACAAAATAACGTCTATACTGGCCTCTACAGTACTTTCTAAAATTTCTGGGTCATTCAGAATCAGGTCAATTCTTGTGTAGGACTGGTGTCTATGTGAAAAGTGGGAGAAATCCCTCTGTTCTGGGTGGATAACTCTCCACGAGTCATAGAGTCCTAGTTGCATAAGCTTCCTACAGATGACCTCAGCTTGGTTCTTTATTGTACTTTCATGTACTAAGGGTTTCATCAATTTACGATCTAGATCATGGTTCAACAGGATATTGAAATTACCACACAGTATTAAAGCACCTCCAGAGTATCTTTTAAATATACCAAGAACATGCTTTAGGAATTTAATCTGGTTCTCATTTGGGATGTAAATATTCATAATTGTGTATCATTTAGTATTAATTTTCCCTATCCAGAGAATGTAACGACCCTAAGTATCAATCTTAACAAATTCCTCCACAATGTCGAGATATTTGCTAAAAAAGATGGAGACTCCTCACGCTTTTTTCCTAAAGGTTGAATTATATCTAGTGGGTAAAAAGTTATGCTGAGACATTGGAACATGCCCAATGCTTCCAATGTGTTTCTTGCAAACCCATTATGTCCGTCCTCTTCCTTTCAAATTCTTTGAAAGCAGAAAATCTCTTAGACCACAAATTTAACCCCTGCACCTTGTGGCTGAGAATATTAAGGTTTATTTATGACATTTCTATTCTATCTCTTAGCAGCTCCGTCACTTTCCCCAACCAAGTTCCACGAAAGATAATCATCAGCATTTCCAAAAATAAACAAAACAACATACATATACAAGACAAATCCGTTTATCATCTTTACTATAATACAAATACCTTTTTCTTCTTCACTTTGTCCTTTTTTTAACATCCTCTAAGGGGAGATTTAGATCCTCATGACCCAGTCCGGGCAGCTGGAAACCAGTCGACCAGAGTGGGTAGAGCATGTCCAAAAAACTAAAATCAATTAAAAGATGACTTAGCGGATAAGCCATCTGAGGATTAAAAGAGGAGAGAGGCAGGCAAGGGTAGAGGGAAAGAGGGACTACAGTCATCTTTAAAGTAATGAGGATCCCAGCGGGGTAAGTCCCCAAACAGGAAATTTATACATTCTACCATTATCATCTCATGGATCCAATACCTTCTATACAATTCTATTTATTAAAGACTTCCATGGTTTAAGTCCACCTTAATTACATACTTGATTAACATTTGTGGTGCTGTTATTTACAATTCTCAATAAAATTTTAAGTGAAAATACAAAAATTGCACAAAACAGTGGGCAAATTAGTTGTACTCAATATATATCTTCATCTTCTTAAAAACTATATACTTTTAATTACTTTTTATCAAGATTATTTATATACTTGTGTTTAATTTGAGTATATGTCTATCTAAATAAATTAATATTGTGTAAAAAAACAGAAACCCTACTCCATTAATGGTTTGGCCCATAAGATTTTGTATTTTTCCCTTTTTTTTTTTATTATTTTGTGTTATCGTCTATATATGAATACTAACAGGGTAACTTACTCATTATTATGATATGTTAAACATTACATATTAGTGTTGTCCTAGGCATTTATAATTTGATATCACTTTGCCATAAAAGCCCATATCTCATCCACAACCATGGCACACTACACACACAAGTTACATTCAGAACTGCTCACTACAAGTTTATGCTACGTTTCTACTCCTCCACCCTCAACCTGGCCAAACAGCACTACTTCACATCACTAATATCAACTCTGTTCTCCAACCCCAAACGTCTGTTTAACACTTTCACTTTGCCAACCATTTTACACATAAAATTCTACTTTACCCCTGCAACAGAGGATGAAGTCTCCATCCTAATATCATCTTCTCACCTCACTAGTAGACACTACTAAGATTCTAATACACTAATCATTTCTCATCTCGACTACTGCAACTTGCTCCTTGCTGGCCTGCCCACCACTCGTCTTTCCCTTCTTCAATCCATAATGAATGCCTCCGCCAGACTCATCTTCCGTACACAACGTTCAGTGTCGCCAGCTCCTCTTTGCCAATCACTCCACTGGATTCCCTTTGCCTCCAGAATAACATTTTAAATCTTTACCCTAACTTATAAAGCCCTCAACAACAGCACAAGCCTGTACATCTCTGCTCTCATCTCAAAATACTCCCCCACATGCCTTCTTCGTTCTGCTAACGACCTTCTTCTTTCTACCACTCTTGTAACCTCCTCTCACTCCCGCCTTCAGGACTATTCTCTGGAACTCCTTGCCTCGCTTCACCAGGCTATCCTCCTGCCTCAAATCCTTCAAAACTTCAATAAAAACACACCTCTTTAAAGAAGCCTATAACCTTCCACCCTAACACGCTCAGCACTACTCTCTTCCTACTGTACCACATACAAACTTAGCTGGAACTCTGTAAGTAAGAGTCCAAAATCCCCGTCTTACTAGTGAGAGTTAATAGTGAGCTTTTAGGATCAGACTTATATATTCAACCCAAAACTGCAGCTGCTAGAAATTGATCTTATGGCTCTAGAGATCTTGAGAACATTTCTATTATTAGACTTAATGTAAGTATCTTTTAAAGAATGCTAACTCTGAAACAAGCTAACATATATCATGAATGCATCAAAAAAAGACAATTCCAGCAAAGAATATAACCGGAACATGTTAAGTACAACATGAATCCCCCTTTGTACTGAGGAAAATACCATTCAACAATTTTCAGTTCCTCCAAAGTGCCCAGGATTCAGACCATTTGCCTGAGAGGGGAGTGTAGTACTACAAAATAGGAGAAAATTACTCTTTGAGTTCCAGATAAGGAAAAAGAGAAACATTTGAGTCGTTATGTGTTCAGAGACCCAATTAGCAGTTTGTATTCCCTGTATTATGCTCTATAGTGTGGATTTACGATGACCCGTCAGGTCAAATAAGATAGGTCGAGACAGATAAGACAGGGCTTCAAGGGAGTTACAGCCCCCAAAGAGTCACATGAAATATCATAAGCACCAAGTCTTTTGTTACAAGCCTATTAATGGCTGATGTGTTAAATCCAGCAGTGTACCTTGGAAATAAGCATAATGAGAATATTGAAGGAGGGGGGTCAGACCTGATAAATACACAGTCTAGTGATTTACTCTTCACTGATCCCCCCTTCTTACCTCGACTAGCAGACGCTTCTTTTACTTTTCCAGGCAGGCTCCTTAACAATCTGCTGCTCAATTAACATTAAGCAGCTTTTGACCTGCCATGCAGGCTCCAGCTGTCAGCGACAATAAAAGGGAATATCTCTTCAGGCAAAAGGGCTCATCACTGCCACTGTGCTTGTTGCAATGTCGGAATCATGTTGACCCAGGTAAGGTCCACAGTGAGGTCCACAGAAGACCATATGCATGCCCAGTAGGCGGTTCGCGGGTCTCTCTGTGTCCTTCCCGGTGCAAGATTGTGTGCCCTCGATGGAGATCTTCAGTTGCTGCCAGAGCATGTAGAGACCCCTCTACTGCGTCGGGTAGGTTGGATAGACTGCACGCTGATTTTAAATTTTGGATATTTGTTAATAATGGTTTTATTTAGACCTGGTTCCTACTTATATTAAATACAATTAAATATAATAATTGTTAAAGAACTGGGTTAAACGGTTTAAAATATTATATAATGTATAAATTGTTACATTCATTGAAGCAGCTTGGATACTGGCCAAAAGTTCTATGTAAAAGCCTTCATAAGCTGTTTCACCTCCAAGGTCACACACTAACATGTTTAATAAAAAAATTTAAACAAGTAGTTTTTAAAGTAGTTTTTGCTTAAAGGGACCAGAACTGTTTATAATATGATTACCATGTAGAATCATACAAGGAGTAAAGTACACATTTTTTAGGATAAAATTTAGAAGCACACTACCTGTTTCAAAGACATGACAATAATTATTAAGGTTTTAAGATAACCATTAACAAGGTGAAATTATTTAATGGGTTATGATAAGCGTACAGGGTAGACAGAAATTTCAACTGACTAAGAATACATTTTTTATTGGTTTTCATTTTTCTAAAGTTTTGTTTTTTTCTTTTTTTAGATTTTGCTGGTCTGTGTTTTATTAATTGTCATTTTTTATGCTCAAGTGAAGCCTCATGTGGACATTTCTCTCTGTCTGAATAAATGTGTTATGTTACTATCGCTATCTACTGGTTACTTCATAGGTAGATATTGGAAATTACACATATCACTAGAAATCAGTGTATGATATCTTATCTGGTTAAGAATCTTATCATACCAATTCTGTTTTATTTTGTATGTTATGTTTTGTTTATCCATGTTGGATAAATACTGTAATATTGTAACAGTTGTTCTTCCAGGCCCATCCCCAGCTCAGATGATGGCCATGGCGCAAATGAGTAGAGAATTGCAAAAATCTTTTCAAGGTATTTCTAGGCCTCTAAGAAGGGGTTAAGGAAATAGTTAAGAAAATATTTTTAGAGCTTTATTAGTAAATGTATATTGACAGTAAATATAATTATTTACTGTCTTATCACTTATAGAGACTTATAGAGACATAAATAGTAGTATTGAAACTGTCCTAATGATAATTTTGTTGCTTTAGCAGGAGTAGAAGAATGGTTTCTTATATCTTTTACAAATATTCCATATAGTTATTAGCTTTGCGTGATTTACATTTTCACTTAATTAATTTTAGTTTATACCACCCCTTGTTTATTATAGAGTTATGCATATGTTAAATTTATGTTACAGTTAGGGAAAATTTTAGGGTAGGTGTATATGATGAGAGGATATATATATGAAAGATGTATAGAAGTTTCTTGTATGATAGATTGTGTATGTTTGGATTTTTGTCACACTTGCCTAACCCAGAAGATGATGACAGCTAGTTTGTGCCTGTAAAGACAAAGAAAAGACAAAGAAAAGACAAGGAATAGACAAGCGTGCCCTGATATATGATGAGAGAAAGTCTCTCCCAAGTACCTATCCTGATGACAACAGATAAAAACAGATTAAGAAACAGATACAGTGTTTACTGACTAAAGACAAAGCCCAGACAGAAATCTTGTCTGCACCCAAGAAAAAAGGGGAAAAGTCAAACTCTTGTTCAGTGACATGACATGAAATGCATGTATCTGCTGGCAAAGTGAAAACATGTAAAGATCTGTGAGAAAGTCACATACTCATTGTCCTGTGCCTGAATATCTTCACATGATGGCCTAAATGCTTTGACCAGAGGACCTCACCATCCAGAAGCAAGTGATCCACCTGTTTACCGTATGGACAAAGAGGGACCTGGCTAAGTGTGATATCTAAGACTGAGTCTGTATGAAGTTTGTCTGAGCATATGTCTTCCTTGTTTTGTCATTTTAACTTTTTCTGCTCTTTCCTATACCCATCTTTCTTTTTACTGTCCTTTGGGTTATAACACTTCTGCACCTTGCTCTACCACCTTGCTAGAATCTAGTACGTACTAACATCTGATAAGGAAGAGTAATTAGGGAAAGAAGAAGTTATCATGCATATACTTTGGGTTATTAATAATACCAGTGCAAACTTTATTGGTTATTAAATTATCTATCATCTAAATGCCTCATAAGATAATAAGTATAAAGAAAAATTGGCTCTATGGCCTAGTTATTTGTAATTGGTTGGAGAATTAAGTGAGGCCATTTTGTCTGCGTTAACCATCACTTTTTATTTTGCATATCTGGACTTTTATATCTATGGCACCGCAATCTGGACCATCTCTTGGTAACATATAACAGCATATGTGGATGTATTCATCCACCCCATTGGACTCTTTGCTTGTTATATGGACTTGATCAAACAGATGCTTTCTTATTTTCGTGGATTCATTGTTTTTTTTTTCATCAGGATTTGATTTTTTCTTGGTTGTGCTTTATAATCACTAATTATAAAGCTTTCATTCGACAGACTTTAGTATCTGGACTGTTAAACTTGTGCTATGCACATGGCCGGATTACCCATTAGGTCAACTAGGCAGCTGCCTAAGGGTGCTTCTCTGTGAGGGGCGCCACATTTAAAACAATAAATGGTTCCTGGCTTAAAAAATTAAATGCTGCAGTTTATAGACTGGCTACTAGGGGTAACAACCTGGAACAAGAAGGAACTTACAGTAAAAGGAACTTAAATGCACAGAAAATGCAAAAATGGGTCCATGCATTCCTTGTGTACTCACTCGCAGGGTCTCCTCCACTTCACTGCCTAGGGGCTCCAAAAAGGTGCATCCGGCCCCGGCTATGGATTCCATTATTGAGAGATTTTTCCGTTATTTCATGGATCATATTGGACTATTATCATTGCGTTTTAATATGTATTGCTTTTTATTGTTTCTATGTATAATTGTGATTTTCTTTTGCAATGATCTTGTTAGGAAGGTATTACGGTAAAAGGTACAAAGGACTTCGTGAGATGTAATGTCATATCTCTATGTTGTAGGAAGCTCATCTAACTGATTTTTTTAGGGACCTTGAGTATCTTTTAAAGGCCAGTCTGGAGATCTTACCTCTGCTTCCCAATAAGTTTATCTCTTTTATATTGTTTAGCTATATGTGTGAAATTTATATTAAGATTACACCCTGTCATAATTGTATTCTTCCTTTTGATGCCAATTTTCATTGTCATAGGGGGAAGTGTTGTGGTAAAATACAAATATCCAAATGTATATATATATATAGCATTTATCACTTTTTGCAGCAGTTGTGAATTTTAGCTCTGAACCAGTATTTTTTTTTTTCATTACTGGCCTTGAAACAGTTAATTCTGCTATTAGTTAAAATCATTGTTTTTATATATTTTTACTGGAAACAAGTCCTTCTTCCCATACAAATTTGTTCTGGAGACAATAAACAATTAAAGGTATATTAAAGGTATATATGAGGTGGGTTATTAATGCATCTTATGGAGGAGCATTTATAGTGTCTGAAAAAAGTAAACAGTTAAACCGTTAGCCTGAAGTTTGCTGATTTTCTTGCTTTTGCAGAAATTCCAAGGGATTATTAGCATATTTTATACAATGTTTCATTTTTGCCTGGGGTTTTACAGACATGCTCAGTTAGAACCTGAAGTCTGCCCTACTGCGGGAAGTCACATGATCTCAGACACTTTCCTTTCCTTTACTGTAATTTCTTTCCTTTACTGAATATGTAAAGCTGTGATATAATTTACTGAGCTCTGCAGTGAGCAATGTCTAATGCTGTTATTTCTTGTGTTCTATCTGTGAACTATGTGTAATCCTATGATAGCATTTCGAAAGTTCTGTCTGTGAGTATTGTGTAATGTGTTATTTCTTGTGTTCTGTCTGTGAGCTCTGTAATCCTGTGATAGCATTTATATAGTTCTGTCTGTGAGTTTTGTGTAATGTGTTATTTCTTGTGTTCTGTCTGTGTGACTATTGTATAATTTATATTTTTAGAGTCTGTGACCATCTCAGTTTATAAAAAGGCTTGTGATATACTTTGACTGTCACATCAAATCAAAATATATTTATTTGTGTTCAACTTTTCTTGCATTATCATTGTTTTGTCAAAGCAAAAGCTTATTTAGAGATTTATGTGTAAATATTCAGGTCAGACCTAACTACACTGCTTATAAACCCCTCCACCAACTCTCTTTGAGAATGAAGCCATGCACATGCTCTGTGTGTGAGGGAGCACATGAGAGATTGGTGTACACGTCATGGCAGCTTACAGCAGCCGCTGAAGCAACTGCAGAAGCAATTGTGGGTGTAAACATCACCCCCAGCACATTTTTTATTTTAATACAAAAACGGTTTGCTTGTTTTAATGCAAACATTTTTGCTAGGTGGGTTATGATGCATTCTATAATATGCATTCATAACCCACCTCACTTTAATATACCTTTAATTAGCCTAAACAAATATGTTTGTCGGTAGTAGAACAAGGCCAAAGTCAAGTCAGCGCTTGCCCTATGCACTAGAGATAACAAGTAAGAGTTTTTTTGCACATCTAGTGTGATGTACCAGGCATGACTAAAACGTGCTAGCTGCATGCATCTTATTTTATTGGTCTACTAATATAAATAATATCTGTCCATCCATCAAACAGAAATCAAAGCAGGGGCTGTGTCACACACTTCCTCTCCGTTGATCTCCACTTGCTAAGATAATCACCTTAGGGTGATCGCTGACACCCCCTTGTTTGCTTCACTGATCTCCTGGCATCCGCCAGCCCTCTCCTGGGAAGTAATAAACCTCTTCCCAACCAGGCATCTTGTACCCTGTACCCCACATCCCCATGAGAACCTGGTACCATAGTAGCATACTTTAGTGAACTTTCTGGGGAAAATGCAGCATTTAGATACTAAACATGTCTGGGTATCATCCATACATCAATGACTGTACAACATGGGTAACGCATAGAATACGGCTCATTCCCCACAAGATGGCTGACACTAAAACATAGCACACACAACTCCCAATGACAAACTTGGCTTCCATAGTCCTGACACTCCAGCTCAGAGGACATCTGCCAGAGAAAGGAGGAGAAATAGTGTCCCAATTGGGATGGTTCAGGGCCCTGGCAGTCCAACAGTCCCCTACGTAGTTTTAGTGTCTCCCTGGGCATAACAGTGACTACTCTTGGTCACAAGTTCTGTGCTCACCAAAGGGCCAGTCCTATTCTCTTGTCTGGGGTGTTCTAGTGGGCATAAGCAGCTCCAGTAGTCTCGGTAACATATTCCACACACACAATCTGCAATCCCATTGGTCCATTTGGCTGAATGACAATCCTAGTACCGGCACTGAAGCTCCAGCTTCGAGTTTCTCCAGGCTCCAAAGCGCACCAGGAATTTCAACACGCCATTCAGCAACAGGCCCACAGTCTATGGAATTTAACATTGGAACTTCTTTCCTTTAGACTTTCATTGTAACAGTCCCATATGAAGTGATACATTCTTACTGGAGGGGAAAGGCTTTTGGCTGGGCAAGGCTGAAAAAAGCGAGGTTCAAAAGGGTTCCCCCAGATTCTGTTTATGACAATGGTAGTCTTTAAAGAAAATGGATTAGAGATGTTATGCTTGATGCTCCAATTCCTTTTCAGAAGTTTAATCCTGGTATTAGAAAATACATCAAAGCAAAATTAGATGTAATAGTTTAGAAGTACTATTACTATGTAATGCAGCAACATCAGTTGAGACTTATGCAATTTATTTTTAAAGAGACTGAGACAAAAAGTGAACTCTATCACTGAACTTGTAATCAAGAGTATATATAACAAATTGTCACAACCCCGGAACTATTAGGCCTCTGGACCAGGTGACCGGGCCTCTACGTACTCTAACCACATTGTCTAGATGTACTATTGGCCACAAAGGCATTTCTAATAAAGGACTATATCACTGTATTCTGGGTATATGACCAAAATGTGAATGTTAACATGTTTATATTCGCTAAGGTTTCCATACGCCCCATGTTATATGCCTTGGACCCAGGTTGCTCCTAGGGCCGGGTTAATTTCCTGGTAGATTTGAATTTGCATATATGTGGAGATCCATGGATTTGACTGAGACATCAAGTATATTTAACTAGGTTGTCAGACAACAAT
This sequence comes from Discoglossus pictus, assembly GCA_027410445.1. Taxonomy (NCBI): domain Eukaryota; kingdom Metazoa; phylum Chordata; class Amphibia; order Anura; family Alytidae; genus Discoglossus; species Discoglossus pictus. Next base: position 183,519,781 of record CM050166.1, on the reverse strand, counting down.
TGAAACATTTTGTTTCAGTAGACAAGGATAAAGTGATATACAGTTAACCACTAATTGGTATATACTTGACTTTAGCCATTGTTGCTGTCCCCATAAAATCTAAAAGGGAGCCCAATTTTTAGAAACATTATGGAAGTCCTGGTCATTCCCCAAAAATGAATACACCCCAAGCATTCTAGCTGACACCTATCAGACTCAATAAAGATATCTCTACCCACTGAGGAAGAGGCCAAAGAGATCAGTGGGTAGAGATATCTATGTCTGCTGGATAATATGGAAAGCAAGAAAGCAAGGTTGTACATTGTTACCTTATTTATTCAACTTATACGCAGAGTACATCATGTGTAAGGCCAGGCTGGATGAATCCAAAGCTAAAATCAATATTCCTGGAAAATATATAAACAACCTCAGATATGCAGATTATACTACGCTGATGGCTGAAAATGAGGAGGAACTAAAGGACCTACTAATTAGTGTGAAAGAAGAGCAAAAGCTGGTCTACTGCTAAATATAACAAAAATGAAGATCATGGCAAATGGCAAGCTCAGTTCCTGGCAATTAAATAGGGAAGAAGTGGACGCAGTGACAGATTTTATTTTCCTTGGATTCAAGCTCTCTACAGATAGTGACTGTAGCCATGACATTAAAATATGTTGGCTTCTGGTTAGGAAAGCTATAGCAAGCTTGGACAAGCAAGTAAAAGGTAAAGACATATGGTATTCCCAGTAGCAACATACAGATGTGAGAGCTGGACCATAAAGAAGGCTGTAGAATTGATGCCTTTTGGCCATATCCAGTGGCGGCTGGTGAATTTTAAAGTTGGAGGGGCGCCAGACCAAGACTTGGCTCATCCCCTTACACAGACCCCCACCCATTTTTAAACTTGTCATATTGTCCTTTATATGCCACGTCCAATGACCTTATACTTGCCCGCCCATTGAAATAGACTCCACGTACTGATTTGTTAATACTTTAAAAAAATTCTAGAATCTTGGGATTTAGGCAAATAATAACATTTCTCTTCTGCATGAATGCAATGACACTCACCAACAGTTGACTCTCCTTCTCCGGGTGTCTTCAAGTGTAGTTGTCCAAAATAGTCTGCAGCCGCAGAGTGTTTGGACCTGGGCGTGATATAAAACAAATCAGAGTGCAAGACCCCAACCGTACTTAAAAACACTTATGAAACCACGAGACTAGGCCTCAACCATACCTAAAAAAACAAAATTATACAAAGCAGGACAATATAGGCCAAAAGCGTACCTAAAAAAAACTTAAAATACCAAGCAAGGCTATATAGGCACCAACTGGACCTTAAAAAGCCACATTACACCACTCAGGACTATATAGGCCCAAACCATACCTAAAAAAACATAAAATAACAAGCAAGACTATATAAGCCTAAACCGGATCTTAAAAACTTCCATTACACTAAGCGGGACCATATTGGCCCCAAACGGACTTTAAAAAACCCACATTACACCAAGCGGGACCATATAGGCCCTAACTGTACTTTTAAAACCTTAAAATACCAAGCGAAACCAAATACGGCCAAACCGGTCCTCAAAGACCCACATTTCACCAAACGGGACCATACCGGATCTTAAAAACCCTCATTACACCAAGGTGGTCCCTAAAGGCACCAACCAGACCTTTAAAACTTTAAAATACTGAGCGGGATTATATAGGCCCAAACAGGACCTTAAAAACCCACATTACACCAAACGGGACTATATAGGCCCCAACCGGACCTTTAAAACCCACATTACACCAATCAGGACCACATAGGCCCAAACTGGACCTTTAAAACCCTCATTACACCAAGCGGGACCATTGTGAGCCTCTCACACCCTCTAACTCTCCCTCCCCCCCCCCCCGCCTTTGACGCTCATTGTGAGCATGTCCCCTCCTTTACTTTACTGGCCTTGCGATGAGCGCCTTTGACGCTCATCACGGGCCTCGAAATGAGCGCCTTTAGTGCTCATCACGGGCCTCGTAATGAGCGCCTTTGGCATTCATTGTGAGCCTCTCCCCCCTCCTACCTCCTCACCTCTACTTTACTGGCCTTTGGATGAGCACCTTTGGCTCGCATCATCACGAGACCTCGCTCATTGCGAGCCTCTCCCCTTCCTCTGTGTCAGGTCCCCCATCCTCTGTGTCTATTTCCCCCTCTCCCCCCTCCTCTGTGTCTCTTCCACCCCTCCTCTGTGTCTCTTCGCCCCTCTCGCCCCTCCTCTGTGTCTCTTCCCCCCTCCTGTTTCTCTTCACCTCCTCTCTGTTTCTTTTCCCCCCTCCTCTGTATCTCTTCCCAGTCCCCCTCCTCTGTGTCTCTTCCCCCCTCCCTTGTGTTTCCTTCCCCATCTCCCTCCCGTGTCTCTTCCCCCTTCTCCCCCCTCCTCTGTGTCTCTTCCCCCTCCCTCCCTTGTGTTTCCTCCCCCCATCTTCCCCCTTTGTCTCTTCCCCCCTTTGTGGCTCTCCCCCATATTCCTCCGCTGTGTCTCTTCCCTCCCCTGTGTCTCTTCCCCCCTTTGTGTCTCTTCCCCATCTCCCTCCCCTGTGTCTCTCCCCCATATCCTCCCTGTGTCTCTTCCCACCTCTGTGTCTCTCCCCATCTCCCTCTCCTGTGTCTCTTCCTCCCTCAGTGTCTCTCCCCATCTCCCTCCCCTGTGTCTCTTCCCCCCTCTTTGTCTCTCCCCCCTCTGTGTCTCTCCCCCATCTCCCTCCCCTATGTCTCCCCCCCTCTGTGTCTTTCCCACAAATATCCCTCCCCTGTGTCTCTTCCCCCCCCCCCTCTGACTCTCTTCCTCATCTCTCTCCCCTGTGTGTCTCCCCCCCCCCCCCCCCTGCTATTGACCTGGGTTCTAATCTGAGTCAGTTCCACTGGAGAAGGAACTGATAACTCACTCCAGTATCACTGCCTGAGCAAACTTTCTTGCTTGATGAGATCAGCAGGGGAGAATCCAGTCAGTAAAAAGAGCAGGAACAGAGTGGGGGAGTGTTTGAGATAATTGGATTTATATAAAGCCTTCTTGATGTCATATCATAACAATAACCTCTATAGGCTTGGGGCGTTCAACAGTCAGGGGGTATGTTCATAGCAACCAGACAGCCTTCATCATTGATTGGCTGATGCTGCAAGCTGTCAGTCAGCCAAATTGATACAATTGTAGCAGAGTCAATTAAAATTCACACAGTAATATGATCTAGTGGTGCAACCCTAACTAGAGAGACCAGGCAATGGGACAGGCACACAAAGCATTCATTTATAGATGCATATTTTTAACAAAAACATATGAAAGAAGACTTGACATCTGATATACAGATATAATTACATTGTACTATCTATATAAATTTAAAATACAATATTAAAGTGATTGATAATTTTTGGGGTGGCGCCTGCCCATTTGCCCCTATGCTCCAACCGCCCCTGGCCATATATTGAGAAGGCAGGATTCCCTAGAGAAGACTCTGATGCTGGGAAAGATTGAAGGCACTAAACGAAAGGGGAGGCAGAGGCGGAAGTGGATAGATGAGATCATCAAACCATGAACATGAGCTTGATAGAGCTCAGAGGGGCACTGGCTGACAGAGGTGTCTGGAGTGCTGTGGTCCATAAGGTGACATAGAGTCACACACAACTGAACAACTAAACAGAAACAGCCCAAAAGGAGTTCCACTAGGGAATGGGTACACACAACCTCCATCCTCCCAAGGAACACTGGACCCTGGAAATACCCCTTCCTCGCTTACCAGCACACTACCCTCTGATAGGTTCCCAGATTAGAGGGAGACCATCTCTGCATGACCTTAGCCATGTGTAACCCGGATCCATGGTTCTCCACTCAGGGTAGACCCTGATCCATCGCCCACTCTGTCTCCAGTGTTTCGAATACCCTGACAAACCCCTGCTGTGCCCAGACACTGAGCGGAGGCATCTGACACTTGGAGCCATAGACTCATTGGCACCTAGACAGGAAGACAGGAAGATAGACAGAGTGGTGCAGTGCCCCTTGGTGGAAGTTCCTAGTCCACATGGGGCAATTAAAAGCACCAAAAGGTGTAAAGTTGCCTTTGTTTATGGAAAATAACCCATTGTTGCCTTGAATAAAAAAGTGTATAAAAGTGTAAACTTAAAAATAAAGATTATGATCTGTTTTGGACACATATACATGGTGTGTTTCATTTAGAGGGAAGCCCTTTATTATTATATATATCTTTTTTGTATCTATGAATAATTTGAATAATTTATCCAACTTGTCCTAAGACCAGGTAACTTGGCCTGAGAATCTGCAACTTATCATTGAATCCTGGTACCGTCCTGTGTGAGGGGATATTGAACCAAGTCCGGTCTAGTAGCCTTTTTGAGCCCAACAAAGAGCAGGTTGGTACACACTTTAAGAGCACGCTCTCAAGTATACAGACTTACAGACGGCCTAGAAAATCATATTATAGGTAAATGCTATGAAGACAGTAGGTAAAGGGCCATATACTAAACTATACTAAGGTAATCAAAGACTGCATATTTTCTATCCCCTCTTCCATAGAAAACAGACATTTCAGACTTTCAGTGAACATGGCCTAAAGGTTTAATCTAGTGAGGTTCTCTTTTAATATATCTTCTATACAAAGTTTTAGTAACTCAGGAGTTGAAAATAAAATATTTATATTATACTACATTTTACTAAGGTGATACTTTAGGTTTTTGACACAATATTATCATGACAAACATATTTAAGATAGATAATATGCTCGGATTAAAATGTGAATACAACGTGAATAAAAATAGCCTTTGTGCTATTTTGGGTATTTTGAAGGAAATCAAGGTGTTTGAGAAAGAAGTATCAACTGCTGAATGCAATGTACAACTGCTGAATGGGATATTGCTTTGCTCATGAGCATCTAAGAATTATCCCTCATTTATACCAGACATAGGCCTTGATTCAATTGAGCTATTGTTGTTTACGGGGGCCAGTAATGTAGCCCATGAACTAATTTGCTATTCAGTTGGCGTCTTTTAGCGTGCCGAAAACAATCTACGGGTTACAGGCTGAAAATCCCTGTGGTTGTCTAAATCGTAACTTACAAACCATCTAAGCCTTTGATCTTTCAAGCCTGCAAGAGTTACAATTACTAAAATTCCTTAAGATGTTTTAACACCTGTAAATGGCAAATGTAGAAGAAAATCCTACCTGATAGGACTAGCAAGGGGGTTTAACCCCTATTCGTAGGACTGTAAATGTAAAAAAAAAAAATCAATACTGCACTGTAAATGATGGGAAAGCGATAAAAGAATTAATTGCACAACAGCCTTAAGCTCAAAAATCTAAAATATTTTTTTTATGTGTCATTTCGGTGTTATATCTATCTCGGGAATCAATGAGTTAATACATATCAGGCTAGCCACATGCATTATAGCATTGTCAGAGAGTGACATCCTGGCTTCCTTTTAGGATTCACCTGGCTTTTCACTGCTCGAGTCAGGTGGTTCTCCACACATTTGCTCAATTTTCTGTTTTGGCTATCCTTGTTTTGGATAATATGTGCTTTTTAACTATGAAAGCCTTCTGAGAACTACAAGAGTTCTGCCTATTGCAAATGTGCAGAAATTACAGCACACACCAATTTTCGGAGTCCTCTGCGCCACCAATATATATATATATATATATATATATATATATATATATATATATATACAGTGGATATAAAAAGTCTACACACCCCTTTTAAAATGTCAGGTTTCTGTGCTGTAAAAAAATGAGACAAAGATAAATCATTTCAGATGAAGTTCCTCTTCATGTTCAGCTTTCTAGCAGAAGCCTTAAGGTTTTGTGCCAATATTGACTGGTATTTGGAACTGTTCATAATTCCCTCTATCTTAACTAAGGCCCCAGTTCCAGCTGAAGAAATTTTCTTCTCGTCTTTTCATCAATTTTGGAGAGAGCTCCAGTTTTTGGTAATGTCACTGTTGTGCCATATTTTCTCCACTTGATGATGACTGTCTTCACTGTGTTCCATGGTATATCTAATGCCTTGGAAATTCTTTTGTATCCTTCTCCTGACTGATACCTTTTAACAATGAGATCCCTCTGATGCTTTGGAAGCTCTCTGTGGACCATGGCTTTTGCTGTGGAATGCGACTAAGAAAATTTCTGGAAAGACCAACTAGAGCAGTTGAACTTTATTTGGGGTTAATCAGAGGGACTTTAAATGATGGCAGGTGTATGCTGACTCCTATTTAACATGAATTGGAATGTGATTGCTTAAATCTGAACACAGCTACATCCCCAGTTATAAGAGGGTGTGCAGACTTATGCAACCACATTATTTTTTTTTTTTTTCTTCCCTCCACCTAAAAGATTTCAGTTTGTTTTTTAATTGAGTTGTACAGTTTATAGGTCACATTAAAGGTGGAAAAAGTTCTGAAATTATTTATCTTTGTCTCATTTTTTTATTGCACAGAAACCTGACATTTTAACAGGGGTGTTTAGACTTTTTATATCCATTGTATATACACAGCGATGATTTCTCAGAACAAGAAGAAGACTAAGATAACAATACTAGATATCATGACACCTGGTACGATCTTGGGTACAGGCAGTCAGAAAGGCCATGCATATACAGGATTTTGGACCCCATACCACCAACGTCAAAGCGATTTTCAAACTTTAAGAAATGTATGCAATCGGACTGCATATAGGCTATAAAACCTTAAAGGTCCAAACTTTCAGCCCTCTCAGGGATTCAGTGGGCATCCAACAAGATTGTTCAAAGCTCAGATTGGTGGCTTATATTGAAGGCAGTTTCCTTATAGCCATTACTTCAGCTTAAAGACTTTCTGAACTTCAGTCTTTATGTTGTACTGAATTTCATGTAATGTATCTGTCAAAGTTTGTGTTCATACTGCACTTTAATTTCTTACAAAGGATGTTACCTCCTTTCACTTGAATCAAGAAATTTGCCTCCCATTTATATCCTCAAAACGACAAAAATGTAGGCTTCTAGACCTCATAAGGGTATTGTTCACCTATATATCTATAGAGAAAAATGAAGAAAAAAATATTATTTGTTTATCCATCCAAGGGGTAAGATGAGAGGAGAAAAAGTAACCTACTCCCTCATTATAAAAAGCCTACAATATCGTAGAACAACCCATTCCCCACATCTCAACATTCATTCTACTAGAGCAGCTAATACATTCTGGACTATCATCAGTGACCTTTCTCCAAAACAGGTGGATGTCCTTACAAAACAAGAATCCACGTTTGGAATGAAAGTTCTTAAAGCGATTAATAAATAAAATTAATTATATAGATGAATTTGGAGCTTCATATGTATTTTTTTCAATCCCTTTATTTTATGATTTGGTATTACCCATATGTTTCTGTTAACATGAACTAGCCTAGGAGAAAGGAAAATGTAAATAAAAATTGAGAGTAATTTCTCCCGGGCTATTTTATACAGCCCCCTCCCCCTAATGTTATCTAAAAAGACTGGGGTTGGGTAAAGGGGTGGCTTTTCTATGGGATGAATTTTGTCCCTGTGATATATATGATGAGGCAGGAAAATCCATATGTTATTGCTGCCTTGAACTATTTCAGTAAAAGAAAAAGTACCGTAATTGTCAGTGCAAACATGATTTAAATCTAAACGGACCATTTTCTTTTAGTCTAGCTGATTTTAATTTAGCCACCCTGTTTATGACTCAAGCTACAGCTTAGTATTTGGAAACTTAGATTTATGACACTGTACACAAACAACAATCTATTCAGCTGTAAAGACATGGTAGTTAACAAGTGCAACCCAGGGTATGGATAATTAACTGCTAAAATGCACTGTTAGGATCATTGGGTTGGGTTGCTCAGCATTGATCACATACTTAAATCATTACATATGGTCTAGTAACTGAAAAAATAAACATGTGAGGCCATGAAAATCACTCAGAATGTGATAGATAAAGGAATTTGAAGATCTTTATTAAGCTGTATAGTAATTACCCATAGTCACGGATTATTGCTATGTTCTAAAAATTAAAACAAATCTGTGAGAGACTTTTGAATGGACACTGCTTGTTGACATTCCCCTTGGAGTGAGCCCCTCTCAGAATGCAGTCTCTTAAGATTTAGCTCATTGTGCCATTACTTACATTTCATGTAGCATATCAGTCTGACTCCACCCTTATAGATAGGCAGATACAAAATGCCGGCCTAGTTTCCCCTGCATGGGAGAACCAGCAAGCCCCAAGTATAAGTTTAACTCCTACACAATTTATTTCTGAAAATTGCATCTTTGTGCATTGTTATAGCTTTCATAAATTAAAAAGTATTCAATTGATAGTCATAGTGAAAAATATTAGGAAGAGTCAGCACTAAGGAGTTCCATTCCAAGTATTCCTTCAAGTCTGGTAACATCTAGACGGTTGCAGTGACTTAGCTCAACACATTACATGTGGACATTCTGGTGATGTTTATTTTTGGGAATATAAACCTGTAAACAGCTTCTGTGATGGCAAAGTCTCCTCCTAGGGCTTTGAGTCCATGCATTATGCTGTATATACCATATGTTTTATACTATGCGTTCAGTGTGTAATAATTATCGTGTAGCATAGATAATTTGGATTGGACAGGTAGATTCAGAGATATCATTTTATGGAATTTAACACTGTGATTATTTGGTGACAGTCTGTCACAGCAGCAAAGATGGAGTAGCTGCTTGAGTAGTCTGGCACTAGTCTGACTAGTTGTAAATGTGTGTCTTCGGCAAAATGTTAGAGCTGTTCTAAATGGAAAGCTTCATCTGAGCCACAGATGCAAGTAAATAAGGCTCCCATCTCACCATGATCAATGGTTCAGAGATACTTAAGACTATCTTTGATGATCTCATGTTAGGTAACCTTAGAGAGCAGGCAAGAGGTTGGGAAGTGGGTAAAGCCTAAAACACCATCCATCTGCTGATACATCCCCAAATTCCACACACTATGACTAATTACGCTGTACATGTACAGTATCATTTTTATTTGTATGAGAAGCTTGAACCATGGTCCAGTAAAATAACCATTCTAGGACTTAATGTAATCCATGTGATATATTTTATCGTTATAATGACTGGTTTTATTATTCTAGTTCTAATCGTCATAAATCTCCAAATCTGCATTTGAAGCTAAAATCTCAATGTACTTGCCGTAATCACCCAGGGGAGCTTAGCTTATGTTAATATTGTGCTTATGCCATTAATTTGTTTTTCTATTTCCTTAGACTATATCAGTCCATGTAAAAAGCATTGTGCCCAAAAGTGTATTTTAGTGTTTAAAGATTAATGTTTTGCAGCACTGTAAAATTTGCAGTGACTTCACTTTTAGAACTTGTGAATACAGGTATTTTCCTTGGCATTTGCTATTGAAAGGACTATGTAAAGCTACCAAATGTGTTCCTAAATGTCACTGAGAGTGTCAATCATACATTAATATTACTGTTTGACCCTGAAAGCTGATGCTGGTGTTTTATGAATATGCTTTAGAATGAATACACAAACTGTCCATCTGAGACTATGAACTTATAAAATGAACTAATAAAAATGCAACATCTTTAAGGAGATAAAGGAATTCCAATTTCTAAAATCATCATTTCACTCCACTGAGAATCATTTTAAATATTGGTTATAAAACTGGTCTGCTACTTCTCCATAATGAGCGAATACAGTACAGTTCAATATTTTGTGTTTGTGCACAATTTATTGATCCAATTCAAATGCAATGTTGTGTTCAAGGTTGCATACTAATTGGCTATAGTTCAAGGCTGAACATTCTTTTCACTTCTAATTGTTTTCCAATCTCACACTTTTCAAGGTTCTGTTTGATTAATGTCTGGATTTGCTAACAGGCAACATCTTTAAGTTGAAAAATAAAAATACATTTTCTATCTTGTACCAGCTTATAGCCATAAAGGATTATGTGTCCATATCACCACTGCATCAGAAAAGAAAGTTAATATCTCCATTCATTTATTATTCCATTTTCCCTAATAGCAAAACATCAAGATAGAGCAATGCCGATTTTTTTAATACCCCTCATCATTTGTATTATGCTAATTTTATAACCCCTACTTCATGTTACTAAATTCTTCTGTGTCCCTTCAGTTTCTTAGTAGAATTGGTTATAACATTTTTCTCAGCATAAAAGGACATGCAACACAATTGTTTTTTTTGTTTTTTTTGTCTTTAAACATTACATTTTTTGCATGAAAAAATATTAAGTAAACCTGTTTAAACTGCCTTGAGACTATCAGGATGTTCACATAGCATGCTGCAATATTAGGATAGCCCATATGTGGATCTAAATAAGGACCTCCAGCCTATTTCTTCTGGACCTCCACATCATTATAAAATGTTCTATGTATACATCCTAAAGTCTCCATATCCTTTAATAAGCTATTAGTTGTGTATGATCCCCTGTGCAGTCTTCTTTCTTGAGCCCTTTTCAATGCCATTATATACATATATTCCATATATAAGTGAAAAACCTGTTATTCTGTATTTATATATGTGACAAGTGGTAACTGTGTAGACTAAAAGCAAAAATTATATAAAAAAATCAAACAATTTACATACTAGCAGTGTATATAGTTTCAAAGCATGAAAAAAAAATGTTTTTATTTGTACTAAAATGTACGGTAAGTAAATTAAGTAAGTAAAGGTTACAATCACTATAGCTAGTTTAAGTCTACAATATATACAAATATGGAAATGCAAAAGAACAGCTGTGGATTGGGCTGCACAAATCAAAATGGGCCTACGGCACATTAAGCTTTCCAAATCATCATACCACTATTTTACAAGGTATTTAGTTATTCAATGGTAAAATTCTGTACTTCTGGAAATAGTGAAAGCTATAATACCACCACTGAAAAAGTCCTAAAAGCAAGTGGGGTTTATGCATTAAACTCTTAAGGTGGATGTTTTCAATACATCATTTTATTAATAGTTTGTGGTCTTCTTCAGAATTAATAGTTAATCCTACTTTGTGCATTTTTTATGTAGATATATGTTCATATGTATATATACATGTATGTTTTTTCTAATGGCAGTGCTAATCTGCCCCACTAATTAATAAATTTTTTATGGTTTAATATCCTTTTCTTGTGCTGAGCTCCTTTCAAATGTTTAAATAAACAAATTTGCACTATAACAGTTTCACAAATGCATTTTGTAATGGTGCCTTTAACAAGTTCTATACCGTAGTCCTAAATGACCTATGTATGACACTACACAAAGGGCCCTATTAAATTGCAAGCCCTACAATTACATAGCGGTTCAATTGAACAAGCCTGCAATTTAGGGGCCAAAAGCACAAACTGTTAACCATGCAATCGTATGTAGCATATGATCATGATCAATTAAGCCAGGCTGTAACTACCGATTTGGAAACAGCCAATAGTAAATGAGACCGTTATCATTACGTCAGTAAAACATGGAGGTTACACGTCGATCAATTAGCGTTTAGAGGTCCCATATACGATCAGACTCGCAAACCTGCAATGTACAAAATAATAAAAATGAATGGCGATACTGTATCAGTCCTGATATGTATTAACTCATTGCGTCCCGAGATTGATATGAAACATTAAAAATATATTTTCTATTGCCGATTTGCGAGCTTGAGACTGTTCTGCAATTAATTCTAATGTCTTTCATTGCTTTCTCCGTCTTTTAAAGTGCAGTATTGATTTTTTATTTGCATTTACAATGCTACAAACAGGTGTTTAACCCCCTTGTGAATCCTATCGTAGGATTTTCTTCTACATTTGCCATTTACAGGTGTGAAAACATTTGCAGGCTTGAGGAATTGTAGCAATTTAATAGTGATTTGCGATTTTAGTGATTGTAACTTTGGCAGGCTTGAAAGATCAGAGGCTAAGATGAGTTGTAAGTTACAATTTAGACAATAGCAGGGATTTTCAGCCTGTAACCTGTAGATCGATTGCAGCTCGCTAAAAGATTCCAATTGAATAGCAAGTTAGTTTACGTGCTACATTACGTGCTCCAGTAAACAACAATTCCTCACTTGAATAGGGGCTTAAGTTTTTATGTATTATTTTGTACAGAACTATCAATTTACTCCAATGTTAACCTTCCAACTGTGAATCCTTTTAAACCTGTCAAGAATTAATATATAAAAGATATACTGCACAACAAGGTTACTTAATGCATGCTATATGGCATTGATGAAAAAACAGTGTGTATGTATATACAGTGGATATAAAAAGTCTACACACCCCTGTTAAAATGTCAGGTTTCTGTGCTGAAAAAAAATTAGACAAAGATAAATCATTTCAGAACTTTTTCCACCTTTAATGTGACCTATAAACTGTACAACTCAATTGAAAAACAAACTGAAATATTTTAGGTGGAGGGAAGAAAAAAATAAAATAAAAATAATGTGGTTGCATAAGTCTTATAACTGGGGATGTAGCTGTGTTCAGAATTAAGCAATCACATTCCAAATCTTGTTAAATAGGAGTCAGCATACACCTGCCATCATTTAAAGGGCCTCTGATTAACCCCAAATAAAGTTCAGCTGCTCTAGTTGGTCTTTGTCGCATCCCACAGCAAAAGCCATGGTCCACAGAGAGCTTCCAAAGCATCAGAGGGATCTCATTGTTAAAAGGTATCAGTGAGGAGAAGGGTACAAAATAATTTCCAAGGCATTAGATATACCATGGAACACAGTGAAGACAGTCATCATCAAGTGGAGAAAATATGGCACAACAGTGACATTACAAAGAACTGGAGCTCCCTCCAAAATTGATGAAAAGACGAGAAGAAAACTGGTCTGGGAGGCTACCAAGAGGCCTACAGCAACATTAAAGAAGCTGCAGGAATATCTGGTAAGTACTGGCTGTGTGGTACATGTGACAACAATCTCCCGTATTCTTCATTTTGTTATGGTCTGATGAAACCAAGGTTGAACTTTTTGGCCATAATTCCAAAAGATATGTTTGGCGCAAAAACAACACTGCACATCACCAAAAGAACACCATACCCACAGTGAAGCATGGTGGTGGGGCTGCTTTTTCTTCAGCTGGAACTGGGGCCTTAGTTAAGATAGAGGGAATTATGAACAGTTCCAAATACCAGTCAATATTGGCACAAAACCTTCAGGCTTCTGCTAGAAAACTGAACTTCCTCTTTCAGCATGACAACGACCCAAAGCATACATCCAAATCAACAAAGGAATGGCTTCACCAGAAGAAGATTCAGGTTTTGGAATGGCCCTGCCAGAGCCCAGACCTGAATCCGATTGAAAATCTGTGGGGTGATCTGAAGAGGGCTCTGCACAGGACATGCCCTCGCAATCTGACAGATTTGGAGTGTTTTTGCAAAGAAGAGTGGGAAAATCTTGCCAAGTAAAAATGTGCCAAGCTGATAGACTCATACCCAAAAAGACTGAGTGCTGTACTAAAATCAAAAGGTGCTTCAACAAAGTATTAGTTTAAGGGTGTGCATACTTATGTAAACATATTATTTTATTTTTTGTTTTTTTCTTCCCGCTACCTAAAAGATTTCAGTTTGTTTTTCAATTGAGTTGTACAGTTTATAGGTCACATTAAAGGTGGAAAAAGTTTTACAGCACAGAAACCTGACATTTTAACAGGGGTGTGTAGACTTTTTATATCCACTTATGTATATGCCTTTCGTGCCAAATATAATATCTTGCTTCATGTTTTAGTGCTTATATTAACCATGTTCCCATTAGTTCTTCAGTCTATCATTAATAAGTAAATGTGTTCCAGGGATTGCAGTAATTCAAATAATATATCTCATAAACAAACTAATGTGTACAGTGCAATTATAGGAATACAGCTTATTGTACTCATTCGCTCCAGGGACAGTCGAAGATTAGTTGAAGAATTTTCATAAACAATTATCTGTCCCAAAAGAGTTAATTTTATCCACTTTCTTGTTCTTTTTTACAGCCTGATTCTTACAGCACCACAACACACATTTTCATAGGTTGGATGGTCTATTGCCAATATATCTGCTCTTGTGTTGCACATTACCTCATTCTAGTTTTGACCACTGTGGAGCTTCAATTTTCATGGACTTAGTATCATCTGCATTTGGACCAGTTTTTGTTCTGTCAATTAATAGAGGCTTTGCATGCTTTTGCTACACCCTGCAACTCCCTTGGCTACCAGAGATCTGTGTTGCAACTTCTAACCTAAACCAATTAAAAACATAATTAGTCTTTACCAACATGTAAGTGATGCTGTTCTCTCCCTACAGTGCAATATCAGTCAATAACAGCAGTAGAGCAACATTTTTATATTATATTTATCCACTAATTACTGTACATTATGAAAAGATGTATTTTCATCTGACCTATGCAACCTGATATTTATATTCCTGTTATGCAAATAATGAAGAAGAAATACTGTTTTTCAGTCCAGTGAGAAGCTGTGTTTACCTATTAAAATCAAGACCTCTAACCTTTACTGTGTTGTTTCTGTCATTTAACATATACAGAGCAGATGGACACAGAACGAGCAGAGTGTCCTGTAGTTCTCTACAGGCAACAGAAGACTCCAGTCCTCAGAGTTACTGTACAAAATGTACACTATACTGAATACCAACATTTGTTTTCACACAGTATAGTATGAATCAGGAAACTAGTAAAATAACAGCACAGTGACCAGGATGTGACATCTTAATGAGGCCCCCACCATTTCTAGACTTCATAGTATTCTTGCCTGTTGTCTGTGTGGGCCTCTGTAGAGCTCCTAGTTTTCTGTTGCTGGGTTTCTTGCTACTTTTCACATAGGTTCTGCTGCATAGCTCCATTCAGTGATGTCCATCAGTCCCGCTGCTGGCTATTGCTGCATTGCTGTGACACCTGTCCTGAGGCCTGTCTATCTTCAATACTGTGCTTCAGGCTACCACTGACACATGTTCTGTTGTCTTGATCCCTGCATAACTTTCCATTAGCCTTGGCTATCTGCATTGCTGTGACACCCTGTCCTGAGGTCCGTGACACCTATTCTGCTATCTGGCTATATCCATAGCTTTCCCTAAGCCCTGCTGCTGGCTTTCTGCATTGCTGTGACACCCTGATGTGAGGTCTTGAGATCATCAATCAAGGAAGTGGGCCAAAACTGATGATATCATATCAGCTTCTTTATTAGATGTGAGGATCCTGGGAGAACACAGCAGACCATCATGGGAAAAAAAAGGTTCATCAATGTAACTGCAACTTTCTATGCCTACTAAAGGGCAAACACCACCTTTAGCGGCAAGCATATAATCAAGAGCCATTCAATGTGATCATGGATATCTGAATTTGTTCATGATTTAGTTTATCTTTGGCATTGGTAGAATACTTTAAAGCTGCATCAATAAGCATAAACAAGAAGTCAATAAGCATGTAGAAATTGGTTAAACTCTAATTTGGCAAAATAATACCCAGGAAACAGTCAGCATTCGAGGTGGGAAAACTGCGGTTTAGACAGGTTTTAGTAGAATGAAGATTACAGGGTTGACTATCATGGAGAGTGGTGGTATTATAAATAGCTGGGACAACAGCATCAAGATAGCAAGCACCAACCCAATCTGGGGGAAGCCAATTATACGCCCATTTGCCACAAATGTAATAGAACCCTTGGAGAGTGACAGGAGTATGAATAAATATGTTAGAGAGAGGGTCTTTGGTGATGTTGAATATTTAAGATAAGTAAAAAGGTAAGGAATTCCAGAGAGAGAGATTAAGGTGGAAAAATGAGTAAAAGAATGATAAAAAATAGCTATTTTGAAGCATGCTGAGCAATCAAAAGATTTGCCAGGACCAATAGTCTTAATGCAGTTGTATTTTTGTGAAGTTAGTAGCAATGGTTTAACGCCTAGTTCTTTTAAGATTAATGCCTTGTGATTCAGGAATATGTTTACGTTGTCTGGATCTAAGAGTTATGGAAATAGAAACTCAATCACAAAAGGAGCAGCAAAAGAAAGGATTAAAAGGATTGGTGGGATTTTTATAAGGTGTGCTAGAATAAGGCATCCCAGTAGAGGTGGCACCAGTAATGTGAGCACATGATGACATGTAGGACCCTGTTATCATGCCAGATAGAACGAGTGTTATCATGGTTAAGAGGGGTTGATTCTGAATATTCTCTATGTGCGAAAACATGAATGTGAGTAGCATTTAAATGATGAGCAGGAGAGGTAACATAGTAGTAGTCAAGGAAAACAGTGAGAGAACAAAAGAAAACATGACACAAATTATACAGCAAAAATACCCATTGTTTCAGAGTCCCAAGATGGTTCAAGGTCCAGGATTGTGCCTTGTGTGGGTGGCTGCGGAAAGTGGAAAGAAGTGGGATGTACATGATGAAATCTAATCAAAGATTTAGAGCTTTGATCCTTGCAGTCACCTTTGTACAATGGGTTTGGTGTATCCAGTATATTTTTTCTGCAACTTTAAGTACCACCCTATAAGTTTTCTCTTGTTCATTACACTTTCAATTAGATACTTTTAATGTAGGTGTGGTCACCAGAATGTCCAGTAAGTGGTGTTGGAGGCTCAGGTGGGACGGGTGTAAGTAATCCATGGATCTGTTGAAAGATAGTTACAACAGTAGAGGTTAGGCCTTTTGAATATGTCTTAATTTCATCCTGTAAAATGTCTAGCACAAGACAATTAGACCTATCTGTCTTTGGTCTTTGTGATATTTCTGTAAACAGATACAGAGAATAAAGTCAGTCCTGCTTTGTAATACTCAACGGTACATGTGCTCTTCTTATGTCCTAAGAAACAGCTTCTGTTTATGCCTGTAACTAGGGATAAATTGCTGGGTGCTGAGATTGAACACAAAAAGTCACAACCCAGAGAGAGTAAATTGGGGTGTGCGTGGTTCCCCAAATTTAGGGTCGTCACATTCTGCCTGCGATCACTGAGGACAGTCATATCTACCCGATATGAGTACCCAAGTGCATGCCGGTCCATCTGGTCCTGTTTCGTGAAAAAACGTTGGCAGTGGTGGGTTCCTCAGTCTTACCATACTGCTTTGTATAAGTCATGGCAGAGTATGACATGCTCACAATGCCTGACCTCTGGGAGCTACTCAGGAATCAAGATGACTGGGTCAATGAAATCATTCAACTATGGTCCAAGTTGGATGAGGAGCTGGACCTATCTGGGGCTGCTTCGGTACTGGAAACTCACAGTTACTGAGTATCACCTACTTCTCTGGGTGAAACCGTCTTAAGCAATGACGTGTCCCAATGATATCAGGCCCATATAGTCTTGCTTGATTGATCAGTGTCTCCACATCTTGATGGAACTCATCCAAGAGGTAGCCAGAGAGAAAACACTTTGTGGAGGATGAAAGTCGCCCCCAGATTCTCTGGGTAGTATAAGTTACAGTGAATCCAATAGCCAGAAACGCTCCTATCATAGCTTTAAGAAGTTTGAGGAGGCCACTGGGGATATTGATGAGATTTTACAGGAGGGGAAATGCAGACTCCATCACAATGATCAAGAAGAGTGGGTTTAATCTTGGTTGGGTTGGATTGAGTATAAGAAAGCACAGGCCACCGTGCCATCTTGGCAGAGGATTCTGAGAATTACAAGGAGCTCACGCTGGTGCTGTTAGCCTGATATTCCCTCACAACCCTAAACCTATCACAGGCAATTGTGGGAGCTCACCAAGGGAGAAGGAGACATCATCTTAGAGATGCTCTGAATGGGTGGTGGAAAGGCAAAGGTCTGTAGAATATACTGCTCAACTGGTGGTCATGGAGCAATTTCACCAGCTTTGCCCTCTATTATGCAATCCTGGGACTTGGATCACCACCTAAACTCACCTGAAGTTGCCAGGCACCTAGCCAACCAATATTGGGAGACTAGAGGGAAGCCCCGTACCCCTCCTCCTGGGGCTAACTTTCAGCGTAGTCCACCCGGGCTAGACAATGTACCCTCGCCATCTATTCAGTCGCTCCCCTCCTGTGCACTATTACAAAGTCATTGTGGCGCACAGCCATAGTGATGGAGGGGTCTGGACCCTGTAGCCCAGCTGTACTCTGTCAAGAATCTCTGCAATGGCTGTCAATGCCCTGGCATATACAGAACTCTGCCAGCTTGATCCCTGCTCCTTAAAGCCCTGTATATTACTTTAGCAACTGCGTAGAGGAGAACCAATAGGATGAAGAAGGTGATCAGTTCTATGGTTGCCAAGATGTTGAGAGCTGAGCAGGGGAACATTCTATTGTCCACACAGTACAGTTGCTGGCCAGTTGAGCATATTCAGCCAGTCATTGTGAATGGTAAAGCAGCTGAAGGGTACCAGACTGTAGATCCTATCTAACTGTTAGTCATCCTCCTCAGTCCCTTGGACTTATCAGACAAGAAAGTAAACATATTTGTTGCTGGGGTCAGAAACATTCTCTCCTGTAACCAAAGTATATATATACTGACACATCGCTAGGGACTTGAGAGATGTGGGTACGATAACAGGGATTCCTGTGGATGTGTTTTTGGAGAATGATTTTGGCCCAATGGAATGCAAAAATATGACTATTGTTACCCACAGAGTGGATATCCAAGCCACTAGTCCTGAGCAGAAGCAGTCATTGAATCCTGCTATTAATGTCTAGCCAGCCTCGCTGTAAACTAGCCTGCCTTCTGTGGGGAGAATAGAGCCCTGTGAGTTAGGTCAGTATGCTTCATTAGCTGGGGTTCAAGCTATAATAGTTTCCAGGGAAGAACAAGAAGGGGCAAGAGATATGTGTGGGAACAGGGTATGCTATACTGTGTGACTTTATTGCGAAGAACAACAACTCTGGAAGGCAGTAAAACATCTAGTTGCTCTCTAAAAGTTTAGGGCTAGCCTACTGGCTATTGCCAGTGACATTCCCCTAGCTAGGCACTTGAGTACTCACCAAACCTTCAGTCATCTGACTCCTGGCCACTTACGATACTTGGCCTGCTTACAATCCCCCTGGCAATTATTGAAACTCGCTTTCAAGGTTTGGCCATAGATATTGTCGGTCCACTGGAGAAACCCAGTTGTTCTGGCAGGAGTTACACAGTTAACATAGTAGACTATGCTACTTACTACCCGGAAGCTGCAGCACGCTGTGGAGGCCTTGTCCTATGCGTTAGTCAAAATCTAAGTGAGCTCCGATTGGGGCACCCAGTTCAACTCAGAACCGACTCACCAACTATGGCAACAATGCAAGGTTAAACACCACTGCTCAACACTTTCCCATCCCAAATCCAATGGTCTTTGTGAGAGGTTTAAAAGCACTGCTTAGAGCTTTCATAGACACAGAGAGGACTGGGAGAATCTTCTTCCACTCCTGCTCTTTGCCTTCCGCAAAGTTGTGCAGGAATCACCTGGGTTCTCCTCATTCAAACTCCTGTATGGTCAAAAATGAATAGATTGGAACTTTATTAATTATTGATGAACATAAAACAACGGCACTTGCCAGTGCACTAATTGGCATCCAAATACCTACTGTATATCCAAAGCTAGATTAGAGGGAACTTTGTTTGTAATTCCACTAATTAGATGCTTAAACAGTATAAAGAAAAAGACCTATGTCCCTCGAAGGGATCTTCCTTACTGGAAGGCATATAGCCCCACAAGCTGTCTTCAACATTCTATTATTAAAGGCATAACATGCCAAAAACTAATATAAACATAAAAGATCTTTCTAAATAGAAAACAATCAACACTTGCCATGCACTATTTATTAAGCAAGCAAATCTATATCTAATTACTTAATGTTTATATCTAGTAGCAAATAAACTGCTATTAAAATTATTATTTTAAACAAATTATCAGTGCTTGCTACATAATAAAAGGATTCTTTATTTAGATGCAATTGTTGCCATCATACTGCTTAGTCCCTTGGTGAATACAATTATCCCAAAGTGCACAAATTTCTTCAACTATTAAAACATTAACTTTCACACCATTACAAGTGTAAACAAACCAGCCATTTAAGTACTCCCAAAAAGAAATTTGGGAAACCTTAATACACACCAAGACGTTTCAACATAAAAGACCTAACCTGGGCAGCAAATACTAAAACTGCCTAAAATCCAGCATAGAGGATCCTCAAGCACCCAAACCAGGCTTGTGTTCTTTTTATAAAGTAATGTTTATACGCTCTCTAAATCGTCTTGCTTGAAGGACCTGTATGGCCACCATGTAAGGGGCCCCTTAGATATGCTCTGAGAATTCTGGGAAGGGTAGTACTGAGTTGAGGAGGTGACCGTGGTACCAATCATCCTGAGTTTCAGAGACCGACTGGAAGCCCTGACTGTAATGTCTAAAGAGCATCTATTGGCTGCTAAAGCTAAACAGAAGGCCTGGTACTACCTTAGGGCCCAGGCAAGGAAGTTTTTGTTCCAGGCCAAAGAGTGCTATTGCTTGTACCAAACCCTCAAAACAAGCTCCAGGCTATATGGGACGAGCCTCACATAAGAAAGTTGAATGACACTAGGTATATAGTTGGGCTAGACAAGAATCAGTTTGTGCAAAATGCTCCTCATGTAAACATGCTATTTTCCACCTTCCCGGTTACCCCCCTTCTATTAAGGCACAGGGTCCTATCCCAGGCCAGGTTCCCCTTAATCAATCCAACTGAGTCCCTGAGTTAGTTAAAGATAGCATCAAGAAAAAAATGGAGATTCTAGACATGGTTTGATTATGTCCTCCTGCAGCCCATGGGCCTCCCTGGTTGTGCTAGTTGCCATGGTACTACCCACTTCTGTGTAGACTACTACTGTGAGAAGACTGTGATGGATGCTTATCCCATTCCCAGGATAGATGAACTGTTAGATCAGTTAAGATGGGGCTCTTATCTAAGCGCACTGGATTTGTCAAAGGGCTTTAAGAACTCTCAGCTCCCCTCAAATCACATGTCTGTGTGACCAGAAGTAACATCATGAAAGGGCAGAAATGCCCTCTCTGGTACCAGAGAAGAAAAGCGAGGGCTGCATTTGCGGAGGTGGGGGCTCCCACGTTAGCTGCAATGAGCCGAAGGCTCATTGCAGGCCTCAAATGCAGACCCTTGCGAAGCGAGTGTCCGCATTTGTGGAGGTGGAGGCTCTACGCCGCCTCACGCGTGGTAAAAAACAACCCAGAAAAGCGGGACAAAAAAAAAAAGAGCCGCGGGACTTAAAAAAGTTAACGGCCGAAACGCGTAGATCAAAAACCTGTATAGTCTGAGGAGACTATAAAGTGATTGTAGGTGTTAGCATTCATAGCACAACATTCCCCTACACTCAAATCCGTAAAAAAAATGTTTTTTAATTTATGTCAAATATCCATGGAAAAAGTCCAGAGGGCTTTGAGCACCTCAGACCCGCCCACGCTGCGGCCGGAAAATAAACAGTTAATGAAATCTCGGATTTGGGCTGATGTGCAAGCTTGAGAGGGGGTTGCTATTAATCCTCATGTCCCCATTATGATTCCTAGCATTTACAGAGCTTTACAGTGCCGTCTTGAATTTATTTTTGCTTTTAAAGATTTCTGAGCTTACGGACGGTTGCAAGATATGCGGCCGGCCGTAAGGGGATATCCTTGCGGCGCCGTATATTTGAATTGCAAGGTAACGGGAGCCCTGCAAGGAATCGCAGCATTGCGGACGATTTACGGCCGATAATAGAATGAGGCCCATAGTTTGCCCTCGCGCACGCAGCCTATTTACATTGCACACTTGCCACATTGCTGACACTTTCTCCTCAGATGATCAACAGTCCAACTGTACATTTTCACATGCAGGAAAATCCAAATAGATTGTTTGCTCTTCAGGATACTGATTGCTGCATATTAAATTTAAATAGGTAAATTATATTCATGTATTAATATTACTTTATTAATTCACTGTACTCACATTTTTTGGTCATTTTACACTGTACTTATATATCTGTCTTCTCGATAAGCGTCAAAGATGATCATTGGAAAGCCGGACAATTGAAGTACACGAGGGGATAGGCTCACTATAAGCACTGAAAGCGCTCATTGTGAGCCACGCAATGAGCGCCCAAGACGCTCAGAGCGGGGCTCACAATGAGCGCTGAAGGTCCACAGAGCCTTACATTGTGTGGCAAGCAGCATTGCCATGGCTTAAAATGTTATTGCCCCGTCATTTTTGCCGGGTAAGTCGTTAGTACTGTATATATATAAACAATAATAAAAACAGAAAATAATAAATATAGAATATGAACATAATAATCATAAAAGTTGCTCTCCTCTTTGCTCAATGCTTTTACTACATCAACTTCTCTCATTCTTACTTACTTATTTTATCCCCATAAAAACATAAGTGGCTGGGATCATGATTTAAAATGTTCTACCAACAGATGTTTCATTTTTTATTTTATAATATTGTAACAATGTTCTGTAATCATTTCCCTGATGTTCCTAGATGTTCTACCTACATATTGACCTTTACAAAGAGTTTTATCAATACTGTTTTTAAAGAATGTGTAAGTTTTAGTTTTTTTAAATGCGCCATCGTCTTTTTGATAATGTTATTTTCCTTGCCTTTATGAATGTTCCTAACGTCCTCCCTCACATTGACATACATTTTTTACTGATGTATGCATAATTGGCAAATATGTAGTATGGAATATATGAATCGGTTGACAAAGAGATATAAATATTGTTTGTAACCACTCCTGATAAAATCAAATAATCATGGCGCTCTGTGAAGCAGGGTGAACTTTTTTGAAACACCTGGACCTCTGATGTAATTTTTGCTCCTATGTGATGTCACATCTGGTTGCACGTGCATGTGATGCGAGGGGAACGCTGAGAGTGCTAAGAGACCAAAACTATTTTATTCATAGTTATTGAATTAATTGTGTGCTGGACAGTGACCATATGTGCTTATATGAAGAATAGAGAAGAGCAATGCTCTGTGAATAAACTCTGGATAGTATTGTGACTCTGGTTACAATTCTACACAAAAAAATGAGGAAACTTTAATATTAGTATTCTAAAATAAAAACAGCTTTGATCAGATCTCTCATCATCTTTGTGAGTCTTTCTTTAATTTTTTCCCACGACTTTCTTTTAGGCCAACTTGCAGGGAAACTATACTGGTTTTATGAATCACAAACTGTGATATAGTGTCAGATTTTTCTGTATGTAAAAGCTTAGGGTCTAGTGATCAC
This sequence comes from Discoglossus pictus, assembly GCA_027410445.1. Lineage (NCBI taxonomy): Eukaryota > Metazoa > Chordata > Amphibia > Anura > Alytidae > Discoglossus > Discoglossus pictus. The sequence continues at coordinate 183,496,608 of CM050166.1, read as the reverse complement.
CAGTCAGGATGATTTAGTATGATTAGCGTTTAACCATTCCGAAACATTGTGTAGAGTGCAGAAATGTACATTTTATGCTTTTAAATTATTGGGTAGCTCACTGATATTAATCCAACAGAGAGGGTGTGGGTGATTTTGAAATAGCCTTTATAATATTTGTAAATCATCCATTTAAAGCCCTTGCTCATGGAATCCCAATTTAATTTGTGGAAACATCTAGCAACACAGACTTTTACCATAACACAAAGTAGTTCATTTTCAAGACAGCATATTCCAAACAATCTAGCCATCCCTATTACAATACATCTCGCCCATGTTGCACCACATAGGCCAGAGTTTTCAAGAGCAGGGCCCTCAGACTGGTTGTCTGACCACTAAATATAATTGTAAGTACCCCCAAACTGTATAGCACAGAGTATATAGCTATAGATTTACATAATGTCATAATAAGATATTAACAAACAAAAACGTATTAAATAATTAATTTACTCCAGAAACAGTGTCATACACAAATAATGCTAGTTACTTTGAGCCTGATTCAATTGCAAGCCAGCATTTCGCGGGATCCAGGCTGTATGTCTGTAGGAGTGCTGCCAGCTCTTGTTTGTCTTGAATTTCGGAGCAATTCAATTAGGCAAAGGCGCAAGTTACAGAGCTAGGTCACTCTATACACCTCCCCCCCCCCCAACAATTAATAAATACACATAATACACACTTTTTTTTTGCCTAATACAGTGCCTTGCAAAATTAATTAATTTTTTGTGTTTTGTTGCCTCACAACCTGGAATTTACATGGATTGTTTGAGGATTTGCATCATTTAATTTACAGAATATGCCGACAACTTAGAAGATGTTTTTTATTTTTTTATTTTATTGTGAAGCAAACAACAAATAGGACAAAATAACAGAAAAGGCCATGTGCATAACTATTCACCCACCCCTAAAGTCAATACTTTGTAGAGCCACCTTTTGCGGCAATCACAGCTCCAAGTCGCTTTGGATAAGTCTCTATGAGCTTGTCACATCTTACCACTGGGATTTTTGCCCATTGCTCCTTGCATAACTGCTCCAGCTCCTTCAAGTTGGATGGTTTGCGCTTGTGAACAGCAATCTTTAAGTCTGACCACAGATTTTCTATTGGATTGAGGTCTGGGCTTTGACTAGGCCATTCAAACACATTTACATGTTTCACCTTAAACCACTCAAATGTTGCTTTAGCAATGTGTTTGGGGTCATTCTCCTGTTGGAAGGTGAACCTCTGTCCTACCCTCAAATCATGCAAAGAGTGGTACAGGTTTTGCTCAAGAATATCCCTGTATTTAGCACCATTCATCTTTCCCTCAACTCTGAACAGTTTCCCAGTCCCGGCTGCTGAAAAACATCCCCACAGCATGATGCTGCCAACACCATTTTTCACTGTGGGGATGGTGTTCTTTGGGTGATGTGATGTGTTGGGTTGCGCCATGCATAGCTCTTTCTTTGATGGACGAAAAGTTAAATATTAGTCTCATCAGACCAGAGCACCTTCCTCCATAAATTGTGGGAGTCTACCACATGCCTTTTTGCAAAACTCAAAACGTGCCATTTTGTTTTTTTGATGAAAGTAATGGCTTTCTTCTGGACACTCTGTCAAAAAACCCAACTCTATGGAGCGTATGGCTTATTGTCGTCCTATGTACAGATACTCCAGTCTCTGCTGTGGAACTCTGCAGCTCCTCCAGGGCTACCTTAGGTCCATGAATTTTAGTGGTCGGCCGTCTCTTGGCAGGTTTGCTGTTGTGCCATGTTCTTTCCCTTTGGTTATGATAGATTTCATGGTGCTCCTGGGGATCATCAAAAATTTGGATATTTTTTTATAATCTAACCCTGACTTGTACTTCTCAACCACATTGTCCCTTACTTGTTTGGAGAGTTCATTGGTCTTCATGGCAGTGTTTGGTTAGTGGTGCCTCTTGCTTAGCCTCTTAGCCACCAGAGCTTTTTATGGGCTTTATAACAAAGGGGGTGTATACATACACACATGACAATTTTCTGAAGAGAGGAAGAGTGTAGAGGCAGGCAGGAGGAGATGAGAAGAGGTGAGGAGGAGAGAGAGGTAGCACTGGGGAGTGGTGGAGGAGAGGAGGAGGTGAGGAGTGGTGGAGGAGAGGAGGAGGAGGTTGAGGAGTTGGATGAGAAGGTGGTGGAGGAGGTGGTGGAAGTAGAGGTGGTGGAGTAGTGGTGGAGAGTGGAGGAGAGTGGAGAGGAGGAGGTGGATGGTGGCAGGGAAGCCCTAGCAACAGGCACATGTAGACCAGGGACAGAGGGAAGGGGCCTGATCCCAGGTGTGGGGGGGGGGGGTAGTTTGGGGGAGGGACAAGCCTCAGGAACCGGTCAGGGAGGCAAGGATCCCCGTCCACAGTCAGGAGGGCAAGAGGCTAAGGGCAAGCACAGGGCTCTAAACTACACGCACCAGGAAAATGTGGTCCTCCTTGGTGCCATCTGTGGCCGCCCCGTGATCCTTTTGGGGGGAGGGAAGTCAGGCCAGGGCCTAATGTCCAGGAATGGTAGGAGGTAGCGGCTGAGGTAACAGCAGTGGGCACAGTGCAAAGGAATGTGAGGCCCATCAAGCACTGTTTTGATGACATCAGGACCAAGGTGAGGAGGATAATGGCCAAGGAAGAGAAGCAAGCTGCAGAACCAAGTGGTGGCCCCAAAGTGACTGTGTGCTATAATGAGTGGGAGAAGGTGGCCAAGGACCTTCTCAGCCAGGTGCCTGCTGCTGGAGCTTCAGGCCTGGTGACGAAGTAGGACCCAGCCTCCATGTCAGGTAAATATGACATACACCAACATGCCACCACATGTACATCACACACACTACACATGTACATGATGACTAACAAGGACACTGACATGTCAGCTCACAAATCACTGTCATTCATGGGCACAACAAGAGTAATCAACTAATAGAGAGTCCATGTTTTGGTGTGCCCACTGCAGCGTATGCAGTTACAGACCACATCCTGAATCAAGATAGTGTTAGGAGCCAAGAACAATCAAAACCAAGAACAAATAATAGATCATATCTAGCAAATGAGTTGCAATTAGGAGAATCATCCAGATTCAAGCCTAGATGCCAGATAGTTAGGAATGAACACAAAACACCAAGCAATGTATTATTCATCATACTAATAAGATATACCTTTCTTTTCTATCTTTCAGCATCAAGGAGGTCTGGGTCCAGTGGTGATCCATAGGCAGGGGCGTCGGCTTCATCGGAGCAAGAAGTAGAGAAGCAATCCCCCACCCCGCAAGAACTGGCGCAGAGGGGAAGAAGAGGAGCCAAGGGCCCTGGTTTGAGGGAGGAGGATGTCATCTTGCTAATGGGGTTACCAGCAGGACCAGCAGCCACACCGCTGGGATTTGACCCCACTATACCCCTCCTGGGCTGGACCGCACCTCCTCCTCCCCTCAGCAATGCGTCCGAGTTGCCGCCACCACCACCAGGCCCACCAACACCAGCCTTATAGAGCCAGTCTCCAGCTGGGCCCCAGACCCTCCCCACTGGGCCGCCACCACACCACCTCCTCGCCAGGCCACACCCCAGGGACCTCCATCCCCAAAACCAAGCCAGGCTGTGCAGGCGAAAATGCTGGCCCTCATGCGGCAGAGTATCTCCGGGGGATCCAGGCGAGCATCTCTGCCAATCATGCGGAGGTCATGCGCAGCCTGGCCAGGCGTAATAGGGAGGAGAGGAGGCACTACCTAATGACTGAATCATACCTGGCCGGGCTGCTCAGGATGGGGGCAGACCAGATCGCATTGCAGCAAGTGACAGAAGCATCCCCCATCCACCCGCAGTCCGGCCCCTCCTCTCCTTCCCCCATGCCTCCACCACCGCCACTGCAGGTGCCGTTGCCTCCTGGGGGGATGCCTCCCCTTATTTTTTATCCTCCTCCACCTTTTTTTTAACACTTTTTTTCTGATTTTTGTTTTGTCAACACACTGTATGTGTGAAACTGGATTGGATTACACAGTCCAGAGGTTTAATCATTTGTTTCATTGAGCAGATATAGACAAGTTGTAAGGGCTATGCACATCAATGGTTTCTTCAATTAAATGGAGTGATTTCTGATGATCCTTTTTTTCAATGATTCCGGTTGCAGTGGTGTAGTGACCACATGTGACCCTGGTATGTGCTATGCATCATGCTTATTCATCCACTATGACATTACCCCCCTTTAGGTAGCCCCTTTCTCCCAACAATAGCCTCTTGCTCTCCCGGGATTCTCCCCACACCAAAACCATGATATTAATACACAGTCATGTCAATTTCTGATTGTGCTCTGTGTATAAAATAAAGCGTTGTTATACCGTTCTCATGTGTCAGTGTGTTTTCAATGGTTGGGGTAATGGGACATCCACATAGTAAGTAAGTGTATAGACACAAAAGCACCATTTGAGGCCTCTGACTGAGTCAGTAATTGGTAAATGTGGTAGGGAGACTTATTTGAGACTATATTAGGTCTGTTAGCTCATCCACTAATAATCACAAACTTACATGAAGGTTGTATGACACTATATTGTTTGTTTTAACAATTGTAATTGTTAAAAAGAAGGATATTAACATGTTCCTTGAATAATAATTTCAAGGAACATGAACAATAAATGCCTTGGGCAGCAATTACAAAGCTCTTCTGTCATTGGCTGCTCATCAAGACACTTCCTCTCTTCTCTATCTCTCTCTTTCTCTCATATCTCAAATTGTGTTCATAAACCAAACACATTTCCTGCATTATTAACTTGGAATGTAATGACTTATAGGATTATTACAAGTAATTTTGCAAGTAGTTTTCTTTTTTGTTGATGAATTTAATGAGTTAGTGACATTAAAAGATAAGTGGACGCATTTCCTTAAATACTCTGTACCAACCTAACAATGTTAAAGTCCTTTCTACACACAGAGTTTGTCAAAGATTGCTGACTTTATAGCATTAGGCAACAATGTTATAATTGCACCTTATCAATTGATAAAATAAGTCTAAGAATTATGACATATTCTGATTTGCTTAAAACAAGCTCAGGCACTCCAACAGGTAGAAACAAAGTACAATGTGCAAATACTACTCTTGCCAACAACAGCACTTTATTGACACACCTTTAATCTTTTAGAAACAAGGGAGACCTACCCAGGGGTATACTGTGGGTATAGGTTATCAAGAAGAGTTCATATTGTTCCTCGACAAATTGGCCTCTCCTCAGCACCTACTTTTCCGCCACATGAGGCATTTCCTTTGGCACGCCAATCCAATGTCTCTGTGAATAAGCCACTGGTCACCTGGGTCAGGAGGTTTTGCTATGTCTGCAAGCCTTACATGAATTGTCCTCTGTGTAGGACTGGTGCCAAGGTGTCTGCACTATTGTTATGAGTGGGCATTCTTCTCCCATCTCTCTGGGAAGATGTGCAACCAAAAATGGTGGTATATATACCTCAGCTCACATACTCCTTTGCCCCCTCCTGGGTGGTCCAGTGGTTAGGATTTTGTGCTTTCACCACTGCGACCTGTGTTTGATTCCAGTCAGGGAACCAAGAGGTCACATCACCCTGAAGCCTTGCAGGGTTGGGCCTCATTAGTACTTGGATGGGAGGCCACCTAGGAATACCAGGAGCTGTATGCTATGGCCCACTGCAGAGGGAACTGGCAACCCACTCCAGTATCTCTGCCATGAATACCAAGTGGATCAGCATGGCGAGTTGTGGTCCATGAGGTCATGGAGAGTTGGATAGGACTGTACGAAGCACATACACACCTATCTGCATATTATAAGATATTAACATTACCTTAAATTTTAATTTGAATACTCTTTTTTAAACACTCACACCTATATTTTAATACATATACACTTCACAGTATAACTGCACACTATCCAAAAGCTTGTTTAATGCTTCACTTATATTCCCCTCTACCCACACTGGTGAAACATATATTACTTCAAAATAATTGTTAGCATTTTTCTAGTTGATTTACAAATGCTTAAATTAGGTAATTATTATTGTACAGCTTTAATATACTTACATTTTAATAAATTGTATGTAAGAAGATGTTTTGGCCATATTATGAGAAGACAGGATTCCCTAAAAAAGACTCACTCTGGTGCTGGCAAAGATTGAAGGCATATGAAGAACGGGGATAGCAGAGGTGGAGATGGATATATGATGTAATTGAAGCAATGAACATAAGCTTGAGGGCACTCAGAGGAGCAGTGGCTCATAGATGGGCTGCATACTGTGGTCCATATGGTCACAGAGAGTAGGACATGACTGAATGACTAAACAACAAGAAAATGTTAAAATAATATTATCAGAATATATTATACTAGCGACTTGCCCGTCCAAAAATGATGGCAATAAGATTGTAAGGCAGGTAATGTTGTTTGCGTGCAAAATTCATTTTTGGTGTTTTAAGATCCTTCGGAGCTCATTGCGAGGCTCTTGGTTGTTTGTGTGCTATGAGCAGCGTTGGTGTTTTTTTTTTGGTATGGCAATAAATAATTAATAAAATAAGAAATTAATATACTTTACCTATTGTGAAGTAATATATGCAGGAAGCATTATGTCGAAGAGCTGGCAATCTGTTTTCATGTTGCTGCAGCATCAGTGGTGTGGAGCTGCTGTGTAAGCATTATGACTGTGTGCAGTGTAATAGTGTGCGTGCACGAGGCAAATCCATTAGGGTAGCTGTGTACTTCCGGATTGTGTAAGTTAGTGTTCTAAAATGGCCCCTAATGTGTGGTATGCGGCTGTGGCTGATTTAGCGTCCTTGTTTTCGGATGTCGTCCGACATTTTCGGTAAATCCGTAGGTGTTTGGTGGTGTTTTGCGTGTTTAGGGTCCTTTAGCCTCGTTTTCGTTTTGTTTGGCGGCTTAGGTGATTTTTGGGTACACCTTAAATCGAGGTGTAACTTCACTTGCACAGGTCCTGGGTGCCCCCCCTTGCTGTGGGTAAGCTTTTTATGTGTTTGTTGTGTGTATTTATTGTGTTTCTAATGTTTTTGGGGTTGCGCGGGTTGCGTCCATTTTTTGGATCTCGTACGTCTTTTTCGGAAAATCCGTAGGTGTTTGGTGGTGTTTTGCTGTAGCCTAGTTTTCGTTTTTTTCTGCGGCTATTTTTTCTCTCGCTTATGGGATTTTCAGGTGTCTAAACTCTTTTATTTGAAGTTAAATTGAGGTGTAACTTCAGTTTTCGAGGTCCTGGGTGCCGCCCCTTGCTGTAGGTAAGCTTTTTATGTATTTGTTGTGTGTATTTATTGTGTTTTTCAGGTTTTCATGTGCGCAGGTTTTGGTCGTTTTTTGCGAGGTCGTAATGGGGCGTAAAGGCGTCTTGTATTTTTTTTCGTAACTCCGTACATTTTGCAAGGTACGCAGTTGCTGGCATGGAGAACCTTTGGCGCAGCATTAGCAATGGCCCGCATGCTCACAACTATATATGTGATAAGTCAAAATTATTACAATGGTTTTTGAAGCAGCTTATATAGAGGCTTACTGATCTAACACAACAGTAAACATAAATACTATAATACACATAAAAAACTATTGGGTAATGTCCACTTTGTGTTTGTAATATTGTTACCCAGTTATGCAGCCCTGTTGAAATAAAAGATAACAAGATGAATGGGAAAAAGTAAAGCCTTATGGACATCATGATATAAGTTTGCTTTATCTTATGCCTGCCTCTCTTGCGCAGTAAAAATCAATTTTAAATGTGATCAGTCAGTAGAAAACACAGACTTTCCACATATATAGCTGTGAGGATGATTAATGCTTCACTGTCATCATTACAAAAGAGAAACAATTTTCTCTTATTTTTTTTATTATTAAAAAAGATCAAACTAAATTAATGAGGCAGAAGCTGGGGTTTACACTGTTCACATAAGTGTTGAGTGCTCAGTGATAGTTATCATGTTTTATCCTCACCCATAATGTTATCTGATCACAGAGGTCAGACACTGAAGTGCACTAATTGTCCATCAATTTGCTGCTCAGATAATACACAACAGCTTCCTGTTATAGCAGCTTTCCACTTAGTGAGAAAGGCTGATAAACTCAATTGAGCTGTACATTTGCTGATAGCCTGCTGAAAAGGTAGCCCTTGGCATTTAACAAATTATCCCCACTGCACCTCTATTTGATGACAGGGAAAGTGAAACCAGTGACAATAATTAATGAATGTAAAACATTTAATATCTCATCTTTGACTAGCATATTAAAATTAGGACTCTATTTCCTACAGCAAGGTAAATTAAGTTACCAGTCCCTCTGCTATAAATCAACTAGCAAGTATATTTTATACTAACTAAACGTGTTTGCAATGTGTCATTTGTCAAAAATCGTGAACGCTATAACTGTTAATGATACATGAAACAATTGCTCAGGTTTTACTAAATTCTTCATTTGAACTCTCCTATTACTATACTGTGTGTTTCTTAGACACAAGTTCATTTAGAACCTATGTAAATACCCTTTAGTACATAAGGAGTAGGGTTCCTTGGTGGTCTAGTGGTTAGGATTCAGTGCTTTCACTGCTGCGATCTGGGTTTGATTCCAGTTAGGGAATCAAGAGGTCAGGGAACATGCCTTTCTTGCATCCTGAAGCCAAACAGGGTTGGGCTTGGTCAGTACTTGGAGACACCTTGGAATACCAGGAGCTGTATGCTATGGCCCACTGGAGAATAAACTAGCAACCCACTCCAGTTTCCCTGCCATGAAAGCCAAGTGGATCTTTGGATTTTGCAAAGGCTTTTGAGTACCTCTCACATGGGAGACTACTGGGCAAACTAAGGGATATGTGAATTGCTTTAAATATAGGCTCATGGATAGAGATCTGGCTATAGGCACTTGCAGATATGAACGGAAGGAGGTCCAGCTCTAAATCCTTAAGCTTGTAATTTTCCCCCAGGTGAATGACCTATGGAACTACACCAGAGACCAACTACAGGCCCTATTACACAAAGAAAGAGGGTAACTCTCCCTACCAAGGGCCTCATTCTATTAGCGGCCGTAGGCGCTGCGGGGCCGCAAGGCTATCTCTTGCGGCCGCATGCGCCGGAGGAAAGCCTTTGATCTAAAACGGCCGCAAGAGTTTCGGCCGCAAGAAAAGCCCGGTTGCTATTCTATTGCTCCGGGAAGCCTCTCTGCAAGGCTAAAAGCGAGCCGCAGCTTACTTGCAGGAAAGAGGTCCCACGAGCACCAATTAAGCACGAAATATAGCCCAAATAAAGCCATCCTGCACTTTGAGAAGACTATAAAGTGATTTTAGGTGTTAGCAAAAATAGCACAAATTTCCCCTATACTCAAATCCGTAAAATATATATTTTTTAATATATGTCAAATATCCATGTAAAAAGTCCAGAGTGCTTGGAGCACCTCAGACCCGGCCACGCTGCGGCCGGAAAATAAACAGTTAATGTAAACTCGGATGTGGGCTGATGTGCAAGCTTGAGAGTGGGTTACTATTAATCCTCATGTCCCCCAATATGATCCCTAGCATTTACAGAGCTGTACAGTGCTGTCTTGAATGTATTTTTGACTTAAAAAATGTTTGAGCTTACGGCCGGTTGCAAGATATGCGGCCGGCCGTAAGAGGAGATCCTTGCAGGGCCGTATAATAGAATTGCGAGTTAACAGAACCCCCGCAAGGAATCGCAGCCTTACGGACGATTTACGGCCGATAATAGAATGAGGCCCCAAGAATGCTATTCAGAAAGGGGTCCATAAATGATTTACCCATTAGTCACTGCTACCATGAACTTCCAGGAAATATTAGTATCATGAGACATTGTGTTAATATTTAAATGGCTCATACAATAGGGTTTAGTTTGTTATTAATTTACCAATTTGCTATAAAATAAGTATTTAAAGAAAAAATGTAATGTAGCTTTTAAAACTGATATTTGAATTGAGCATTGCAGCTTCCAGCAGATCTACCCCTTTCAACCTGTTATAAGGTATCTAAGTGGTGAAAGTGGATCTGGCCAGAAGTCTACCATAATTTTATTCTGACTGTTGTAGGTTTGCCTACAATAGCAACTCTTTGAAGCAAAGACCTTCTGGGCAGACCTTCACCCACCACCTGAACACCTTATAATGATCAGTAACTAAATAAAAAAACAAGCACTGAAGTGGCACTTTAATATGAAGATCATGAGAAGGTGTCAGGTTAAAGAGGTCATGTTTCTTGTATTGAAGACAATAACTGAAAATTAAGATTTCATTAAGATGGTATACATTCACAATGCACATATAAGTAATCAAATGCAGCATTCAGAAGAATGATAAGCTAGCCCACTGGGCTGAATCCTGTGGCTATCATTGTAGGTTACATCCTGACAAACGGAATGTAATAGAAAGTGTGAACTGTGAGTATGACGACCTCAAGATACAACAAGGAATTTTGTAGCATCCTTTACGTACTATCCATGCATTATCATATTTATGATTAGTACCATTAATTCAAGCAGAAATGTGGGTTCACTTAAAAGTTACTATAAAGACTAAAAGTGTGACTGAAGACCAAAATGGCCATTATAATGGGCACCATTACCACATGTGGTAAAATGTGACAGAAAGGCTGCAGTCTCTCCAGCAATGGGAATAGCTAGCTTGCTTCATACAGAAGTCTGTCAGAACAAAATGGAAGAATACAAATTATCCTAATAGAAGGCACATTATATTAACAATAGTTCTTTATCGTGCAGCTACAGATGCAACTTCTTTTCTTAGAGGGTAAGGAAAAAACAACATAGATTTGTCTTTCCAATATTTTCACCAAACAACACAATCTTTAAAGTAAAGAATTGTACCCATGCAAGGTAAAACTATATACGGTACTACCAAATTAATAAGTTAAAAACAATTTTTTTAGTTGGAGTTAAGTCCAATTTTTTATCAAGTGACTTTAATTGTATCTTCTCTATATACAGTATATGTAAGGGCTTCTATAATATAGAGATGCACTTTATGTATTCAGCACAAATGTCAGTGATTTATTGACCTTTCAACATTTCAGTCCTAACAAACTGGTCCATTCTCACCTTTCACGTAGAGAAGTGTCTATTTTTTAGGACCAAACTGTTGGTTGATCAATAAATCACTGACTTTTGTGCTGAATCCCTGGAGAGCTGCTCTTCTATCTTTATATTTATACCTAACAAACAAAACCAAGAATATAAGGGGGAGATTCACAAAGACCTGTTACTTGTGCTTAATACAATATAATTTTTAAAATAATTATTGCCACAACACAATTTCCTAATCACTAATATGAGTTGAATTTTGCTAAGCTCAGTATGTATCCTTTGTTCACTCTGCAACTGCCTAAATATTGACGTAAAAAGTTATTTTTTGATAAAACTATTCAAGTGTATATATTATTTCATACTATTGTATAATATAATATTATAGGAAAACAATAAATGCACAAATGCATACCTTTAAACCACAGATTGTCTTTTTTGAATAAAAGTGTACCTGTCTTTTTTACATAAGTGAGGTTCTTTCTGTCGTGAGGTACTATAATCATTCTTATCAGATCCCTACACCTGGTCAGGTGTCTGGATCATCGTCACGGTATAAAATCTTTTCCGAAAACGCAAAGCCTAAATTAGTGGCTTTAAGACCAGTTTGGTCTATGCCCAGTGACTAAATAAGTGCTTCTCTCTCTATGCCCTCATATGGAATGAATAATGTGCGAGAAAGCTCTAGTTATAAATGTTATTATTTATTAATGTAAATAGATATATAATGAGATCAATAAATATGGTAAAGATAAAAATAAAATATATATTCAATTAAATATGGGTGATGTATTAGATGCATTTCGCCACTCTTACAGCTTCCTCAGTATTTTATGGACACCCTTATTTTCCAGTGGTTCAGCTGGATTGGCATAAAAATGTACATTGTAATTGTTTAAAGATAATAGAAAAATATTTTTTCTTTAAAAAAATAAAAACTACACAATCCTACATCAAAATTGCATGTGTGTGTGTATATATATATATATATATATATATATATATATATATATATATATACAGTATATATATATATATATATATATATATATATATATATATATATATATATATATATATCACAATATATTTTTCACATCTAAACATGTCAGTCATTAGCACTTTTGTCTTTCAGCTATATATATCCCATCTTGCAGTTTAACCAGTAACAAACAATAAGTTAATGCAACCCAACAGATAATTTTAAATGATAATAATTAAATAAATACATTTAAAGTCCAGAAAAATGAATTGAGGTTGAGCAAGAAAATGTTGCTAGTGGCACTGACAATTAGTGTTAATACATGGGGTTAATTAGAAGCCGAAGGATGAACTATTATAAATCTGTATTTTATTATTGATTTATTCATAATTATAATAATTTTTATTGTATCTTGCCCTCCAAAGTTCACACTTTTTGCTTTCTACAATGTACAATCTATTAAATGATGCTACAAATACATTGATACATTATATACATAAATATATGAATACTAGCGAATTGCCCATCAAAAACTGACGGTCATAAAATTGTAAGGCAGGTAATGCTGTTTGCCACACAATGTAAGGCTATTGGTCCTCTGAATACCCTCTGCGCTCATGCCTGCTGTATGCTTACACATTGTGTCACAATATTTTCTCACACCTTCCTTATAACCTCCTGTCTCTTTCTCAAACTTTCCCACACAGTTTCTCGACATTATGTCTCGAACAAGATAACCATCTCACCTTCCCTGCTCTCCTCTCCTATACTATGCTCACATGATCTCCTCTTCTTCCTCTAGTCACAATCTCATTACTCCCCTAAAGCTCAAAAGCAGAAATTCTTCTGTAAGTTCCACTTCCATTTTCTGCAGATGTGTCCCTAACCCAGTCCCCTCACTCATTCCACCTGTTGTCAGCCATGCACAGCACCAAGGGCAGCAAACACCCAAAACAGTCATAATTTGATATCCATGACCTATCACAAACCTTCTACTTTGCCGTTCCCCTGTGCCCCCTAAAATGCAATGGTCTATTTACACTGGTCCAACATTTCTTTACTCGTTCTTGGCGATTTTAACATTGCCACGGACACTGCTACACCTCCCCGACAGCCACTAAATTACTTTCACTTACCTCTTCCATCTCTTTCTCACAATGGACAGATTCCTCACCTCATCTTGATGGACACTCCCTTGACCTTATTTTTTCTTTACACAACCTCCAACCTTGTCATCTGCCCACGCCCTCTATCTGACCAAGACTTCCTAAACCTCAACCTCACCACACCTTCCTCTCACTGCCCTTCAACTCCTGCCACCATTACCCACAGAACACTGCAAGCACTTGACCCACAACATATTTCCATTGTGCTCAACACTGCCAACTCACAGTACAACAGTACTTCCACCATTGACACTCTTGTACCCCATTATCACATACAGACACCCTCGCTCATATGCACAATCATAGCACACTATACAGACACAATATATCCAGAGGTTCTCCCACCCTGATGAATGACTATAGTTGATATCTTGCACTTCACCATACTTCCTCTATTACCAGTTTATTTTGCACTCCTATTTTTCTGCTCTCAACAATTCTAAACAGCACTATTTCTCATTATTAATAATCTTTCCTCCAACCCCAAACATTTGTTCACAGCATGCAACACCCTCCTCTGCCCACCTCTTCCAGTCTCATGTTTGGAGACTTTCCCATCTACTTTAAACATAAAACTGAAACATTTTAAACAAATTCCCTTCTTAATGTGGCTCACACAATCCCTCCTCTCAACAAACCGACAACACTAAGCCTTAACCCTTCTCCAGTTCCACATGCACTATGGACTCCTTTGACCTTGTAACTGAGGATGATGTATCTCCAGTCTATCAACCTCTTGCCTTACAACCTGTTCACAGAATTCTATTCCATGATAGTTTATTCTTCCCCTAACTACCACACTTATTCCACCTCTCACACACATACTTAACCCTTCCGTAAAAAATAGCAAATTTCCATCATCTGACTCTGGCTTCTGCACCTATCGCTTTATCTCTCTACTTCCCCTGTCTTCAAAACTGCTTGAACGGCTCATCTACAATCACCTTACCCATTTTTATTTCATTCAACACAGTTTTCGACCCCCCTAAGTTACGTTTTTTAATTCCACCAGTTTTCAACACAGCTCTCACAACAGTCACTAATGACTTGTTCACTGCCAAGTCAAAGGGTCACTTCTCGATTCTAATTCTCCTAGATCTCTTTGCTGCCTTTGACACAGTTGACCACCCTCTTTTCCAAATTATCCACTCTCCGTGACATTGCTCTTTCATGGTTCACATCATACCTACAAGATAGAACATTTAGTGTCTTCTTCTCTGCCATCACTTCTTCACCTCACCTTCTGTTGGTGTACCCCAAGGTTCAGTCCTAGAGCCCCTCCTTTTCTCCATCTATACATCCGACCTTGGTACCTTAATAAAAACATTTGGATTTCAGTATAATCTCTATGCAGATGACACTCAAATCTAATTCTCAGCAACAGATCTATTTCCTTCTCTTTTAGCACAAGTCTCCAACTGCCTCTTAACCATATCCTCCTGGATATCCACTCATGAACTCAAACATAATATGTAAAAGACTGAGCTCCTAATCTTCCCACCTTCTACTACAACGTCCACTCCTCAAATATCTCTCACTGTTGACAATGCCATCATCACTACCACCTCCTGGACCCGTTGTCCTGGGATTCTAAGAGACCTGGGCCTCTCTTTCATTCCTCACATACAATCACTTATAAAATCTTGTCTTTTTCAAAATATGTCACTATCTTACACAAGACACAACTAAAATTCTAATACATGCTCTCATCATATCTTACCTCAACTACTGCAACTCGCTCTTTGCTGGACTCCCCATCACCCATCTGTCCCCACTCCAATCCATACGAATGCCTCTGCTAGACTCATTTACCATACGCAATGCTCAATGTCTGCAGCACCTCTCTGTCAGAAACTCCACTGGCTTCCCGTAGCCTCCAGAATAACATTTTAAACAATTATCCTAACTTGCAAAGCCCTCAACAACAGTGCACCACCTTATATCTCTGCTCTTGTCCCAAATATACTCCCCCAACCTTACTAAAAAATGAATCTCTTTAAACAAGCTTATCACCTTCAGCCTTAATAAGCAAAAGGCACCAATCTCCCTCCTGAACCACAACCAAACTTTTGTGAGTTTTCAATCTTGTAAGGTGCTTTAGGAAAAACCCTATGTACATTTGATTTTAAGCTCAAATACAAGACCATCCCTTCTTTTGCAATGTGTTAAAATAGTTTTTACCTTGTAATTAACCCCTGTATAATGCTATGAAATATGTTGGCGTGTCACAAATAAAAGATAATAATAATAAATATTGAGCAACCTTTAAAGGCCCCCAGAAGTTATATAGTAATTGCGGTTGAAAAATGGATTTTAGTCCATCAAGTTCAACCTTTTTCGATATCCTCTGACCCTTATAATATGTGGATTAATTATTTATTGATATGGATGACAAACAGAAAAAAAAATCCATTAAAACATTGCTGAATATCTCATGAGGGAAAAAAGTTAAATTCCTTCCTAATGACCCCAGATACTGGCAACTGGATTCCTCCCTGGATAATTACTACTTTATTTCTCTAGTTATCCAGGATAACCCTGAATGCCCTTTTTATTCAAAAATATATCCAATCCCTTTTCTACCTTAAAGGATGCCCTCTTGCAAGACGAAAATGTCTTGGCACAAAAAGCCTGACAAAGCCTTAGATTGACCCTGGGTGTGTTCATATACATGCATGCTAATATTTGACTTGCCTTTGCAAATACTGGTTTACATTGAGCACTGTTGTATAGGTGGCTGTCTCCATGCACTCCCTTTTTATATTGGATACCCATATATTTATTCCATTAAGATAATACATTCCATGGGTATTTTTCATTCCCAAATGCATTATGTTATATAAAGATACATTATACTACCCCTATGGTCAGCCTTTGAAGTTCATTCTCCATCAGGTTCTCTGGTCAGGATTGTTCTGCTCACCTGGGCTCATCTGGCATCCTCCTGGCTCACTGTACTTTGGACTGTGTGTCTGTTCATCAAATCTTCAATTTTATATTAGATATTTGGCTATTCCCCTCCCCTCTCTAAGTTATATATGGTGATAAGCTAAGTTAAGTTTTTTAGTTCCACCAGTTTTCAGCTGTCTAAAATGTACACACCTCCCTAAGGCTTGCTGTTTTTACTATAAATAAGATCATTTTAAATTTTTAGGGTTATTTTGATCAGAGTTTTTTTGCACCTATTGCCTTTCCCACAGTACAGACCTGGTTTAAAACTAATTACTGTCATACATACACAAATATAAAATATAAATGAATATATTTGTGGGCCTATTATAAAATGTATACCAAAAAGACATGAAGTATTTCTTATAATATCTTGATTATCCAATTATTAACACTAGAGTTGTATATGACAAGTAATATGTATAAAATACACTTATAGAGGTCATAATGTTAAAAATGAACTGTATGTAAGCTATATTTTACATCTGGATTGGCTCTTGCTCCCTTCTTAAATAAATGTATCACATCTGCTTTTCTCTAATCATCTGGTAGCTACCCTGTAGTGAGTGCATCTTGAACAATTCAGTATAATGGTTTGGCCATTACAGAACTTAACCCTGGATAAATCCATCAGGACCTGGTGCTTAATAAACATGATTTTTTTTAACCTCTTTTGAGCTGCTATAGGTCCCCCAGACTGCCAAGGGTCCCTGGTCCCATGCTGTCTACAGCCAAGGACAATGAGCTCTTCAGGCGGTTCCAGAGTAGGAGAGCTGTGATGCCTGAGGATCTAAGTACAAATCAGGTGATGGCCCTCCGGGCCCAAATCAGTTAGCAGGTCCAGCTGGCGGGTAGACTTGTATCTGCTTACCCTTCGTACAGCAGCTTCAAACATTTCTCAGAAGAAAAGGGAAACATAGATGGGTTCCTGCAGGACCGACAAGGCAAGGACCATCAAAATGCAGATGGACTTTGTAAAACAAGTGAGGCCAGTGTAGCTAGAGAGTCATCTGACAGGATCACTCCCTAGGCTGCATTAGAAAGAGGGAGGAAGTTGTTGTTATGCCCTTTTGAAACTGTTTAGCTGCTATGGGCCCCTGGACTGGCAAGGGTTAACACTGTATAATTCTTCCCCTTTCTACAGAATGATGTCATGGCCACCTGGAAGTTAGGAATGTTACAGCCATGATGGAATAGAATGATTAATCATGTTTTATGTTTTGTTTATATTTCTATGTATATTTCATTCATGTGTGTATTGATTGGTGTAAAAGTTGCCCTTAGGCTTTTTTGATATTAAACGGTTTGGTTCTCCCTGGGTGTTTAATAAAACATGTTATGTTGGTCTCCTGGGGGAGGGGGCCACAAGTTAATGGGATCAAGGGGGAGGCTGGCAGACACCAGGGAAACAATGGGGAGTCAGTTAACCAGAGGTTGGTGAGATAAGATTAGCGGCTATTGTTCTGACTGGATTCCCTTGTAAGATCTGAACAAAGGAGGGATTAATAAAATCAATCAGTTAGGCTCCTGGTCTACAGTGGATGATGACATCACTTGCTGGACAGATCTCCCACGTGGTTAGGCGTATGGACTTTTGGGGATTGGCTAAAATGATGGCTTGTTATGATGGGATGATGATATGTATACATGTTCTGTGTTGCGGCCAATAAATCATCTACCAATGTGGACTTGCATAATCTATATGAGAGTGTCATTCTAGGGAAAAGGTAATCCTTGCTTGGGATTATTGTTACTTATCCTGCCTGACTTGGTATTCTGTCCTCTTGTTGGTGTTCCTTGCAGGGCTGTCCTGTACTGGTCCATATACTGCTACCAAGGATACAACTGACCTTACAATTCTACTTGGTAGGATTGATCTAGGATCTTTAGCAGCCCAACCAAGCAGCAGATTGTGATAGTACCCAAGTAAGAAGTCGGCTCGTTGCTCTAAACATCCAGAACACTCATTAGCCCACCACTTTTTTAAGCCACACATTAACCTCCCTAAGCTCATTCTGTCTCCCTAAGCTAGCACATGGCACTTGTAGTATCTTAGAAAATACTACCCTGGAGGTCCTTGCTTTAAGCTTGTTTTCTAGTTCTATAGAATCATTCTTTAGGACACTCCATCTTCCCCCGTTAAATTTATCTACCTGATCAACAACATACTGAATTCGAGCACACAGGAGTCAGCAAAATGTTCTGTTGCTCTGCCTAACATACACGTGGCAGTAAGTACACTGAGTGAGGCTGCCACTAGACTGACCCATGGTAATTCATTAAAAAAATACAGTGAGAAAGCAAATCAATATATTTGTATAAAGAGTATTTTTCTATACCTTAAACTTATTTTTTTTTACTATAATTTAAACCCTTTTTTAACTCTCTCCTTTTATTTAAATTCCCACACTTACACTATAACTGAATTTAAACTGATCACATGCTCCCAAGTTCACTCCTTCCCTTATTTAAATTGTATTGTGAATTCACAGACCAAATGGAATCAGATACACCACATTAGTCACAACAGATATTTCACAGACAAAACCACTCCCCTCTCACTTGCAGACTGGTTCATGCACACCAAGGAAACACCCTGTAGCTTCCAGGGGTAATTCACAGACCAGATGGAAGTTTCCATATGTGCTCTCCACCCTGCATTTTGCTTTTTGCAATTAATTGAATCAGCTGCACTGCCTGTCAGATAATGTATATGTCCTATTTAGCTACATATCTGTGATTTAGCTTAGAAAGTATCATGCATGAGTGTAGCACTGTAAGCTAAGATGCTGATTGTAGTGCTAGGGTTGCAGGTTAAAGTCTCTCATTGTTACTTTTTTGTTATGTTATTTAGGTTATATAATAGAGCAAGAGTGAAAATGAGGCAGATGTTGGTTTTGTAGTGCTTTAAAAAAAATATTTAGACTAAATGTATATATCGTATACACTATTGTTACACTTTTGTAAATGAAAATATTAAATATATATTATATTAAACTAATATATTACAACCCTATCTACTTGTCCTGCCTTTTGGTCCTATTTTATTATGACCATCCCTTTACCTTTAGCTAGCTGTGTTAAATGAGTTGCAATGAAAGTACATTATATGTACTGTCCCATTTGATCCAAAAATAATGTTATTATCAGTCTTCTTTATGTATATGAGGTAGTTTTGTTAGCTAATTTGAAGCCATAATTCTCACTCTACATCATACTGTTACATCTCTTATATATTGTCTTAAATTGACTATATGACCACCTTAACATAAGACATTTAGTAATTCAGTTGCTTTAAACTGTGAATAATTATTTAATTCAGTTTTCCTGTGACACCGGTATAATGTGATCTTAATATCCCATGCATTGTCCTATGAAATGTGGCTTGTGGCTCACTTGGGCCAAAATATCCTATACTAGATTAAACAATTTGTGTTAGAGCCGAGAGCCTTCAAGGCACCCAGAAGGTTTGGGCATGTAGATATATCAATTGTGTATGTGAATACGTCTAAAATATTACTATGTGTAATTATTATTTGTAAAATGTCAACATATTCCATTGTATCAGATAATATTGTTTAATTCAGTGGCTCTTTCATTAAATGCTCACTGAAATATGTCAGTAAATACATAATGAAGGCACAATATGTAAAGTTCATTGGCACATTTAAAAACATATGAAAGCCTGGAAATTACACAGTGTGATTTGTATTACTGAGAGTACCACAAATGTTCAGCCTTTTTAAATTGTTACACCGACAAATAGTTATGGGTCTTTGTTTAATGCTTATGTTTTTCTTTCCACTGACTTTGACTATTAACACAGAATATAATTTTGTAAACTTCCACTGGAGCAACATAAGCACCTAAGGCAATATGTAGAATAAAACATTATAATTCACCTGTACCATAAGAGAATTTATAAGGCCTCTGGCAACATGGTCTCTTTGACATTAATCTGTTTTATCCAAAAACTTAGTATTGTATTACAATAAGATTTTATTTCAATACAACTGGTTAAAACCAATGTATACACCAATTTTTTGCTTATCTGATCGCTGTTACCCTGTGACTTGATATGTATTTTTATTTAAGTAAATAAATAACCATATTAAATGAATAGGTTGTTGCTTACACATAACAAAGACAATGGATTAAGAGTCAGAAGTCACCAATATGATGGACAGAATAGATAATGATTCTGGTACTTACATGTTTACTTCAATTTGAAATGTATCATAAACTGTAGTAAATGCAAGGGCCCTCATTCAATTGCAATTCTGCCAATTGAATAGCGCTCTAAATAACATAATAAACATTTAACATATTTTTTTAAAATAAGTTTTTAGTTAGTGAAAACCTTGCTTTTGAAAAGATGTTTACTAACTAAAAACTTCTTTAAAAAAAATATGTTAAATGCTTATTTAGAGCGCTATTCAATTGGCAGAATTGCAATTGAATGAGGGCCAAGATGTTTAAATATGATTTATTGCCATGTCACCGTGGCTCTAACAGTGCTTTTGACAGTACCAGACATATCATTTTTTACATTTTGTATGCCATTTTACTCATTATTTTATGTTGTCGATTAGGTCGATAAATTATTGGAATTAGATATAAATTATTCTACAGTCTTAGTAAATATTGGTACCATGACAAAGTTAGTGAAAGATGGACTGTCCCTACAAACTGGGGGCAAGTACCTCCAATGCAGTATTTTACGAGATACTTGCAAATGAGACAGAAGGCGCTTAGGGAGGTTAATGTGCAGCTATAAAAGTGGAACATGAAGGAGGGTTTTCGTTTTTTAGAGCCCTAGGCTGACTTGTTGGGTTAAATATACAGTGCCTTGCAAAAGTATTCACCCCCTTGACATTTTTCGTGTTTTGTTGCCTCACAACCTGGAATTAACATGGATTGTTTGAGGATTTGCATCATTTAATTTACAGAACATGCCCACAACTTGAAGATTTTTTTTTTTTATTGTGAAGAAAACAACAAATAGGACAAAATAACAGAAAAAGTTAATGTGCATAACTATTCACCCCCCTAAAGTCAATACTTTGTACAGCCACCTTTTGCGGCAATCACAGCTCCCTCCAAGTTGCTTTGGAAAAGTTTCTTTGAGCTTGCCACATCTTAAAACTGGGATTTCTCTTTGCAAAACTGCTCCATTTCCTTCAAGTTGGATGGTTTGCGTTTGTGAACAGCAATCTTTAAGTGTGACCACATATTTTCTATTGGATTGAGGTTTGGGCTTTGACTAGGCCATTCCAAAACATTTACATGTCTCCCCTTAAACCACTCAAGTGTTGCTTTAGCAGAGTGTTTGGGATCATTGTCCTCAAATCACGCACAGAGTGGTACAGGTTTTGCTCAAGAATATCCCTGCTTTTAGCACCATCCATCTTTCCCTCAACTCTGACCAGTTTCCTAGTCCTGGCTGCTGAAAAAACATCCCCACAGCATGATGGTGCCACCACGTTTCACTGTGGGGATGGGCGATGTGATGTGTTGGGTTTGCGTCAGACAGAGCGTTTTCTTTGATGGCCGAAAAGTTAAATTTTAGTCTCATCAGACCAGAGCACCTTCCTCCATACACTTTGGAAGTCTCCCACATGCCTTTTCGCAAACTCAAAACGTGCCATTTTGTTTTTTGCTGAAAGTAATGGCTTTTTTCTGGCCACTCTGCCATAAAACCCAACTCTATGGAGCATACGGCTTATTGTCGTATGTACAGATACTCCAGTCTCTGCTGTGGAACTCTGCAGCTCCTCCAGGGTTACCTTAGGTCTCTGTGCTGCCTCTCTGATTAATGCCCTCCTTGCCCGGTCTGTGAGTTTTGGTGGGCGGACGTCTCTTGGCAGGTTTGCTGTTGTGCCATGTTACATAGTTTCATAAAGACTTTCAGTCCATCAAGTTCAACCTTTTAAGATCTCTTCTGAACTGCAATATGCGGATTAGTTATTAATTAATTAGTTGTTAATTAATTATTAATCAACAATGTATGTATTTATTTTAATTAATAATTAATTAATTGATCCAGAGGAAGGCAAACAGAACAAAAAACAAGTGAAACTTAGCCAATCCTCTCAAAGGAAAAAAAAAATCCTTCCTGACCCCAGATACTGGCGATCGGACTCCTCCCTGGATTAATACTCTCTCTCTAATTATCCAGGATAACCCTGAATTCCTTTTTTAATTAGAAATAAATCCAGTCTGCTTTTAAAGTTATCTATCAAATCAACTGTCACCACCTTCTCTGGTAGAGAATTCCACAGATTAACCACCCTTACTGTGAAGAACCCTTTTCTTTCTTTAAGGTGGAATATTTTTACTTCTAACCTCAAAGGATCTCCTCTTGTCAGTTGAAAACCTCTTGACACAAAAAGCTCCCTTGAAAAATCTTTATACCGACCCTGTATGTATTTATATAAGGTAATCATATCTCCTCTTAGATGCTGTTTTTCTAGAGAAAATAAGTTTAATTTGGTTAGTCTTTATTCATAACTTAGCCCCTCCATTCCCCTTATTAGTTTTGTTGCCCTCCTCTGTGCCTTTTCCAGCTCTAAAATGTCCTTTTTATGAAGTGGTGCCCAAAATTGTATTCCATATTCCAAATGAGGGCATACTAGAGATTTGTATAGTGGCAGAATTATATTTGCCTCCCATGCTTCTATACCCTTCTTAATACATGCTAATATTTAATTTGCCTTGGCAGCTGCTGCTTGGCTTTGAGCACTATTACCTAGGTCGTTGTCTACAAGCACTCCCAAATCCCTTTCAATATCTGATACCCCTATATTTGCTCCATTAAGATTATAAATTGCATGGCTAACTTTTTCTTCCCGTATTAAATCTCATCTGCCATTTAGATGCCCATTCCTCAATTTTATGTAAATCCCTTTGGAGGGAAAGCACATCATTATCTGATTTAATTACCTTGCACAACTTTGTGTCATCAGCAAAAATGGAGACACGACTTTCTAGTGCCACCTCTAAGTTTAATAAATATGTTAAAAAAGAGAGGACCCAATACTGAACCCTGAGGAACCCCACTTACCACATTAGTCCAATCTGAGTATGTTCCATTTAGAACAACCCTTTGCTTCCTTTTTTTTATCTAGCTCTCAATCCATGAGCAGATATTTACTGCAATTACTGAATCCCTTAGTTTGCACAATAGTCTTCCATGTGGCACTGTATCAAAAGCCTTTGCAAAATCCAAAAAGACTACATCCTACTAACCTCCTCATAGAAACTATTCAGATTTGTTTGACATGACCTATGCCTCTTAAATCCATGTTGACTTTTACTTATAATCCTGTTCAAAGAGACATTCTTGTATAGTATCCCTTATTAACCCTTCTAAAAGCTTCCCCACTACAGAAGTGAGGCTCACTGGTCTATAATTCCCTGGATTTGTTCCTTTTTAAAATATAGGTATCACATCTGCTTTTCTCCAGTCATCTGGTAGAGACCCTGTGTTGAGTGAATCTCGACAAATGAAATATAATGGTTTGGCTATTACAGAATCCAGTTCCTTCAGTACCCTTAGATGTATTCCATCAAGACACAGGCTTTATTAACATTTATTTTTTCCAACCTCTTTTGGATTACTTCCTGTGTTAACCAATTATTCGGCGAAGATAGTGTAGCCCCATTATGTGGCAGTGTCCCAACCACTGGTACCTCCCTTGTATATACCGAAGAAAATAACCTATTTAGCTCATCTGCCTTTTCCTGGTCACTAATTTTCAGACAGCCTGTGCCACATTGTAATGTTCCTATAGCTTCCTTCCTCACCTTCTTCCCATTAATATACTTAAAAATATATTTTAGGGTTAGTCTTACTCTCTTTTGCTATTCATTTTTCATTTTTGTATTTTAGCTAGTCAAATAGCCCTTTTGCAAGCCTTGTTGATTTCCTTGTACTCTCGTAAAGCAGTGTCTGTCTCCTCTTGTTTCTATCATTTAAATGCCTGTTTTTTTACTCTGTATCTTGATCTTTAAATCATTGTTAAGCCACATTGGATGTGATTTACTCCTTTTACTTTTATTCCCACTTGGTGTATGGTGATAAGTATGTATATTTAGTAAGGATGTAAATGTTGTCCACTTGTGGTCAGTGTTTTTACCTATCAGTTCTCTGTCCCAGTCTATACTTTGTATTGCTGCCCTTTTAAAATTAAGATTTTTTTTTGGCCCCTTAAAATTTTGTTTTTTTAAATTCAATCTCAAATGAGACTGTGTTGTGATGACAGTTTCCCAAAGATTGCCCTATTTCTACATTTGATACTATATCAATATTATTTGTAATGACTAAATCTAAGATAGCATTCAGCCTTATATTGCGATAAGGCTAATTGAATAGGGCTCCATATAAGCACATGGCATATTTTATTTACAGAAGTTTTTAGTTATTGAAGACCTTGCATTTGTATAGAAGTTCACTAACTAAAAACTTCTGTTAAAAAAAATATGCTATGTGCTTATACAGAGCCATTTTCCATTGTCCGAATCGCAATTTAATAAGGCTGTTCATTTCTAGTATAACCTGGGCCAGATAATGATCCCTGAGTGTACTCAAGAACCTGCTCCCCTTAGCTGAACTGCTGGTCTCATTTACCCAGTTAATTTCAGGGTAATTGAAATCTCCCATTATTAGAACTTTCCCATGCTTAGCTGCATTTTCCAATCTGTATCAATAATTGTATTTCCTCACTATCTTTCCTAAATAGGTTATAACCATCCAGATTAACAGTCAAGTCATGAGATTCATCCCACCACGTTTCGGTAATGCCTATTAAATCCCATTTTCATTAATTGCTAGACAATTCTAACTCTCCCATTTTTCCTGGCAAGCATACATCTTATGTTTTGAGTTTGTAGTTTTGTGGTGCCTGCCATTATACTTGAGTTACTTAGTAATACCTGCCTATTGACTATACTACCCATCCAGCCATCTCCTCCCCTATGAGTTGTCAATTCATCCCTTATACCATCTACACTTTCTACCCCATTACTTATATCTAGTCCCTCCCCGCCACCTACTAGATTATAAACAAATCCAGCCTTTCTACCATCCTATCCCCTAGCCCAGAAGCTCCCTCATGATTAAGGTGCAATCCATCCCTGCTGTATAGATTGTAACGAAGTGAGAAGTCAGCCGAGTGCTCTAAAAAACCAACCCCTCCTTAGTGCACTACATTTTTAGCCACGCATTAACCTCCTCCATGCTAGGCCCAGCTAAACTGTGCTCAGTGAGCACCAACTCCCTTTCCAGTGGAGCAATATCACTTAGTGCTGCAATTCTCCTCTCCAGTTCTCCAATTTGAGCTTCCAGAGAGGCAACATGCTCAAACCTCTCACAGACCCTAGATCATCTGTTCCAGTATTGCATACATCGGACAGGATGTACACTGAGTGAGGATACCACTGGACTGACTCATAATTATTAGTATTGCCTAAAAAAAATCAGTAGGAAAAATAAACAAGAATAAAAAATAATATGTCTGTATAAAGTTTTATAAAAAAATATATTTTTTTTCTTCCCCCTTTGCACTATAAATCTGCCTTTTATTTAAATTCCTACACTTTTACTAGAATTGCACTCATACTAGAAGTGTTCCCAAGCTCACAAATTCGCCCCTTCTCCTGTTTATATTAACTTCTGCCTACTCACCTGGACACAATTAGTGCACTCTGCAATTTATCAGCCTTTACTTGCAAGAAGTAAAATTCACTTGTAAACAGACTCAAACATCTCACAAACCTTTATTCTAGTTTAACACCGTCAAACCACACCCCTCTCTCCTGGGCACAATTAGTGCACTCTGCAATTTATCAGCCTTTGCTTGCAAGAAGTAAAATCCACTTGGTTATATTTTTCTCATGTCACTTCACCAACTTAGACTATTGTGTTCTGATCCATCACATAGAATTCAGATTAACAAAACATTGAATTTAAGCTGTAATGTAACAAAATAGGTAAAAAGTCAAGTGGGTGAATACTTTTGCAAGGCACTGTATATAGTAGTGATGGATGGGCACCTCAATGAAGCGTGAGCTTGTGTGCTGGGGCTGAGGATGGTAGAAATGCTGGGAAAATGTAAACTAGTAAATAAGGGGGCAAGATAGAAGTAGTGGGGTAGAAGTGTAGAGAGGGTTAGAGATGAGTATTCATGGAAGAGGAGAATGGGGGTTAGTATAGTTAGAAAGGTCATGTAAGTGACTTACATAGAGCAGAATACACTTTGATATAGGAATTGCAGTAAATATAACCACATTGATTGAAAATGAGTAAAAGACAAGGAACAATGGGTTGTTGTAAATGGAACATAATCAGATTGGTCTAACATGGTAATTAAGATTCCTCAGGATTCAGGGTTCAGTATTAGGTTCTCTCAACATATTTATTAATGATTTAGAAGAAGAAACTACATAAATTAGAATGAGCAGCTAAATGGCAGATGATATTTAACACAAATAAATCAAAAGTTACACATTTGGGAATGGAAAATAAGCATGCAATATAATCTAAATGGAACTAATCCAAGGATATCAAAGATAGAAACATATTTCTGAATGATTGTGGACAACCACTTACATAATAGTGCAACACCTGCAAAGGCAAGTACAATATTAGCATGCAGTTAGAGGAGATATAGAAGCAAGGAAGCAAATATAATTTTGCCATTATATAAATCCATAGTATTTAAAATATGGAATTCAATTTTGGGAGCCACTTCAAAAAATGACATTGTAGAGTTTGAAAATTTACGAAGAAATACGCCAAAATGAGTAAGAGGTATGGAGGGATTAAGCAGTGAAGAAAGACTAAGCATAATAAATGTATTTTCTCTTGGAAAAATGTGCCTATGAGGGGATATATACATTCAAAGTTCATATTAGTCTTTGTTTGGGTTAACTTGTTATGCCAAGAGGTTTTCAATTGACGAGTTCATTTCTTGAGGTAAGAAGAAAAAAAGAAAAGATTTCAGCTTAAAGAAGTAGTAAAGGCAGCCAGACCGTGGAACTCTCTACCAAAGAGGTTGGATATACTTTGGAATAAAAAGTCATATAGGGTTATGTTGGATAACTAGAGAAGGAGGGGTATTGAACCAGGGTATAATCCGTTTGTTAGTACTTTGGGGTGAGGAAGAATATTTTTCCCCCTTTTGAGACAATTGGCAGTGTTTTAATGGGAGTTTTGTTCGTATTCCTGCGGATCAACTAAAAATGATCTTATTAAGAGAATCAGATGAGATCTAAAAAGGTTAAACTTGATGGACTAATTATCTTTTTTTTTACCTCAATTACTATGTTACAAAAATGAGATGGGCTGCTACAGAGTTGTTACCGTGTTAGTGGCAACCAGTTTTTGTCTTCATCGTCTGTAATCTTGAACAGATCACAAGCCCAACACAAAATTAACAACCTCAGTTATTATATTACTATGTTACCCCGGACAGTAGAATTGATTGAGTTAAATCAACAGAAGTAAAAATAACTCCAGCTAAAGAATAGTTAAGAAACATTCTTAAAATAGGAAACATTCTTTTAGTAGGAACAACACTTGATAAAAACTCGTGAAATATATATGTAAAAAAAATAAGTTTGCTTTTGAAGAACTATATTTCCAATAAAACATGACATTTACATTTAATATTCAGTTTATTATAATGTTGAACAATTAAAGTCAATCAGTGCTACCTTGAAAAAAAAATAATAGATAAGTCAATGAATATTAAAATCTTCCTTCAACACCAAGCTCTTCCACTGCAGATTTTTCAATATTGCTGTGTATTGTATTGATTTCCGCCTGTGTCAGAGTTCGTTCCATGTGGCGATATATAATGCGATAACAATGACTAATTTTCTTTGTCCTGAAAAAAAAATATGTTAAAATGAATATCATGCACAGTACATTTTGTATACCAGATTGGCAAGTAATAATATAGAAATAAAGTGGTTTCCCCAAAATACATATTTTTTATTTTTAAATGGAAATTTTATGATGCCAAAGGGCAAGGACAGAATGAGCTATTCCTTTACATTTGTTAATCTTCACATGGGCTATGAAGTGCTATAATGAAGGCTATAATGACTGTTTTCTATGGAAAAAATGCCATCACAGACTTTAATGAAGCACTTCACATAACCTATGTAGCTTATTGAATCTAGGCGATAGATTTAAAAAAAAAAAATAGAATGACCTCCATGGCATATATCTTTAGTTTATATATGTCATAGAGGTATGCCATTTGTATTTTAATGTGTCTAACATAAACAATACTTAGAATTCTATGTCTAATCAACTTAAATAAACAAAATTGGTCATTTTTTTTTTATATGATCTCTTGTTCAACTAAACACAATAGTGGGCAAAATTTTATTAGAATGTAAAAATAAACACAACCGTAATATTTTGCAGATTTTATATTTCTGCAGGCTTTAATTTTTTTTCTTGCTTGCTTTGTTGTTTCAGTCAGTGTGTCAGTCAGTCGTGTCTGATTCTCTGTGACCCTATGGACTGCAGCATGCCAGGCACATCTTGAGTCTAATTGTGCTTACCTATAAGGTTATCTTGGCAAAAACACTGCAGTGGGTTGCCAGTTCCTTCTCCAGTGGACCGCAATTTGTCTGACCTCTCTGTTATGACCTGCCAATCTTGAGTGATCGTACATTGTATAGCTCACAGCTTCACAGAAATACACAAGCCCCTTCACCATGACAATGTAATGATCCAGAAGGGGGTGCTTGCTACTAACAAGCTTCCTATTAGTGCTGCCGGTAGCACTGACTGTTGTTGTTGCCACTTTCCACAGTGTAGATATAAACGACCTGTGTATAAAAGCTCTCCTCCCATCTCAGGAAGTTGAGCTTCTAAGAGCAAAATGGCAGATTGCACAGCAGCATAAATGCATATAAAAAGTAATACATTTGATGCTGTATTATTTTTTATTTAAATTATAGAAACATTGCACATTTTCCTGTGAAGTTCTTCAAAAGAGTGAATTTTAAAAATATGCCCACAGTGGTCCTTTAATTTAATTATATGTTATTTTTTATACTGAAAACTTCCTTTTACACTTAAACATTTTCATCTTGGAAAGGACTGAAGGCTGGTTTTAGAAGAAGGAAAGCAAAGTTATTTTAATGGGGAAAGAGGAGCAGACTAGAGAGCAGGTATTTTTACAAAGAAGGTCAAGAATGAGATTCACACTGAATCAAAGCAGAAAACCAGAACATAACTTCCAGCCGAGCATCACTTCAATCTTAATTTCTTTTAAGAGCAGACATTCTTTGTAAGTTATTACATTAGCATAAAACGTAATGAAGCACATTATGAAGAATAAATAGGACACAATTCTTTTTTTCATATAGTTCTATTACTTTACTGGTTGAAAGAAATATAATTCTTCAATGGCTAACTTAGAGATCAGATTTAATAAGGCTTTTGTGAACTCCCAAGATTTTTCAAGAAAAAGCCTTTACAGCGTATTCTTTGCAAGTAGCTCCAATAAAAGAAACCAAGGAAGAGAAACACAGGGGGTTATTCATTAATCCATGATATTGCCAGTCAGAAAATTGTGGCTGTTGCAGTCAATAGGAGGTTTCCTGTCAAGTACTCATTTCTATCTATCCAGCTTAATGAATAATCCTCACTAAATAATCTAAAGTGACTTTTTTTATACAGCATAAAGAGGTATAAGCGCGGTTAACTGATTCACTAAACTGAGTGTAGTCCTTTAAATATATTCCAAACATAATATTACTATACATTGATATGTCAGCTATTCAACAAACATCTTTAAATCTTTAGCAACTATTAGCAATTTTATCTTATATATTTATAGTTTATTTTTTGCATTTTTGTCTTCCTAATTCATATAAAGCTTAGGCCCTATGTCAACATGATTCACTTCTCCTAATGATAATTTAATTTCCTGATCATATTAATCATTAGTATATTCCTTTATCTAACTATACACTCGTCTTGGTAAATTTCAAATCACTTATGCTCTCAGATAAAGTACTTACAACATAATAATAAAGAGATTTTCGCAATAAACCTTTTGAAGCCAGCCTCCTTTTTGAGACAGAGAAGCTGCTGTATTGGTATGATATGGACACAGACAACTGTTAAGAGGGTCATGTAAGGCTCATCCCTTAGCTCTCTCTTCTCATTTGTTTCCAGTTTAAAATAGGTTCTTCTTACTTTCAATATTATCTCTTTTCCAATCCTCACATCATGAGGCAACCCGATTTGAGAGCACAGGTGAAGTGTGCGCCGCCATGTGCCCGATGAATGCGCGCACCAACACCTGCACGCTACAGAACGGGAATAGGGATAGAGAGAGGTGGCATGGGGATAGTCGCCCAGCGGAGTTGAGACAGAATGAGGAATGGTGCCATTTACCTCATCCACATCAGTATGCCTTGCAGGAGGACTGGCAAGGCATAGCGATGTGGATGAGGTAAATGGCACCCCGATTACGGGCGAAAAGGGTAAGAGAGAGAGTGGAATGGGGAGACTGGGGATAGAGAGAGATGGGAAGGAAAATAGAGAGAAAGAGGAGGATGAGAGAGAGGATAATGGGGAGAGAGAGATGAGTGGTGAAGCAGATGACAGGAGGGGAATGGAGAAAAGAATGAAATGGGGAGAAGATAGTGAATGAACTGCTGTAACATCCGGGCGCGCTGGTGTTGGTGAGCGCATTTGTCAGGTATTCTGTCGCATATTACGGCGCCCACGTCTCATGCGCCCAGAAGTACAGAATGACTTAAGAAGTCCTTCACAATTCAGCACCAACTTAAATATTGGTTCTTTTCTCCAAATAGTGCCTTCTTAATGCGCACCTCCTCATGTTTCCTCATTTGTTAACTTCACCAGAAAGTATATATGATTTGCCTGAGAGAAGTGAGATTAAGTGCTAAGGCATATATGTAATTGTAGCACTTTATCATTGCCCTATACCGACAGCTACTGAGCAGATAGTTCTCAGTGGGTGGCGTTTTTATCAGATATCTTTTACTACAGATAGAGACAACATTGTTTGGAAAAGTTTAGAAACTACAGCTTTGGTTGCTGCAGTTTAAGTACGGTATTTAAAAGCGATATAATGTGCTTTACCTCCTTATACCACATCTTATCTCAACTTAATTTCCTAACTGACTTTGCTCTGCTTGTAATCTGCACCTCACTTTTGCTCTTCTTATCCCTGTTTAAACAACTTTTCCTTTGCTGTACCAACTATTCAGAAAAGTCTATTAAATGCCTGTTAAACATTTGCAACATTCAATTTTGCTTTCATAGGTGAGCCATTGGCGTTTTAAAACAGGATTAGGTAACTTTGGGGCTAATATATACATCTCAGAGGTGTGAAAATATGCATGAATGAATGTATTAAACACTAGTCAAGTTTTCAGCTGGGAAGTCTAATTTTTTACAGTTTTGGTAAAGACAAAAAGAGAAGGAACTTTTCTTTTATCTTTATCTTTTATAAATCAATTTAATGTTTCCTTTAACTGATTCATCTTCTCAGACATTAATACAGAAAAGCTTATTCACAACCTCAAAGTATCCAGATAATTCTTAAAAAGGATACCGTATTGGCCGGCGTATAAGGCGACTGGGTATATAAGACGACCCCCCAACATTGCCACTCAAAATATAGAGTTTGTTACGCGACCGCAGCGTCTTCGGCCCGCCCCTGCAACACGACCGCAGCGCAGCCGGCCCACCCCTACAACCCAAATGCTGCGCCTCGGGCCCGCCTCGGCAACACGACCACATCGGTTCCGGCCTGCCCCTGCATCTCCCTGTAACAGGCACGACCGCAGCTCCTCCGGCCCGCGCCTGCAACGCGACCGCAGCGCCTCCGGTCCGCCCCTGCAACGCGATCGCAGCCCCTCCGGCCCGCCCCTGCATTTCCCTGTGACAGGCACGACGGCAACGCCTCCGGCCCGCCCCTGCATCTCCCTGTGACCGACACGACCGCAGCGTCTCCGGCCCTGCATTTCCCTGTGACCGGCACAAGCTCTGCGTAGACAAAGTGCACCCGGCGTATAAGACGACCCCCCCCACTTGGAGGCATGTTTTTCAGGGCAAAAAAGTCGTCTTATACGCCGGCAAATACGGTAGTTACCTAAGAGAATAAGTTATGTAAAACTTCTCCAATGATTTGGCAAACATTCTGTGACTCATTCACCCTTCCAGCTTGCAATTACTAATAATTATTTGTAATGAAAACCATAACATAACCTGTGTAAATTGTTTTGTCTTCAAATATTAAGTTCAACTTAACATACACTTTTAAAAGACATAGAATTATTTTTAAATACTAAATACAGTATCAGGAATGCTTGTATTTTATTAGCACTCTTTATGTCTGCTGTCTAATTTGCAGAGAGTGTGTGTGTATATCTTTATCAATTATACAGCCATTTTTAATAGAAGACTAAAAACTAGGAATAAACAAAAACAAATCTGAGAACACCTACATCAGACCTGTTTTATCAGAGAAGTTCTCAGTCAACAGGGTTAACTCTGCCACTAAGGATTTTGATAATGATGTAAAAATGAGACTCGAAATGTACCACATTTTTGCCTCATCAGTGTTGGCTCATCAAGGTTGGTACCGGCAACTGTGAAATGAGACTCAAAATGTACCACATTATTGCTACAACCCAGTTCACATAAGACTTAGTATGTTGCTCTCAGAAAGACTTCAGAACATAGCCCTGATTAGAGTACAGAATCATATTGCCACCCCTACATAAAAGCTAGGTGGGATGAAACATTTTGTAAAGGCTTTGAATAAAGACGGTTCATGCACTGAACACATAGCGCATAAATTACCTGGACTTATCATTGAAAAACTGAAGGCAGGAATTTTCATAGTTACATAGTAATTGAGGTTGAAAAATACTTTTAGTCCATCAAGTTCAACCTTTTTAGATCTCCTCTGATCTGCAACATGCAAATTATTTGTTAATTGATCCAGAGGAAGGCAAAACCCAAGTGAAACTTTGCCAATTGTATTGACAGGGGAAAAACAAATATAAAATTCCTTCCTGACTCCAGATACTGGCGATCAGACTCCTCTCTGGATCAATACTCACTATCTAATTATCCAGGATACCCATGAATGCCCTTTTTATTTAAGAATATATCCAATCCCTTTTTGTTTCAATAATTTTTATTGACTCACATAGTAAAGTAACAACATAACAGAATAGTATGAACAATTTTGCTTTCCGAGGATAACTTAAAAGAAATTAATGTTGAGTATTCAAGTAAAGCTTTCAAGTGAGTAATACTACCTCATATTTTCCTTTTTCTATAGGGAAGACAAACAAGGGAAAAACAGGTAGGGAAAGGGGTGAAGAGAATGGGGAAGGCGTACATTCGGGTACGGTAAAAATCATTCCCGCCAATAAAAGCATCAGACAAAGAAATTAAGTGAAAACTCACGGTCCTGCCCGGCCTCCAGATCATCAGCCTTATTAAATTGCGATTTGGCCAATTGAAAAGGCCTCTATATAAGAACAGAGCATATTTTTATTACAGAAGTTTTTAGTTAGTGAAGACCTTGCTTTTGGATAGAAGTTCACTAACCAAAAACTTCTGTAAAGAAAATATGCTCTGTGCTTATATAGAGGCCTTTTCAATTGGCCAAATCACAGTTTAATAATGCTGCATGTCCTCCCAGCCCGTCCCATATCGATTTTTGAATAAAGTGAAAGTATCGAAAGGTCTTGCTATCTTGTGGTAATGCTATTTGGGGAGTACACCAGGAAGGTGGGGAATGTATTGGTTATTATATGTGAGAGTCTTTTGTTTACCGTAATATAGATGATTTTGTTGATTATTTCCTGAAAGGTAAGATTTGTATCTTCCCATTTCTTGGCTATGTGGCTTTTGGAAGTAACTTTTTTTGCGAATTTGGAAGGGTGGAGAGGTGTAGTCCTAGAAGGCATAATTCTATGGAAGGTGTGATCTGCGTTTGAAAAAGATTTGAAGCTAGTTGGGATGTTTTCGTCCAAATGGGTTGGGCTTTAGGGCATGCCCATCAGGTGTGTAAAAAGGTGCCCAACTCTTGGCAGCCTCTGAAGCAGCTAGCTGATTCTTGGGGTTTCATTTTGTGGAGCCTGTCTGGGGTAATGTATGTTCTGTGGAGAACTTTTAAAGAGGTTTCCAGAAGGTTATAGTTTAATGAGCCCTTAGCTAATCTGCTGCAAGCCTGTTCCCATTTGTCGAGATCCCAGATCTGAGCTAAATCTCTCTTTGTAGTCGCTATAAAGTATCGGAACCTGCAAAAGTTTAAGTGTTCTGCTAGTGGTAAATCATATTTGTCTCTAATTTGTTCGAAAGTAAGGATTTGGTCATCAAAGAGCCACGTGTCTAGTCTGTCTAGGCCTTTCAAGGTCCACCATGTAATTGACTCCGCTGAAGTGTCTCTCAGGAAAGTGGGAGAAGCAAAAATAGATGAAAGAGGGGAGAGATCTGGGATTAGTTGTCATCTAAATTTGGCCCACATTCAGTTTATAAGAGAGAGCATGATCATTGTGTTGAGGTATTTAAGATGTGATTGTTGGGATTTGGGGAGCCAGACTAACTTGTCCCAAGAGAGAGGGTTCAACTGATGGTATTCTATAAGAACTCAAATGGGTTAGTGAGTTGTTGAGTGGGCTAGTGGAATAACATAAATTTGAGCAGCTCTATAATAAAGCTTCAACTGAGGGCGGGAGAGACCACCTTTATCTTTGTATCTATACCTTATAGATTTGGAAATTCTAGGAGGTTTGTAGTGCCAGATACATTTGAAAGTTATCTAAGTCTTTAATTGTCACTTTAATAGGTAGGGATCTAAAGTAGTATTGAATTCTGTGGAGGAGATTCATTTTTATAGTGTTAATTTGACAACCCGTCCATGAGATTTGTAATTTGGACCATTTGTTAAGGTCTGCTGCCAATTCTTTGAACAAAGGTATAAT
This sequence comes from Discoglossus pictus, assembly GCA_027410445.1. Lineage (NCBI taxonomy): Eukaryota > Metazoa > Chordata > Amphibia > Anura > Alytidae > Discoglossus > Discoglossus pictus. The sequence continues at coordinate 183,461,455 of CM050166.1, read as the reverse complement.
AACCTTATAATTTGAGCCAAAGGCTCAATTGCCAGAGCGAAGAGAAGAAGGGATAAAGGGCATCTCTGCCTTGTACCTCTTTGGATATTAAGACATGTCTTACGAGGGCCTGGCAACTTTAAATAGGCTTTGGGGAAGTAATAGTAAGTCTGCAAGAGATTTAAGAAGTTTCCCTTGAATCCAAATTTTGAAAGAACGGCATAAATGTACAACCATTCCAGATAATCAAATGCCTTTTTGATGTCTAGTGCTAAAGTAGAGAGTGGGGTATTGGAGCATTGTGCTAAGTATAACATGTTTAAGACCCTTCTAATATTGTCACCAGCCTGTCTGTGAGGAATAAAGCCTACCTGGTCTTTGTGGATAAGTCTGGGAAGGAAAAGTGAAATCTTATTGGCAACAATCTTGGCTAGTATTTTTATATCTCCATTAAGAAGGGAGATCAGGCGATAGTTTTTGACTTCCAAAGGGTCCCTCCCTGCTTTAGGGAAAAACACTAAATTTGCCTGGTTTAGCTCAAGAGGCATTTTTCCCCCTTGCAGAGGAAGACAAGGACATAGTACACTACCTGGATAATAACGTCTGCTCTGCTTTTTCAGTTGATATTGGGTAGGATGAATTTCTATTTAGGAGTGCTGCTTTATGCTATAAAATAACTAATACAAATCCTTTTTCAGAAGATGAGGTTTTACTAGCATTATCAAAATTAAAAGTGAACAAGTCAGTGTGCCCATAAAACGTGAATCCAAGGAAATTGAAAGAGCTTAGATCCACTCTTGCTGCACTGATAGCTAAAATATTTAATTCATCATTATTTTCAGGAGTAGTTTCAGATGACTGGAACATTTGTAATGTAGTACCGCTACACAAAAATAATAGTAGGGAAAAGTAAAGTAGTATGTAAACTAATGGAAACATTGTGAAATAAAGAATTTTGAATGTCTAAAATCTAATGATTTACAAGTTCATAGTCATCATGGCTTTACTGCTGTGAGATTGTGAGACTAATCCAATTGACTTTTTTGATTATGTAATCAATGTGTAAACTTCATACTCTCGGACTAGATTCAAACACAGTTCAATGGATAGAATGAAGGATTGGCGTCAGAGTCATAATTAAAGGAATAAAGTCGGAGAAAGGTATGGTTATTAGAAGAGTATTTATTAGTGATTTTACTAGTGGGCTTCATGATAAAGTTTGCCTCTAAAGATGACACACAAAAAACGGTAACCATTTCCTGAGGCAAATGCAATGGGATCTAAATTCAACACTAATAAATCCAAGATTATATGCTTTGGCCACAAATACAAAAGTGGAGTAATTACTTAAAGGTAAAAGGATAACAGCAACTGATGAGGACTTTGGATTAATTATTACATCACATGATTTAAAAAAAAAAAGTATTTTCATTCAAGTTATGTCTGGACAAAAGCAAGGGATCTCTCCATCTATAGTTGCCATGCATATGAAATGAGACAAATGGCATTCAGGTACTGGTCTATACTTCAGGCCCAACCAACACACATTATTGAAGGGACATATTCAGGCTTTGTGCGGATCCCAAAGACCCAGTTACTATTCCTCATTTCCTCTTGCTATATCACAATCATATATTTACACACACACTATACAGAAAAATCTAAAGGTGTATATGCGTTTTTGTAAGTATACAGTGTTAGAAATTGCCAGGCACACTTACAAAGAAAATTATCTTTGCATCAGAAACTGATGTGCTGGCCAAGGCCTCCTGATTTTAGGCTGAAACACACCTATATTTATATATCTCTTCTGAATCGCTACCATGTCGTGGTGAAGGGGCTTGTGTACTTCAATGAAGCTATGAGCTATAACATGTAGGGTCAGCAAAGATAGGCAGGTCATAGCAGAGAGGTCAGACAAATCATGGTCCACTGGAGAAGGAACTGGCAACCCCCTCCAGAATCTTTGCTAAGAAAACTTTATGGACAGGCACAACCAGAGTCATAACGATATGGCACCGGAAGATGAGCCCTTCAGGTCAGAAGGTGCCTACCACATTACTGAGGAAGAGCAGAGGGCAAGTACAAGTAACACCAGATCCAATGAAGTGGTTGGGCCAAAGCCAAAAGGACACCCAGCTGCGGATGTGTCTGGAGGGGAAAGGAAAGTCCGATGCTGCAAAGATCAATTCAGAAAAGGAACCTGGAATGTTAGAACTATAAACCAAGGCAAACTAGATGTGATCAAGAATGAAATGACAAGGTTAAACATTGGTATCCTGGGAATTGATGAACTTAAATTGACTAGAATGGGACATTTCACATCAGACAACCACCAGATCTTCTACTGTGGTCAAGAATCCCGCAGAAGAAATGGAGTAGCCATCCTAGTCAATCAAAGAGTGGCCAAAGCAGTGCTCGGTTACAACCAAATAAATGACAGAATGATTTCAAATTGAATTGAAGGCAAGCCATTCAATATCACAGTGATCTAAGTCTATGCTGCAACCACAGATGCTGAAGAGGCTGAAGTCATCCAGTTCTACGAAGACAATCAACACATCATAGATATAAACACCAAGAAAATAAGTTACAATCATCATAGGAATTTGGAATGCTAAAGTAGGGAATAACTGCCAAATGTGGAATTGAGTACAAAAGGTCGTAGCAAACACCCTCTTCCAACAGCTGCTGAGATGACTCTACACATGGACATCACCAGTTGGACAACATAGAAATCAAATTGACTATATACTTTGCAGCCAAAGATGGAGGAGCTCTATACAGTCAGCAAAAACAAGACCTGGAGCTGACTGTGGCTCAGACCATGAGCTTATTATTGCAAAGTTTAAAAATAAACTGAAGAAAAGAGGGAAAACCATCAGACCAAGTAGATACAAAATAAATAATATCTCTTGTGAATATGCAGTGGAAGCAAATAATAGATTTAAGGAACTAGACATGGAAGACAGAATGCCTGAAGAACTTTGGACTAAAGTTTGCAACATAATCCAGGAAACAGCAACAAAAAGTATCCCTAAAAGAAAGAAAAGTAAGAAGTCAAACTGGCTGTCTGATGGGGCTTTGAATGTCGCCCAGGAAAGAAGGAAAGTGAAAGGTAGTGGAGATAAGAAAAGATTTGTCCAATTGAATACAGAATTCCAGAGGATAGCAAGATGAGACACAGAGACATTCTACAATGAGCGATGTAAGGAGATTGAAGATAACCAAATGGGTAAATCAAGATATCTCTTCAAGAAAATTGGGAACCTAAAAGGCACCTTTCATGCAAAAGTAGGCATGATAAAAGACAAAAATGGTAGGAACCTAACAGAAGAAGATCAGATAAAGAAGAGGTGGCAGTAATACACTGAAGATCTATACAGGAAGGATCTTAACAGCAGTGATGACCTCAATAATTTGTCCAATGAGCTGGAGCCAGACATCTTGGAGAGCAAAGTGAGATGGGCCCAAGGATTTCTTGCTGATAATAAAGCTGCAGGAGGTGATGGAATTCCAATTCAACTATTCAAAATTCTACATTTAACACATTTGGAAAACTCAACAATGGCCAATACATCCCAATCCCAAAAAAGGCAGTGCCAAAGAGTGCTCCAGTTATCGAACAATTGCAATCATTTCACATGCCAGCAAGGTAATGCTTAATTTTCTACAAGTTCGACTCCAACAATATATGGACCACAGGAACTACCTGAAGTGCAAGCCGGGTTCCGCAGAGGAAGAGGCACAAGATCAAATTGCCAATGTCTGCTGGGTAATAGAGAAAAAACATTCACTTCTGCTTCATAGACTATTCTAAAGCCTTTGACTGTGTGGATCACAACAAAATGTGGCATGTCCTTAAAGAGATGGGAGTACCAGATCATCTAATCCTCCTCCTAAAGAATCTGTATGTCGACCAAGAAGCCACGGTCAGAACCGAACATGGGACAACAGAATGGTTCAAGATCGCAAAAGGAGTGCGACAAGGTTGTAAATGGTCACCTTATTTATTCAACTTATATGCAGAATACATCATACGTAAGGCTGGACTGGATGAATCCAAAGCTGGAATCAATGTTGCTGGAAGGAATATCAATAACCTCAGATACGCCAATGATACTACTCTGATGGCTGAAAGTGAGGAGGTACTAAAGGACTTTTTGATGAGGGTAAAACAAGAGAGTGCAAAAGTCGGCCTGCTGCTCAACATTAAAAAGACGAAGATCATGGCAAACGGCAATCTCACTTCCTGGCAAATAGATGGGGAAGAAGTGGAGGCAGTGACAGATTTTATTTTCCTCGGATACAAGATCTCTGCAGATGACTGGTGACTGTAGTCATGAAATTAAAAGACGTTTGCTTCTGGGAAGGAAAGCTATGGCAAGCTTGGACAAGTTAGTAAAAAGTAGAGATCTTAAACTATCAACAAATGTCTGCATAGTTGAAACTATGGTATTCCCAGTAGTTACATACGGATGTGAGAGCTGGACCATAAAGAAGTCTGAGCACCGTAGAATTGACGCCTTTGAATTGTGGTGTTGAAGCAGACTGCTCAGAGTCCCTTGGACTGCAAGAAAATCCAATACATCAATATAGTTCAGGAAATCAAGACAAACTGTTCACTAGAAGGTAGATAATGAGGCTGAAGCTCAAATATTTTGGCCATATTATGAGACGGCAGAATTCCCTAGAAAAGACTCTGATGCTGGGAAAGATTGAAGGCACAAGAAGAAGGGGACGACAGAGGCGGAGATGGATAGATGAGGTCACTGAAGCAATGAACATGAACTTGAGGGAGCTCAGAGGGGCAGTGACTGGCGTGCTGTGGTCCATGGAGTAACGGAGAGTCGGACGCGACTGAACGACTAAACAACAATAAATAAATAAATAAATATATATATATATATATATATATATATATATATATAATAAAAGCATAGGCTAGGTAAAAGATTTCCCTATTTAACTTGAAAGGTGTTTGGGTGAATTGCAGAATACCACTGTAAATTTGCTTGTGGCAGTGGGGGAGTGTGGAGTTCTTTAGTTCCCCATTGAATTAGAATACTAGCCTGTGTTAAATCTTTCAAACAAACACATCACTTGTACACTATGTATGCATCATGTGAACATTATATTTAGACAAAAAAAAGTTAAACGCTAGTTAGAAAAAGCCAGTTATATTGCTATGCATTTTCTATGAAACAAGGTATTTCTTCTTCAGCTTTACAGAAGAAGAATAGCTGTTAGCAAAAGTGCGTTCCCCTGAGATCTCCATAACCTTTTCAATTTTTCTAGAGAACAGCAGCAAAGATTAAAAGTTATGTATAATTTTCACTCAAGGCTGTCATTATCCAGTTAGATTTAAATCAACATTTACCTTTTAGTGGACCAACATCACTGCATGCGCAAACCATTACTTATTTAAATCAGGTAAATGTAAAAGCAAACCTGTTACCCAATTATTTATTAATATTGTTCAAAATGAGCAGTCTCCTTGTAGGTTCCTTGAGCACTGTAATATTGACAAAGAGACCTGTCAGGAAACATATCATTCTAGCCCTTTAGCGCTACAGCTATAAATCCAATTAGATATAGAGGGAATTTAGCCTATATATATCTTTAATAACAACAAATCCCAGCTGCATGTGGCAAGCTTTTTTCCTTCAATAAGAAGATTGATTTTTACCTTGGAGAATGTCGGCTTCAAGAGGAACCTTTCCTCACTTACATTTTGAAAAATGAGAGGTATGACATTCAGTATGAAAACGAAAGCATTAGACCACAGACTATACATATCAAAAACTGGTGTGTGGTATAGTTGAAAACTATGTGAAATGTAGTTAAATTGTCCTTACACTCACTTGTACCCTAATTATTTTGTCTCTGCCTATTGCAGTGCAGTCCAACTTCTTTGGGGTGGTGGATTGAATTATTTTGGACTATCATTTTGGTGGCACAGAAAACATAGAAGTATATTTTCCCAAATAGCAGGGCAATATTAAGAATTTCCCATGGCAGCCTTGTTCAGGTTGCAATACAGTGCAATAACAGCCAAAATCCTGATTACATCCATATCAAATAATAACATGCATGCACTTTCCATATCCAGAAGCAGCAGGAATCTGTTTTCCATGCCAGAAAGCACCAAGTCCAAAAAGGACTACAAGCAGTAAACAATTCAAGTTCAACATTTCAATTGTATAGGTGCTATCAAATTACAAATTAATAAGTAATTTTAAATGACACTAAAATTAAGTTTTTACTTTTCTAGAAGCTCAAGCCAAATTTGATATCCCAAATTCATAATTTGTCCCTATCTCCAACTAATAAGCAGCTTTATCTAAATCTTAAGGCTATTTCTCACTTAATGGTTAAGACGCTGAAAATGGATTATTAATCAAAAAACAAATTTAGTAGAGGAAAAGCAAGATGGGATACTTGCAATGTACTATGATAAAATAGTCTATTTAGAACCAGTACTATGACCCAACACTCTTTTTAAGATAAATGGTTACACTTTATAAATTCCATATGAGATGAGAAAAGAGATAGAATAGACCCTTCTTTAGATAGTATTCCACTACAAAAGGTACTAAGGAAGGTAAGACACCGCTGACATTTCTTCAGCTATGCATGGATTCCTTAAAAAGATGATCATACTGATTTGAGTACATGTTTTAGTAGACACAAATCTGAAAAATGATATGGGTGAGATTATTATTGTCCTACAATGTTAAACAACAACAACAAAAATATTTTGTTATTTAAAATTACTTTTGTCTTCTTTTCTTACAGTGCCTTGCAAAAGTATTCACTCCCTTGACGTTTTACCTATTTTGTTACATTACAGCCTTAAGTTCAATGTTTTGTTAATCTGAATTTTATGTGATGGATCAGAACACAATAGTCCAAGTTGGTGAAGTGAAATGAGAAAAAAAAAATATATATATAAAACTATTTTTTAGAAATAGAAAACAGAAAATTGACATGTGTGTATTGTGACCAGGATGGCCGCGTATAGCGGTGGTTTCTTGAATAAAGGGCTGATACCGACTTCAAGTGCAGCAAATTGGTTTATTTGCAAAAAGAAAGTAACAGCTGAAGCAGTAGCTCTGCTTAAAATAACGAAACATAAATAACTACGTCTCTGCGACGTGGGAGAATGCCACCCTGTGGCCAGGTTACAAACAGTCCTTTAACTTGGGAGACTGCCACCTTGTGGCCAGGATACCAATAGTCCCTTCGACTTGTGATAGTGCCACCTTGTGGCCAGGATACAAATAGTCCCTTTAACCTGTGATAGTGCCACCTTGTGGCCAGGATACAAATAGTACCTTTAACTTGGGAGACTGCCACCTTGTGGCCAGGATACCAATAGTCCCTTAGACTTGTGATAGTGCCACCTTGGAACCTTCATTCGGTGCCTCTGTCAGCAAACCAAACAGCCTTTTTACTCCTGATTGTAAACCTTCAGGCTCCTCTCAGCCTGGTACAATTTCTGCTTCCAGCAGACTGCGTGAAAGTACTGCGTTCCTATATATGGCAGATAGCTACAAGCGTCCTTCTTTGGCTTGCTTCAGACTGAGGCCTTCACTCACTGGCCTCCCTCTGCTAGGCCAAACAGGGCCTAACTGCAGGGGATCTTCAATAATCACTTCACTTACTTGGCTTCCTTGTACTTTCACCTCTTGAGTCTGTAGTCACTCTTTCATCTCAATTCGTCCTGCGACTGCAAACAGCACACTCTTCTCACTGTTGACCAATACTCGCAGCCCCAGTAAATCAGGCTTCACAAAGCCCACTGTATTTCCACACAGGATCAGTCTTCACTCTGTGGCTGGCTTCTGTCAGCAGCACACAACCTGCACAGAGCCTAGCCGGCCACACACCCCCTTTCCAGGTCTGCTTTCCAGGCTTTTAAAGGGCAGTCGCACTAATTAGGAGTTCTCCAGAAGTTTTAACTCCCTCCCTTCTGTCCAGAACTCCGTACTCCACTTGCTTGTATAACTTCTAAGGGGCAAACGATCACAGTATGTATTCACCCCCTTTGTTATGAAGCCCATAAAAACCTCCGGTGCAACCAATTAGCTTCAGAAGTCACATAATTAGTGAAATGATGTCCACCTTTGTGCAATCTAAGTGTCACATGATCTGTCATTACATATACACACCTTTTCTGAAAGGCCCCAGAGGCTGCAACACCTAAGCAAGAGGCACCACTAACCAAACACTGCCATGAAGACCAAGGAACTCTCTAAACAAGTAAGGGACAATGTTGTTAAGAAGTACAAGTCAGGGTTAGGTTATAAAAAATATCCAAATATTTGATGATCCCCAGGAGCACCATCAAATCTTTCATAACCAAATGGAAAGAACATGGCACAACAGCAAATCTGCCAAGAGACGGCCGCCTACCAAAACTCACTGACCGGGCAAGGAGGGCATTAATCAGAGAGGCAGCACAGAGACCTAAGGTAACCCTGGAGGAGCTGCAGAGTTCCACAGCAGAGACTGGAGTATCTGTACATTGGACGACAATAAGCCATACACTCCATAGATTTGGGCTTTATGGCAGAGTGGCCATTACTTTCAGCAAAAAACAAAATGGCACTTTTTAAATTTGCGAAAAAGGCATGTGGGAGATTCCCAAAATGTATGGAGGAAGGTGCTGAGGTCTGATGAGACTAAAATTTAACTTTTCGTCCATCAAAGAAAACGCTATGTCTGGCGCAAACCCAACACATCACATCACCCAAAGAACACCATCCCCACAATGAAACATGGTGGTGGCAGCATCATGCTGTAGGGATGCTTTCAGCAGGCGGGACTGGGAAACTGGTCAGAGTTGAGGGAAAGATGGATGGTGCTAAATACAGGGATATTCTTGAGCAAAACCTGTACCACTTTGCCCTAGTCAAAGCCCAGACCTCAATCCATTACAAAATCTGTGGTCAGACTTAAAGATTGCTTTTCACAAGCGCAAACCATCCAACTTGAAGGAGCTGGAGCAGTTTTGAAAGGAGGAATGGGCAAAAATCCTAGTGGTAAGATGTGGCAACTCATAGAGACTTATACAAAGCAACTTGGTGCTGTGATTGCTACAAAAGGTGGCTGTACAAAGTATTGACTTTAGGGGGTGAATAGTTATGCACATTGACTTTTTCTGTTATTTTGTCTTATTGGTTATTTGCTTCACACAAAAAAAAAAAAAAAAAAAACTTAAATTTGTGGGCATGTTCTGTAAATTAAATGATGCAAATCATCAAACAATCCATGATAATTCCAGGCTGTGAGGCAACAAAACATGAAAAATTACAAGGGGGGTGAATACTTTTGCAAGGCACTATATATTTACATTGACTATGTGTTGTTTTTTGGGCTATTCTCAAAGAAAGCTTGTTTTGAAATAAAAACAAAAGAGGGAAACTTTCATTATAATATGTAGAAGCTTCTGTTAAATGCAATGACAGACATTAAGGTAATGAAGGCATCATAGTTTGGACTTTGTACATTATCTTAAATATGCTCCTTCGGAAAAAAATAAAAGCAAAACATACACACACACGGATCTATCCCGTTGTGTAAGTGCAAGGAAATCACTAGCACTGACAGCTGCAGTGCCAGCAACTAGCCGTTAGATGGCGCTGTCCGATTTCAGAGAAGGCCCCAATTATTCCCTCCTCCAACGTGGCACAACTCGACGGCGCTGAATCGTCAGTGAGGCCATAGCTATATTCGGCGAGAGCACTCAGCCCTCAATGTTTATTAGAATCTGCTAAAACAAGACAATACCTTTACATTGTATACTTGAAATAAGCAAGCAAAAATATCTGTACTGTATGGCAGATGGAAAATACTCTCCTACATATATGTCCGCTAATGTATTGATCAGGTAACTCACCTACATATAGTGCAGCTAATGTATGTGGTATAACCACAAATTATCTCTGAGATTCTTGTAACCTCAATGTGAGTCCCCAAGGTGGGCAGTTACGCCATCCCCCCACCACGGTTAGGATATTATAATATGCTACTCTCTGCACTAGTGGCGAGATAGTGAATGGAAGGACCCTGTGCAAACCATTTGGACCCTCCAACTTAACTCTCAGTAAAAGGTAGACAGCTGTAGGAGTCAATAAAAAAAAGCTAAAATAATATTTGTAGGTGGTCAGAATGCTGTACAATACTTGCATTTAATGTAGAGACATTAATATTGTGAATCTTTTTATTTAGATATTTGTGTTATCCAATTACCAGAGGCACAATACAGGATTGTCCACGTCCCACTTTAAGTGGAAAGGGCATAATATCTATCTAGAATATGGGTGGTATGCCACAATTAATAACTATATTGTGGGGGGTGTTTTTGAATTATTTAAAAATATTTCAAAACAGGCATGTAATTTATAATAGTTGCTGAATTTGAAGGGATCAACACAGTTGAAGCAGAAAGGGATGGATATAATCACAGGGGGGAGAGGAGAGAGAGTGAAAGAGAGAGTGAGTGTGGGTGGAGTGAGTGTCGAGTCAGTGAGTGAGTATGAAATCAGTGAATGAGTGTAAGTAAATTGAGTGTGGAGTGGGTGGGGGTGGAGTGAGTGGGTGTGAGGAGAGGGAGTGAATGTAGGTGAGTGAGTGTGAGGGGAGTGTGGGTGGAGTGAGTATGTATGAAGGAAGTGTGAAGTGGGTGGAGTGAGTGTGAGAGGTGAGTGAGCAGAGACTATTTTATTATTTGAAGCCTTTAATAATAAGTACAGTTACATCCCAAGTGAGATATCTCTGAAACAGCAGGGAGATGAAGCAGAGGAAGTGCTGGCAGAGATCTGCCCTTACAGCCTCAGTTCTGAGAAGCCACAGGTGGAGAATGATACAATGTATTAGCCTATTCTGAATTAGAATGTTATGCTAATTTAGCTTGGATTTTCTAGGGGTGTACACAATCACATGCAACTGCCAAAAACCATAGGAAATGTTGCTAACTTCATGGTAAGCTAATTAAAGTTTGTTTTGGGAAATTTACATGCAAAAAACTATTTTCATACACTACCAATTCTCCTTTATCAGATGTATTCATAATCCTGCAAAATTAGATAATTTCCAATTCCTATGTTATTCTCTAATGACTCATGTTCAAGATGGGGAGATTTTTTATGATGAGATTATTTTCTTTAGTGATCAGGCTCCATAAAATAACTCATGTAAGAGAATGCTATTTCCCTAGAGAGAAAGCTCTCCTTTTAGTGAATATAGGCCAGATGGGTATATAGTCATCTCACCGGTGAAATCCTTTCACTAATGAGGTGAAGGCTCTCCATTTCCACATTTACTTTATGGGTCCTATTCACTAAATTGAGATGATCTCTACGACTTGAAAACAAGACTCCACAGCATAACATGTGAACTGTAAATGTATCAAGCTAATGATGAGCACACCTTTTCATTACAAAAAAAAGGGCAAAGTTTATCTTGACATTTATTTTCATAGTTTGTGATTTTTTTTTAATTAAGTGGCAAATACTTTATGAAGGTTGTCTTCATATACATCTATTTTGTAAAGGTTACATCTTGTTATTTATTTCTCTATTTCGAATATTTCCATTCATGTGCATAATGTACTATCTGCATTTATATTGTTAAGATTGCATTTAGTTGCAATATAGTACCAGGACGATCTATACAGTGGAAAAATTGGCTTTCAAAAATAGCAAGGTTGTAAGAAACTTTGGGCCATATTCAATTGAGGTTTCGGGCAATCCGGTAGCCCGTAAGTGAGGTTGCAAGTTAATTTGCTATTCAATTGGAGTCTTTTTGCGGACTCCGAACGGCTTCCGAGTTACGGTCTTGAAAAAATGACGATAACTTACAGCCTCCAGAAGCCTTGGATCTTTCACAGTCGCAAGGCTAAAATCGCAAATGGCTATTAAATTGCTCAATTTCACCCGTAAATGCTAAATGAAGGAAAAAATCATACGAGTCCTGGAGAGGACCCGCAAGGGAGTTAAAAGCCTATTCGTAGCACTGTGAATGCAAATAAAACATCAATACTGCACTGTAAATAAAGGGGAAAGCGATGACAGACATATCGCACAACAGTCTCAAGCTTGCAAATCAGCAGAAAATGAAATGTATTTGTATGCTTCATTTCGGGGTTTAATTGATCTCGGGTATCAATGAGTTAATACATATCAGGCCAAGCATATGGACTAGAACAGTATTGGCATTCATATCGGACCCCTGAATCTAATTGATTGACATTTAACTGCCGTAATAATGACAGTCTCATTTTCTATTGGTCGATTCGAAATGGGTGGTTACTTGCTTAATTGATCATGTTCCCATCCTGAACTGCTACGAAACCAGTGCATGGTTTAGGGTTTAGGCTTCGGGCAAGTAACTTGCGGCCTTTTGGAATTAAATAGCATCGCAATCGGAGACGAATGGTGCCTGCAACACACGCCATCTGCGATTGAGTTGCGGGCTTGGATTTAAATGTGGCTCTTTGTTATTTAGATATGTTTGTATATGAGGTTAAACTTGAAGGTATTGAATCTGTCAGTTATATTAATCATAATGTGTTTTATTTAAAAGTCATTATTTCACCATTTCTTATGATAACAAATAAGCATAAAATACAATTTTCTTGCCATCTAAATAAGGGGCCAATTCCCATCCCTGGTCCAAAATCTCTATATTGAGCTGTGGGTATTAAGGCAGTTTATAGTTGTGTCAGTCTAATTGTTTTTTTTATATTTATCCCATAAGTATAAGCTATGATTGATTGGGATATATATGTTTTTGTTACTTGGCCTTTAAGAGGCAGTTAACCATGCAATGTCCTATCAATTCTGTTTAGCTATACTATATACACTAAATAGTACTAAGCAACAATGACTATTATAGTTAGTTTTTAGCCTTTATTGCTTTGCCATATCTCAAGGTCCCAAATAATAACTGGATAAAAGAAAACAAGAATACAGTAAATATACTTTTAATCATGTTTTAAAGTATAACATGGTAAACATCACAAATAGTTAGAATAGTGTAACTGTTGTCACCTATTATAAAATATCTCTTTTAAAATATAAAATGTATAAACTGATTTTAGATCAAAGTCTGGACCTCTTCTTGAATTATTGTTAAATATATCAACGTCAGCAAATAGAGAGCAAAATGTTTTTCCACATAGATCTATAACTTAACTGGTGCACTGTCCTGAAAAAAAGCAAATGTCAGAAAAAGGTCCTGACTTTTTCCAAAAGCAGTTAGTATAGGGATGATAAAATTGTTAACCCTTGCAGCACCTGTTTTCCTTGCAATTAAATATTGTATGGTTTATAACCTGTTCTTTTAAATACACTAGAGCAAACATGTGAATTCTGTATCCCTTAAATTAGGCAAAAGTGGAGTGCAAATATATGGGACTAGAGCATTTAAGAAACCTGCGTCTATGGGTGAGAGAGAGCTTAATCCAATCCGGCTCTCATTCTAACCTTAAAGGCATATCTGAATTTCCTGTGTTAATACATTTCTAAATTAGCCTGGGTCTGGGTTATTCAAATTTTCAACTGTCAGAAATTACGAGACATTTTGCTAACTTCAATGTAAGTTTAAAATGTTTTCATAAACTATTGATTCTCCTCTATCAGATGCATTCATATCCCAGGAAACTTAGATATGGCTTTAATTCAAAGAAAAAGATTAAGTTGAATCATCATTATGTGAAATAATTCTTTATGTGAAAATGGAATCAAAGGATTGAGAGACCTCATTTCAGCAGTAATAACTTGTGTTAAAAACCCAGACTATAAAATGTGTAGAATAACCAATGTTTTTTACTTCTTCTAGGTTCTTTTTTTCATGCATATGATCACAGGCAAGGTAAGTGTACTAAAGGGACACTGCCAAAGTTTGTTTTTCTTAAAATTAAAAATTGGTTACACATTATTATAGCCTTTTTTTCTCAGTGATTTTCAGCACTGTTTGTGATCCACTAATATGCTAATGTCTGACTCCATATGCTAATATGTGGCTCACTGTGAAGGATAATGCTGGCGGAGAAGGAAAAATTGCATAACAACACTGCTGGTTTATATGATTGCAAAAATCATTAGTTAGCACATAAATGTAGATTATTATTATGCTAACATTTGCATAATAATGCACCACAAAATAATGGAAAATATCTCAGAATAATTTAATTTAAAAAATGTGGCTAATACCGAGGGCCTTATTCAAATGCGATTTGGCCAATTGAATAGGGCTCTATATAAGCACATAGCATATTTGTTTTACAGAAGTTTTTAGTGAAGACCTTGCTTTTGGATAGAAGTTCAGTAACTAAAAACATCTGTAAAAAAAATATATGTGCTTTTATAGAGCCCTATTCAATTGGCCAAATCGCATTTGGATGAGGCCCCATGTGTGGTCAGTTTTCCATGCTCTTTAAAAATAATTTTAAAACATGCTTAATTTTGGAGTGATAGTTTCCCTTTAATAATACAAACTACTGTATAGCAGAAAATGACAGGAAAACAATACTTATATTGTATCTTTTTTAGCTATTGGTAGGTGTCAAAGGACAGTATTGGAGCATCTGGTAGTGAAGATGTTACCCAGAAGCCCACAGTGTTATAAATGAATAAAACTGAAAAAAAGCAGCAATTAAAAGTGCACAATTTGTAGATGAAATTTTCAGTAGACCAAACAAGGTATTGATTTTGTTTTCACATCCATGTATCAGTGCAGCTGATAACAGACATGAAACCAGCTAGCACAGGAAGCACATGACAGCAGCATATTAAAGTATCATTAGGCCCTGACCTACAAATTCGATTATAACTCCTTGCAGTTCCTGCTTGTGGTTTTATGTTTCATAGCTCATTTCCTGTAGACCACTTAGAGAATATCTGAGATATATCAAAGGTTAACTGGAGACAAAAGCAGCTGTAAGAGGTTGGCTTGCATTGCTGTAGTGTTACTTAGCAGAATATGAAAGCATTGCACTTTGGAAAACAAAAGAATAAACAAAACGTAGTGGGGAAATGTATGAGACAATAGTTGGTATCGAAGGTAGAAAAAGGTACTATATAGATATCAATTCAGGCACTAAAAATGCACATTTTTCTTTAAAAAAGTTTGAGGACTATGTGCTCATACATGACGCATTTCGCCAGTAGCCTTTTTTAGACTATTATAAATGCACAGCTTTCTCCACGTGACTTCTAATGGAGATACCGATATTGAGCCAGACAACAGGAAAGGTCTGATATACCGTGTTCTGCGCAATATTTTTTCTTTAAAAAACAAACAATAACATTTTAACATGTGACATTACTGCAGTCAACTGGGTTGCAGAGGTGTGTGTCCCATTCACGTCAATGATAAGCCTGCTTACATTTTCAGTGTTCTAACATTTCCTTATAATTTCTTATTCAAGTTACTGGTTACTGCTTTGTTGTCTCTCTGGAATTTGAACAATGCAGAGCAGTGCTGTGTACTCTGCGGCAGGTGCTGTTGAGCTGTCCATGCAGAGATCAAAAGAAAACAATCAATCAGTGCAGGCATGGAATACTGGAATAACATAAACAGGTTAGTTATGGGTTAACTCAATGGTTCCCAAACTTTTTCGATTCATGGGCGCACTTAATGTTTCAAGATTTTTCCAAGGCTCCTCAAGTCAAACCATAGTTCTATATAAATACATAATGCTTTTTTTTGTGCTATAATGAAATGTTAACTGCTGCAGCAGCACTCAGCAAATGTTTTAAAAGCACTTGCGAGTGGTCTTTGGTACATGTAATTTTTGTATAGTATAGTTAAGGGTTGTCAAAGTCTCCCAGAGTAACTCATAATGTATTATCAGGGCAAAAATGAATGGGCAGGAGTGCTGTCATTTTCAGCTCTGGCTTGCCGCAGTCACTTGTAGCAGTTCTATCGCAATTTTTAAGGAAGGGGAGATTAACATAGCTAGGTAGGATTTTCTTTGCAACTTTGGCACTCATAATTGCTTTAGAGGGGATTAGCATGGAGGCCATAGCACCAAGGATTTGCTACGGTTGTCTAAATTTGGAATATTCTGCTGCGCCGCGGTAGACGCACAATTTGGGAACCACTGGGTTGACGGGTCAGTACAGTCCTGAATGCAGAAAAAGCTTCTATCAATCATGGTCTTCCCCACAGGACCCGGCTATCTGTTATTACTCATGCAACAGCCAATAGGTAGGCTATACTTTTATCTGTTATTAGTGTAGATCCTTTTAAAATACAATCTTGTGCTCTTTCACACCATGAAGAGCACTTACAGTGAGGCTAATGGCCTTTTAAACTCCATTTCACACGTCTTTCAAACTGGGACCAGCTTGAAAATAATAAGCTACCTTTGTTATCTGCAGTGCTAGACAGTGATATACAAAGATTTTTTTTATATAATTTAAATTTTGCGTATAATTTATACAATTGAAATATTCAATAATCTGTCTTCCTCCATGGAAGATTACCATTTTTTTTTTCACAATTCAAGTCTACTGAGAGACAAAGAGAAAAAAAAAAGTGAAAATCTTTTCATAGATAAGAGATAAAGAGCTAGTATCTCCTCCAACTTGCAGGTTTATAAAGTGTTAAAGTCTTGATGAAGCCGTACAATGCTCAGAACTGCTGCAGTAGGATAACTGGATAGGTCATGATTGCAGGTCCTTGTGAAATCTCAAAACTCTTTTAATTCAAAGTTACAGAGTAAGCTGGACAGCGGCTTTAATGTCTATTTAATTGTTTTGAAGTTATGTCAATTACGAGACATCTCAAAATACAGTAAATTTAAAGACCTCTAATCACAGGTGCTGGAATCACCATAGCAACCTTTAGTGTGGGATTCTTTCCTTCTCCCTTAGTAGAAAGTAAGACTATCCAATCACTCCAGATTTACTGCACAGTATCTCACATCTTAATAACTTGCTTAATACGTCTACATTAATTAGTTTAAAATCTATATCAAGTAAAGCCAGAAAAAAAATGTTTATGTAATGAAAAATTAATGCCTGTAAAACTAAAATCTCTTGAAACATATGCCTCAAAATGGGATTTTTACTTTAAAGGACCAACTAAGTCATACAGTATGGTTTCATGAGTTTATTTGATAACTGGTTAGTGTTAATATTGGTACTTGTAGACATACATGGCACATAAACTTGTATTTCACCTATAGCTTTGAAGTCTCATGCAAATATATTTTTATTTATCCCATATCAGGTGTTTGCGCGGTGGGAGCGGATTGGTACTTGAGACTGTCCTGATTAGAGTCTGGAATACCCACGAAAGGTGTACAGGCTTTTCAGCAGAAAAATGTAGGACAGTCATTTCAGAATTCTGCTTCTACCTCCTGGAAACATGTACAGTGAATATAAAAAGTATTTTTTTTTGTGATGTAAAGCCAGAAATCAAGATAAATCACGTCAGGCATTTTATACCACGTTTAATGTGACATTTCAACCAACAGAATTCAAGAGAAAAACAAATATATAATTAATAGGAAAAATAATTGAAAAAAAAAAAAATACTACAACAAACTACAACAGTCTGGTTGCATAAGTGTGCACATCCTTTTATATTGCGGGTGTTGTTGTGTTCAAGGTTAACCAATCGCATTAACCCAAAATAAAACAGGATCTCCTTGAAATTTTTGAGGGTGCAACCAATTGGTCTGCAAGGAATTAACATCTATGGGATCTTATTGTTGAAAGGCAGCGGTCAAAGGCATATCAAAGGCATTATATGTACTATTCTTAAAGTGGAGAAAATGTGGCACCATAGTTAATTGCCCCGATTAGTATAACCATCAAAAGTTGATAACAGAACAAAGAGAAAACTTATCAGGGAGGCTGACAGCAAAATAAAAGGATCTGCAGAAATTTCTAGAAGGTACCGATCACTATTCGCATGTGTCAAAAAACTCCCATATTCTGAATGTCTGGGCCATGGGGTAGGTGATAAGACAGAAGCGATTTCTCACAAAAAAGAACACTCAAGCCAGGATAAAGAATTAAAAAAAAAAAGTTTGGTGCAAAGACAACACAGCTCAACATCCAAAAGACACCATACCTACTACTGTGAAGCATGGTGTTGGCAGCATCATGTGCTGAGACTGTTTCTCTTCAGCTGAAAACAGGGGCTCTGGTCAAGATAGATTGGTAATGCCTAGCTCCAAATATCAAGATATCTTGGCACAAAATCTGCTGGGTTCTGACAGAAAGCTGAAGGGAAAATTCACCTTTTACCATGGTAATGACACAAAATACAAATCTAAAATTAACCAAGGAGTGCCTTCAGAAAAGGAAAATGAAAGTCTTGGAATAGCCCTGTCAGAGCCCAGACCTCAATCCCATAGAACACCTGTGGAATGACATTAAAAGAGCCATGCAGAGCAGAACCCTCATCTATTTGAAGGAGCATTAACATTTTTTTGCAAGTAAGAGTGGGATAAAATCACGTCCAGGTCAAAAAACTTGATAGAGGCTTATACACAAAAACATACTTTTGTAATAAATGCAAAAGGTGTATCCAGAAAGTATGGGGGGACAGACTTACACAACCAGGGTTGAACAGGCTTTTAAATGTCAATAGTTTTCCCTAATAATTATTTTTGTTCTCTTAAATTTTGTTGGTGGCAAGGTCACCACATTATAGATGGAAAAATGTTCAACATAATTCATCTTGCTTTATGTTTTTTTCATCACAAAAACCTGGAATTTCAATAAGAATGTATATGCTTTCTAAATCCAGCATGCTGTTAACCTACATTTATATTTAGAATGTCACCTGAGATCAAGGTCTGCCCCTCACCTTGCCCCCAAAATTCAGGGCCTGCCTTCCACCATGCCCCCTGGGTCAGGGTCTGCCCCCCAGCACCACCCAGTGATGACCTCCCCAGCCTTGCTCCCTGCAGCCCCGGACAGGTTTGGGAGCTGTTGGGGGCTGGGAGAACCCCCAAGACAACAAGAGGAGTGGGTGGGTGCCAGCCACTGGTAGCCAAGATGGGATACCTGGGCTGGAGCAAACAAGAGACGTTTCCGCTCCCACTGTTATTTACGCCCCTGGCCTGTGGTCCATATGCAGCCCCAGCTGCCTGTTGGTCAACCATTGCTACAAAGTGTTTACTGCTACTAGGTCAATGAAATGGACAAGTTTTGCTAATTTTTAACAAGCAAAGATTTATATAAGCAACTTTTTAATAAAATAAGCAGTGATTATGGGAATGAGTAGCAAACCAATCTTTTTCAGACTTTGGCAGCTGCATCATTACTGCGCAGCTTTAGTGGCAAAGTTGCGGGAGGTCTGCTACAGTTTCAAAAATAATATTCAGTGGAAGTTTTCTCATAAAAGATCAAGGCAACATATATAAAAGTTGCTTAAACGTATTACTTAAAAGGCATTAAGATGGATCATTTTCAGTGGCTCTTAAATTACTGGTCTAGAACAGTTACCAAAAGATCAACTGCCCCTCACAAGAATGTAAAAATTGCAGAAGATTTTGTCAGGCTTCTAAAACACTGCTCAGCTCCATTTTGTGCACTCAAATTCTACACTAAAGTATAACTTATAAGAGCAAAGACAAGAAAAACATGAAAGCAAAACTGGATCTGCTCATACACATGTTCAAAACATGCCATACTAACACAGAATACATGACCATCATTGGAAAGGGATGGAGACTCGATTGGCATGATGCCCCTCTGCAATTCCTGGCTCATATAGTGTCCAGCCACACAGCACACACTCACTGAGACCCTTATACTTGGTTGCAGCATGTGATTATATTTTTTTGTGTTTTTTTAGTGTATTAGAATTGCATTGAAAGAGAGAAAATTTGTATTTTGTTCTAAACAAGTCATAACACAATTAAGATGATTTATTTACCTTATGTCTTATGCATCTTTGCATAAATGTAGAGAAAGATATACATATAAACAAATGGACAGTTGCACATGCAGGCAGACACACTTAAAGAAATATAGATAAAGAGGTGGGTAGTAAGAAGCGGAAGAAACCAAATCAAATGTTCAGTGAAAATGCCATGCCTGCAGGGCTATGGTAGAAAGGCCTTTCTGACACATTTTTAAATGGACAGTAATGGCTAAAGTATGCTTGATAAATCTAGGCCAGAACACATTCTATAAACCTGTTCACATAGCAACCCTGCACAGTGCACAGCAGCACAGCTTTTTCTCATCACCGCTTGCTGCCGCTCAAACAAAAATGTAATGTGTGTCATAAATACAGACTTATCGCTGCACATCTGCAGCATTACAATAAGGCTGTTTCAGGGGCGCCACATTCCCGGATTTCAAGCTAGCGAAACCCATTAGAAGACAGAACCTAAATTTATTGGACAAGTCAATAAAGCACAAAACCATTGTACTAGCAAAAATGCACCTGTGCATACTTGACAAAACCAATAAAATGAATGATAAACTCTCTTATCAAGCAATCAATGTGTGAACACTGTTGTTATTTTTTTCTGCTAGGATGACTGCAGCTTGCTTTTTTTTATTGCTAAACCTGTTTAATTTATGGTCCAAAGAGAAGGTATTTGAAGAAAAAATAAAGAAGGGGAGATGAGGTGAAGAAGGGAATTTATATTTAATCTCAACTTGAGACAGTGCTGTTATGCATCATAAACAGAATTTATATACAAGGAATCAATTGCATACTCTTGTATATATGTGCCAAAACAATTGTAATTTATCAAATGTATAGGCACTGATCATTCAGATGCAATAATTGATATTTGGGTATTTTGTCTTTAGTATAAATTGCATTAAATATTACGTAATATTACGCAGACTCCCCAAACATTTAACAAATATTCCACATCTGATTAAAACTATATAAAAATATATTTTGTAACTGAAATGCATTTTCTTTTATTTCTATTCAAATAGTGTTCTCCGCACTATACTAAAAATCTAAATGGTAAACTTGTCATCATCTGGTCCACTACCACTGAAGAATCCAAACATACTAAACATACGTATGTTCAATACAAGAACAACTCAAATGATGACAAAGAAAAGTGCATGAATGTCATTGGTATGTGTTTGATGCTCATGGAAAGGATAAATCCTTTAGTTGGACACATTCACCTAGTTTTATTATTTACATGGAAGTCCAACTAATAGAATAAATTAAATACAATTCTGGAATGTGGTACATTTTCTTGCTTTATGTAGCAAGATAGCAAAGAAAACAGAAGGATATGTCATATGCAGGGAGTTTACAGTAACTCATTGCAGGACTGATAAGTATTTGAGTCTAGACAAATGATTCCCAACTCTCTCTTCAATGCCCATCACACATGTCCTGACTTTGGATTAATAATGTGTGAGAGAATTAGTATTCAACATACAGTAAAGCCTCTAGTTGCATAACCTACTTATAGCCTATCTGGTTGACCTTGGTAAGAAAGGGTCTAAGCTGCCATTATAGGTAGACCCAGTCTGTAAAACTAAATGGAGCTCACAAATTAATGCAAAAAAGTTGGTGTATATATATATTGTGAGCATAAAGGTGGAATAGTGGTGGATGGGAGATACATCAGACCTGATTTGCTAGACAGCAACCAGAGGATTTCTCAGTTAAATGCCCCAGGGAGAGATGTTACAGTTTGCAATATGCATAGCTGATGCTCTGCAAAACATGGTATGGGTCCCTGGGGCGGAGTATTTGGAGAGCAGGGGGGGCCAATGCTCCAACAGCACTAGTTGCTGTATAACAGACCACAGCTTGGATCTGGTTTTTAAGAGTTAGCTAATTGGCACTCACCTGTAGCTACTCAATTAGCAGACAGGCCTTTAAAAGAAGAGAGCAGCCTGCTCCAAGAGGGAGAGGAAAAGACAGCTAGGAGAGGCTGCGCTTATTGAAAAGACATTGCTTTTGTTTGGGAAATTGGTAAGTGGGAAAGCCACCCAATTGCAGATAGCAAGTACTGTCTAGTAAGAGCTCAAGTAAGAGCAAGGGATTTTGTTTGTTTTGTTATTATTTAAAGTACCTGCTTTCAAACTGAATAAAGAAGGAAAACTGAGCTGAAGGTGTCCTGGACTTTGTATACCCTAAAAGGCTGTGGTTACTGCAAGATCGGTGACAATCCTACCTGTAAAAGAAGTGGTTTGTCACATATGGTGGAGAATGCGGGCACCCACGGAAGCCTGAGGGTAGAAGTCATTTAAAGCTCAACATGGAGGATGTTATCAAGGCTCTGATCCAATCCTCCTCTGTGCAACAGGAGACAAACAGGAGAGCTGCAGAAAACAGTGCAGCCCTGCAGCAACTGGTGCTGGCCCAGGCAGAGTGTGCTAAAGTCCTGGCCAAAACACAAATGGAGGGCACTGAGTCCTTGGTGAAACAGCTTGTTGTGACACAAGCGGAGATGTTTAAAGTAGCCCGTGAGGAGCAGCAAAAAGTCACCCAGGGACTACAACAGGTAATCCAAGCGATCTCTGGAAAACTGAATGGGGACCCTGATGGAAGATACCAGGGGCCAAAGGTGATTCGGGCGAGCCACTATCTTCAGAAAATGACCGCATCAGATGATGTTGAGGCGTACCTTCTGGCATTTGAGCGCACTGCTGAGAGGGACGGATGGCCGGCTGGTGAGTGGGCAAGCATACTGGCACCGTTCCTAAGTGGAGAGCCGCAGAAGGCATATTATGACCTAGAACCAGCCGATGCAAGTATCTACAGCAAATTGAAAGCTGAAATCTTGGCACGACTGGGTGTAACCTCTGCAGTACGTGCCCAAAGGTTCCACTCATGGTCATATTCTTCAGACAAAGCCGCACGTTCCCAAATGTTTGACCTCATACACCTTGCACGGAAATGGTTACAACCTGAAAACCATTCAGCTAGCCACATTGTGGAAACCTTAGTAATGGACCGGTTTTTGCGTGGTTTACCAGCTTCCCTGCGTCGCTGGGTCAGCCAAAGTGACCCCCATACAGCTGACCAACTGATTGCCTTGGTGGAAAGATATGCGGCTGCAGGAGAACTGCTATGTCCTACTTCACAGGCAAACCCTCGCAATCCTAAGCCCCAAGATTCTGCAAGGCCGGGTAAGACTGTTCAAAGTTTAAGGGGGGCATCCAGGTCTAATAGGCCTGGGAAAGGAACTAATTGGTGGTCAGACTGTACTGTCAAATGTTTCAAGTGCAAAGAGGATGGTCATATGGCCAAAGACTGTCCATTTAAGGATGAACCTATGGAATGCAATATGGGCAAAAATGAGGGAACACGTTCATTTTTGCTCAGTTGTTATGGTATTGTTAACAATGACTATGATAATAACGCTCATAAATGCTGTGTAACTGTGAATGGAAAGATGTCTAAAGCATTACTTGATTCAGGTAGTATGGTTACGTTGGTAGCAGAGTCTATAATACCTTGTGAAAAACCTGATCATGGACAGAAAATAGGCATTATCTGTGTTCATGGTGATAAAAAGGAATACCCCACTGCGGAAGTAAATATTGGAACCCAGTATGGGAATTTAAAGTACCGAGTGGGTGTAGTACCTAGATTAGCCCATGAGGTAGTGATCGGTAGAGACTTTCCTCATTTTCTAAAATTATGGGCAGCTTTACAAAAGACAGACCAAAATTTATCAGAAATGAGTCAGTCTGTCGAGGATAATGTGTTCCCTTTTTCCGATATTGACTTGGGTTTTGACCACTGTGACGGAAAAATAAGGAAAAAGAAAAAATACTGTCCTAAACCAGTATTAATAGGAGATAACCCAGCTCAAACTAGTGAGGAGCCTACTAATAATGCAGACAAGGATAAGGACTTAATTGATATTGGAATTAGTCCAGGTAACTTTAAAAGCGCTCAGTGGGAAGATCCCACTTTAGTGACAGCTAGGAATGATATTAAAGTTGTAAACGGGGTTGCTAATCAGCCAGGAGGAGCACTGCCGTTCCCCTATTTTGAAGTACAAAATGACCTAATTTACCGTGTAGGAAAAAAGGATTCAGACATCATTAGGCAGCTGTTGGTTCCTCAGACTTACCAGAATATAGTGCTAAAGTTGGCTCACAGCCACATATTAGGGGGACACTTGGGAGTCGGAAAGACTAGAGAGAGAGTCCTTAGACGGTTTTACTGGCCTGGAGTGTTTGCTGCTATTACAAACTATTGCTCCTCATGTCCTGAGTGCCAGTACAGGGCTCCTTTCAAGACTTTTCGTAGTCCACTTGTACCCTTACCCATAATTGACGTGCCTTTTGAAAGGATCGCTATGGACTTAGTGGGGCCACTGGTAAAGTCCGCTAGGGGACACCAATATATATTAGTCATCTTGGACTATGCAACTCGCTATCCTGAGGCCATTCCCTTGCGTAATACCTCTGCAAAGCTAATAGCTAAGGAACTTATGTTGATGTTCAGTAGGGTGGGTATCCCTAAAGAAATACTGACAGACCAGGGGACCCCGTTCATGTCCAGAGTCACAAAAGAGTTGTGCAGGCTCTTGCAGGTTAAACATCTTAAGACCTCAGTATATCACCCACAGACTGATGGTTTAGTAGAGAGGTTCAACAAAACCCTTAAGAGTATGCTACGCAAGGTAATTGATGCAGATGGAAGAAATTGGGATTTTTTATTGCCATATCTACTGTTTTCCATTAGGGAAGTTCCACAGGCCTCCACGGGCTTCTCTCCTTTTGAATTATTATATGGAAGACATCCCAGGGGAATATTGGATATTGCTAAGGAGACCTGGGAACAGGAGACTACTCCTCACAGGAGTGTAATTGAGCATATAGCTCAAATGCAGGATAGAATAGCCACCATCATGCCTATTGTCAGGGAACACATGCTGGAAGCCCAGCAGGCTCAGAAAAACAGCTATAACCGTAATGCTAGAGTCAGAGTGTTCCAACCTGGAGACAGGGTATTGGTTCTGGTCCCTACTGTGGAGAATAAGTTCCTTGCGACTTGGCATGGACCCTATGAAATAATAGAGAAAGTGAGTGATGTCAATTATAAAGTCAGACAACCAGGAAGAAGAAAGCCTGAACAGTTGTATCATATAAATCTGTTAAAGCCATGGAAGGACAGGGAGGTCCTGGTTGCTTTAAAACCTTCAGAACCTCCTATAGTAGAGCCAGATGTGAACGTATCTAAGACTCTGTCTGTCCATCAAAAGCAAGAGGTCAGAGATTTCATCAGAAGAAATAGGGATGTTTTCTCGATAGTTCCAGGCAAGACTAAAGTGATTAAACATGACATAATAACCGAACCAGGGAAAAGAGTTAACCTCAAACCCTATAGAATTCCTGAGGCCCGGAGGGAGGTTATAAACTTAGAGGTTGAGAGCATGTTAAAACTTGGAGTCATTGAAGAATCCCAGAGTAACTGGAGTAGTCCTATTGTATTGGTGCCAAAACCTGATGGCACATGGAGGTTCTGCAATGACTACCGCAAGTTAAACGCCCTCTCAAAATTTGATGCTTACCCAATGCCAAGAGTTGATGAGTTAATAGAAAGACTGGGCAAAGCTCGTTATCTAACAACCTTGGATTTAACAAAGGGTTACTGGCAGGTCCCGCTCACTGAAAGAGCCAAAGAAAAGACAGCCTTTTCAACACCCAGTGGCCTGTTTCAGTACACTGTATTGCCATTTGGGTTACATGGGGCACCTGCCACATTCCAACGAATGATGGACAGAATTCTTAAACCTCATGTTCGTTATGCTGCAGCATACTTGGATGATGTCGTCATCCACAGTGCAGACTGGGAATCCCACCTCCCTAAAGTTCAAGCGGTACTTGATGCTATCCGCTCAGCAGGCTTAACTGCCAATCCTTCCAAGTGTACGATTGGTTTAGAGGAAGCTAAGTACTTAGGTTATTCTATTGGGAGGGGTTTGGTTAAACCACAGGAAGCCAAAGTAGAAGCCATACAAAAATGGCCACAGCCCCTTACAAAGAAACAAGTAAAGGCATTTTTGGGTTTAATTGGATATTATAGGCGGTTCATTCCAGATTTTGCTACCATTGCTGCACCCCTGACAGACCTTATTAAAGCAAAATCCCCAGTCATAGTTAAATGGTGCCCTGAGGCAGAAAAGGCTTTTAAGAGTCTGAAGGAAGCTATCTGTAGCCATCCTGTCTTAGTGACCCCAGATTTTTCCAGGGATTTTATAGTTCAGACAGATGCTTCTGATGTGGGCTTGGGGGCTGTTCTTTCACAGGAATACCAGGGTGAAGAACACCCTGTTTTCTTTTTGAGCAGAAAGTTAAACCCACATGAGAAGAACTACTCTATTGTTGAAAAAGAGTGTCTTGCTATTAAGTGGGCACTAGACTCTCTTAAATACTACCTACTAGGCAGAAGGTTTCGATTGATAACGGACCATGCTCCTCTGACGTGGATGTATCAGAACAGGGAAAGTAACTCCAGAGTAACCAGATGGTTTTTGAGTTTGCAATCTTTTAATTTCACTGTGGAACACAGGGCTGGTCTGCAACAAGGTAATGCTGATGGGCTTTCGAGGGTACACTCCCTGATTTCCATGGTCGCTCAAACCCTTGGGTATGAGCTGGGGGGGAGGATATGTGAGCATAAAGGTGGAATAGTGGTGGATGGGAGATACATCAGACCTGATTTGCTAGACAGCAACCAGAGGATTTCTCAGTTAAATGCCCCAGGGAGAGATGTTACAGTTTGCAATATGCAAAGCTGATGCTCTGCAAAACATGGTATGGGTCCCTGGGGCGGAGTATTTGGAGAGCAGGGGGGGCCAATGCTCCAACAGCACTAGTTGCTGTATAACAGACCACAGCTTGGATCTGGTTTTTAAGAGTTAGCTAATTGGCACTCACCTGTAGCTACTCAATTAGCAGACAGGCCTTTAAAAGAAGAGAGCAGCCTGCTCCAAGAGGGAGAGGAAAAGACAGCTAGGAGAGGCTGCGCTTATTGAAAAGACATTGCTTTTGTTTGGGAAATTGGTAAGTGGGAAAGCCACCCAATTGCAGATAGCAAGTACTGTCTAGTAAGAGCTCAAGTAAGAGCAAGGGATTTTGTTTGTTTTGTTATTATTTAAAGTACCTGCTTTCAAACTGAATAAAGAAGGAAAACTGAGCTGAAGGTGTCCTGGACTTTGTATACCCTAGAAGGCTGTGGTTACTGCAAGATCGGTGACAATCCTACCTGTAAAAGAAGTGGTTTGTCACAATATATATATATATATATATATATATATATATATATAGTACATTTGTATTCACATTTGAATGTCTAAAACAAGGTAAAAAAAAAACTTGTTACATGGCCAGAATTCCAAGATACAGTTATTGCATGCAACCTGGAATTAACATGGATTGTTTGAGGATCTGCATCATTTAATTTACAAAACATGCCCACAACTTTGAAGATATTTTTTTTAATTTTTATTGCGAAGCAAACAACAAATAGGTCAAAATAACAGAAAAAGTTAATGTGCATAACTATTCACCCCCCTAAGACAAAATACTTTGTAGAGCCACTTTTTGCGGCAATCACAGCTCCAAGTCGCTTTGGATAAGTCTCTATGAGCTTGCCACATCTTACCACTGGGATTTTTGCCCATTCGTCCTTGCAAAACTGCTCCAGCTCCTTCAAGTTGGATGGTTTGCGCTTGTGATCAGCAATCTTTAAGTCTGACCACAGATTTTCTATTGGATTGAGGTCTGGGCTTTGTCTAGGCCATTCCAACACATTTACATGTTTCCCCTTAAACCACTCAAGTGTTGCATTAGCAGTGTGTTTGGGGTCATTGTCCTGCTGGAAGGTGAACCTCCGTCCTAACCGCAAATCATGCACAGAGTGGTACAGGTTTTGCTTAAGAATACCCCTGTGTTTAGCACCATCCAACTTTCCCTCAACTCTGACCAGTTATGGACACAGATATCTGGATTTGTTGAAAACATCCTTAAATCATTAGTTAGTAACACTAGTAGCTATATACAAGACACCACTGACTTCCTCAACAAACTCAGTCAGATTAAAGACCTACCTGCAAACACACTACTTGTCACCATGGCTGTAGAGTCTCTTTACAGTAATATCCCACACAAAGATGGCACTGAGGCATGCTTTAGGTTTCTTTCAACACACATGCAAAACAATAAATATGGCCCTGATATTATTGTTAAACTAATAGAATATATCCTTACCCATAACTATTTTACTTTTAACCAAGATACCTACCTACAGATGATGGGGACTGCCATGGGTACCAAAATGGCTCTACAAAACGCAAATCTATTTATGGCCAATCTAGAAAAAACATTCTTATCTGTATCCATTTACAAACCATACAAATACTACCGTTACATAGATGATCTGTTTATCATCTGGACAGAAGGAGAAAGCAAACTCATAATTCATTCAATACCTTCCATTCATCTATAAAACTTAAAATGGATTTCTCCACAGAACAAATCATGTGACACTTAGATTGCACACAGGTGGACATCATTTCACTAATTATGTGCTGTCTTAAGGTAATTGGTTGCACCAGAGCTTTTTATGGGCTTCATAACAAAGGGGGTAAATGCACACGCACATGCCAATTTTCTGTTTTCTATTTCTAAAAAATAGTTTTATGTATATATTTTTCTCATTTCACTTCACCAACTAAGACTATTGTGTTCTGATCCATCACATAAAATTCAGATTAACAAATCTGCATCATAGAGGCCTCTAAATTATATAAAAAACTAGCGACTTGCCCGTCAAAAAATGACGGCAATGTGATGTATATGTTTGTCAAGTTGTTTAGTTATTAACATATATTTTTGACACTTGTAAGTATTTTAATATGAACGTGTATTTTTGTAAAATGTTGATGTAATGGTTTTTTAAAATGTAATTAGTATCTGAAGAATTGTTAACTTTAATATACATTGAATGAATAGGAAAGCAAAAAGTAAAAACCCTTCTTTAAACGTTGCGAATTTTAACATGAAGTTTAAACTATATGTAAGCAATAACCATCAAAGTATATATTTTTAAACTTGAACTTTATTTTTTATGTAAGTTTAGAAGTTAACAAAACATTTGTATAATTTTGAACATTATAAACAGGAACATAGTGAATACATTTTGTAACCTAATTTTTTATTAAAAGTATTAACATTTGAATGTAAAAACAATTGACATTTAAATTAATCAGTATTAAAATTCAATTTCTATCACAATAATTGTTAACTTGAATATACATTGAATGTAGAGGAAGGCATACAGTAAAACTCTTCTTAAAACGTACGTAATTAAAGTAATTTATTACTGAGCACATAAACTGGCGATAAACATTAATGTAGGTAGTAATCTTAAGATAACAGACAATATTTACATTGTGACTTAAAAGGTGCTTGACCTGTTAACATCCACTTTGTAATCTGTTGAATGAAATAACTTGAAAATATATTTTTTAAACTTGTAACATTAGAAACATTAACATAGTGACTTAACATTTTAACATAATTTTTACTAACAATGCAAGGCAAGTATTTTGTGAGGCAAATCATTCATAAACATGACTTCCATTAATTATGACTGAATTAAACAACCAATTGTTATGTATTTTGCAATGCTTTAAAAAAATCTTGGCATCGTTAATTTGTATCCTTCAAAGTTATAGTACTTCATAGTAGACAATATTTTTAGTAAAAATACGTCCATCTTCTAATAAATCACCTTGACTTTCATTGTTTTCAATGTAAACTTTAATAGCCTGTGGATTTTTGCACCGTGACAACGCAACGTACAATTGACCATGTGCAAAAACTGGTTCTTCCAAGAAAATACCCACAGATTTGAAAGTTTGACCTTGTGATTTATTAATGGTCATGGCAAATGCCATAATAATGGGAAATTGTCTTCTTTGAAGTATAAAAGGGAGACTACTTTCACTTGGTGCTAAATCTATTCTTGGTATGAAAACTCTCTCTCCTTTATGGGTCCCAGTTAAAATTTCAGCATCTATAAAATGGTCCTTTAATTGTTGAACAATTAATCTTGTGCCATTGCATAGGCCTTTTTTGGGGTTCATATTTCGCAGTAACATGATAATTGCACCTTTCTTTAGCTGCAAAATATGTGGTGGCATTCCAGAAGGAGTTAAAGAGTTTATGAATTCAGTTGAAAAGTTAGCCTGACTTTCATTGTCATCAGCAAGTACAGAATCAGCACTGTGATAATTTCTTTGTGGTGCATAAATTTTTTTTAAGATTTCATTATTGAGGATTAATGCATCTTTATTTTTACACGTCAGTATGACTTGGTTGGCAAGCTCGGAATATTCTTCGTTATTTATGCTCCCTTCAAATATAGCCGATATAATATCTTGTTGACAAATCATATGAGGTGGGATCTCTACAGTGTCATCAGGTAAATGTAGTATTTTTTCTGTTCTGCCTTCTCCAATTTTAATAAGCCAATCATTGAAATCAGTTTGGCCTTCTGATCTCATATTTTGTTGCAGTTGAAGATGGGTAAAATGTTTCCATACTATACTTGACTTTATACATGTTTCGATAATGTCAGTTCGATTTCCATGTACAACGACAGGTAATGTTTGTCTGAAATCGCCACCCAACAACATTACCTTTCCACCAAATGGAAAAGTATTCTCCATGACTTCACGAAGCAAATGGTCAATACATTGGAGAGCATAGCATGACATCATTGTGGCCTCATCTATTATAATTAATTTACATTTCTTCAATTTCTTTGCTTGTAAGGATGTCATGCGAATATCTGACACAGAATTTTCTAAAATAGGCACTGGCAGTTTAAATCCACTATGAACAGTTCTTCCACCTTCTAATAAAAGTGCAGCAATTCCAGTAGTGGCAAACGCCATTGCTATTTTTCCTTGGGCTCGTACTGAACTCATTAATAAATTGTACAAATATGTTTTTCCTGATCCGCCAGGTCCATCAAGATAGAAATAACGCTCTGTCACCATGTCATCATCTATAGCATTTTTAATGGCATGAAATGCTTGCAATTGTAGTGTATTTAAAGTTGCAAGTCTTTCTTCTGTTCTTTCTGCTTGTAGTTGAATGTCATAGTCTTCAAAGTTAATGTCATCTATAAGACCTGGATCAGGCAAATTAAAACTTGCACAACTTAATCCATGAGTTAAAAAGACTTCTTGGATTTCCATTAACGCTTTTAAGTGTGCAATGGGTTCATTGTATCGTCGCATAAAGTCTTCAGCCATATTACTTTTAAAAGTCTCCCACAAAGCTAATGCATTTGGAGCATTTGAGAAGATACAAATAAAAGCAAATTGTTCTCTCATCTGTCGTGGCATTTGACATTGTGCTGCTTCTTCTAAACATCTTTCCCACTCTGTATCATCAGCGAGTAAGTTTCTATGTCTTGCAGCTAAATGGAAGGATTCATATACAATGTCATTAACAGTTCTTAAGTGTTCAAAACTTTGTGCTCCAGGAACATTTAAAAGTAATATCCGTAAGCAAAAACGTTCCACATCTCTTGGACTGACTGTGTAAATTCTTGGAATAATTTTATTGCCTCTGGTTTTTCTTGGTCTCCATAATCCATTCACAAAAACATAGTGATATGGAATTTCAATATATAAGTATTGTGTTGCTTCAGCATCAGTGGAATTTAATGCAAACCATGCAGTTAGTGTAGTGTGACGATCTTCACTTTGGGCCAATGCATTCATTTCATTTCCAGCATGGAAATAGACTAAATGTCGTTGTGGCAAATGTACTGCTAACCTATATACTGCATGTGATCTATCATGCATTTCAAATTTTAAAAGCCGCCACATAGCTTCTGGCGCACTGACATAGCGAGCATCTACATGAGATGCAAGTTCATCATGTACTAACTCACTACTTTCAGGGTTGTCTGCACTTTTGACGACTACAGTAGCTGCATCGTAACCTTTGTAAATATATTTGTAGACATATTTAATGGATTTGATGGAAGTGCAGGCTTCTACGTTGATGTGGGCGTTGTACTTCATGAGTAAATGTGGATTGTAGGGTACTACATATCTATTGTCCACTTTTTTTCCACGAATAATGGCACTATCTCCTTCTCTTCTTTTATAAAGTGGATATCCATCACAATTGGCATAGGTTTTGTCTCTATAATCTTTTGGAAATTCTTTGGAACATTTATTATTTTCCATACATGGTGATTGTGGATTAAGGTCACCACAGGGTCCATGAATCATGCGATGAGTAACAATCTCATATAGTCTACCATATAGTTCTGGATCTGGTAGTTCAGCAACAATGACTGCATCCACTTTGTCTGAAGTATCTAATTTATCTTTTTCTTGAAGTATTATTAGAAGATGTGCATGTGGAAGGCCTCTTTTTTGAAATTCAATGGTATATACATAAGCAAGACATTTGCCAAATAACTGATTTATAGTGAAGTCACGTATTAATTCATTTAATTTAATCTTAAAAACTCTGGCTACTAAATCTGGTCGATCTGAAGCAGTTTGTCCAAGAAGTAGATTTAGTGTAATTTCTGGCCATTGTGGATTACATGTAAATTTCACAAATAGATCGGGTTTGCCAAATTTTGTCACAATAGCCATAGCATCATTGTATCTTTCTCTCATATTCCGAGGAGATCCTTGAAAGGAAGATGGTAAAATGATGGCTTTGCCAGCTGTCATGTCTCTGCTTGTAGCCACGTCAGCAACATAGTCCATGAGTCCAGAATATTGTTCTACACGGAGTTTATCTTGTTGATATTTGATAAAGTTTAAATTATTTGCCTCAACTTGCAAATATGAATCAATAATCCATTGTTGTGTTAGTTTCCCACCACATAAAATTGGATTAAATACATTGCGAATGGCAATTTGAGCTACTTTAAATTCAAGCATAGAAACATTATTTCGGATTCTGGCTTTAGCATTTGGGTAACTGGGAAGAGTTAATTTTGGTTGCCAACCTGCTTCTCCGTGTGGGAAAAAGATGGGATATGTCATTGGATCTAAATTTGGACTTAAGATACTCATATTAATAAACGGTTGGTCCTCATTTCTAGGATATATTCGAATGTCTCTTTGAAATGGTGGTTCTCCTTCATCATTGTGAAACACCATTGCAACCTCATTTGTTGTTGGCAAGTTATAACGACGTTTATCAGTATGTCTGTCTCTTTTAAGCACCATATTAACCTTCGGCATTGGTAATTGATGTGTTTGTGAATGAAGTAGTTGTTCATTTTCTACTTCTGCCAATTTTTTATACGCTTTACTGTAGGGATTGTTGTCCATAATGTTATTTAGCTCTATGAAAACAGTGGGTAAGCATTTTTTATTTTCTTCCATCTGCATACGTTGGTCAACAGCTTCCATTGTATCTAGGACATATAGTTGAGCGAATTTTCTTTTATTTCCTTCCTCTGGATGTAAATGGGAAGTGCGATGATAAATTTGTCCTTGGACTTTAAAACAGTAAGGACCATGTCCTGGTACATTAGCAGCTAATGTTGCCCCCATGGATGCAAAGGATATGGCACTATTGTAGGATCTTATGTTTGTCTTAAAATTTTTGTAGTTTGGAAAAGTAGTTTCAGTCATAATATTTTGTAAATAAATTGGAAATTCTTTCCTTTCTGGAAGTTTGAACTTGCCTTTTTGACAACAACTAATAAATTGTCCATCTCTGGGTCTCTCCTGTTTAAAATAATAAGCCTCACAAAACTGACATTGAGTAGTCATGTCCCCACAACTATGAACCTCTACTGCTAAAGACTTGAGTAGAGGACAATTTGCAAAGCATATAGGATTTTGACTTTCATATTCATCAGGTGAAATGTCATATAATGTTTCAACAACAGGTTCTAAATGTTTTGTTTTTTTCGTTGCTTTTCTTGGTATATGTTGTATTGTTTGAGGTAAAATGTCATGTAATGTTTCATGAAACGGTTCTAAATGCTTTGTTTTCTTTGTTGCTTTTTTTGGTATCTCTTGTATTTTTTCTGGTAAAATGTCATCTGATGTTTGAGCAACAGGTTGTAAATGCTTTATTTTCTTTGTTGTTTTTTTTGACATATCTTTAATTTCTGCAAGTGACAGTCTTTTGCTTGCAATTCTTTTGCGTTCTTTTTCTCGTCGAATTTCCTTCTTCTCCGGTGTCTGCTGGCTGTCTGCTCTCTGTCGTCGTTCTCTAGCTTGGCGTCTTTTCTTTTCTTGTTTACTCTCGTTATCAGCCATGTTAATCTGTAAAAATAAAATAATGTACCATTAGTTTATTTTGAGATGTTAAGTTGTTTTTCATGACAAATAGTTATCAATAGTGTGTTAACATTTTATACTTAATCAATTTCAATGCGGTCAATTGAATAAAAGTCTAAATAAGGCCATCAGATAATTATTTAAAGAAATTTTTATTTATTAAACATGTATCCAAAAGCAAGTGTTTCAGTAACTAAAAAGGTATTTTCAAAAAGATGTTATGTCCTTATTTACAGCACTATTCAATTTGTCAAATGGCAATTAAATTAGGGTTTAGGACTGGAATGTTACAATGACAAATTGTATAGATTCAGTGTTTTTAGACTTTTTTGGACTATGCCAATTTATTTTTTAAGTTTACATTGAAGTTTGTATTTATTGTTAAAGATTATTGGCCCTAAAAGACAAATAAGAGATAGATGATAGATATTACTTTTTATACTGTACCTTGGTTGAAGTTTGATTTCCAAAATTCTTTGTTGGTCCTGTGTTGAAAGCCTTCGTCCGATGGTCTGGTCCTGTGTTGAAAGTCCTCGTCCGATGGTGTAGTCCTCTGTTGAAAGTCCTCGTCCTCTGGTGTGGTCCTCAGTTCCAACTCCTGTTCCGATGTTCTTGACGCAGTATCTGTTATAAAATAAAAATGAAAATGTTATGTTATTTGAATGTCTTTGTATGAATGAAAAAATGGCATTATTTCTGTGTTTTTCTACAATCCTTTTTGGTGCGCCACAATTTTGGTATGCTTCTGTAGGCTATTTTCTAAGGCTTATAGGTGGTTAAACATTAAAGAAGAATATTAATTAATTTTTCTCTTTTTTTACTTGTTATACTGTACCTTGGTTGAAGTTTGATTTGAAGCAGAATCTTTGTTGGTCCTGTGTTGAAAGCCTTCGTCTGATGGTCTGGTCCTGTGTTGAAAGTCCTCGTCCGATGGTGTAGTCCTCTGTTGAAAGTCCTCGTCCAATGGTCTGGTCCTCTGTTGAAAGTCCTCGTCCGCTGGTGTGGTCCTCAGTTGAAACTCCTGGTCCGATGTTCTTGACGCAGTATCTGATATAAAATAAAAATGAAAATGTAATATTATTTTAATGTATTTGTATGAACTAAAAAATGACATTATTTCTTTGTTTTTCTACAATCCCGTTTGGTGTCCACCACTTTTGGTATGCTTATTTAGGCCTTTTTCTAAGGCTTATAGATTGTTAAACATAAAATAAGTATCTAAATGTACTTTGGTATGTGTTTGTGTGAGTTTTCATACAATCCTGTTTGGTGCGCACCACTGTTGGTATGCTTATTTAGGCTTCTTTCTAAGGCTTATAGGTTGTTAAACATAAAATAAGAATGTAAAAGTAGTTTGCTATGTGTTTGTGTGAGTTTTCATACAATCCTGTTTGATGCGCACCGCTGATGGTATGCTTATTAATGTTGTTTTGTAATGCTAATAGGTTGTTAAACATAAAATAAGAATCAAAATGTAGTTTGCTATGTGTTTGTGTGAGTTTTCATACAATCCTGTTTGGTGCGCACCACTGTTGGTATGCTTATTTAGGCTTCTTTCTAAGGCTTATAGGTTGTTAAACATTAAATAAGAATCTAAATGTAGTTTGCTATGTGTTTGTGTGAGTTTTCATACAATCCTGTTTGATGCGCACCACTGTTGGTATGCTTATTAATGTAGTTTTGTAATGCTAATAGGTTGTTAAACATAAAATAAGAATCTAAATGTAGTTTGCTATGTGTTTGTGTGAGTTTTCATACAATCCTGTTTGGTGGGCACCAATGTTGGTATGCTTATTTAGGCTTCTTTCTAAGGCTTATAGGTTGTTAAACATTAAATAAACATCTAAATGTAGTTTGCTATGTGTTTGTGTGAGTTTTCATACAATCCTGTTTGATGCGCAGCACTGTTGGTATGCTTATTAATGTAGTTTTGTAATGCTAATAGGTTGTTAAACATAAAATAAGAATGTAAATGTAGTTTGTTATGTGTTTGTGTGAGTTTTCATACAATGCTGTTTGGTGGGCACCAATGTTGGTATGCTTATTTAGGCTTCTTTCTAAGGCTTATAGGTTGTTAAACATTAAAATAAGAATTTAAATGTAGTTTGCTATGTGTTTGTGTGAGTTTTCGTACAATCCTGTTTGATGGGCACCACTTTTGTTATACTTATGTAGTGTTTTTTCTAATGGTTATAGGTTGTTAAACAAAAAGAATATAAATTTAGTTTGCTATGTGTTTGTTACAATCCTGTTTTGTGTGTACCAGTTTGTGTGTACCATATGTTGCATACTTTGGCCCTCATTCAATTGCACTTTGGCGAATTCAATAGGGTTCTAAATGTGCTTATTTGTAGCCCTATTGAATTGTCCAAA
This sequence comes from Discoglossus pictus, assembly GCA_027410445.1. NCBI lineage: Eukaryota > Metazoa > Chordata > Amphibia > Anura > Alytidae > Discoglossus > Discoglossus pictus. The sequence goes on along the minus strand of CM050166.1, from coordinate 183,424,824 downwards.
ATATCAATTGAATGAGGGCCTTTGTTTGCTGGATTTGTTATATTGTGAGGGCCTCATTGAATTTTGTTTTTCAATAGGGCTCTATATAAGCACAGAGCATATTTTTGAACATAAGTTTTTAGTTAAATTGAGCCAAATGTGCTTATATAGAGCCCTATTGAAATGGTCAAATCACATTTGAATGAGGCCCTCGGCCATTAAACATATTTAGGTCCTGAATCAATTGCGTTTTGACCAATTGAATAGGGCTCTATATAAGCACATAAAATATTTTTTGACAGAAGTTTTTAGTTAGTGAAGACCTATTATGTGCTTATATAAAGCCCTATTCAATTAGCCAACTCAGAATTGAATAAGGCTCATGGTTCGGTTCTTTTTTATACTTAATACTTTACCTTGATTGAAGTGTGGAATGACAGAGGGTCCCCTCCTGCCAATCTTAATCCGCCGGTCTTCTTGTAGTGTCTGTTTGAAAAATAAAGTGAAATAGTGAATTATAGAATTTTTTATTTGTATTTAACAAACCATGGCCTTTTCAGCATTTAAAGTATTTTTGTATCTTACCTCTTGTTCTTTGTTGGTGTTCTTTAAAAGGGATTGTGCTTCACAGTGCACAGTGCAAATTGTTGAGAGACGCTGTTGATGCAGAGTCTGTTTGAATATTAAAAAAAGTAGAAAGATTGAGTTTTAGGTGATCTATTAAATTGCAGTAAATTAATTTCATTGAAATATACTTCTGTAATTAATTTGAATTAACATTATTTTTTGGTGGGGTCTACACACATATATGTCACATACATGAAGCACATTTCCATAGTTGAAAGTAATTTTTTTGTGTGCGTGTGACATATCACTATACATGAATCATATTTTAATTGTTAAATTAACCTTATTTGTATTTTTGGCCAACATACATAAATGTGTGTGTGACATGTGACTATAGATGATACACATATATGTGCGTGTCACATATCAGTATACATGACTCATATTTTAATAGTATTTTAATAGTCCCAACTTATTTTTTTGTAATGTAATTTAAATGTAGTTGTTTAATTAGTTTGTTGCAGGGGCAATACACATAAATGTGCATGTAACATGTCACTATACATTATACACATAACTGTGCGTGTCACTTGTCAGTATACATTATACGCATAAATGTGCATGTGACATGTCACTATACATTATACGCATAAATGTGCGTGTCACTTGTCAGTATACATTATACGCATAAATGTGCGTGTCACATGTCACTATACATTATACACATAAATGTGCGTGTCACATGTCAGTATACATTATACGCATATATGTGCGTGTCACATGTCACTATACATTATACACATAAATGTGCGTGTCACTTGTCAGTATACATTATACGCATAAATGTGCGTGTCACTTGTCAGTATACATTATACGCATAAATGTGCGTGTCACATGTCAGTATACATTATACGCATATATGTGCGTGTCACTTGTCAGTATACATAAACCTCTTTGTCTTCTTTAATTATTTTTTTTGATGTCCTGTCTTGAAAATAAGTAATATATTATAGCTTACCTCTCAGTTGTAATTTGCACAATGTAAAGTAGTAAATTAGGAAAGAATTATCTTCTCAAGTTTTAGCAGCAGTTATCTCCGAAGTCACTCTGTTCATCACCTGAGGAGAAATGTATTTTTCTCTGTCAAATAGACAGTATTTATCAACTTGTAGAACATTCTGGAAAGTTAGACCGTTAGAACGTAATACGCATGCGCTATTTGCGTTCCAGCTTACAATTTGCGTTCCATCCGCCATTTTGTGCGTAGTAGTGGTTAAAATGGTGTTTAATATGAGTGTGATCCGTTCCGCATAGTATGTGTTTCATTATTGCGAGTAAGTGTAGTGTAGTTACTTCTGGAGCCTCGTTTTCGTTTTGTTCGGCGGCCATTTTTTCTCTCGCTTAGCCGATTTTCGGTCGTTTAAAGTCTTTGTTTTGACTTAAATGGACGTGTAAATTAACTTTTGGAGGTGCCGGATGCCCCCCCGTGCTGTAAGTAAGCTTTTTATGTGTTTGTTGTGTTTATTTCTTGTGTTTGTGATGTTTTGATGCGCGGCGGTTGGAATGGGTCTTTCGCGGCCGTATTTTTTTCCGATGCGGCCGTATTTTGTTGCGATGTTGCCGTATTTTTTTGCGATATACGCAGTTAGCTTTTACGTGTACGACGCAGTGTATTTGTTTCTAAGTCGTGCGTATGTGTGTTAAGAGCGTGTGAAGGGCCTTTTTTACTGTTTTTTTGTTAAGTCTTGCGTCTGTGTGTCTGGGTGTAAGCGGGTGTGAGGCGACTTTGATTTTTTTTTTGTTATGAAGTTGTGTGTGTGTGTATGTGTGTGTTAACACAGCCGATGTTGGGATGCTCCCACCACCGCAAATGCGGACCCTCGCTTCGCGAGGATCCGCATTTGCGGGGACGTTGTTTGGTTTTTGTTGGCTGGGCGGTTGGGTTTATTCTGTTAAAAAAGTCGTGTGTGTGTATGTGTGTGTTAACACAGCCGACGTTGAGCCTCCACAACCGCAAATGCGGGCCCTCGCTTCGCGAGGACCCGCATTTGCGGCGAACTGCGTCCCTCGCTTCGCGAGGGACGCAGTTTCTTGCGGGCTCGCTACGCGAGCCCGCAAGCGTGAGCAACGACTTGGGTTTTTGTTGGCTGGGCGGTTGGGTTTATTCTGTTAAAAAAGTCGTGTGTGTGTATGTGTGTGTTAACACAGCCGACGTTGAGCCTCCACAACCGCAAATGCGGGCCCTCGCTTCGCGAGGACCCGCATTTGCGGCGAACTGCGTCCCTCGCTTCGCGAGGGACGCAGTTCTTGCGGGCTCGCTACGCGAGCCCGCAAGCGTGAGCAACGACTCGTACGCTCACAACTATATATGTGATAATTAAAATCAAGGAATATTATACATATGACACACTGCTGCTTTAACTTTGTAAATTATGTAATGATGAATCTCAAGATATGTTACCGTAGATTACACTGTATTTTAAGCCTTCTATATCTTAGATCAGAGATTAAGTATGAAATAGAGCACAATTAAATAAGAGCTGCTGCTTCTATGCTGTCATAGTTATAAACACAAAGCACTCTTCTGCAGTCTGTGAATGCTTTAGAGTACAAAAGAACATCACAATAACAAAAAAATATTTTAATGCAATTTTTAAAACAGATAAAAAAAAGACAATTAATATGTTATAGTGTAGATGTGCAGTCCTTCCTGCATCCAGTGGATAGTATTGATTCTTATTTCTACCACAACTAAGACCATGTATTTGTAGAATCGACTTGTGGCATAACTGTCTAATGAAAAGACACAATGGTATTACTCAAATTACTGCCAAGGGACAGTGTAAGGTCCATCCATAGGCTCTGGAAGATCAGACTGCAAGTAGTGGCAAAAGAAAACAGAGCTGTAAATTATTTTCATCACCACAGCTATAAAACCTTGTGTATCCCCTTGATCCTCAAGTAACAGTTTTATCTCTTCACCATTAGTTACATTTATAGCAATTGTGTGTACTAGTAGCTTGGTTTAACCCTTATGGATGTGATAGGAAAGGTTTTTAAATGTGATAAACACAAATGAATTAGTAATTCTCAATGTTTTAAACTATTAATAAGTTCATAGGTGGAAAAAATGTGTAAAATGAAATCCAACATGTGACTTATTTGTTTGTCGCATTAAAGTTGATACTCTTAACTTTCTCAGTGACGCAGAAGTGATGCATGCTAAAACATTTTAGACTTTTGTAAATATCCATAGGTATAAAAGGTATATCTAAGTTTCCGTGTTTTTCACTTTTTCTAATCTAAAACATGCTGCTTATATCAGAAACACAGATGACATTGAGTCATTCTATACACAAACAAAAAATAAACCAGAGGTGCTCAATCTGAGAACGCACAATACCTAAGTAGGTTTGTTCTCTAGGTCTGGTTACCTACTCAGAGAGCAACCTCTTTATCATTCTATACACATACTGATTTATTTTATTTAAAAATAAATCTTGTTGTGCACACCCCCAGAGCTGCTTACATAGGCACAGTGTACCTACCAATAAAAACATTTGGGTATTGATTTTAACCCTTTACTAACCTTCAAGCCAACAGCAGCACAGTGCACAGATCTACACAGCAGTGTCTGACTCCTCCTTGCTTCCTATTCCTGTGTTAATACAGGACTACACATCCCATGATTCTTTGGGGCACAAACAGGCTTTACAGATTGTTACAATTTATTTGCTGCATGTGATTGGCAAAAACAAATAATGCATTTTATGCTAATTTTAGCCAGGATTTTCAGGGGTGATAACTCTGAAAATCCATTGCTTGCAAATTCGAGATTTGGCAAACATCAGGGTGAGTTTGTTGATGTTTATTTTGGTATTTTTTCATTCAAAATATATATTGCTGATTCTCCTCCATCAGATGCATTCTTAATCCAGCAAACTTAAATTAGCCTTTACAATACTCACACCTTTGCAGTGTCCCTACAAGCCTTAAGAGAAAAGCAGTCTGTAAAGCTGCCTTAAAATGTAGCCCCTGATATCAGGTACAGGTGTAGTAAAAAGTAATTTTCTTTGTCCTAATACTGGAGAGGGCTGCCTGAGGCTGCCAAGCATGATGCACTGGCACAGTCATTCAACTCAGCAAACCTGTCTGCATGTCACAGTCAATTGAGTGAGAGCTAGTTAAGGACTTTAAAAATCATTACCTGGTCATCGGCCGAATCTTTGAACTTATTTATTTTCCTGACATTTCAAACAAAGGGAAACAAACCTGTTGAATTAAAATATACTGTTTTGCAAAACTGTCTGGAGCAAATAATTGTCTGATAATGAGATCTGCAAACTTGAGTACTCTGTGTTTACACAAAGGTATTTGCGATTGGTTTCAGAGAAGTTTAAACAAACTTACATTTCTTCATTGCAAAAAGTAAATTAAAATGCACTGTTAAATGCTTGATAGCAATATTTTAACTTCCTTGTCCTGTTGCTATTACAAATGATTAAATGTTTAGTCAAACAATAGGCCCTTAAAATGATGGCACAGTAAATTAATAATGGTCACAAAATCATCTCAGTGGGAAAAATGTACTAAGACTTGTAAGGGTTATGACGTATGAGCTTTATTCAATTTGAGAATCATAAAAATACCAATTTTCAACTGTGAGTGCTTTTTGCAGCAATGTTACACAGGCAATTATCCCACCCGCAACTCAGTAAAGCACAAGGCATAGGATTATACAAACTCCACTGTGCATAAAGGACCCCCGTAGCACCTAAAAGATAAACCCCCTTGGCACAAAGAATTAACCTCTTTGTAGAACCTCCATGGCATAAAGTCTCTCTTCCTATGTATAGACCCCATGCTATTTGGGGGTTAACAGAGATACAATGGGGATACTTTAAGGACCCCCATAGTATGGGGTTCGTTTTTAAATGCTACAGAGGTCCTTGAAGACCCTTTAAGGACTTTATAGCCATTGGGGTTAATACTAGGGCCAAAAGAGGGCCTTTAAGACCTCTATACCATCAGGGTTAATATTATGGCCAATAGAGGTCCTTCCAGGTCATCCATGGCATATTATTGTAGACAAAACAGTGATATTATGAGTTGTGTGTAATAAGTAATTCTGAGTCATTTGCAATTGGATAGCTATTTTGTGCAGAAGCAACTCATAATATTACTAATGTGTGAAAATCAATGGGGAAGCAGGGTGTAATATTGCAAGTAGGGGTTATTCTAGGGAACTGCGAGTAGCTCACTCTCAATCATGTTGACAAGAGTGAATAGAATAGCTAGGGAAAATTACTTACCACTTATTAGTGTTGTAACTTTACAAAATAGGGAATTGCATAGGGTCCTACTTTGTTAAAGCTGCAATGGCAATATTCCCATATGGTCTAAAGATACAATTTAAAATGCCAATGGAAAGAATTGTGAAAGAAAAAAGTAAAGTATAATTCAATGTACACAAAGAATCAATACTGAATATTAAGAAAGTTACCTTACGGTCATTATTAAATTAATATCATTTATGGTTTATAATCATATATAACAGTTACAAACCATTATGATATCAAAACTATGAAACTATGTAGATGTAACATTTGATGACCCTATCAGCAGCTTCAATGGTCTTAGCTGCATTAGTGAGGTAATGTAAGTTAGGCAAAATGCCATAGCTAATTAGAGGGACACTGGTAATTCATTCAGAAAATTAGTAATTCATTCAGAAAATACCCAAAAGAAAATGTTTGTGCTCTGTGTCCCTTTAAAGGCAGAGTGGGACAACAACAGAAGGGCTTGATCAGTCAGTTCATGCGTGGAGTAGCAGAAACTAGACCTGGATTGTCATATAATTGCAGGAAATTTCTCCTCAATAGTTTAGCTTCTAGTTATACCCTGAAATAAATGGAGGCTCGGAGTCTGATGGAGCATGATCATGAAGCGGCAGCACAAGAAAATATTTGGATGCGTGAATATGACGTGGTGATGAGACAAAGTTAGATGTCATTATAAAATAGTTGCATACATAATTATATTGGAGATCAATGTATATATCTATGGGAGCTCAATGAAATAAGCATACAATGAGAGGGGTTAGAGGACATTAAGATCAAATGAGGCCTTGTGAACCAATAAAAGTGTGACTTGGGGAGTTTCTTAAAAGAGGTACCTAGAGGAGAACTCATTCATCTAGGATAGAAGAGTCTCTCAAATCCTCTCTTTCGTAGATTTTATCTCCCCAACTGTCTCTTTCCGTCTCACTCTGGCACACATGATCTCTCACAAAACTTGTTACGAAATGTAAAAAATAATAACATACACAGATTTTTGGGGTACTGAAATGTTAGATCCCCAGATGTTAAATACCAGAACATTCCAAAGAGAAATTTAATTTTAAACATGAATTGATTATAATACTTTCATTGTCTGTTTGCTATAAAATATATCACAATAACAGATCACCTATTGTTATTTCAATAATATCATAAAAAATAAAAATGTCTGATTTCAGCTAAACTGAACACTTGCATCATAACATTTGCATTTACTATTTATTTCACATTTCCTGGGCCACAGACCCAATCTACTAAGTTTCTTGGTGAAGAAACTTTTTCATTATCATTTTTTAGCTCATATATGGCACAATATTTAGTGCGGTATTTGCAAGAAGAAAGTATTTTTAATTTGAATACTTATTCTGAGCAATTCACATAGATTTTGGTACTGCAGATGGGCAATTTAATATTTTCAAAAAATGAAGCTTGCTGTAGTTTAAAAATGCATATCAGCATATTTTCTTATCTGGAAACTACATGGCTATGAGGTACAAGATTATGGACATCATTTAGCATAAATTATATAAATTGTAAAGCATTATACAAATGGGCACATTAATACAAGTATAGATAAAATTGTGATAGTACACATGTAATGAACAAGATTTCAAACAAGTGTCTATTCTAAAATTGTTTGCATCTTTCATGATTCTGTTTGTCCTTAGTTTGTCCTTTAGAAGCAACACATTATATTTAACTGCCATCTCTGAACAGTGTAGGTGCTAAGAAAGAACTAAGCAAATCACGTATTTAAAGCATTTATCCACAACAGAAGGATTGATGAGTTACTTATTTATTATCGATTAAAATGCACATTAAAGCAATAATTTTGCAGCTATATAAATGTGCTTACAGATGAAATTATTGAGGCGCTGGTCTAAGATTTATTACACACTGTGTAAAAAGCATATTAGGCACAGTGATTCTTTTGATTAACAATGACCTAGTTAAGTATCCACAGATTGATATTGTTGAGAAGTCTCCCTTTTATTGTTTCTGCAGCAGACAGCCTCCCCTCTCCCACTAAGACATGACGTGCATTCATGGTGAATTAGTGACTAAGCAGTTTGCCTTTATGGTTGAGCAATTCTGAGACCTAAGATGTTTGACAAATTACAATACATTAATTATTCAAAAATCAATCCAAAATTTAACTACCCCCTCATAAATAAATCAATAGCTAGTAATTTCATTGGAAAATAGACAATCCTGTATATGTCTTAATATACACAGTCAATGAATTATTATGTGACTAGAACATTCAAACACTTTTACTCAAGGGTGACCAGATTCCTAATTTCAGGGAACAGTATTGCTGGTTACCACTCATGTCCCTGGCAGCAGAAAAGGCACTAGGTGTGAATAAAATGTAACTGTACTATGAAACCCAAGTTATAGTTATCTCTCTACTTCTGCAGATATAAATCCTAACCCAGGCCCCCATTTCCATTTGCAAGTTATATTATCTGACCACTAGGGGCATATAACTTGCTACACACTAGAGCCATTCACCTCAAATTACTTCTGTCAGATCCATTCCCTCTCCTACTAAATGAAAAACCTTTCTAAAGTTGCACAACTTCCAACCAAAGTAAATTTCCACTTTCTTCCTAACCCTGTTATTCTCGGCCAGTTTTCTGCCTCTTCATTCCCTTTAGATTGTAAGTAGCGAGTTTCTAATCTTGTAGGGTGCTTTGGTAAAAACACTTTCTACAAAGATTCAAAGCTCAAAACAGAGCCCTGGATTTTCTACCGTTTATTAACATTGTATTTTTCCTTGTTCTCATCCCCTGTACAGTCCTACATAATATTTTGGTGCATTACAAATATAAAAGTTAATAATAATAATACTAGTGAAAAGCTTATAGCTCCTGATATCTCTAGGGGTCTCGCTCAGCTGCTTCTTCCTCTTTAAGTAGGCCAGCCACCTAGTATTCCAGTTTCCAAGAAGACCTGTGCAGGTCACATTGTGTGTGTCCAATGTGTGCTCATTGCAGTCAACTTGTGTGTTTCCAGAATATGTAGGTGCTGAGAATATAAGCTCAGTGCAGCTCCTACTGTATGTGTGTAGTGGTGAGCTATATTTTAAAAGGTTTGTACTGAGCAAAGTTTTGTTAATAACCTGCATTATTAATATCCTGTAGTATTAAAAAAACAGAAACTACATGCTATTCAACACAGACATTCTATTTTTGTATAAAGTATTCATATCCATATAAACAATATAAATCACAAACATTTCATGCACACAATCTATACAAATTAGGTATTATTCCTTAATTACATATGAATCACATAAAGTGCATATTTAATTGTCAAAAATACAATTGCATTTGAGTTAATGGTGGTATATAGCTGAAGAATATGAAACCTTTGGGACAACAAACTACATTTCTTCAAATGAGACACAAAGCTTTGAAACCATGAGGGTAGATATAGAAAAAAATAAGGTATCCAAAGCTGTGTACAGTATCTCATATATGAAAAAATGTACCACTGGTGCTTTAATTAGCATTTACTACAACCAAATAACATGTTTCAAGGAGCAGTCTTTAAATGCATGTTTTTATGCTAAAGATCTCCTCATTTCTAAGTCTTTATTAAGTAGGTTACAAAGCTGTGACGTGTATATAGCCAGGAAATATCCTTCTGAAATAAAATCATCACAGCAATTTATATGCAAGTTCATTCGATGGAAACAGGGCACTGGCCTTACTGCACAGAGGCTTTCTCCAACAACGTCAACTGCACTGTAATATAGCATTTAAAACAAAAGTCTGTTTTCTTACTGACAATGTGAAAATGTATCTACAAATTGTCTTCTAACAGCTTAGATAGATAGTGTATCATCAATCATCAGTGGTTTTTCATATAATCCTTCAATTTCACTAGCCGGGAGCTGAAAATTACATTTTCTGAATGAAATAATAATTCAAGTAGTAATTAAATATCAGAGCCATTTAAATGCAGACATATGTAAACATTGCTATATTGTATGTATGGTATATAATAATTAATATTACAAATTGAAAAATACTTTGCAAAATGAAACTTTTCATCTTTATGCATATCTTATCAGGATAAACTAGTCATTTCATCATGTTATAATAACCATTACGAGTTGAGAAATTACAAATATTAAACATAAATATTAAAACAAGCATAGTTGACTCCAGAAAGGTTTCAAGAGAATGCCAGAGTCAGTAGAAATATTTAAAAAAGTTGGCAGAAAATCGATCAGAACTTTCCAGACTTTGACAAACACAGAAACCTAAGCACATTGCAGTAAATAGCTGGGTCGATCTAGATGCAAAATATACTATACTAGCGACTTGCCCGTCAAAAATGGCAATAAAAAAGTGTTGAAATGCTGTTTGTCAAACAATGGGAGTCTAATGCGTGCCTCAACTGCTCGCCTCGCAGTGCAATGAGCGCCTTTGCGCTCATTGCACCCTAAGTCTTGTGTGTTGCTTCGCTTTGCGAGGCTTGCTAGGCGAGGCTCGCAGTGCAATGAGCGCCGAAGTCCTGCATGTCGGCACATTGCGAGGCTCGCAGTCCAATGAGCACCTTTGCGTGTCGCATAGAGCGCCTTAGTCCCGCATGTGGGCTTGTGAAAATGTATCAGGTGTCAGAGCATAATAAAGTGATTTAAATATTTAACTGCTTTGAGTGTCCTATCCCTGTCAGCCAATGAGCATTATTCATAAAGTAAGGGCAGTGAAAACTATGCAATGTTTTTTTTTTTTATAAATTAATATACCTTACTATAATTAATTAATAAATTAATATACATTACCTATTTGTACCTAATATGCAGCAATCAATAACCTTAAGAGCTAACAATCTTTTTGGCATATTTTTTAAAATATACAGGGAGACTGTTGATCATCTGAGGAGAAAGGGTCAGCAATGTGCTAAGTGTGCAGTGTAAATAGGCTGTGTGCGCAAGGGCAAATCATTTGTTTAGGCAGGAGAACCTCCATTTAAAAAGCGTAATGAGCAAGTTAGTGTTGTGAAATGGCGGTGATAGCGTATGTCTTACGCGGTTCGTGAGCATTTTCCATCCTCCGTGCTTCAATGCCTCAACTGCTCGCCAGAGCGCCTTTGTCGCTCATTTCGGCTAAGTCCCATGTTTTTCAATGCCTCATCTGCTCGCTTCCCTGCGCGAGACTCTCAGGCAATGAGCTCCTTCGGCGCTCATCGCCTAAGTGCTGCGAGTTTCAATGCCTCAACTGCTCGCCTCGATACGGAGGCTCACAGGCAATAAGCACCTTTGGCGCTCAACGCCTAAGTCGTGCGAGGTCGGAAAACTTCTGTGCCTCAACGGCTCGCCTCGCTATGCGAGGCTCGCAAATGTGGCGACTAATCGCAGTTTGACAATTATAATAATATGTGATGACAGATAATGTAGATTACTGAAAACACCATGCAAACACCTAAAACTCAGAGGATATGGAGGAGGAGATAATGATCCAAAGGTCAGGTCAGATTAGATCACTCTATAGAAATTGTCCTGCTGTTAACTCCGTACAGTTCCACACTTTGTGTTTTTCATGCTAACTCTGTTCAAGCCAGATAGATATGAACTGAAAATCTCACAAAATAGCAAAACAACTATAATATGTATATAGAAACGTGGCTTTGACAGGAGATATGAACCAGTATGCCATTCTGTCTACCCATTTTATTGGATAATGAATGCTCACTACAGTCATATTAATAACATGTTTCAATTAATTTGCTATATTTGAGCACACAGATAAGGCTTTTCCACTTATCTAATACTTATTGCAAATAGGAAATGCTTATTTTCGTTATGTATCCATTATCAGACAACAAAAAATATGCTGTAATGCAAAGACAAGATATGGAAACTACTGGAATATTCTGCTGAGAATCCAACAATATCAAACAAAGTACACTTTGTAGGATTATAACATAAGCAAACATTATATACAGTTGAATGTGTGTCATAATTATTATATTTTTTTAAATAATAATATATAGTATGAATAAAGAAATAAATCTATAACAATTAAACACCATTTAAAAAGGTGTTAAAAAAACATTCCTGTGCAATTCTATTCAATTTCTTTAATGAGGTGCTCAAGAAGCAAGCTCACAGTGCACCATGGATAAAGTACTGCTTTACATAAGAGACAGGCACATAAGAGTATATTTATCAAAGGTTCTTATTTATCTCCCTTGAACTATAGAGAACAACTCCACTATGCAACTCAATGGCTATAATTCATCAAGGTTTGTAACAAATCACATAGGCCTCAGTAGAATGACATATTCTGTTGTCTTGCTTCCTGCCTTCACAAGATAAATAACACCCTTTTATTAAAAGCCCATATGGCATTATACAGTTAGTCACAAATGAACTGTGCCAATTTAAAACCCATCAGAGTTTATTATATGAAGTGTAACAATATTGTTTAACACAAAATATTTATGAATTAAAAATAGATTCCCTTTCATTCTTCAACACACAGGCATTTTCTGTTATATTGCCCTGTAATATCTTGCAATATGGTTATTAAAGATATACTTAAGTTTCATGGATTATGAATACATCTTATAGAGGAGAAACAGCAATGTACGAAAACAGTTTTTTGCATGAAAAAAAATCCCAAAATAAAAATTAATAAACTTACCCTAGAGTTTGCAAATTTCTTCAGCTTTTAAGGCAGTTGATTTTGACAATGAACGCCCCTGAAAATTCTAGCTAAAATATCATAAAATTCATAATTTGTTTTGGCCAATCACAGGCAGCTATAACATAGTTGCAAATTGTGGGAAGTCAGTTTCTGTAAAACATCATGGGATGTGTAGTCCCCACCACAAGGAAGCACAGAGGAGCTCAGACAGTGGATGATGTGGATTTCTGCATTGTGCTGCTGTTGGCTTGAAGCATAGTATAGGGTTAAAAACCATACATACATTCAGTGTTTCTATTGATTAGTACCAGGTGCCTATGTAGGCAACTCTGGGGTGGGGGTTGAGGAAACCATTTAAAAAAAAATAAAAAAATTTTTTTGTATGTGAATAGAATGAATCAATGCAGCGTGTTTCTGATATAAGCAGCGTGTGTTAGAAACAAAGTGAACAGTATATCTAAGTTCCTGTTTTTAACTTTTTCTAATCTAACACACGCTGCTTATATCAGAAACATCCATTACATTGAATTATTCTATACACACACAGATTTATTTATTTATTTCAATTGGTTTCCAACCCCCCCACCCCCCAAATCTGCTAACATAGGCACCCGGTACCTACCAATAGATGCACTGCATTTTGTAAGTTTTTTATTTAACCTCTACTAACCTTCAAGCCAACAGCAGCACAATGCTAGATTTATAGAGCACTGTCTGGCTCCTCATCGCTTCCTTGTGCAGGGTTAAAGCAAGACTTAACTTAAATTCCATAATGCCTTGCTGTACAAACTGGATTCACAGATTGATACAATGTATTAGCTGCCTATGACTGTCCAAAACTAATTATGATTGTTATGCCAATTTTAGCAGGGATTTTCAGTTAACCCTGAAAATCAACTGCTTGTAATCTCAAGATATTTAGCAAACTTCGGGGTAAGTTTAAAAATGTTTATTTTGATATTTTTCATGCAAATTTTTTTTTTATACACTACCGATTCTCCTCTATCAGATGTATTCATAATCCATGAAACCTAAATATGCCTTTACAAACAGGGAAACTTCCATATACCTTTAATGTTTCAGTATACATTTCCCAACAGGTTTAACAGGGTTAACACACCAATGCAGTGAAATACTCAAGACTTTCAAAGACATGTATCCCTTTCCCTATTCTGACAAGGTGCCTGAAAACTTCAACCATGTACGTGACTGAAGTTGATTCACTATAATGTGATTGAGTTTAGAAATCAAAACGTGTATACAGTGGATATAAAAAGTCTACACACCCCTGTTAAAATGTCAGGTTTCTGTGCTGTAAAAAAAATAAAGAAAAAGATAAATCATTTCAGAACTTTTTCCACCTTTAATGTGACCTAAAAACTGTACAACTCAATTGAAAAACAAACTGAAATCTTTTAGGTGGAGGGAAAAAAATAAAAATAATGTGGTTGCCTAAGTCTGCACACCCTCTTATAACTGGGAATGTAGCTGTAAGCGATCACATTCCAAATTGTGTTAAATAAGAGTCAGCATACACCTGACATCATTTAAAGTGCCTCTGATTAACCCAAAATAAAGTTCAGCTGCTCTAGTTGGCCTTTCCTGAAATTTTCTTAGTCCCATCCCACAGCAAAAGCCATGGTCCACAGAGAGCTTCCAAAGCATCAGAGGGATCTCATTGTTAAAAGGTATCAGTCAGGAGAAAGGTACAAAATAATTTCCAAGGCATTAGATATACCATGGAACAAAATGAAGACAGTCATCATCAAGTGGAGAAAATATGGCACAACAGTGACATTACCAAGAACTGGAGCTCCCTCCAAAATTGATGAAAAGATGAGAAGAAAACTGGTCTGGGAGGCTACCAAGAGGCCTACAGCAACATTAAAGGAGCTGCAGGAATATCTGGCAAGTACTGGCTGTGTGGTACATGTGACAACAATCTCCCGTATTCTTCATATGTCTGGGCTATGGGGTAGAGTGGCAAGACGAAAGCCTTTTGATACGAAGAAAAACATCCAAGCCAGGCTACATTTTGCAAAAAAACATCTGAAGTCTCACAAAAGCATGTGGGAAAAGGTGTTATGGTCTGATGAAACCAAGGTTGAACTTTTTGGTCATAATTCCAAAAGATATGTTTGGCGCAAAAACAACACTGCACATCACCAAAAGAACACCATACCCACAGTGAAGCATGGTGGTGGCAGCATCATGCTTTGGGGCTGTTTTTCTTCAGCTGGAACTGGGGCCTTAGTTAAGATAGAGGGAATTATGAACAGTTCCAAATACCAGTCAATATTGGCACAAAACCATCAGGCTTCTGCTAGAAAGCTGAACATAAAGAGGAACTTCATCTTTCAGAATGACAACGACCCAAAGCATACATCCAAATCAACAAAGGAATGGCTTCACCAGAAGAAGATTAAAGTTTTGGAATGGCCCAGCCAGAGCCCAGACCTGAATCCAATTGAAAATCTGTGGGGTGATCTGAAGAGGGCTGTGCACAGGAGATGCCCTCGCAATCTGACAGATTTGGAGTGTTTTTGCAAAGAAGAGTGGGCAAATCTTGCCAAGTCAAAATGTGCCATGCTGATAGACTCATACCCAAAAAGACTGAGTGCTGTACTAAAATCAAAAGGTGCTTCAACAAAGTATTAGTTTAAGGGTGTGCATACTTATGCAACCATATTATTTTATTTTTATATTTTTTCTTCCCTCTACCTAAAAGATTTCAGTTTGTTTTTCAATTGAGTTGTACAGTTTATAGGTCACATTAAAGGTGGAAAAAGTTCTGAAATGATTTATCTTTGTCTCATTTTTATACAGCACAGAAACCTGACATTTTAACAGGGTGGTGTAGACTTTTTATATCCACTGTACGTTTATTTAGCCTTGTATTTTGTGAACTATTTCAAATACAGCATTGTGGGGAATCTTGTAATGTGCAACAAACTAAATATAATTGCATACAACATTGTGGGGAATGTACTGCTATTTCACATCAGAGCAGCATGGGAAGACTAACTATTCTGATTAAAGATATTAGCTAAGAAGTGGCAAAATACCTATTATCTAAACAATATAGAGGCAGAAAAAAAGATAAGTATTTTATGCTGTAAACTTTCCTTTAATTCATAATTTGAGAATGTTTTTTAAAGTAATTGTATGCTGACAATGTTATGTGCCAGAAAAAATACAAGTTCTTTTTTACTGCTGCAATTGTTTGACCTGATTTGATGTAACACCACCTCTTAGATCAAGAGATCAGCTTCAGATCAAAACATTAGCATAAGAAATGTAAATGACAAAATCTGCTGGCACACGCTGAAGTAAAGGAAAATATATGAACTGTCTGGTGCAGACTGTAGTGTCTTCACATATATCTTCCAGGAAAAAGTTGGCTGAAATATAAGAAAAGTATTTCATGGTAGCTCCTTGATCGTCTACAGAGGACAAAAGAGTGCAAAATGAATAATGCAGAACAAAGGGAAATTCTGACTATGCAATCTTTCATATAACAATGTAATGGGATCCTTGGGATCACACATGCTTGTTAGTAAGCAATGAGAATAACAGTCATGCTAAATACTGAACATTATATTAGGATCTTGACAATGTTGATTTTTAAATTCACAAACGGCTCAGTGAGCAGATGTTATTTGCATACACTAAACCCTTGCTGATTATAAATGCCAGCACACTAAACATCATCATGAGTAGATCTAATGACAAACTCTACCAACAAAATGAAAAACTCTGCCTATGTAAGTTTTATAATTTACTAAGTACAATGTAAACCCTAATGCATGTTTAAAGGGACTTGTGGTTACTGAACTGCACCATTGTTTGGAGGCATCTTGTCAAAACCTAGTGCAGAAGCTGTAAAAAAATAAATTTAGGATGTTTTTTCAATGCTACAGTATTACATTTTACAGGATTCAAACCATTTGTGTGGACAGAGACTTAACTCTACTTCTTCAAGTTCTTCGGTCCTGAAGGAACAATAAATTATAAACTGCCTCCAAATGCTTACAAGTTCACTGAAGGCAGCTTCAGAGCCGCTAGAGAAGATAGTTGAAGGATTAACTGCATTATACAAAAACTGTTCTGATTTAGTGAAATATGCGTCAATTTAATTTTTTTTCACTTTCAGCTTTTTGTTGGTGTAAAGCTGCACTGATCAATTTAATATTTATGATTATTAACAACTGATATTTGTGTGTATTCAAAGATAAGCTTAAAATTAATTGATTATTTGGCTATCCCACATTCAATTCAATACACTGTTAATATAAAATATAGTTCCATTGTAAGAAACCATATGATTGCTTTAGAACAAAGTGTATTGCAAGTAACTTCAGGTGGTGCATTTATATTAGCAGAAGAGATTACAAATTTGGACTTTTTCCACCCAATAATAACAACTAAGGAACAACATAAATCGAATAACAATCCACAAGCTTCCCACTATAAATGTAATTTATTCTCCTCTCCTCAATCAAATCCCCACACTTATTACCATTGGCTTGTCTTCATTAAGCTCGGCTACATGAATCTTTCCACAGCAACCTAGGGGCCATGACCTGCTCCTCCTCTCTTGAACCACACACATATCAGCCTCTAATGTTTGACTGTCTGAGATCTTTTTAAAGACATGTGCTCTGTTTTCATGAACACATTATCCCAGTCTGGCACATCCCATGAGAGAAGGAGTGCTGACAGTTCAAAACACAATATATCAGTTAACTGCACATTAGATGAAGCGCCACACCCCGGCTTCAATGTCTCATCGGCTTTTAGCAGTTTGCTTCGTTTTTTTCTCATTTATAAAAGTAACATTATCTTAAATATTTACTCAGTCCATGTAACAAGAGCTTAATGAAACCAAAGACAATGACTTCAAAGATCAGACAACGAAGAAGAGACCAGACAGCAGCAATTTGTTTGTTCAGACTACAGATTTGTAGAAGGTTGTTTACCAGTCACTGGAGGGAAACCCATAAAATGGCATGTTTACACTCACTAAATAACATTATCCTCTGTAACAGAATTTAAAAAATCTTGTTTAGTTTGTGTGCACTTATGCAAATATTTTAAATAACGGAGCCTTAAAGGACCACTGCAATCCTTAATCACAGAAGCTAGAAGTTTTAATCAGGCAATTATAATCCTTTATTTGTAACGTGCCAACATATTCTATAGTGCTATACAGGGGTAAAAAACAGACACAATACCATTTTAAACACATGGAAAAATGGTTGAGGGCCCTGTGTTTGAGTTAAAAATCTTATGTAGAAAGCACTTTAGGAGACAGAGATGTATGAAGGCCTCTCTTCTTAAAGGGTGGTTGCAGGAGACAGAATGGGTCAGAAGAAGCCAGGAGATGTATGAAGGTCTCTGAGGTCTGGGCAATAATTTAAATTCCTATTCAAAACATTAGAGAAGCAGTATTCAATATTACATTGACTTTTAAACATGAATTTGTAAACCTCCAGTTGAGCTGCTTGTCTCCACCCCTTTTGAGATCAACAATGAGATGCGAATCTGACTGCTAGGTGGCCCTAAATGGTCAGATAAAAATGTATGTCTAGGAAGGAGCAGATGCTCCTCATTGACTGGAGACTTGGTGTGTTTTTTTGATTTACCTTGGCAAAGCAACAAGCTTGTCTGATCATTTAGGATGACCCCTTAGTTAGACTGGCTCACATTGGGTGAGCTCATAATGGGGGTGGAGACACGCAGCTCAACTGGAGGTTCAGAAGGTTATGTTTCAAAGTAAGTTTAATATTGAATATTGCTTTTTTTAAATCAGTGAATATAATTGTATTAATGATCTATGCTTAAATAAAATATGCAGTGGTCCTTTAATGGTATTAAATGTTTTTAGATATTGTTTCCACTCAGTTCTATATATTTAATTTGCGAGGGATAGTTATCACTCTTCTTACAAAAACATTTAAATATTATAGCACCCATCTACTATTACCACCTTAGGTATGGCAAGTTTATTAAAGTCAAAGTAAGATAAAACTATTGATGAGAGACCGATAGAAAGATGGATGAATAGACTAATGAGAAGTTTAATTAAAAAATACAATTTAATTATGTATTTTGTAGGAAAAACTATTTACATGTTACACTGACCACTGATAAAAATCAATATCCACATCTAATTTGTGTAATTTTCTAGATTTATGCAATTTAAACATCAGGAGTGAGGTCTAGAAATTATTTAATCTCAACACTTGCTTTATGTATTAACAATATAGCAAACCACTGGTATTTTGATATTTTCAACAAAAACTCTTATTTTTATTAACTCTCATTTTTTTCTAAAACTTATTTTGCATAAAAAACAGCATAAATCCATTTACAGTTCATAAATGTTAAATGTCATCTACACCTTATTTATATGTATGAAAAAAAAAAATTGAAATTATCAGCAGATTCAGCCATGCATAATGTTTTACCCTTTATGACACATATGGTAATATATGCATTCCTGAAAATTATCTGTTTAGGTCAATTTAGCTGTAATACATGCAATTAATTTGTTGTCCTTCATTATGGTTGTTTGCCAAGGAGATATCATGTACATAACAATTACATTAACATTGACAACTCAGGTCACAATACTAAGCTAGTGTAAATATTTCAATAACAATCTTCTGTACTGTAATAAAATATATAGAATTACATGAACTAATGTTGCTCTTATGAGAACTGGGTAATCAACACATTCTGCACAACATGTAAACTTTTATAATGTTTGTCTTATGTATTCACTGTATCCAATGTAATTGGCACAACCAATGCTCCTCTGAAATACTTTCCAAAATCAATGCCCCATAATAAAATTGTAGCTTTAAAAGACCAAGTTATGATGAAACATTTTTTGGCAAATTGGATTTGGACCGAAAATATAATAAAAATATTATAAACAAATAAATAAATTAGTTTAGGCATACTATGTTGTTGAAGGTTGCATGCATGATCTCTAGTGCTTTCCACCTAAATGTTCTAGTTCTTAACATTTAGGTGGAAAGCACTAGGAGTCACATACCAAAGATCCAAATATATAACAAATCCCCAACTACTCCATCCTCAATTCAGTAGATAAAAGCATGTCCTCAGGCTTCAAACTAGAAGTCTTCAAAACTAGATTTTTACTAAAATAGTTTTATATTCATGACTTATACAGCTACTAACAAACATGTGAGTACTTAACAAACATGTGAGTGTTTTTCCCTAAAAATACAATGGTTCAATGGTCCCTGTTCCCTGACTCACTTTTCCAACGTTGCACATCACAATGCTCCGCTTGAGGGACCGGCTGTGAGAAAACATGAGTGTTCTAACAAAGAAAAAAATAAACAATCTAAAGTTGTAGACCTATTGACAAGTAGGCTTCGTAAAATAATATAGAAAGTGGTCAACAATATACTGAAATATGGTGTACTTGAGGTCTTTCTGTCATTGAACCAGGGAAGGGGTTAAATCTGCAAATAAACCACTGCTGGTTGTTGTAGGGGAAATTGCACTATACCCCTTTAGGTGGTGGTTTAACATTCTAATATTGCAGGTAAATATGAAAACAACATCACACATTCCTTGTCCATATTTTTAGTAAACCTATTTAAAGACATACTTGTTTCATATTATGCATATAAATACATTACTTAATGCAACCACCTGCCAGTATTCCATTAGTACAGTTACTCTGCAGCACAATCTGTATTATCTGGTTACATACCACTATGCCAGTTACAATCCATACAGTATAAAACTAGCATCCACTACAGAGCTACAACAATACTTAGCGCCCCACATGCATTCCAGCATGCAAGAGCGCTATGTGAAGAGTGCTAAATGGGGTATTTCATCGCCATGGCGCAAAGATAGCTCTGAGAGGAGATTTAAAGAACTAAATGGTGCTTGCCGCACAAAAACCTTGCAATTGCAAGGTTTGGCGTTAAGGGAGGAATTACTGGGAAAACGAGCGCTATCACCGATCAAAGGGGTAGCTTTCAGTTGGGTATACCAGTATACAACGTCTAAATGGATGGACAATGCAGGTAAACTGTCAATTTTGATATTATAATTATAGTAGCAGAAATAACATAAATAAATGTTTGTGTATATTGTTCTAGAATATGTTGATACATACAATATATACTGGCAAAGTAATAAACATATCTACAGTACTCATATTTCACTAATTACAATAGGACAGTATAGAAAAACAAGACATCATACTGAACTTGGAAGAATACTCATAGCCTGAGCAGCTGTAGAAAAATAGTAGGATAAATACCATATAAACTAACTTATTTCATATGGTATTTTGACTTGCTGTACAGAACTGTTCAGTTTACACATGCATGCATTACTTAAAAAAACTTTATTTTCTCCCATTGATTTTATAATTAATATACAATGTTACCTTCTCTGCACATGAATTTATGACTGGCATCTCATCCAAGTTGCACTTTATAGCATTATAATTTCTTTTAGTGCAGTTCCATGAGTTGAACCCCTCATCCACTCTAGATTAAAACCTGAAATGCCCATTTAGTTGGTCAGAGTCGCTAAAGGGCTGACTAACCTCACAAATGCTTGTCTCCTAAAATTGACTGATAGTCCAATAAAAACAGCAGTAGCTCTATTTTCAGTGATTCTCGTTTATTTTGCATTTGCAGCACTGGACTAAAATGGCTACTCCGGTCTTACTAATTAAAATCTCCTAACAGCAGTATTTTTCCACAGTCACAATTATTTTGTGTCATAGGTTCTGCAAGCACTACAGGGATTAATATAAAATTCATTTATAAAATTATTTTAAGAAGACAACTGCATCATCTAAGGAGTGTGAAGTAAAGGGCAACAATAATACAGAATTCCTCAAAGAGACATAAACCACAAGAATAGGAGAATCAGAACAGATTTGACCAAATCATAAAATAAAAGCAATGGAGCGGCAATAAAGTTAGCAGCGGAGTAATGTAATAATCTTGAAAGAGAGCAACTGCTTGTAGAGACGGCAACAATATTGGCATTCTGCAGGTGAGACCTGCTTCTGTGTGTCTCAAACTGGATGCAATTTGGTGTATGCTATATGGATGGAAAATCTCTGATCACAGAAAGACCATAAAAAGAAAAATAGGGTAGAGATGTTTAAATGTAATACACACATACTAAACAGTTACATATTATATAGCAGATGCTATAAACAATAACAATTATATGCAATGCATGTTCCAAAGCATTTTTAATATAGCAGATATTGTAGATTTGAGAATAATAAAAACTGACTATAGCTACATTTGATATAAAGCAGGGATCGTTTCTAGATCTTTATGGAAAATAAGAAAGTCATAAGGTCTTGTAATATGAATTAATATACAGAGATTTACTGTATTACATGCTAAAACAGGAAGTATTTCAAATGGCATATAGAGATACTCGCACCTTACCAATTACTGCCCAATGTGGTTGCAAAAGCCCATGGAGTCACAGCGGTGCACCCAACCATCAGGAAGCCTTGTTATCAACTTTATTTACCATATTATTTAAAGTTCTTGCTTCTTTTGGAAATGCGGTGTGGGATATTCCACTTACAAAATAACCTCAGGACAAAGTCCTGGTGCCTTACACCAATGTAAACATTGGATATTCAACTTAGCAATACATCAAAAGTCTTTGAAGTAGTTCATCCCAAATTTGTATTAGTTTGGCGTGTATTATATATTATGGGTGACTCATTCTAATCTTTCAATATCTACCTCTGTCATCTATACCCCATCGCATGGTCCATTAAGGTTCTGTCACGCAGTCTAGCAACTGAAACCAGGATCTTCATCAGGGTGAAGTGTTGCTAAAGCATTCCTATAATGGGCAAGTTTTCATAACATTAAAGTTGAAAAGAACAGTATAAGCAACTACTCAACCTATTATAATTAAAAGTTACTCTTTACGTAGTAAACACAGTGAAAACAGGTTGTTTCCTAACATTTTTAAAGGACTCCTGTGTGATGAAAACAAAATTATATGTTCTAAACATTTTATTCTCAGAGTAAAATTCATCTAGATTTTGATCAGAAAGATACCAGTTTCTTGGTCCCTGAAGGCATCCTTGATACTTTAGTGAAGGTTCCATGTGTAAGACGATTATTTATATTTCTTTAGGACAGGGTTTGCAGTTATTGTTGTGAACCGTCTGCTTCCGAACATGTGTGAGAGAACTGGATAGCTGACAAATAGCCAAAACCTCTCATGATTTAAGAAATCCCACACCCATCTTCCACTTTTCAATATACTGATAGATAAGATAACCACAACCCCTCAGGCTCAAGGCTAGCATCAAGTGCTCAAGTCTGACAATATGGGACTTTCTATACAAACACAAAATATATTAAAAAAATCTTCTCTAACAGTTTTATTCTTATGACATACACAGGTAGGTTGCTAGTGTGTTACATATTTCGCAAACATGATTGCTTTTTTTCTAAAATACAGCTGGTCCTCCTGCGTCTCTTCCAAACTGTAATGGATTGTGCAACTCAACTACCTGTAGATGGCTGTTTACTGCACGTCCTGGGTAAATGTTGGGAAATTAGTTCCTCACTGCTGCAATTTGCACAAGATGGCAGGAAGTCATTATAGAGTCAGTATACATTTTCCTAAACAGATCAAATATTCTAACCATAATAAATCAAAAAGTGATTATACTGATCTTTACTATATGGAGTGATGATGCTATTACACGAGGCAGCCAGTAAAGAAACATGAAGTGAAAGCTAAGTATGTTTCTGTAAAACATGTTAACAAATATTGTTGACAATATTCTAACAGTTTTAGAAATCAGGGTTTACATATCAAGCTATCATAGTGGTCAAATAAGATTTTGCAGAGGACCCTGTTAAATTAAATTTATGCCACAGCTGTTACCTTAATGTAAAATAAATGTTCTGTATCTCCACAAACTAGATATTAATGTACCATAATAAAATAGTGATAATATAGAGGAGAGTGCAATGAAGGTGAGATGATGAGCTTAAAGTCAGGCAGGATGTGGTAGGGTTGAAATGATGATTTGATGAAATTGGAAAAAGACTTTATAGTTTATCTGATATCTATTTGTTTTATCCTGTTAACTCTATACACATTATTATAGAAAAAAGCATGGAATATGGATTTAAACCCCAGACGTACACAACTGCAGGCACTGCTCTAACATTGAGGCCTCTACCCACATGACAAGGACTGATACAGTCAGGTCCATAAATATTGGGACATCGACACAATTCTAATCTTTTTGGCTCTATACACCACCACAATGGATTTGAAATGGAACGAACAAGATGTGCTGTAACTGCAGACTTTCAGCTTTAATTTGAGGGTATTTACGTCCATATCAGGTGAACGGTGTAGGAATTACAACAGTTTGTATATGTGCCTCCCACTTTTTAAGGGACCAAAAGCAATGGGACAATTGGCTGCTCAGCTGTTTCATGGCCAGGTGTGTGTTATTCCCTCATTATCCCATTTACAAAGAGCAGATAAAAGGTCCAGAGTTCATTTCAAGTGTGCTATTTGCATTTGTTGCTGTTAACTCTCAATATGAGATCCAAAGAGCTGTCACTATCAGTGAAGCAAGCCATCATTAGGCTGAAAAAACAAAACAAACACATCAGAGAGATAGCAAAAACATTAGGTGTGGCCAAATCAACTGTTTGGAACATACTTAAAAAGAAAGAACGCACCGGTGAGCTCAGCAACACCAAAAGGCCCGGAAGACCACGGAAAACAACTGTGATGGATGACCGAAGAATTCTTTCCCTGGTGAAGAAAACACCCATCACAACAGTTGGCCAGATCAAGAACACTCTCCAGGAGGTAGGTGTGTGTGTGTGACGAAGTCAACAATCAAGAGAAGACTTCACCAGAGTAAATACAGAGGGTTCACCACAAGATGTAAATCATTGGTGAGCCTCAAAAACAGGAAGGCCAGATTAGCGTTTTCCAAACAACACCTAAAAAAGCCTTCACAGTTCTGGAACAACATCCTATGGACAGATGAGACTAAGATCAATTTGTACCAGAGTGATGGGAAGAGAAGAGTATGGAGAAGGAAAGGAACTGCTCATGATCCAAAGCATACCACCTCATCAGTGAAGCATGGTGGGGGTAGTGTCATGGCGTGGGCATGTATGGCTGCCAATGGAACTGGTTCTCTTGTATTTATTGATAATGTGACTGCTGACAAAAGCAGCAGGATGAATTCTGAAGTTTTTCCGGCAATATTATCTGCTCATATTCAGCCAAATGCTTCAGAACTCATTGGACGGCGCATCACAGTGCAGATGGACAATGACCCGAAGCATACTGCAAAAGCAACCAAAGAGTTTTTAAAGGGAAATAAGTGGAATATTGTGTAATGGCCAAGTCAATCACCTGACCGGAATCCGATTGAGCATGCATTTCACTTGCTGAAGAAAAAACTGAAGGGAAAATGCCCCAAGAACAAACAGGAACTGAAGACAGTTGCAATAGAGGTCTGGCAGAGCATCACCAGGGATGAAACCCAGCGTCTGGTGATGTCTATGCGTTCCAGACTTCAGGCTGTAATTGACTGCAAAGGATTTGAAACCAAGTATTAAAAAGTGAAAGTTTGATTTATGACTGTTAATCTGTCCCATTACTTTTGGTCCCTTAAAAAGTGGGAGGCACATATACAAACTGTTGTAATTCCTACACTGTTCACCTGACTTGGATGTAAATACCCTCAAATTAAAGCTGAAAGTCTGCAGTTAAAGCACATGTTGTTTGTTTCATTTCAAATCCATTGTGGTGGTGTATAGAGCCAAAAAGATTAGAATTGTGTCGATGTCCCAATATTTATGGACCTGACTGTACATACTGTTCAGGGAGATATACAAGCAGCCATCAACTCCTAACTAAAATGCCTCTTGCCCCGTCAGTTTAGCAGTAATGTCAAAAATGAAAACAATTTTCCCTCATGCCTTTCATAACTCTATCTGATGGTGCTGAGCTCAACTGTGAATGTCATTGGCACTTTATGCTTATTACACATAATAAAATCATATGTTACATACTATATTGAATCTATGGAAAGAGAGATTTTCAACATAAACACCCACAGTTTACTTTAGAGTGAACAAATTCAACTACACATCCCAATTAAATGTACATTTCTTTTGTATTAAAGATCATTCTTGGAGAAGAATAGCAATCTATATAAATGTTATGAAACTTGCATAGTTTGATAAATATTCCTCCATCATTGTGGAATATTGAAAACACCATTAGAAGCTCAATTTCTGTAACTGCCAATTAAAATACTGAGCTGATTGAGTCGATGGTTTGTGAGCCAATCAAGGCACACAAAACTTTAACAGTTACATGCATTTTCTGTGTTCTTCAGCAGATCATATCACCTAACACATAGAAATATTAAAGCAATAAAAGCAGATGCTATAGCTTTTTACATATATCTGAACTTCTGTAAGTATACTGATTATAATATAGGCCAACATCTCCTTTATCAGTACTGTATGTATATATTTGTCATGTTCATCTTATATATACTGTATAAGCTTAGGAATATATAGGAATAAATAATAATTTTCTTTCATATAAGAACAACCTCCTTTTAGATGAAACCTTAATTTAGATTCTGCTACAATAACTGGTTGCACACACCAATATTAAATACTGTGGTAGCTTGGTACTCATCTTCGAATTTGGTTTTCAACGCGTTTTGACAAGCAAAAATTGTTTTGGCACTCATTGCTTGCTTGCTGTATGAGACAAGATGCCACCCCACATCCTGTCTCTCCAGGAAGTTACAGTACTGTAGCATAGAACCAAAGAGTAGCTTGTGATTACAAGAACCAAAGTGTAGCCTGTGTTTACAACAACGCACGAGTAGTTTGTCCTTACACAAACCCAAGAGTAGCCTGTGCTTACAAGAACCCAAGAGTAGCCTGTGCTTACAAGAACCCAAGAGTAGCCTGTGCTTACAAGAACCCAAGAGTAGCCTGTGCTTACAAGAACCCAAGTACAGCCTATGCTTACAAGAACCAAAGTGCAGCCTATGCTTACAAGACCACAGGAGTAGCCTGTGCTTGCAAGAACCAAAGTGCAGCTTATGCTTACAAGAACCTAAGAGGAGCCTGTGCTTACAAGAACCTAAGACCAGCCTGTGCTTACAAGAACCAAAGTGTAGCCTGTGCTTACAAGAACCAAAGTGTAGCCTGTGTTTACAAGAACCAAAGGGTAGCTTCTGCTTACAAGAACCAAAGTGTAGCTTATGCTAACAAGTCTAAGTTCAAAGAAGGCTAGTGATACCACACAGCAGAAAATAAAAATAGTGAGGACCACGATAGAACAGAAAAAAGAGATAACTCCTCTTCCAAGCAATAAACTCTCTCCTCCTCGCTACCATCCCATTGGGTCATAAACTCCTCTTAGTACAGGTACAGTGGACTTACATTTTATTTTATCTAATGATTGTTTTTATCTATGTCTGTCTAGTTTGAAGGTTTTGTATAAAAAAACAACCACGTCCATTAAAGGTAAAATGTGAAATTGCTGGGGTTTACATTAATTCTTATGGGAAAATTTGGTTCGGTACTCATCGTTTTTGGTACTTATTTAGCTCTCTGGAACAAATTAATGATGAGTATCAAGGTACCACTGTAATGCTTTGAACGCTCACAGCCTGTTTTTCTGTAGCAATGCTCAATGTGGCCCTTGTGGTAGGAACTGTAAATGATCTTATTACCTTTAAAATATTTCATTATTGATATTCTAAGATCAGAAACCTGTGTATGTGACTAATAAGTGAAGCCAAGTACCAATGCACTGGTATAATAGGCCAATAACACTACAATTGTTTTTGCACCATGATAAATACTCTACATAGTGTTAATTGATATTGTTTAGAAGAACTTGACTCACATAAATGGGACTGTTTAATCACAACAGGAAAAGGTGAAACGATTTGTAATTGTTGGACCATTCTCAATTTATCAATTTTCTAATTTATTTTATATTACACTTATCGTGAGTTTTTCTTAAGCAGGTTTATTCTGCCATTTTAAAACTCTTGCATGAATAATGTTTGTGGGTTGTCAGATTTAATGTGTTTGTGCTTTGTTTCAGATCTACCTTCTAGATGATGTATGACTAGCTAGATTACATTACACTTCTGCCTGAATGTTACAATCTAACATAGACGTGAAAACATCCATCATCTCAGAAACTGCAAATATAAAATAAATCTAATAAATAATTAAAAGAAACCTTGGACTTTGAAAAAAGTTTTTTTGTTGTTGATTGTTACATGTTCTAGAAGAACAACACTGATTTGGAGTAATTCCTGGGTATAAAAGTTAAATGTTTAGTATTTCACCTTTTTAATTTTTCTTTACATTTGTATTGCCACTATCTAGACTAGGTCATTAGAAAATTACAAATTATAGTTACCTGCTTTGGCATAGAAAAAGCAAATAACAAACACAGTGTGTAATACTATTAAAACACATCTGACAAATGTATTGTTTCATGTAATGTTTGATCATACACTTATTTAATCTACATGTGCAATATTGTGCTTGGCCCACAAGCAATTATTTGAGCTCATGAATATATTTTAAATGCACAAATCTAATTAAAGTCTCTGGTGCTAAATGATGCTTGGTGCTTATTCATTCAGTTACAAAAGTGCTATTTTCAAACTGGAACAATAAAATGAAGAACAATACTTTATGTGAGAAAATGACTCACCGGTTTTCTTCACCTCTCTGAATCATAAGTTAAAGGAATACAAATATATATGTCATTGTAAATAAATGGCCAAATAAAAATTACTTTATAAAGAGATACTGCATTTTAGTGTCAAATCTATTGAACCTTCCCTCTGAGTATTATAAAATATTGTGAAAATCAGGCAAACTCCTTCCAACGATTGTTATTCCCTGCGTGATTTTACCCCTAAAGAACCACTGCAGTTTGAAAAAATCTGTCATTAGCATATATGTAAGCTATGAGCATAAAAGCATTTGTAGAGAAAATCTATCCTCTATAAACTGCTTGTGTCTGGAGGTTCCCCATGCCTGAAGACAGAGAGGATGTCCTGTGAAATTAGTTTTTCTATTCAACAGCAAATGGAGGAGGATATGTTGTTTCACTGACAATTGAGCTAACCTTTAAGTATTGATGGAGATATGGCTTTTATTGGCTTTTATTAAATCACCATGGAGAGGAAAGGAATTAATCTCTTATTCCAGCTTTACTAATGAGTTGCAAAATATTCACATCAGAAAATCTGTCTCCATAAAATGTGCCAATGACAGATTGAAATTTAAATTGTCTATTATGCATCCTATGTGACAAAAAAATAAAAAAAAATTCTAAGACAAAAAAGAATTGTGGACTATTTTATGTTTTCCTATTTACCAAACAATACAGTTGTAAGTCAATTTAAAAGTGGCACCTTAACATTTTTTGTGTGTCTTTTATTTAAGTCACTGATTTGAAAGACTGACGTGTCATGTACAGCCAACTCCTTACATGAACTTACCAGAATAACAACTCTACCTACTATTGCTTAACATTCTGGTTTGAGATGAAATAAATATAAATTTAGAATACACTGACACTGATCCCCACAGCTCGCATAGTACTGTATAATTAATGTCCTATGTCTGGTACGTCTTAGAGATATAGATGATTTGAAGTTGGAAGATGGAAGCTTTAGGGGTAATGTGCACAAGTATTTATTTACTAAAAGCGTAATAGATAAGTGGAACAGTTTACCAGGGGAAGTGATAAGGTGAACACAAATAAGGAATTAAAACACGCCTGGGTTATGCATAAGCGTATCCTGGAGATTTATTAAAATGCTTAGGTAGATAAAATGGTTAGACTAGATAAACCTTCTATCATCAAATCAAAATTGTATCTTATAAGCCTAATGGAATATGGTATAAAATCTGAGTATACTGAGTGAAGGCAATATGGATATTTAAAACAGCATCTAGGATACAATATTATCTTCCTCACCTCTAAAATTCAAACATAAAACAACTGCAGGGTTGACCATCACTTGTACAATTAATGATATTGATTGTCGTCATAGCACTTAGTGACATTAAGAACATACACTGGCTAAAAACAAGCAGCTTTCAACAGATGTACACAATATAATGCATATTTCAAAAATAGCATCAACTTTCATAGTATGTTCTGAAGAAAGCAATGTAGTTTAATTATTCCAATCAGATAAACTAATGTTATTTGTGCTATACTTTTTAATGGTCCCAAGAAAAAAAGATGCATATATCAGTGGGCGGAACTAAAAAGCTTTCCTTGATTATTGCTGGGGCGGCTAGCACAGTGCCCTATCAAAATTTGGTGCAACATGGGTAAAATACAAAAAGAGAGTCTATGACTGTACTCTACTTCAGAGTTCCTTCATTTTACCATTCCTTCCTTCCTTCCCCTACACCACGTGCTTGCTCCATTAATTAGTTGTATTTTTGTTGAAACACATTTTTGTGCTGTGTAAATGTATGTGTACATTACTTTAACAAAAAGTGTCAGGCAACTATTTCTTGTGCTTTGTTTACTAATTAATGTGATTTCCCTATTATGTGACTGAAGTCACCTAAAAGGGTTTAAAAATACATATTTATTTGCAGACAGAATTAATTTACCCCCCTACAACTCCTTCTGTATCAATATGTATATTAGCATCACATTTGTCATATTGCACAGTATTGCATTGTTTGACTGCACTATATTCAGTATTCACACAACTCTGAGCGCTCCATAGTTTTATGGTGTGGTTAGGAGACCCTAGATGAAATACAGAAGCAAAATGTGTCTAGCTTCTTTCTCTGTCTTAGATCGAAGAGGATAAACTGTACAGTAAAACTTAACTTTTAATATTAATAATTAAAATCCATATTAAAATATATACACATAGGTGGCTGAGAGATGGCGGAGCTATGAAATTGGTGGAAATAATATATCTAAATAGAGAAACCTGCCTAAGGTATACTGGCCATATACAAAAAAAAAAGGGCTGGTGTCGTCACAAAAAAGGTGACTATTGTGCAAATAAAGTGCTAAATATATAAAGTGCAAAGTGCTCTAGTAGGTATAATATACAATTGTATGTTATACACAGATAATGAGTGCTAGGAAAGTATGTTGCATATGGCAAGTATGGTAATATAGATATAAGGATTCAATTATCCTGTATGGTAGATTCTTCAAGGAACACAGTGACAAGTTTGGGTGCTTAAATATTGCTGTGACTTTGGGTGGCACCCCACTGTATTGTGTAAAAAATACACTGTACTTAAGGGACTGCAGTGCACATTAATAAAATGATGCCCAAATAGTTCTCAATTATTGCTGCATAAGTCACCTATACCCATAGACTAAAGTCCCTCCATTGATTTTAAGAGTTATGCTATTTAGCACACTCTCTGAGGAAGTTTCAGACATTTATAGATGGGTATAGGTGACTTATGCAGCAATAATTGAGAACTATTTGGGCATCATTTTATTAATGTGCACTGCAGTCCCTTAAGTACAGTGTATTTTTTACACAATACAGTGGGGTGCCACCCAAAGTCACAGCAATATTTAAGCACCCAAACTTGTCACTGTGTTCCTTGAGGAATCTACCATACAGGATAATTGAATCCTTATATCTATATTACCATACTTGCCATATGCAACATACTTTCCTAGCACTCATCTGTGTATAACATACAATTGTATATTATACCTACTAGAGCACTTTGCACTTTATATATTTAGCACTTTATTTGCACAATAGTCACCTTTTTTGTGACGACACCAGACCTTTTTTTTTTGTATATGGCCAGTATACCTTAGGCAGGTTTCTCTATTTAGATATATTATTTCCACCAATTTCATAGCTCCGCCATCTCTCAGCCACCTATGTGTATATATTTTAATATGGATTTTAATTATTAATATTAAAAGTTAAGTTTTACTGTACAGTTTATCCTCTTCGATCTAAGACAAGGATTATTAGGTGTGCCCTCAAATAGGATCTTTTCTCTCTACTTGGCTTTATCAAATTTATCCTAAGGTGCACCCTAATCTATACATTCGCATTTGGGTCTTGAACTTTATACCTGAGCCACCAAACTGTACAATTTTTTAGCTTCTTTCCCTACCACAAAACACCCAAACTACACAGTGAGTTTTCTTTCTTAATCTCTTACTTCACACAGTGAAAAAAATGGTTAAAGGCATTGTGGGGCTCTTTTATATCGACAGATACCTACGACTTAAGCACTGCATTTGTCAAATATATACTGATAATTTGATATTTATTGCATTAATACTAATTAAAGGTTCTATCACAATAACTATCACAGCAGTGGTCTTTGGAGTTGAAAAACTACAAAAATAAAAAAGGCCAAATGGATTAAACAATTGAATCTGTAAAGACTGCAGTCGCATTACGGTTTAATATCTCAGTATGATCTTTTGAAATTCCTATTTTAACTATTCTGATCATTATTTCTGAGTAATGCTTTGTAAGACAGTCTGTCACAACTTCTTTTGACTTTCAGCTTCTTGGCCTTCTGCCCTTTCAGGATAAATATGAGCCAAAAACAGTAGCATAAACCCAACATCAGTCCAGACTTTAGACGCCAACAACTGTCTGTCTGTTGGTGTCATGCAACCAAGCTTGAAGGAGGAAAATCTGACCTCTCAATAACAATGAAGACAGAAACCTTTTGGTCGATGCTTCTTTGTATTCACAGGTGTTAGGAGTGAACATAAGGATCTCATCTTGTAGGGTAGATTACCAAGACAACACAAGTTTAATTCTAATGCAAACCCTGTATCATTGAACAAAGCATATGGATATTATTTTTCAAAGCATTACTAAGCTCCTTTTTTACTCTATACACACTATAAAGTCATAATTCATATTGAAAACATCAGCAAGGAATGCAGATACATTACTTATTACTCAGCTGCTCTGAAGCACCATGATACAAGGCAATCCCAATCCAAAGGAACCCCAGTTATGTTCAATTTAAAGGGTCCATCGATGGCACTTTTTTTCTGTGTTGCTTCTAAAAAAGAGCATTTGATAATGTGTTTCCTTTTTGAAAATGAATCATAGTGGAGCAGAATATACTTTATTGGATGTATAACAGTCGTTTTTAGAGTTTGTCCTGTATGAGTAATAGCTGCATGAGTAATAGTTGTCTGCCAATAAGATCTAGAGTCATGGTCACACAGACCCATTTCCTGTTAGTTGCTAATACGTTTAAACAACTTTGCCTAAATATTTTTCATGAAAAATACTCTTTTAAAATGCTTAAAACATGCTCTTTTAAATGCACGAATAGAAAAATATGCCATTCCATGTCCCTTTAATGTATTAACTCACTTACCCTTACTACTCACAC
Organism: Discoglossus pictus; assembly: GCA_027410445.1. Taxonomy (NCBI): domain Eukaryota; kingdom Metazoa; phylum Chordata; class Amphibia; order Anura; family Alytidae; genus Discoglossus; species Discoglossus pictus. The sequence continues at coordinate 183,391,776 of CM050166.1, read as the reverse complement.
TGTTCTGAACAAAACTTTGAATTTTCCCTAGCATCACAGATCAGAAAGCAATGTTTTCAAAAGCTGGTCACGGTTCAGCCAGTAATTTTCATATACATGCCACCTGTATATGTTGGCATGTTACAAATAAAGTATAATAATATTAATAATAATTATTATTATTATATAAGAATAATAATAAAGGGGGACGTTCAGGATATCACATGTAGTTTATAAATTACATTTTCTTATAGTAAAACTTAAACTCATGGTTGCAATATAATGTTACATAGTTACATAGTAATTTAGGTTGAAAAAAGACTTTAGTCCATTAAGTTAAACCTTTTCAGATTCCCTCTGATCTGCAATATGCAGATTTATTGTTAATTGATCCAGAGGAAGGTAAACAGAAAAAAAAAACAGAGAAACTTAACCAATTGTCTCAACAGGGAAAAAAATATAAAATTCCTTTCTGACCCCATTTTCTTTCTTTAAGGTGAAATCTTTTTACTTCTAATCTCAAAGGATGTCCCCTTGTCAGTTGAAAAACTCTTGACAAAGCCTTGTATTGACCTGGACGCCTTTTTTCTAGAGTAAATAAGTTTAATTTTGTTAGTCTTTCTTCATAACTTGGCCCCTCCATTCCCCTTATTAGTTTTGTAGCCCTTCTCTGTACTTTTTCCAGCTCTAAAATATCCTTTTTATGTAGTGGTGCCTAAAATTGTACTCCATATTCCAAATTAGGGCAGACTAGAGATTTGTATAGTGGGAGAATTATATTTGCTTCCGTTGCTTCTCTCCCTTTCTTAATACATGCTAATATCTTACTTGCTTTTCCAGATGCTGCTTGGCATTGAGCACTGTTACCTAGGAAGTACTCCCAAATACCTTTCCATATCTGATACCCCTAGATTTGCTCCATTAAGATTATAAATGGCATGGCTATTTTTCCTTCCCAGATACATAACTTTACATTTATTCATATTAAATCTCATCTTCCACTTAGATGCCCATTCCTCTAATTTATGCAAATCCCTTTGGAGGGAAAGCACATACTTTTTTGATTTAATTACCTTCCACACTCCAATCCAACACACTCCAATCCAACTTCCAAGTCATTAATAAATATGTTAAAAAGGAGGGCACCTAATACTGAGCCCTGAGGAACCCCACTTAACCACATTAGTCCAATTGGAGTAGGTTCCATTTACAACAACTCTTTGCTTACTCTCTTTTAGCCAGCTCTCAATCCATAAGCAAATATTTATGGCAATTCATGTATCCCTTAGTTTGCTCAATAGTCTCCCATGTGGCATTGTATCAAAAGCCTTTGCAAAATCCAAATAGACTACATCCACTCAGTTGCCTTGATCCAAGTTCCTACTAACCTCCTCATAGAAACTAATTAGGTTTGTTTGACATGACCTATCCTTCATAAATCCATGTTGGCTCCTACTTATAATCTTGTTTGAATATACATATTCCTGTATATTATCCATTATTAACCCTTCTAAAAGCTTTACCACTATCGAAGTGAGACTCACTGGTCTATAATTCCCCGGATTTTTGCTCTTGCTCCCTTCTTAAATATAGGTATCACCTCTGCCTTTCTCCAATCATCTGGTAGAGACCCTGTATTGAGTGAATCGTGAAAAATTAGATATAATGGTTTGACTATTACAGAACCCAGTTCCCTCAGTACCCTTGGATGTATTCCATCAGGACCTGGGGCTTCATTAATATTATTTTTTTCCAACCTCTTTTGGATTTCTTCCTGCGATAACCAGTTATTTGGTGAAGGTAACGTGTCCATCAGCCTTTCTGAACCACTTGCCAATCAAGAAATGATATCTCTTTCTAATGGCGAAATAATTACTGGGAATGTATTGATCTCAGAATAAAGTCATATGTAGCTGAAACTATTATGTATGCACAGAACCCAGGTAATAATTTGCCCAATCAGTCTAGTTATTCTTTGAGGTCCATGCAAACACATTCTTTCCAGTGGCGTATCATCATCATCAGCTTGGCTTCGCAAAGAAGATTTAAGAAGGATTTTGTCCACATCTGTGGGCTCTCTGGTGGCTGAGGAGGCCAATGCAGAGCAGGCAAATCCAAAGTTACAAGGTAGAGCTTGCTGTGGGTTGGCTGCTGCAGTGACACAATTTTTCCTCTTCCTCCATTTGTCCTCAAGACTAGCCCTACGTGTGCTCTCTGTTAATAAAGTACTTGCTATTATATATAGCTTTCAATTATATAACTTGGAACCTCCTCTGTGTCACTTGAGAAGTGGATATCATGAAGGTGAAAAAGGCAGGGTGGGCACTAGTAAAAATGGGCAAACAGAAGCAGAACAGGGACAGAGTGAAATAGAAGAGCAACAGAATAGCAAATGCGGCACAACTCAATGGATAGATATAACAATACATTAAAAATATTAGTCACAAGGTCAGCTAGCTTCAGCTTCAAAAAATATTAGTGTCAACTATTTCATGTGACCAGAATTTTTCTTGGCACATTTAAGTTTTATGGATTATGAGTGCATCTGACAGAGGAGAATCAGTAGTGTATTCTTAAACATTATTAATCTTATCATTGAGTTTACAAAATTCTTCAGCTTTTATGGCAGTGGATTTTGACAAGGAATATTCCTGAAAATCCTAGCTAAAATAGCATAACATTCATAACTCGTTTTGGCCAATTGCAGACAGCTAAACCATTTTTGCAATCTCTTGGTAGTCAGTTTCTGCAAAGCTTTATGGGATGTATAGTCCCAACCACAGGGAAGCAAGGGGGGCCTCAGATGTGCTGTGAATTTCTGCATTGTTCTGCTGCTGGCTGGAAGGTTAGTATAGGCTTAAAACCGTACTTGAATGCAGTGTTTCTATTGGCTAGTACCAGGTGCATATGTAGGCAGCTCTGGTGGGTGTGGAAACATTTTTTTAAAATCTGTTTGTGTATATTATGAATCAGTGTAATGTGTGTTTCTGATATAAGCCGTATGTGTTAGATTGGAAAAAGTAAAAACAAAGGAAACATTTTACTTCTTATGAACACTATAACTATTACTAGAACATTAAGAACCTACAATTTAATGTGCAAGTAATATTTGGTGTGAGATATGTTTCAAAGAAGTAATGAATGCTTGTTTTACAAAAACATTTTAGTATTATAGTATTTTAGTATTACATAAAACATATTCTCTGAATTTTAAAGAAGCTCAGTTTCAATAAGAAATACAGTTACCTATTTCAACATAAAAATGGCAGAAAGTTTAACAAATGGTTTAGTGTAGTTTACAAAATATATCATGTTAATTATTAATTTAATAAAAAAACAGCACAGGAAATTCAATATTTAGCTGCTCCAAAGAGGTAACAACTTCACAGCTGAAACCTGAGGAAAATAAGTCATTAATAATACAGGACTCCCTGCACTGGCAGCTGTTGTCAAAGCATTCACTGGTTTTCTATGAGGTAACTACTACAAGTATTGTGTCTGGGACGCTGAGGTAAAATGTCCAAAAAATACCTATTCACAACATTACGTTTTTAGTGTTCATAATTTTCTGATAGTATTTTAAAAAAATAAGAAAAGTTGACTTCCCGAGTCTTGCCGGTAACTTTATATGTACAGTACATGAGGTGCAAGGGTCAAGAAGATAGTTGTGCTCGAGACAGTATAAAGGAGTGGCTAATGTGGAAAATTGTAGACGAGAAACAATAGAGCTTCCCTGTCATGTCAATTCATAACGTAGGGGTTACTGAGAGGTTATGTGATTTCACCAGAGACACCTTCCTTCGAAAATATGGACAACCAGAAGGGGATGGATGAGTGCATGAAGAAGCAGTAGTCACAGTTACGGACAGACCTGCTGCCGCTGCAGGTGGTACAATTTGCACACTCCCTGTTCTGGTGGGGCACAGTGCAGTCTAACTTTTTTTCTTTTTTCGGTTAGATTACATATTTTTAAAATGTCCCCCATCACCCACCTCAACCCATACCCCTTTTTTTTTTTCACGGGGGGGGGGGGGGGGGGGGGGGGTCTCCATTCACTAGCTCCGCCACTGGTCACAATATATTGATGTGTTCTGGACTGTCTTCTATCCATTAGAACCCAGGGACTAATTCCCCTACCAGCTTCAACAAGGTAGCTGACAGCATTGTTTTTGCGTTGTTCATTTGTTTCTGACTCTGCATGACCTCTTGGACCATAACATACCAGGACATATTTATGGAGTAGGTTGCCAGTCCCTTCTCCAGTGTGCCAAAGCATACAGCTCCTGGTATTCCTAGGTGGTCTACCATCCAAGTACTGACTAGGTCCAACCCTGCTCGGCTTCTGGTGGTGTGACCTCTTGGTTCCCTGACTGGAATAGAGCCAAGTCTGCAGTGGTGAAAGCACTGGATCCTAAACACTGGGGCACCAGGGAACCCCTTAGGTGATTGGGAAAGGCTCTGGAAATATGTAATAAAGTTAATAACCCATTAGTTTGACAAAATTGCTTACTAAATACAAAAATATAAATTAGTATGTGGCAGCTCCCCCTAATGAGGAGTTGAGCTTGTCTGTGTATGGTTATGGCAAGCATAGTTTGCCACAAAAAGTATTAAGTATTAGTATTAGGGAGGATTCTCAATTAAACCTAAGCCCTCTCTTCAAATAAGTATATGTGAGAAAGTTGAGCCTTACTAAGAGCACAATTAGGTACAAAAACATCATGAATCTAAATTTTAGTTATACAAATATAAACATTGATGCCTCTGTAGGTCAATGGAGTCATCCATGACACTTCAGTGAAGATTGGCTGTATGGGAGGAGAGTTGCTACTGCAAGAAGAATGGCAGACCTCACAACTTACTCTAAAATGATCGTGGCCCACAGCTTACCCAGTTGTTAATGTTACAGATTTCACAAACATGTGAGGCTTTTTCAAACAACAGTTGTTCTTCAACCCTTTGCCTGAAATATGATGTCTTATACTTTAAACATTAATTCAAACACAGCATTGCAGGAGACAAAAGTCATGTTCACTGCAATGCAGCAAAGCAAAGCTGTCTATATTGATTACATATTAGCTTAAACTGTGCAGAATTGAGGTTTTCATCTTTCCAGTTCTGAAATTTAATTATCTGTATATTATTTTCAACATGAAAACTAAAAGGCAGGGGACACAAGAGCAGATTCTTGCTAGCAGCAAGCAAGGAAGGAGCATGTTGCTGCTATTTTCCTCTTTGCAAAATTCATTATGCCAACAAAATTCTGAATGTGTTTTTATTGCTGGAATCATGTGTGAGACTACAAAACAAGGAATTCTAGCGTAAAATGATTTGTATCAGAGTCATCTGCTTGCCTAAGCAGCAAGATGCTCAGAGTTAGTATGTTTATACAAAATGTAACAAACTGAGAAATAGTTGTACTCGCCGCCCTATCCAATATGCTTACTTGCATCAGCTGTTTATCGGTTACCCTATTTATTCATCTTATATACTTTTTTTCACTTTCATTATATATTGTATATTAGTTCACAGGAATGTTTGCACACAATTCAATAATGGGTACAGTTCTAACCAATCTAATTCTAAATTGGCAAGTCAAGTCTCTGAATAACGGGTCAGTAGGATATTTTTACTCCAGAACGTTACCCATTTGTGAAGATGTTTTAGTGTTATATTTTATGGTGGAAAAGGACAGAATTAAAGGTCTTCTTTCACAATGGAATGGTCCAAAGGCTTCTTTGTCCTTTATTAAAAACTCTTCTAGGACAGCACATATATCATTTAACAAAGTTGCACAATTAAACTTATATATTGCTCTTATGATACGCTGAAGATCAGTATACTGTAATAATGCACAAACAAGGTAAAAACAAGACAAACTGTTCCGGAGATTAATGTAAAAAATATAGCATTATTGGATTTAAAAAATGTTCAGCGCATACAAGAAATTTCCGTGAACCTATGGACCACAGCATGCCAGGCACATCTTGTGCCCAGTTGTGCCAATCCATAAAGTTTGCATGGCAAAGAAACAGGAGTGGGTTGCCAGTTCTTTCTCCAAAGCACTGCAATTTGTCTGGACTATATGCTATGACCTACCCATCTTGATTGACCCTACATGGTTTCGCTCACAGCTTCCATTTAGTTCACAAGACCGTTGACCACAACAAGGTAGCGATCCAGAAGGGGAACATAACTCTATACTTAGACTATGCGTAGCAACCAGGCAATTAGGTAAATCTATTTAAATCCATTTAGGGTCACTGAACTTTGAACACATTGCTCTTTTATAAAAAAAAAAAAGTTAGTGAAATACATTAAATGTTTTACATTCTTTACTAATTATACCTATATAATGTATATGTATATATAACATTTACATATAATGTATAAATATTATATATACAGGTTGCCCACGGGTTAAAAATGAGATCCATTCCTGAGAATGTTGTTAGGTCAGATTTGTATGTAAATTGGATCCCTGATGAATAATAATAACAACAATACTATAATGGCTCATATGTGGTAATAATAATACTGTGTAATAATTATAATAACCTTGTACTGTAATAATAAGTTACAAAAAATATTGTGCTCTTTCTTTTAAATCAGCACCTTGCAAGATTGAGCACTTGCAAACTTACAATCTACGTTTAATACCATGATATTAAAGATCAGCGCAAACTTTTTAACTTATTGTGAATACCAACACATTGATCTTTTGTGATAAAAAGTACACTATTTTCCCTTCACATATAGGATGAAATCCCCCCATCTTTTTCAAGCTGTAGAGGGAAATACAATTTACTTTTCATGACTTGGCCAGTAAAGCTGTGCAGTGAATAGCCAGCTGTAGGGAAGTCAACAGAAGGCTGTGCCTCAGGTTATAAGAGGAGCTCCAGCCACCAAATAAACAGTTTTTGTTTTTTACACTGATCTTTGCCACTTAATAGCTATATATCTTTGAATTGTGATTTAAATTAAACAATATGACTGCTGCGTGCACATTTTAACAGATATATTAGAGCAGAATAGAAGTTCGGCACATTAAATGTTGCACTGTATAGAAAATTCAAAACTAGGTATTGCAAAAATATCTCTTACCACACAAAGCAAGACTGGGATTATTTTAAGTAATTTACCACAACAGTAAAATCCACTAAATTGAGAAAATATTATCTTAAGTGAATGGACCTAATAGAAAAAGGCCTATTTTTGGTTCATTTACTCTCTAGATACTTTGGGTGCTGAGCAATTTAAAACTGCAAACATAATCATATCAGCTTTGCTTAAAAATCCAGCATGAAAGCAGTAACATATACTAGAAAAAGCAATGTGGTTGACTATATTTTCGTGCACGTCTGCATTTTTATACTCTAAATACAGCTGTCCTTTAATTACAAGATAATGTTTTCATGGAATTAAAGGTTTAGAAGGTAATGACTCTCATGGCAATATACTAATTAAGCTACGGTTCATTTGCCACCAATAGGATTATTCAGTGCTATGTAACCCATATTGTTCTTTCTAAGATAGAGCTATAGATATAGATTCAAATTTAAGAGTAAAAAATCACTAGGTACAATATCTAAAAAACATAAATATGTAAATTAATTATAAGGACGTTTTAATTAGCTCATAAGGCAAAATATGTATTAGAGAAGTGATTGCTTTCCTATAACCGGTGGGCTAGCGGAGTGGAGGCCATTGTGCCATTCTACTCTCCATTTCTGGTAAGGTGTACATTGCATGAAAAATGTAAGCTCAAGTGCACATATGTAGTATGTGATCAGTTAGTGTATCTCATTGCATGTGACCACATAATGTTATTGGCTTCGGAAATGAAAAGACAGAAGTATCCATTCTGTAAGACTGAACATATTGATAATTTTCTTCTTAACTGAAAAAAAAATACTAGTTATTAGAATAAACATATAAGTAATATGGTATCACACCTAGAAGAACAAATGGTGACACGTTGGAAGGTACAAACAAAGTAATATTAGTCAAATACTCTTGGAATCACTAATAGTTTGTGCTGATCATTCATATGGCTTAACCACTTGGAAATATCAAGACATCTGACAAGGATGATGTTCTGAAATATTACCACAGATGAACCTTACAAATACAGAAGTTACACCACAGATTAATTATTTCTGTTGAGACTAATACACACTAACATTTCTGTTTCTTACTTTACTATACTGTTTATTATATGCAGATGTTAATCATTTCATATAGAAAATAATAAATTAAAGGCTGTGATATTTTTTAAATTTTAAAAACAATTTGCCTACTTCCAAAAGAGTATATACTCGGATTATTCACCTGGAATACTGGGCATTCACAGCTACCACATTATACAGTGCATGTATTATATATATATCTATGTATATATATATATATACACACACGTATATATATTTATATATATATATATATATATATATATATATATATATACACACACACACTTTTATCTATGTATGTATATATATATATATATACACACACACGTATATATATTTATATATATATATATATATATATATATACACACACACACGTATATATATATATATATATATATATATATATATATATATATATATATACACACACGTATATATATTTATATATATATATGTATATATATATATATATATATATATGTATATATATCTATATATGCATACACATGTCCTTGCCTCGCTCCACCAGATTATCCTCTTGCCTCAAAACATTTAAAACCTCACTTAAAACACATCTCTTTAAAGAAGTGTATCACCTTCCACCCTAACACACTTATCACCTCTCTCTCCCTCTTTTACCATTCACTATACCTTAGATTGTAAGTCTGTGAGTTTTTATCCTAAGTACTTTGGGAATTCACCATGGACATTGGATTCCTAGCTCAAAGACAGGGCCCTCCTTCCTTTGCTAAATGTTAATCTGTATTTATCATTGTCTGAACCTAATTTATGTACAGCGCTAACATATATATATATATATATATATATATATATATATATATATATATACACATACATATTGTAAGTTTGCGAGTTTTAATCCTGCAAGGTGCTTTAGAGAAAGCGCTATGGACACCGGATTCCAAGCTCAAAGACAGGGCCCTCCATTCTTTGCAATGTGTGAATCTTGAACTTGTCATTGCCTGTAACTAAACTTATGTACTTACGGAATATGTTGGCGTGTTACAAATAAACAATAATAATATGTATATATGTATGTATACGCTGGACACAACCACTAAAGCTCCTCTTTGGCCATTTCAGATGTTGGAGTATGTTGATGGTACAATGTATATTGTTGAAATAAGTTGGAGTAGACATCTGTGTTTCGATCGATCTCATCTTGATTCTTGTCCACAGAAAAAAATAACTGTAAACTATTTTGGGTTCACAAAATATAATACCCCTTCACTATTTTCCCAAAAGAGAAGAATATTAACTAACAAAAAAAGTATGTGACTATCAGGCAGTAAAATAAAACAGTTTCTGGGAATCATCCTGTAGCTTTTGTCAATATATTGCTATCAAAATAGAACAATCATGAGAGAAAGCATATCCAGTAATAACATATTATTTCATCACCCTTGTGGTTTCTGCTAAGGACATTTACTTGCAGAGGGGTGTTCACATAATCTCATAATGAAGCTGCATGCTTTTACCAATACATTTTATGCTGAGATCCTCTTTCAACTAAGAGAAGTGATTATTAAAATGTAGGACCATTTCCAAAATAACAATTTACAACATAAAATAGAGTGAGGGCTCAAGTTATAGCCTATCAAAAAATATGCAGTCTTCCCTCCATAACTTCTATATAACATAAACAGAAAGACACAATAAGATCTAAGCAAAACAAACACTATTATATACGAGATCAAGGGAAGACCTAAGCCTGAATCATGCTGTTTGGCCCTTTTTTGTGGACATTCACTGCATTACAAATTTTCTGTCATACCTCCTAAAGCCCCACAACATCTAAACTAAATACACAACAAGAGTTAATGGATAATTTTCAGAATAAAGATGTATTCACAATTTATATACTGCCCCTTTATCCAAGGCGCTTCACACACTTTTAAAATGGTACATCATTATTTTGATGATTACATATAACTTAGCAAGCATAATAGGCAAAGAGTAAAGTGAGGTATGGGTTTGTTGCTGAAATATTGCAACTGGACAGAGGCAAGAACAGGAACGGGGGTGTTATAGGTCAAGCTAAGAGATCAGGAGAAGTAGGGTGAGAGAATCTAAGTAATCTCCATGCTAGAGAAAGAGAGGAAGTCAGTCAGGGATTTGAAAATAGTAAGTTGTGAAACGGTTTTATGTTAAGGAGTTTATTTCAGTGAAGGGGTATGAGATGAGAGAAAAAACAGAATAGGGATTGGGTAAAAGGTGGAATGGAACTGTCAAGAGTTGTGTTGTTCACGCAAGTGTATTCCCCCCACCTGAATGTTAGGGTTAGTTCCGTTTAATTTAATATGTTTTAGGTTAATTTAGTTAATAGGAGTTACTGAATCTACAGCTACAGACAAACGGAAAAAAGGAAAAAATTGGAGGAAGGTCACACTGTTTATGACATGTATGTTTAGATTTACAAGTATGAAAAATGTTATGACATATGACTGAAAAATAAAGATTAATGATTAAAAAAAATAGTTGTGTTGATAGCAGAGAGTGCCATGGCACATAGGGTGAGGTAAGTGCAACAAGATATGGAGTAACAAAGCCATATAGCGATTTCTAGACAAGGTTTAGGAATTTCAAAAGGCTGCAGTTGTCTAAATAAAATAATTTGACATGGGTTAGAAGAGTGGAAGTATAGGTTGTGTTGGGAATATTGAATATGATAGGGGTAGAGGCCTTTGGGATGTGTTGGAATGGGGTGAATGCATGAGCTGGAAGACCGATGAGGTGTGAGTTGTAGTAGTCCAAGTCGGTGAAGATGACTGATATTTTGTATTTACATACATTATATTGCCTGCTCAACAATATATTTATCAAGGTTTTATAATACAAAGTAATAAAGGCCAAGCAGGCACACTTGCATGTACATTCCTTGCATTTAGATAAAAAGTAAGAATGGAAGGGAATTTTCCAAACTTCTATAAAGTAACTCTTCCAGTCTTACGCTTGCCAAGACTGAAAGGCAGAAGAAACAATGCCTGATGAAGTACTATTATGAGACATTTAGGGCCATATTAAATTCCAGCATCGTAAGTCCAACGTGTAGCATGTAAGGGCTGCGTGCTTGAAATTTGGCCGAGTTACGTTGCTATTAAATAAGACAGGGCTGCGAGCTATGAGCGAGAGACGGTATTACGTAAACCAGTTTGCGGCAGTCAGACTTACGAGCTCGCACACAAACAATTAAGCAATCTCGTAGTTACAGGTTCAAATGGAGCCAATGGAAAGAGAGATTGTAAGTGTTACGTCACTGAAAAAGGGGAGGTAGATTTCCAAGTCCTACGTGCTTCCAATCCAGTTTGCGATCGGTCCAACAGGCCAAAAATAATGCAATATTAATAAAGATATGATACTCTATTACATGCGAGTTACAGTATATGTCGTAACACATTGATTGCAGGGGTCGATATAACACAAAAAATAATCATGAAATAAAGTATTTTTCTGGGATGATTTGCGGGCTTGAGAATGTTGTGCTATTAATTCTAAGACCCAACATCACTTTCCCTTATAATAAATGTACAGTAGAGTGATTTTATTGACATTACAAGTGCTACGTATTGTACTTTACCCCCCTTGCGGGCGCTCTAGAGCACACGCTGGCCTTTGGGTGGAGTGATTTGCGTGCTTCGCGAGTGACCATGTTGCAGCTGAATTAAACAACTAGCAGTTACGGGCATGAAAGATCAAAGGATTTACGTGCGCGAAGTTCAACGTTGCTCTCTACATAGCATATTCCCGGCAGTTAACACGCAAAGCCCGCTGCGAACAACGTTACAATGCATTTTAGTACACAAATAGCCCTAAGATGACAGTTACGAGCTACCTTTTAAAACTTAGCTCCAATTTAATAGGGCTGATAGTATTTATATGGCTGCTGATATTTTGTTATATTTAATATATCCCTCATTTTGCATTACATAAGCATATCAGAGTGAAGTCTGTCTCTGCATAAGTATCTTTTGTTTGTCTTCCACTGTGAGGGATACTGGATTAGATAGTGTGGCGATGAGATTACCAGAGGAATGCAAATATGATTTTGCACACTTTATTTGAATACATTTTATTAAACTTTTTATAACACTGCATTTCACTTCTTTATGTTTCTTTTTTTTGTATATTCCAAGGTGTATAGATATGTTCCCTATCCAAAAAGCAAGGAACTTCATAGCCAAGCGACACAACATCAAGACTAGTAGCCATTATAAATGGCCAGTGTGCCAGGTGACTGGGCTGAGATACAAGACTACTTGCCTTAGACCTCTTGGTTTATAACAGCCCAGATGTACTGAATATAAGAAAAACATTGAGAGATTTTGCATTGAGACAGAGAGAAACTGAACAACGGAGTGATGGTGAGAAAAGATAATGGATACTTGAGAGTTATTAGTAAGAACTAGAAATTTTAATAAAAAGAGTAAAAAGTATCCTATTACATTAAAAGTCTAATACCACTACAATAGGATAACTTATGATTGAGTAGACCATGTAATTGTATTTATTTTGTTTTGTTTTTCTGCAAAACAATATTTCTCTTACAGCATTAAAAATAACCTTGCACAGCAACTTAAAATGTATAAAAATCAATATTTTCATTTAGAGATAATAACAACCATATTCTTCTCAGATGATGCTGTCAGAAAGAATATATTGATGCAAGGATATTTTCTAGCATAGTAAAATATATCATTTTATGTATTCTGAATCAAGTGCAAGTTCAGTATGAGGCCAAGTAAGTATTAAATAATTAAGGAAGCCATACATTTCAGACATGAAAGCAAAAATGAGTGCTAATGTACTATTGTATAGCCAAGACAGACATGAAATACTTTTGAACATACAATAAAAATACATACCAGAGTTCTGTATTGTGGGCATTTTAGAGTTTTCTCTCAGAACTACTTTCTATCTATCAAACATCATTAACAACAGTCCCCACTTATGATAATATACATCCTAAAGTTTGGTAGACTCATCCAACCACTGAGCTGATCAAACTCCAAAGCCAACGTTTCAAGCAGCACAACTACATCACTTACATTTAAATAACAGATTATTCAACTATCACATAACTGACATACGGAGACTATGGACATGGATAGACTTGCGAGGGGATAATTAAATCATCACTTCATAGCATACTAGACGTACTACTAAAAGCTGACATGTTATAAAACAGCCCATGCCCATGTTACAAAACAGCCTATTTCAGAATTGTACAATTGATCATTATATCATCAAACACAGAGGGTAAAATGTCACCCAACACTTTTCAGTGCATGTCCCAAACACAGTGACTCTGACATGGACACCAATATAAAAAAAATCTCAGGTAAAGAACATTAATTCTAGGGCAACTTACTGGAACCAAACCTCCCTTTCTTTGACATCTTACACTGATCTTGAGAAACATACCAATTTCTACCCACACATATTATATGAAAAATAATAAACTTACAGATATTTCTGATGCAGAATAAGAGGACTGAGAAGAGAAACTCATGCTGCCAGTAAGATGGAAGGAAAAACATTTTAAGAATCCAAATTCGCCTTTCTTTCATGTACTCCCAGTAGCATATTTTAAATTAATTTTGAGATGAAAAAGAAAGCTTATAAATTATGGTTCTAAAAAATCCTTCCCACTACATCTGCTTTTTTACTGCTTGAAGTTCTAAAATGTAATGCAAGATTAACCTGAATACACTAATTACAAATGTTGGCATCAGTTGTGGTAGTTTGTTTAGTATGTTCCCCTATTCCAAAACACTAGTCTTAATACTCTGACTTAAAACAACAAAGGACTCACAAATTATGTTAAAGTGTTTGTTGACAGCTCACTAAGTAACCATATTCAGGTATTCAATTATAGGCAGCCGGGGGCACTTCTACAGCCATTACATAATTCAGCTCCCAATAAGAGGAAATCTCTCCACAAGCACTTTGCTATCTAACATGTACCATACCTCCACTTTGGTCTGTCAACTTGAATTCTCATTGATTATGCCCTGAACTATGACAAACTACCTTACAGTTTAACTAGATTATCTTGAAGCGTTCATTGCTTAATGCAGCACAAAGATTTTCCTTAGTCTATCAAGAATCTGTTCCTAACGACCTAAGCATATGAGAAGTTTTGTCTTAGATGTATTCTTCTTTGATTTGGGTTCCACATGACCTTGAGGTGAAGGATCAGGACTGGATTTATTTCTAATTTCCCTATTGCACAAGTATACTCATACAACTAAAGAATAAAAAGATGGGAAAAAATTCTTAGTAAGAATTCAATATTGTGTGCAGCTCCTGGAGAATCAAAGGTTTGTGCCTTACAGATTCCAAAAGATATTTCATTTGTTCAACTTTTAGGAAGCTCACACAGTATATTCAGTGTATGTGTCAGCATGATTAATATGTTGAGCTTCTTTTCTTGCTTATCAGAAAGTCAAAGTCTTCAAGGCTTCTCAATAAGTGTGGAACAGCCACTTAAGCTTTTTCCACAAAACATAGATAAATTAGTGTACTAAAACAAAATGTATTTTTTTAATTTTAAAACTGCATCAAAATGTTTTCTCCCACCTCCAAAAGTTCTGCTTTACACTGAGAGAGACTTCGTAGTCAATTATCAGGGAGCATATACAAAGAAGCATCACAGGATATTGCCTATAAACTGCTGAGAATCAAGCACTCTATTCTCACTATAAAAGAATGAAAAAGGCATTATGATCTGGCTTTGAAGATGTCTGATTTTGCACTGGAAGCCGTGTTTTTTTGGATGTCTTTGCTAATTTCATTGACAAAAATAGTTTTATATAGTGCAATTAAATCATTATATTTTGATTCAATATGAAAAAACATTGTAGGTCAGAAGAATAAGCTCCACTGCATTTTATACTCCCAAAATACCAGTATCTAGCAGAATGTTACATGGCACTGCAAAACCTGGATTCCATATGGAATTTATGTAATGTGTAAAGAAAAAAAAATACATTAAGAGGTTCTGTCACTAATATAAAGGTACTTACTTTGGATTTGTAAACTGATCCACTAGAGACACTTTTTCAACCAAGTCTCCTCCGATGTTACGAACCAGATCATAGAAATCATTTTCCGAGTAACCTTCAGTGGGCAGCCAGAACGATATGTCGTTGGTCAAAAAGGGATACTTGCTAAGTGGCTGCAAATGCAAAACAGTTGTTATAGAAGAGCATAAAAAAAAACATTTTAGATTAAGGATCATTAGTTTTATTCATAATTGCAAAATTTTAATGCTAAAAGTCCAAAACAAGAATCTACACTCTGCATGCTCAGTTTCTGTGAAGTGTAAATAATTTTGGCACAATATACCTAGAGCAACATTCTAGGAGGTAATTAAGATGGAAGAAACATCAGGTAAAGGGGACTGTTTGACAGACGGATGTTACACAGTGATAGAGAGAAGTTTTAGAGAACCCTAACAAAAGGAGCTAGATGTTTTAATTATGCATTTATCATTTTCTGTGATTAAAAAAACAATATTCATGGATTGAATCTTGTACCAATCTTTCAAAGGGCTCTATAAGCTATAATTTATTGGAAAACACCACAAAAGTCCTACATAGAGCATACTTCACTCCATCAAGACTTTATAATATTAAATCCCAAAATAGTAGTAATTGTTTCAGAGGCTGGCAAATCGTGGGTGACTTCATCCACACTTGGTGGAAGTGCCCAATAGTTCCGGAAATCTGGAAAAAAACAACTCAAGTAACCTCTAAAACATTGAATATCCCAATTTTTCCTACAATCGAATCTTGCCTCCTAGGCCTTCACATTAACAACTTAAACACATCTCATAACAAATTATTTCAATTTATAGCTTTAACTGCTAAAAGAAATATAGCTAAAAACTGAAAAACCCAATATTTTCACTTCCATGATATCATTCTTAAAGTCAACTTTATAATGCTTAACTAAAGGATGACGCACATCTTTGACAGACTCCTACCCCTTGTTCTTACAAATATGGGAGCCTTGGATAACATCCCCAAAATTGCATATCTCTCCCCTAAGTCCTTTCCCCATTATCAAACCCTCCATCTTGGCGGGAGCAGGAGACCGGGTGAGCCTGGATCTCAGTGTTGAGTCAGGAGATGGAGATTAAGGTAAACCAAACAATTCTAACTGACCCTTCATAGGGATCTCCGTATTGTCATCTTGTAAGAAGGACACTTCTTCGCCACCTAATTCCTTTGGTTTTCTCCTTTTTCTTTTCATATTTCCCTTTATTATTTACTATTTGAATTCACACTGTGTAATTTCTCTGCGATATTCCCCCTCATGTATTAATATAAAGGGTGGCCTAGGACTGACTGAATTAAATAAAAACATACCATCTCTAATCTGATCTACCCTTGTTTATACCAGAAGAATTTGGTATAGGCAGACTGTATAACTTAAGAATTTAATTGAGAGTGGGGAAATGAAAGTTACAAGGTTAATAAGTTAATAATTGTTTTTTGTAAATTCAAATATGCATAACAGACAAATGTATGCAAGCGGTGTCAAATATATGTAATGTATGGCTTAGCATACAAACTGCTGTAACAATATTACCAAATTGTCTTCAATAAAAATATTGGAAAAGTAAAAAAACTATATTCAGTATTCAACTTACATTCAAACATCAAATTCTAAACCTCTAGTTGAATTGCTTTTCTCCAAAGTGTGGGAGTAACTCTGACTGGGAGGTAGACTGAAATGATCAGACACAAGATTATGTCTAAAAAAGGCTGGAGATGTGGTGTGTTAAATTGGTTTACTTGGCAAGGACATCAGATTGTGTCTGACAATTTAGGACTGCTTCACAATCATAGTTGCTCCTACTCTCCGATGACCTTATAAGGCATGTATACTGCTTAAACCTATTTAAACCAGCTTTCCCTAAAGAAGGTATTTGACAGTCAATTTTACATTAATACAATTAAATAGTATTTTTTTCTCTAATGTACAGTCCAAAATGTGCTGGAACATAGACAAGTATTATTATAACATACTGAATCAAAAGAGCATGGTATAATTTAGCTTTTCTGAAACAAACACATATATCATTCTTGTTTAGTACTGTACTTCTGAAATCTCTCAATGAGAATGTAAACAGGTATACACTGTTCATTTTATATTAATGAAATGCTCGGTGAATCCACTGTGAAATCAAAGGGATTTTGCAGACTGTTATATGAATAAACCTGTCAAATGAATTATTTTTTCTACAAATGAAATGCAAAACATTGTGAGGGAACCACCTAGATGAGTGGCATATATATATGCCTGGACTTTCAAATTATTATACTGAATAAAAAGCTACCAAGCACAGTTTCCAAGCAGTAAGCAATTATGGGAATACCAGAAAAAAAGACATTTTGGATAATTGCTGTTGTGTTCTGCGTGGAGTCTAAAACATGAAAAAAGTATTCTGGCACAATAAAGAAAAGTACTTGAATTAAATCTGCAGTCTGCAGAACAGCAGAACTACAGAAGCATAACCTGTCTTCAGGGAAACAAATATTTTTACTCATTTATCACCTCACTGTGCAACTGATCTGCATATCTTTCATCTCAGCTCCTGTTTGTGCTTTGTTTTATGCCAAGATCTTTCAATGACTCTCTTTTTGGTTCTAATTTTGAGCAGCAGTATTTTTTAGTTGGAGCACAACATTAGCAGGACTGCCAATACATTAATAGTCATACTGACCTTCAAAGAATATTTAGAAGCAAAAGTGCATAGAACCATTAGTACAATGTGGTGGCCCATTTTATAATATACTGCCATGGTCCCAGGGCTCCTGATGGCCACTATGTGGCACTAACCTTTACTACTTCCCTGGCATAGCATCTATGGGTCCACCAACACTATGCTTTTGTGATTACATATTTGTCCACTTCTAGGCTTGCAGTGGATGTGTGCAGTGCATTCTACATCTGGAGATGCAGTGTGCAAATAGGAGCTCCAGCTAGGTCTGTTCTGGTCTAAGTTTTGTTTTTGCACTGACTCAATTCAGGTTGCTGCACCGATCCAGTCCAGAATTATGAAGTACAGCGAGGTCTATATAAAGCAGCAGCAAGATAGCAGCATGGTTCTGTTCTGATTATTCAGCTCCAACTAAGCCTTTATTGTGGTTTCTTGGATCCCCTGTCTATGACAATTAGCTGTTTTTTACATTTTGTTTTCCAGCCTGTGCCACTGACCATTTGGCTTTATCCCTGCACTACAAACCTGATCTGCCAGCCCTGACCCTTGGACTCCCACATCACTATTCTTTTGCTTCAGGCCCTTATTACTTACTGCTGCCCCAGACCACACCCAGTCCTTATATATACAATGATCAAGTTATACAAGGTCTTATTTTTTGGTTGAGTTTCCCTCCTACATAGAAAAATAGATTTGAAGGCATATAAGAACCAGAAACGTCCTTCTAGTCTGTCCATTCTATCTACCTAAAATATTGGCTTCATTTTGCTGCAGGATAGCCTTGTACTGATACCAGGCATGCTTAATTTTCTGTGCTTGAGTCTATTACTTCAACTGGGAGGCATGTTTCATTTATCTACTATTCTTTCTCTAAAAGGCACTCAAATCAACTGTAAATCTTCCATCTTGCAACTTTACATCACAACCTCTTGTTCTTGAATTCCACTTTTTCTCAAAGGCAGTTCTCGCTTGAACTATCATATCACCTGAAGCTTTGTTGAATTGTTGCCTACTTTTAAATCATACTTATGATAACGCCTAAGTATTTTTCCTCAGCAGTCGCCCCTATCATTTTACCATAAATATTCTACCTTTGGGGATTTGTGGCCTAAGTGCATGCGTTTTCAGTTCTCAGTGTTGAATTTTAGATACCACATATTAAACATTTTTCTAGTTTTATTACATAATTTCATATTTGACTTACATATTACATATGTTTTTGTCATCTTCAAAGAGACAAACTTTTTCTTGAAGCCCACTATTACTATCACTATTTTTTTATACTATTGTGGCAATCTGCTTTTTCTTCAGTTGGGCTTGATAAGGCTGTTATGGCCAAACCTACCCAACAGACGTTTTAGGTTCTTTTGATCCCTTCACCAAGACAGCTGATGTCTCTAAAATGCCCTTACTCGGATGCAGCATTTATAAATATGTGATTCTGATACATATACATATATATCACATATAATAGTTGTCAAACTACGAAACGTCGAGGGGGCGCATTTGCGGAGGTGGAGGCTCTACGCCGCCTCACAAGCGGTTACAAACACCCACACAAGCGAGACTTTGGAAGTGAGGTTACACCTCAATTTAAGTCCAATTTACCGAGTTTAGAAACTGGAAAATCCTTTAAACAAGAGAAGAAATGGCCACCGAAAAAAACGAAAACAAGACTATATGACCCCTAAAGCCGCAAAATACCACCAAGCACAAGATACACTTTTAGCAAGGACGCTAAATCATTCACACCCGTGTGCCACATACACATTCGCTGCCATTTTAAACTAACTTACAGAATGCGGAAGTACACAGCTACACTAACAGCTTCCCCTTGCGCACGCAGCCTATTTACACTAAACACTGCACACATTGCTGACACTTACACCTCAGCTCCACAAAAGTGCAAATCTACATTGTATGCTGCAGGAACATCAAAACAGATTGTCAGCTCTTCAGCACAATACTTCCTGCATATTGCTCATTGCGAGCCATGTGATGAGCCCCAAAGGGGTGAGGTTGCAAGTTAATTTGAGCCATATTTGTCATTTTCTCACGATCGAAAATCGTGTAAGCGAGGAAAAAAATGGCTGTCGAAAAAACGCAACACAACAAAACGAGGCCGAAGGACGTAAAACTAGCCTGTGGCACGTAAAACTACCCCGAAGGACGTAAAATCGATCCCAAAGCAGTAACACTTAACAAAAGACGGTAACACTTCATCCAAGCCACTAACATTTAACATAAGGTAGAAACACTTAAACCAAACCAGTAACTCTTAAACCAAGGCACGAACACAACCAAACACACTAAAACGCATTGTGTGGCAAACAGCATTGCCAGCCTTACAATTTTAATCCCGTCATTTTTGACAGGCAAGTTCCTAGTACAGTAATAAACATACATATGGTAATCAAATTAATATAACATTAAAACATACTAAGCCCAGTCCCACAACCACATATTGCCAGGAGGCAGTCCTGATAGGAGTCTTTAAGTAGCCAGTGTAATGACCATCCTTAAAATCCTAATCATCCTGGACGGATCATATGAATCCTAAGGACTGGTGGTCAGGGTGAGCATGATACTTCTATGAAACAAATTAGG
Source organism: Discoglossus pictus (assembly GCA_027410445.1). Taxonomy (NCBI): domain Eukaryota; kingdom Metazoa; phylum Chordata; class Amphibia; order Anura; family Alytidae; genus Discoglossus; species Discoglossus pictus. Next base: position 183,371,244 of record CM050166.1, on the reverse strand, counting down.
TCCCAGCACCAAGACCTTTGTCACTCTGCTTGTAACCACCCGTTCCTCTGACTGCATTCTATTAACTAGGACACTTTGATGCTTATCCTTCGGCCAGTGTCCTATCCATGCACTATATTTAAATCTACTCCCAGAATATGCAGTTTATTGACAATTTATTTGTGTTGGATGGCGTTAAATGCTTTAATAACATCCAGATAAGTAGACATCTACTGCTCCACCTTGCTTAAAATGTGAATTGGATTTGTTTGACATCATCTCCCAGCAGTAAAGCCACGCTGCCTATGATCTTGTAAATCATTAGATTTTAGATGTTCAATAATTCTTTCTTTCAGAAGTGTTTCAATTAGTTTGCATACAACTGATGTCAAACTCACACAAACACAAGCTGCATATCTTATTTGAAATTACTCCCTCCTTGGTTGAGGAAGACATCAATCACAGATCTCATGTGGAGCAGAGGACATCATCCATCTCATACTGGTGCCTAGTGGAAACCACAGAACCTCATTCTATTATGCTACCTGGGATGGAAAACTGGGAGCTAGTGGCAATTTCCTACATGAACTAAGAGAACCTGGGACCTCTCATTTCAAATGGTGGAGACTCCCCATGGGCTTATAATGGTCATATGATAACAATACAATAGGTTAACAGCTGTCTGTATGGGAAGTTAATATATCCTCTATCTCTCTTTAAACCCATACAAAGGGGGTAATGATAGTTGTTGTTTAGTCGTTTAGTCACGTCTGACTCTCTGTGCCTTTATGGACCACAGCACACCAGGTGCATCTCTCAGTCACTGACCCTCTCAGCTCCATTAAGTTCATGTACATTGCTCCAGTGACCTCATCTATTCATCTCCGCCTCTGTTGTCCCCTTCGTTTTGTGCCTTCAATCTTTCACAGCATCAGAGTCTTTTTTAGGGAATCCTGCCGTCTCATTATATGGCCAAAACATTTGCGCTTCAGCCTCATGATCAAAACTTCTAGCGAACAGTTTGTCTTGATTTCCTAAAGCATTGATTTATTCAATCTTCTTGCAGTCCAAGGGACTCTAAGCAGTCTGCTCCAACACCACGATTCAAAGGTGTCAATTCTACGGTGCTCAGATTTCTCTATGGTCCAGCTCTCACATCCGTATGTTACTACTGGGAATACCATAGTTCGAACTATGTGGACCTTTGTTGATAGCTTAATATCTTTACTTTTTACTAGCTTGTCCAAGGTTGCCATAGCTTTTCTCCCCAGAAGCGAACGCCTTTTAATTTCATGACTACAGTCACCATCTGAAGAGATCTTGCATCCAAGGAAAATAAAATGCGTTACTGCCTCCACTTCTTCCCTGTCTATTTGCCAGGAAGTGAGATTGCTGTTTGCCATGATCTTCGTCTTTTTAATGTTGAGCAGCAGGCCAAGTTTTGCACTCTCTTCTTTTAACCTCATCAATAAGTCCTTTAGCTCCTCCTCACTTTCAGCCATGAGAATAGTATCATCCGCGTATCTGAGGTTGTTGATAATCCTTCCAACAATATTGATTCCGGCTTTGGATTCTTCCAGTCCAGCCTTAAGCATGATGTACACTGCATATACATTGAATACATAAGGTGACAATATACAACTTTGTCGTACTCCTTTTCCGATCTTGAATCATTCTAGTGTCCCATGTTCGGTTCTGACCATGGCTTTTTGGTCAACATACAGATTCTAGGAGGAGGAGGAGATGATCTGGTACTCCCATCTCTTTAAGGACATGCCACATTTTGTTGTGATCCACACAGTCAAAGGCTTTAGAATAGTCTATGAGGCAGAAGTGAATGTTTTTTTGGAACTCTCTTGCTTTCTCTATTATCCAGCAGACATTGGCAATATGATCTCGTGCCTCTTCCTCTGCAGAACCCGGCTTGGACATCTGGTAGTTCCTGGTCCATAAATTGTTGGAGTCAAGCTTGTAGAATCTTAAGCATTACCTTGCTGGCATGTGAAATGAGTGCAATTGTTTGATAATTGGAGCACTCTTTGGCACTGCCTTTTATTGGCCATTGTTGAGTTTTCCAAATCTGATACTCCCCAGGCTCACAGAATACAGGATACGGCGACAGCTGTGACTAGCGTGACTCCAAGCAATTTCGGCGTGAGGAGGACATCAGAGTGACACAAGCCTGGGAGTGCCAGAGACGATAGAAACGCCAAGCTCCAGCTCCAGTAAAGCCCCAACCCTGAGGTGGTGGACATTAGAAGAAGAAGGTGTATCCCCAATAAAACATCTAGTCCTTACCCAGGGTGGTGGGGAGACGTGGTCCCGAAGAGAGAAACGGGGAAACTCGAGGAGAGGAAGCAGCGTGACACACACGGAAACGGCAGTCGGCGTATATGCCAGTAACAAAGGCGCTTCGGGAACGCCACTGCTGGACAGATCTGCCTCCCACCTCGAACTAAGAAGGGGAACGGACCAAGATCCCTGAGAATCACCTGAGGGCTAGCAGAGAAGGGTAAGCCCAACATGGGTGAGTAGGATAATCATTCCTAGTCTGAATTGGACTACACTTTCCAGGAATCATGTCGGATAAGGTACCAGTAGCATAGCTACATCTATATTCCTTTTGGGACACAGATACATAAAAGATTATGTTTGTCCTGCAGAATCACAAATTATATTGTTAATGTGTGGCGTTCTTTGGCAAATCACAGCCTGACATATAAACCTGGTTATAATCAATACACAATATAGCTGGACAGTATATAAAAGAGATTTGGTCCAATTTCAGACAAAGTGGGCTTCTGGAGGGTTCAGAGACACATACTAATAGACTGTGGAATATATGCTGGGAGGAAAGGAAAAAATACACTAAAAGAACAAGATTCCATACAGTTCTGGAAATCTTTATATAGCTCTTAAAATAAGACCTAGATTTCTAGAGAAAGTTAAAGGAGGGGATTCTAAGAGATATAAGAAACATAAGAAATAATGTCAAACAAACCAAAACCTGGGGATAAGAAAAATCCCTCTCAAAGATCTAGGAACCAAGATACGGGAGAACTCATCAGCAATTTTGGATTTACAGAATAAAAATGATCTGTTGGAATCGAAAATAGATACGCTTATATTGGATTATAATTCCCTGTTGAACTATAATTCTGCTTTAGAGGAAAATATAAGGAATTTAAACATGAAATTCTCTAATTTAGAGGCAAGAGCCAGGAGAAATAACCTTCGTATTAGAGGGATACCTGAATCAATTCAAGAGAAAGAACTAAATAAATATCTGTTGGAATTCTTCTTCTCATTCTGGATTAATTTACCCATTGAGGAATGTACCGTAAGTTAGAAATCTCACATAGGGTTCCCCTTTCCATTTCAATTAAATAAATCCATCCCAAGGAATGTTATCACTAGAATCCACTTTTTGCCATTTAAGGAAGCTATTCTTAAAGCAAGCTTCCAGAAAAAGACACTGAAAAGAAAATAATTCCAAAGTATTACTAACACTTTACGACGTCATGAGCTCCCATACAGATGGAAATCCCCAGCTGGACTGATAGTCCTTAAGGACTCAAAATGGCACAAGATGAACACATTGCAGGATGGGAAAGAGCTCCTCTCAAAATGGGATATTAAGTTAGAAGACAAATAATTATGATTAAGGATAGTGGAAAATGTTTTGAACAAATAGTTATCACCTAACATGTTTTAGATGACGTCATTAGTAAGAGAAGTAGTGTTTTTCACTTTCACTTTTGTAATTCTCTACTTACGATAGAGATTTACCATCAAATCACATTGATGAAATATATTTTAATTATAAAGGTTTTTTTGAAAGTTTAGCATAATTAGAATGCACTAATGGTTAAAAAAAAAACACTAGACTATAATGGAACAAGAATACTCCCATATATATTAGGAGCTACTCAGTAGGCAGTATACTAAAAGAAAATAAAAATGTGAGGGGAAAAGAAAAATAGAGGGTGTAAGATGAAGGGGATAAAACAAATTTTCTTAGTAAGATATGATTAGTTCTGGGGAATAATTTACGGGAATGTAAAGCGGATTCAATTCTCAAATAAAGTAAATCTAGTAGATTATTTAGTTAATGAGATTAAGATGTGTATGTTCTCCCTCAGAATAGTCGTTAGACTAGCATCAATTATTTCGAACCAGCGGCTATATCGCCACAAATATAATAGCTGCCCGGGAGATCTAATGGCAGTTTTTTTTATGTGGATGAATGTGTGTGAATGTGGAGACATTTCTAGTTGTAATCAAAGAGATATTATGTGGCTTATGTTATGGATAAAAAACACTCCTATAAATATGGTTATTAAGATAGTATCCCAAAATATTTGCAGCCTAAATACCCCTTATAAAAGAAGAGTTGCCTTACTCAATGTCTATAAAGTAAGGTCTGATGTGGTGTGCTGGCAGGAAACACATTGGAAAGAAGGAAATAACCCTAAAATCTCGAACTAGGTGTATGATATTCCTGTCAGCACAATACATAAATCAAAAACCAGAGGAGTCGCTATACTTTTTAATAAGAATTAAAAAATTGACGAACATCATAAGGTAATAGATGAAAACTCCAGATATATGATTTGGCAGGCTAAAATAAATAATGAAGAATACACTCTTGCAAATGTATGTGTGCCCAATTACAACCAAATAAGATTTCTGAAGAAATGTTTTGTTGTACTTAATCAAATTATAAAGGGCCGCATAATACTCTGTGGAGACATTAAATTGTATAGTCGATAGATCATCCCCTAGAAAGGATTTGGCAGGTACAAGTAAGAGATTATCCAGCCAATTTGCTGCGCAAATTCTAACCCAAGATCTGTATGATGGGTGGAGAACCCTCAATCCTTAAACTAGGGAATATACTTGTTACTCGGAAAGACATAATCGCTACTCAAGAAAAGATATTTTTTTTGGGATATAAATACATTAAATACAGTTGAATCTATTGATATAGGTGACATCACATGGTCAGACCATGCAATGCTTGTTACGACTTTAACTAATTCCCAGTAGTCTAAATTATATAGACATTGGAAAATGGATCCGAATGTATTGAAATCACAAGATTTTGTATCTCAATTGAAAGAGGACATTATTAATCATTTTTATATGAATAAAGACTCAGTATCCTCACACACCACCATATGGTGTGCCCATAAGGCAATTGTCAGAGGCCTATTCTTTGCCAAAGTGGAGAAATTGAAAAAATCTAGAGGGAAATCATTAGGGGGGTTTTATATTAACTTTCAAATTTCAAAGTTTAAATAAAATATCACTGGATTGATATTCTATCAGATCAAGAACATTAGACTACAGATCCAGATAATTTTGCAAAGTGATAACATGATTTTTAGATACCAACAAGATTATTATGCTCTGGGAAACTGGGACAGCAGAGTAAAAAATAATAGATTAAGCCAGAAAATGTACGTCATAAGAGATAAAGATAATTACAAAGTGCATTACCCAAAAGTAATAGGAAATATATTTGAAAATTATTACAGACTAGTGACTTGCCCGTCAAAAATAATGGGACAATAAAATTGTAAGGCAGGTGTCACGACCAGCCAATTTGGGGGACCACGCTCACCCCAAATCTCTCTCTTTCTCTACGGTCGCAACTTTTTGTTCAGATCTCGACACCAGCAGACACTTCAGATGACAGCATCATTACCGCAGAGACAGGCAGCATCAGACCCCTATTCTTAGGATCTAAGAATCACACCCATGTACCTTGGATTAGTACAAGCAGACTCTGACACAACCTTTGGTTAGTGTGTCCAAAGTGAGACTGGCCACTTTTTTTTATTGTTACAAAGATATATCAAAAAAACAGAAAGATGACACAAAACACCAAAGACTGCCCCCAGTTCTAGCCCATCCTCCTAGGCAAATAGCTTGCTATCCCCCCTCACCCACATGCTTTCCAGATGTATAGAGGCATCTAGCTTTCTTCTAATTACACCTTTTGTTTCTCCTCTTACAGAGCCATAAAAATAGTTCCCCCTTTCATGAATAAAGCCAGAGCCTTCACAGGTGGCCGACTGCAGGGCCATAAAGATTCTATAGAAGATTAATCATTTGTCACATAATTGACTGCAGTATTTTTTAGATAATTCTAGCATCCTAGGGCCTACTTCTATCACAGATGCATTATTACAGTGCATATAACCTGATCTAGTAACCACCAAATTAATTATTGTGGTCCATACTACACACAAAAACAATCAAGTCAGTCCTCAGAAGTTTCAGGTCCGTTGTAATAGTTCTTGACATTAACACCCAGCGTGCCAGCATTCCAAATAGCAGAGATACTTGTGGGTAGCAAGGTGTCCCATCATGGCCCCAAATCGTTCATGACAGCAGATAATGCTGTTTGCCACAGACATTAATTTTTTTGGTGGTCTGAGATCCTTTGGTGCACATTGCGAGCCTCGCGCTGAGCGCCTTTGGCGCTAATTGCGAGGCTCTTGGTTGTTCTACTTTTTTTATCAAAGACACTTTTGCTGTCATTGTAAGGTCGGCGCTGATCTGCTTTTTGTGCTTATTGCAAGGCTGTCCCCTGGTGTAGTTTGTGTGCTATGAGCAGCATTGGCGCTCGTTGTGAGGAGCGCGGTGAATGGGTTTTGTATTTTTTTTTTGTGTTTATGTACTTCGGCTCATTGCAGTCGACGTGGGAGCCTCCACCTCCACAAATGTGGCCCTCGCTTTGCAGCGTAGACGACGATTCGTAGTTTGTAAAATATTATATGTGATCACTTTACAATCTGGAGAATGAAAAGACAGTAGTAAAGCCTTCCAAATCTGAAATAGATGTTTTTTTTATCAAGGATAAATCTCCCCAATATATCAAGAGAAGACTTAAATGACTTAAATCAAGATATTTTCCCAAAGGAAATGGAGTCTATAATATCAGAGTTGACCCTGAATAAAACCCCGGGGGTTGACGGTTTCATAAACTTATATTATAAGATATATTCTCAGACTCTCAGCCCACACCTGTCCAGCATGTTTAACGAAATTAGAGATATAGGTTATATGCCTTCAGAGATGACAGAGGTAAGAATTATAAACATACCCAAACAAGGTAAAGATCCAGAGTTATATAAAAATTATCGGCCAATATCACTATTAAATAATGATACTAAAGTATATGCTAAAATATTGGCAATAAGACTTAATAAATATATCTCTAAGTTGGTTAATCTTGATCAGACTGGGTTCCTTAATAATAACATAAGAAAACTTTTGGAACTGATCTTTTATGCCAAAAAGAAGGGAGCTCCTTTTTTCGCCCGGTCATTAGATGCCAAGAAGGCATTTGACAGGGTGAAATGGAGCTTCACAGAGGCAGTGCTGGACAGGTTTGGACTAGTGAGTTTTGGTCAAAAGGCATTATGGCCCTGTATAGAAATGCAAGAGCCTTTGTCTCGGGAATACATTTTGACTTTGACAAAGTAGAAAAATTAAACGGGACAAGACAAGGCTGCTCACTGTCACCTTTACTATTCATACTGACTTTGGAGCCATTAGCAGAATTGATAAGATCTACACAAGCCTTGAGGGGTATGATGGTGGCAGATAAACAATATAAGGATACAATGTATGCAGATCACATTGTCCTTACCACCAATGACCCGGAAAAATCTCTGCAAATTCTGCTTGATATTTTGGAGGATTACGGTGAACTGTCATATTTTTAAATAAACATTCCTAAATCAGAAACTTTGATAACAGGACTAACAGGGGAACCAATCTAAAAAAACGCTTATGAACTTACAGCCTTATTAAATTGCGATTCGGTAAATTTAAAAGGGCTCTATTTAAGCACATAGCATATTTTATTTACACAAGTTTTTAGTTAGTGAAGATCCTACTTTTGGATAGAAGTTCATTAACTAAAAACTTCTGTAAAAAAAATATGCTGTGTGCTTAAATAGAGCCCTTTTAAATTTACCGAATTGCAATTTAATAAGGCTGTTAATTGGGAAAAAATCGTAAAAGACACCTGGGAATAACATTTAGCCCAATAATTCATAACATTTTGAAAGATAATCTAATGAGGGTACTTCAAATCAAAGTTAATTTAAATGAATGGAATGTGAACTATTTTTCCTGGATAGGAAGAATTAACTTAATTAAGATGCTGGTAATTCCTAAGGTTACGTATATTTTGAGGTGTAAACCCCAAGTACTTCCCAGGTATCTGCTGTCTATGTTCCAAAGAATGATAAATATGTTTCTGAATAGAAACAAGAAGTCTAGACCGGGCCTGAATATTATTAAAATTCATTCTGCTATAGATGGAATATATCAATGACCCAACCGTGTTGGTATAAGTTAGAAATAGATATTATTGGCCTCTCAGTAGAATTACTATTATGGTTACCAAAATTGGAAAAAAATCTCTTAAAAAAATCTGATATTAAAGATCCCAAAGGGAATTTGTTCACTTATGCTCTTTTGGTATCAGAATAGAAATAAGATGGAATTTGCAAAATACCCCTCCCCTTTTAGCACCTGTGGATTTATTACATCATAAAAATCATAATATATATGTGAACAGGTGAAACGGGGGGGGGGTTAAGATTATAGCAGAGTTGTATAAATCAAATCCTTTGGATACCTTTCAAAATATTATGAACAGATTTCAGATACCTGGCTTGACATGGCTAGAGTATTTATCCATTAGAAGATAAATAAACACATTGGGTTTCCAACTGGAGGGATTTTACAGACTTACATATAATTGCTAGGTGTACTAATATTATCAGAGCTAAAGATGAAATGAGCAAAACGCATGGGAGAGTGGAATGTCTTGGCCATCGGAAGGGTCGAATAAGGTGTGCATGTTGGTCAAGAATACAACAAAGTGCTCATTATATAGGGAGTTATACATCAAACTTATTCAAGGATGGTACATCATTCCTACAACTCTGAATAGATATGATCCTAAAAATATTGATTTATGCTGGAGGAGGTGTGGGGAGATGGGTACCCACCTTCATTAAAGGTGGCATTGCATACTAGTCCATAAATTTTGGAAATCATCTTTGGCTAAAATTTCTACGATAACCAATAACAATATCCACCTTACTCCAGAAATTTGTCTTCTACATATTATTTCAGATATAACCCCATTACTGACTAGTCATTTTGTCTCATAGATACCGTATATACGCGAGTATAAGCCGACCCGAGTATAAGCCGAGGCACCTATTTTACCACAAAATACTGGGAAAACGTATTGACTTGAGTATAAGCCGAGGACGGGAAATGCGCTGCCCCGTTTCCCTCTTGTGCCATGTGTGTCGAACTCTTGTGTGCCCTCTGTGGCCCTCTCTTGTGTCCCCCCTCTATAAAGATCTCAACTGTCTCTTCCCCCCTCTCCCTCCCATGTGTCTCTTTCCCTCCCTCTCCCTTGTGTCTCTTCTCCTTCCCTTCTCCTTATCATCCTCCTCATCCTCCCTCCTCATAACTTTCCCCCTATCCAATTACCTCCCCTCTCCCTTTCCCCTCTCTTACCTTCATCAGCTGCTCCTACTGCTCTCTGCGCGTCTTCTGGCTGTGTCAGCCCGGCATATGCTAATGATGTGACGTCACATGCACGACACGTCGGACACAGCCGGAAAGACGCGCAGAGAGCAGCAGGAGCAGGGAGCAGGGTGACTCGAGTATAAGCCGAGAGGGGCTTTTTCAGCATTAAATAATGTGCTGAAAAACTCGGCTTATACTCGAGTATATATGGTATTATTAATTCTAAAATGGCTGTTAGTAAAGGCATGGAAGTCGGACTGAATGCCATCTTGGAATAAAGTAGAAAGATATATAGGCAGAGATAGAGATATGGAAAGGGACTTGTCCTCCTCAATTTAGGCGAAAAATTTGTTATGACTAATTGGACAATTTGGGACCAATTATAATTATCCCTAGAGCGGCCTATTGAAATTACTATTTTTATTAATAATCCTGACTAGATTTGTTTCTCCAAAGGAATAATTTGTTTTGTATGTCTTGCAACTTGAACTGAAATAATTTTCTGATGATAGTACTTAATTAACTTAATAGGGAAGGCTCTATTTCAAATGAGTGATCTTATACCTGGGCATTATCTAGGCAATTTTTGCCAGTGATGTCCACTATGTATACAGTAAAACCACACTTCTCATGTCTGGGTGCTACAGCCCTATGATCAGTAGTCTGGTGGCGAATTTGACTACTTGCCCCAGTATTACTTTATCTGACTTCTCAATGAGTACCTTTTACCATTATATAAGTATATGTGTGTGTACATATGGCTGGATCTTACAACCAATTCTACACAGTTAGTACAGTAAAATAGCTTAAGGAAGTGAAGATTATGAGTGAAGATCCAAAGTCTCAAAGATAGTGGCAATACGAGCACATGTATATATTTTATATATCCTTTTCTGCTTCTGGCTTCTTTTTGAAAATGTCCAGTGATAGGCATTCTCAGACTATTATGCAGAGAGAGTTCCACAAAACTTCAGTTGCGTGACTAAAAGAATCTAGCACCAAATGATACCAAGCAAACGCTTTTTAAAGAGCATTAAAAAATGTCTGTACATTGTACTAGCAGTTTTTTTTCTGTACAGTAAATCATTTTTGAAATATTTAGAATTGATTTTGCTGCTCCTGTATGCTAATATTTGACTCAGTTCGCTAATGTGCGGTTCAGAGTGCTTGATAAGGGTGGGCGAGAGGTCTAACTGGTAGATAACATTGCAGATCTTTATTCTGGCCACTACAGAGGCAGACTATAATCCCAACTAGCACATCAAGCAGCTAACATGGAATTTCCCAGGATTGATTCAATGTAGAAAAAATGGATAACACAACATACAGACAGTTTTTCAAACTCTTTAAGAATAACCTAAAAAGTAACTTGATTACGGGTTACAGAGTCCCTTTAACAGTGATTTCTTGCTCTTCAATCAGCAAGTACATATGTTCCTGTCAGACAATACCATATAGACTTACAGACTTACTGCACTGAAATAGGTACAAAACAGACAATAGTTGATGAAACAGCTGTACTGTATCATAATCATTAATATGAAAAGGACGAAAAATATACCATATATAAAGCCAGAAATCTAAATAAATGTCATCTGCAGTGCTTAAACCATATTTTACAGCAAAGACCTTGCATAAACTCCCTGCAAACAGAATATCATAAATGTTTAAGGCTGTCGGTTTGTACAAAAAAAAAAAAAAAGGATTTCTTTGCTTAACTCTATGAAACTAGCAGTGGCTTTGTATTTTCAGATATTTTTTTTTTTAAAGCTAACTTTGTAAAACAAGTATATAAAATACTAAGTATTACATTAAAAAACAATCAGTGTAACCTATCTCTGGACCATAAATTGTGAACCACTGCTGAATCTCTTACTATAGTGAGCCCTCCGTGTCAATGCAGAATTTACCAATTCTAACTCAAATGACAGTGTGCTCAATTCCCCTTTATGTACACTTAGTGATACAAAGATCACTCAACTATATGTGTCCTTAGTATCTCATCCATACTTCAGATATGATTTTAGAAGCAATCCACAACACAGGAGAAGATTGTAAGCAAGTACTTATAGATAGATTAAAACATCACAGCAGAAGATATACAAGGAGTAGACAAAAAAAAAACACCTCATGAAAAAAGAGTTTAATTTAGAAATAACAAAGCCACAACTACAAATGCATCTGCTAATGGAAGCCATATTAGGTTGATTGCCACCTAGCAATATGAGACAACTAGCAGATTTCCAAAAGATCAGAAGTGCATCAGTCAGAAAAACTAAAAAATTATTTAATGTATCCAGAGGAAAAGACGGAAGAATAATGACAACATACCAAACACAGATAAAATGCACCAGCAAAGAAGAAAAGGGTTTGCAATTGAAGCTTCACAGGATAATTATAAAATGCCACAAAAGCACAGACTCAAAAAAAATTACCACAGAATCTGTGACCTAGTCTCATAAAAGACTATATAATGAATGTCACAACGCTGGGATGTACTGCAGAACTGCCATTCAGAAACCACTTGTATCCAAGGCCAACACTCAACACACATTACTTGAATATTACTTATATGAAGCACAAGGCCTGGACACCCGAGAAACGGAAGATGAAATAAGTTTCAATGAGTCATCGTTCAGCCTATTTACATCTAAACAGGTTTACATTTGGAGAAAGTCAAAGGATGCCTAAAAACCACAGTGCCTGTTCCCAGCTGTTAAACATGGTGGGGGAGTTAGAATGGTATAGACAGCTTTCTTGTGGAAACCACATGATGGTCAGTTAATGGCCAATGAATATAATTATAGAAAAAAATAGATAATTTTACCATAAAATCTTGTGCTCTTTCGCACCCTGAAGAGCACTTATGGTGAGGTAACTGGCCCTTTAACTATAATAATGTATAGCTTTTAAAACTGCTTTGAATAAAGTATTTCAGCATACATGAACTTCCACATGTTAAGAATTGTGCAGAATTCTTAACTTGTGGATTTCCAGTTGATCTGAACAGTTAAGAATTCTGCTCAATTACATGCAAGTTCAAATTAAAACTTACCACCTATTCCCCAATAGCTCACTTAAAACATGAATCCATATAAGATATGTTTTCTTCTTTCAAGCAGCATGTTATAAAATACTACATACCCAGAAGTACTTTCATCAGAAATATTTGGCCACAAGGATATATCATACTGCACAGTAATGCTACTGCACCCTCTACACCACGAGTTCCAGCATAGTTCCTGTATTTTACATTTTTTCTAAGTGTAAAAACCTCCAAGAAAGGTTAACTGGGTGCCAGGTATGCCCTGTATAGATTAAAATGTCTAACACCCCAGAAGGCAGATGGTTACATTGTGCTAGCCATCTTTCTCCACAGTAAATAATTCCTGAGATATTCTGATTTTTTTGGAAGCACATGTATGTTAATGGGTGGTTGAGAATACTAAATTTGCTTGATAAATGTTGGTGAGAGGATATAACTGGTGTTATTGTTTTGGTCACCACAGAGACCGATAATTAGACTGTGATACTTTAGCACATTAAAATAACTAATTAGAATTTTGGAGCTACTCATTTGCATATTATCACAGCTCAAACTATTCAGAATAATTTAGGAATGGTTCACTTTAGAGAAAAATGGCTAAAATAATGTTTAGCCAGTCTTTAGGCTCTTTAAGAATAACTTTTAAAGAAATATTTAGATTTTTGGGTGACTGATTGCTTACGTCATGCTCACATGTCCCTGGAAAATCTTTTTTTTTGTGCTTTGGGTACGGTGCACAAACACAACTGCCTAGATACAAAATTTATACACATTTATATTTTGAATGTCAGATTTAAAAAAACAGTGAACATTGGCACTCTCTCCAATATATTTTAGAAGGAGTGGGTTAAGAGCATATCGTCTTTCTCATTTGATTTGGGCTGATTTATCTGCCGTTTCAAATTAATTCCTTAATTGGTTTAACATTTCAGGTATCAGCTTACCATGAATATATTCTACTCCAGCCAGAGATCTCTTTGCAATCCAGTCAGTTAAAATGTTAATGCTGGCATTAGTAGGGTCACTACAAGAAGCTTCTTTTGAAATCCTGTGCAATTAGATGGTCTTATCTGCATGTCTATGGGTAAATTAGCAAGTTAAATAAATAAAAACAATCTGTGTAAACCTACATGTCCACACAAAAAGTCAGGTACCTAGCTTTCCACAATAATTATTCAGTAAACCATATTGTTAGATCAGGAGGACACCTAATATTTGAGTGTCAGACCATACAGATGTCCTATTTTGTCTGATTTTAACAACTGGAAATCCACAAGTTAAGAATTCTGCTCAATTACCGTATATACTCGAGTATAAGCCGACACGAGTATAAGCCGAGGCACCTATTTTACCACAAAATACTGGTAAAACTTAGTGGCGCGAATATAAGCCGAGGGTGGGAAATGCGCTGCCCCCTGTGTTTCTCTTGTGCCCTCTGTGTTCCCCTTTCTTGTGTCACCCTCTCCCTCCCCTGTGTCTCTTCCCCCCTCCCTCCCCTGTATCTGATTCCCTCCCTCTTGTGTCTTATGGCTGTGTCAGGACCCGGCATATGCTAATGATGTGACATCACATGCGTGTCATGTCATTAGCATATGCTGGGTCCCGACACAGCCGGAAGACGTGCAGAGGAGCAGCTGATGGAAGGTAAGAGAGGGGAAAAGGAGAGGGGGGGTAATTGGAGAGGGGGGAAGTGATGAGAAAGGAGGATGAGTCGGATCAGTCGGGACCCGGCATATGCTAATGACATGACGCGCATGTGACGTCACGTCATTAGCATATGCCGGTTCACGACACAGCCAGAAGACGCGCAGAGGAGCAGCTGATGGAATGTAAGAGAGGGGAAAGGGGAGGGGTAAATGGGGAGGGCTAAAGTGAGTAAGATAAGGGAGGGGGAGGGAATGAGACACGAGGGAGAGGGAGGGAAAGAGATATGAGGGAGAGGGAGGGAAGGAGACACAGGGGAGGGAGAGGGATGGAAAGAGACACAGGGGAGGGGGGAAGAGACACAGGGGAGGAGGGAGAGAGCAGCAGGAGCAGGGTGACTCGAGTAAAAGCTGAGGGGGGCTTTTTCAGCCTTAAAAAAGGGCTGAAAAACTCGGATTCTACTTGAGTATATATGGTACATGCAAATTAAAATTAAAACTTACCACCTATTCTCTAATAGCTCACTTAAAACATGAATCCATATAAGATATGTGTTCTTCTTTCAGGCAGCATGTAGAACATAGCTTTTGACTGGAGCACAGTGCCATAAACAGTAAGTAATAAGTAAATGGGGCTTTTGTTGTTGTGTCGTTCAGTGCTGTCCGACTCTCTGTGACCTCATGGACCGCATGACACCAGGAAAATCTTTATGTCCATGGTCATGCTGGTCCACTTGGCTTTCATCGCAGTGATACATGAGTGGGTTGCCAGTTCCTTCTCCACAGCATACAGTTCCTGGTATTCCTAGGTAGTCTTCCATCCAAGTGCTGACCATGTTCGACCCAGCATGGCTTCAGGGTGGTGTGGCCTCTTGGTTCCCTGACTGGAATTACACCCAGGTTGCAGCGATGAACGCACTGAATCCTAACCACTGGACCACCAGGGAACCAAAAGTGGGGCTAGTTATATGCAAATGGTGCCAGACACTGACAGTCGTATTAAATTGTGATTCAGTAAATTAAAAAGTGCTCTATTTAAGCACATAGTAGATTTTTTACAGAAGTTTTTACTTAGTGAAGACCTTGCTTTTGGATAGAAGTTCACTAACTAAAAACTTCTGTAAAAAAAAAAAATGCTATGTGCTTAAATAGAGCCCTATGCAATTTGCCGGGTCGCAATTTAATAAGGCTGTGAATATTTATCTACCTGAGGCTCAGCGTCAAACACCAAGTCCCAAAGTTTGCTTTGATCAGTTAATGAAGGATCCAGTTTTATTGGGCTCTGCTGACTAAATGTTTGCTCAGCTGATTATTATGAACCTGAGTTTAGTTAGTGATGAATAGTCAACTTACAGTATGAATTCATTTCTACTGTAGGAATCTAAACCAGTGCCATATTCTAATAGAAGTGTGATGCATCAGTCTTGGATCAGTCTTATACAGCCGGTTGGTATTAATGTCAAAGTTATTGAAAATCACATAAAAAAGACAAGACAGTTAACATAAATAATGAAAGTGGGAGGTAATGAGCCAAGTAAGGTGACACTAACTCTTCCTCTCCTTCTGGATAGCTATCTTGTCGTGGTGAAGGGGCATGTGTACTTCAATGAAGCTGTGAGATGTATCATGTAGGGTCACCCAAGATGGGCAGATCATAGCAGAGAGGTCAGACAAATCGTGGTCCACTGGAGAAGGAACTGGCAACCCACTCCAGGATCTTTGCCATGAAAACCGGATGGATTAGCACAATCAGACACAAAATTTTCCTGGGTGTGCTGCGGTCCATATGGTCACGGAAAGTTGGACACAACTGGATGACTAAACAACCCTTCCTAGTTTAGAAGAGTTGTTCTGCAACAGTTTTTTTTTCAAGCCAATTTAATTGTACTCATAGAGGAATGGGAGGAATCTTTAATTCAGATAACATAACTACTCAGTTCTATTGCGCATACTTCACAAATGTGATATGTTCCCAAGCTACAGTTGTCAGTTGTGCTAGGACTATCACAAGGGAAAATTACTATGACTCTATAAGGAGAGGCTGTGAGTGCATCTTTAGTATACAATGTCTAATGTGCAGGGTGTGTACACAGAACGGATGTGTACATACCTACACTGTAGCTTATGGAAACACATCTGCTAAAAGTTTCAATTTCTTGTCATTGATAGTACACAGGAAGTATTCATGTTACCATTGAGGGATCCAGTGGATGAGATGTTTAAACTTTAAAATTGCTTTAGGGAGAAAATGCCATGTAACTACCTCTGCTATAACATCAAAAAGGAGCAAGTGATGGGAAATACAATTACCATTCAAAGGAGAAACAGTGTAAGACAGTCATTAGACCACTTGTTTTTCAGATTTAAGAAACAATTTTTTTGTCCACATTATTTTATGAGTCATCCCAGATTAGTGAAAGATCATTAATATAAGATTTCTTTGAACTGCCTAAAAAGAGAATAGATAAAACAACCCATGCCAGGCACAGCTGTATAATTCACGACACAGGATTTGTTTTAGATGACTATATTTAGCAAATTACAAATGAGAAATAATCCCAGTCCCATAACTGTTTCAGGCAAAAATGCATTAGAGGCATGAAATAACCATGTACCCGGCAGGGGGAAAGAGTATAAAATGCTACAGCCAAAGTGCACCGGGAGAAAGTGCATCATACTGCCAGCAAACAAAATAATTTTCTGGAATATTTATTATATTACCATTCACCCAGATTCCATAGCAATTGGTCAACTCAACCATCATGCTGCTGCATTACAAAAAAAATGTAACAAAAATACATTTTTGCCCTTCCAATCTATTTCATTCCTTGGCTGTCTACATAACCTCATTCTCATTCAGATCAGAGAACGGGTTGCTGAAAACAGGAATTTATATACATCCATCTATGTGTAGGCAAACATGCACGCACACAGCTCTTTAATTACAAGTTTATGGTCCTACTCCTTGTACTGATGATCGTGCTGATTATCACTGTTTTTATAGATTCATTTTATAGCATCATTTAACGCTTAGGGGCTGTATTACAGCAAAATTAAAATATGTGGGAAAAAGCCTTGCTCAGCAGCCCAGGCTGAAAATTATGAGCTTAAAGTTTCCAAAACTGAATACTGGTGCTTGATTTTTGATTGTGAACAGGGAGGATACTTAAAGTGACATGGAATACAAACGATTATGTCAAGCATTTAAAAGAGCTCACTTTAAGAATTACAAAATATATTTTTGCATTAAAAAATATTAAGTAAAATTTGTTTAAACTTTATTGAAACAAACAGGAAATGCAGAAAGCATACTTTAGTCTGTAGATTTCATTGGTTGACAGAAGGCAAGCCCCCAAGAACAGTAACATTTCTATATACGTTTTTGTGCTCCGAGACCTTTATTTATCTTTCTGATGCAACAAAGAAAAAAATATTTTGATGTCCTTTTAATTATGGCTTTATACCAAAGCAAATTATTGAGCAGTATGCAGCATTGCTATGAATCCAAAACAACAAAAACACATACACTCTTGCCAGTACTTCTGTTCTGGTGCCCTCTGGAATGATCGCTCTGTACATAATAAACTAATTTCTATCTATGAACTCTTCATCTCCAATTTCTTTTACCTACTTGTTATAGATGAAAGCTAGCTCATATTATCTGACGCAACTTCTCACACAAGAAACAACCAACATCTTAATTAATTCACTTATCATTTCCCACACAGACTACTGCAACTCACTCCTAACCAACCTTCCCCATACTAGACTCTCCTCACTCCAATCCAACTTAAATGCCTCTGCTAGACTCATACATCAAGTCAGTTGTCGCTCATCTGCTGCCCCACTCTGCCACTCCCTTCATGGGCTTCCTGCTAAAATTAAGTAAAAAATCCAGACACTTACCTACAAAGCCCTCAACAACTCTGCAAGATCCTGCATAACATATCTAATATCCAGAACATCTCACCTGTCATTACCTCCTTACACTCTCATCTCCAACACTTGTCTTGTACAGCTCCCACCCTGTGGATTTCTCTATATCAGGCTGTCAGACTTTCCAATACTCTTCACAGTTTGAAAACTAATCTATTCAGACGCCTACCAACATGTTCCTTAATATCAAGAATTCAGACTACATGTGAACACCCCCTATGCATGGATCACGCTGCCACAACAGAGTGCACCATCAAACAATATACTAGTCTCCCCTTTATGCCTATAGCCTTAAAGCCATATTTAAGTTAAGTGCACCTGAATGAGGAGAATCAGTAGTGTGTGAAAAAAAAAAACGTCATGAAAACAAACCACAAAATAAACATTAACATACTTACCCTGATATTTGCAAATTTCTTCAGGTTTCTACAACTTGATTTTGAGAAGAAAACTTAGTTAAATTATCATAACAATCAAAATTCATTCTGACCAATTAAAGGCAGCTATAACATTGTTTCAAAAGACTGGGAAGTCTGCAGCAAAGCATCATGGAACGTGTAATCTTGTTTTCCCCTGAACAAGGAAGCAAGGAGGAGCTCAGACTTTGCTATGTGGATCTTTTAGTAGATAGTTTAGTATAAGGTTAAAAAATGTACGCAAATGCATTGTTTGTATTTGTAGGTACACTGTGCCTATGTAAGCAGCACTGGGGGTGTAGAAACCAAATGTTTTCTTTGAAAAAAATGGAATGTAATGTGTGTTTCTGATATAAGCAGGGTGTGTTAGATTAGAAAAAGTTAAACAATGGAAACTTAGATATGCATTTTTTAATCCACTTACATTGTAAGGCCATCTGAGAGAAGGGTCCTTTAAACCATCTGTATTTGTCTTATGTATTCACATACATTGGATATAAAAAGTCTACACACCCCTGTTAAAATGTCAGGTTTCTGTGCTGTAAAAAAATGAGACAAAGATAAATCATTTCAGAACTTTTTCCACCTTTAATGTGACCTATAAACTGTACAACTCAATTGAAAAATAAACTGAAATCTTTTAGGTGGAGGGAAGAAAATTTTTTTTTATGTGGTTGGATAAGTCTGCAAACCTTCTTATAACTGGGGATGTAGCTGTGTTCAGAATTAAGCAATCACATTCCAAATCGTGTTAAATAGGAGTCAGCATACACCTGCCATCATTTAAAGTGCCTCTGATTAACCCCAAATAAAGTTCAGCTGCTCTAGTTGGTCTTTCCTGAAATTTTCTTAGTCGCATCCAACAGCAAAAGCCATGGTCCACAGAGAGCTTTCAAAGCATCAGCGGGATCTCATTGTTAAAAGGTATCAGTCAGGTGAAGGGTACAAAAGAATTTCCAAGGCATTAGATATACCATGGAACACAGTGAAGACAGTCATCATCAAGTGGAGAAAATATGGCACAACAGTGACATTACCAAGAACTGGAGCTCCATCCAAAATTGATGAAAAGACGAGAAGAAAACTGATCTGGGAGGCTACCAAGAGGCCTACAGCAACATTAAAGGAGCTGCAGGAATATCTGGCAAGTACTGGCTGTGTGGTACATGTGACAACAATCTCCCATATTCTTCATATGTCTGGTCTATCGGGTAGAGTGGCAAGATGAAACCCTTTTCTTACGAAGAAAAACATCCAAGCCAGGCTACATTTTGCAAATACACATCTGAAGTCTCCCAAAAGCATGTGGGAAAAGGTGTTATGGTCTGACGAAACCAAGGTTGAACTTTTTGGCCATAATTCCAAAAGATATGTTTGGACCAAAAACAACACTGTACATCATCAAAAGAACACCATACCGACAGTGAAGCATTGTGGTGAGAGCATCATGCTTTGGGGCTGTTTTTCTAAAGCTGGAACTGGGACCTTAGTTAAGATAGAGGGAATTATGAACAGTTCCAAATACCAGTTAATATTGGCACAAAACCTTCAGGCTTCTGCTAGAAAGCTGAACATGAAGAGGAACTTCCTCTTCCAGCATGACAACGACCCAAAGCATAAATCCAAATCAACAAAGGAATGGCTTGACCAGAAGAAGATTAAAGTTTTGGAATGACCCAGCCAGTGCCCATACCTGAATCAGATAGAAAATCTGTGGGGTGATCTGAAGAGGGCTGTGCACAGGAGATGCCCTCGCAATCTGACAGATTTGGAGTGTTTTTGCAAAGAAGAGTGGGCAAATCATGCCAAGTCAAAATGTGCCATGCTGATAGACTCATACCCAAAAAGACTGAGTGCTGTAATAAAATCAAAAGGTGCTTCAACAAAGTATTAGTTTATATTATTTTATTTTTATATTTTTTCTTCCCTCTACCTAAAAGATTTCAGTTTGTTTTTCAATTGAGTTGTACAGTTTATAGTTCACATTAAAGGTGAAAAAAGTTCTGAAATTATTTATCTTTGTCTCATTTTTTTACAGTACAGAAACCTGACATTTTAACAGGGGTGTGTAAACTTTTTATATCCACTGTAGCTCTATAAAATATGCTGAAGCATTATAAAGGATAATAATGCTAATAATAATAATAATAATAATAGTAAATAATAATTAGCCTCACAGGCATGGCAGCCCCTGGACAAAGGCATATTCTGCTAAAAGTAAGATTTTCGAGAAAAAAAAATCATTCTTTTGGCCTTCATAGCTACTAATGATGCTAGTTTGCTATATACTTGAACAATATGTGAAGTTTTTCTTAGTCAATAGTTTAAGAATCAGTAAAATAAAGTGAAAGGTATGCATATACATTTAACAGGATGCCATATACCATAAAGCTGCTGAAAGCTACTTCACAGAGAAATCATTATTAAACATGGAATTTGTTTCTATGACAACCATCTACAATGCACTTGCAGAAGTGAAATAGTTTATCATACCTCAGCAGTTCTACTTCTTAATACAATGACCAGAAGCAACTTTGTAATGAGAAAAAATCATCTTACATAATATGCAAAAATCTTTAACAACACATAACCCTGTTAATGAGGTATGTCTACTTATGTTAGCAAGCTTGCATAAATATGCAAAGAGAAATAGACAGCACAATTCATAATATTACTATATTTCTTCATTTACATCAGCTCACCTGAAGGAAGTTGCCAAGTGTCCTCTCACCCCTGCTGGGTCCTGCACTAGAAGCTACACATGACTGCACAAACAAAAGGGAAGCTACACGGCCATTCTCTAAGTACTAGAAGCTACAATATAGCCGGGATTCACAACTTTATGCATGCCCCCTGCACATAGTGACAGAATTTTAGGGAAGGGATTAGTGAGAGGAGTCAACATGATAACCCCCTAGAGACAAACAGACGGAAATTTGAAATATTGTTATAATCTATATTTTTATATAACTGTGCGTTCATTGGGGGTGTTTTTAAACTAGTATATGGGGAGGGACAAGATAGAAATAATGGAGTAGAAAGTGTAGAGGCGACAATGGATGAATTAACTAGCCATGGTCAAGCAGAAGGGGTGGATTATTTTAGTCAATATGGAGGTATTGATAAGTAACTGAAATAGAGTGGCAAGCACTTCAAAACTTCAGAATCATAGCAACGTAAAGGGTATGCTTGCTGATGAAAGAAGACTGCCGGGGCAAACAAGAATTACTAGCAGTAAAGGAGAAATATGACAGGCATTACTGAAACATGGTGGGATGACTTGCATGATTGGACGGTTAATTTGGATGGTTATATCTCATTTAGAAAAGATACGGGCAATGATAGAAGAGGAGGAGGGATTTGTAAGGATTTTGTAAGGATTTTAAGCCGATAGTCAAATAAAAAATACATTGTACAATAAAGGAGATTATTACATAGTTAGAACACTATTAAGATTAGCTACTTTTTGACACAGATATTGTACAGCATTTATATCAACTTTAGTAAATGTAAATATTTAAAACAATACCGGACCTGAGGATACTGTGATAGGTGAAGCATGTTTGTTCTTTTAACTTTAGATCAGAATATTTATTTTAAAATGTCAGCTTCATGAGAGAGATTGTACTAGGTAACAATGCTCACTGTCAGCTAAATGGATTTTCTAAGCCAAGAGAGAGCAAAAAATAGGGCAGTAAAGAAAACCAGCAAAACATCAATCTTGTCATCAGAAAACAAAGAATATTCGCCAACCCACGGTCATGCATTTCATACGCAGTTTCCTATATGATATCTCAGAAACATGCATTTTCTAATAATTTACTATTACTGAAATAACATAAACTGGAAAATTCATCACTTCTTACAATAATTCGTTTACTTGACTTTCCTCAGTATTTAGAGAAACAACAGCTGCGTAACTGGTGTGGCTACTAAATTTACTAATATGCTCCCCATTATTTGTATTCTTTATGCTTTGAGGCTTCTTCCGCTAATACTCTGCTCACATATTAACTTATTTCTCATTACACTAGTCATGAAACCTGTTTCACATATGAATGCCTCAAAGCAGTCTATTAATTCTGGAGTTGCCTGTCAAGTTTTTAGAAATGTAATCAAGCATCAAATGTCTTTGTGAAAATGAACTTAATGTTCCCAATCCCAATTTAGATCCACAGAAACATGAGTAAAGTATTTTCATGGTAGATAAATTATTGGGAGGGGCTGGAAATGAACCGGCGGTCTTGGTACATATTGATACCAATGACAAAGTTAGTGGAAGATGGAGTGTCCTAAAAAATGATTTTATAGAACTATGTAATAAGCTGAAAGTAGTAATGTAGTATTTTCTGAGATACTAACTGTGCCAAGTGCTAGCCAAGGGAGACAGAAGGAGCTTAGGGAGGTTAATGTGTGCCTAAAAATGTGGTGCATTAAGGAGGGGTTTGGGTTTTTAGAGCACTGGGCTGACTTCTCACTTTTGTACAATCTCTATAGCAGGGATGGATTGCACCTTAATGATGAGGGAGCTTGTGTGCTAGAGGATACGATGGTAGAATGGCTGGGGGAGTTTTTAAACAAGTAGGTGGGAGGGGGGACTAGATAAATGTAATGAGGTAGAAAGTGTATAGGGGGTAAGGAACGCATTAACTAGTCAAGGAGGAGGAAATGGGGGAGTGTTAGTATAGTCAATAGGGAGTACAGTCACAGGGACTTCAGAACTACAGACTCATAACATAAAGTGTATGCTTGCAAATGCCAGAAGCTTGCAAGGTAAAATGGGAGAGTTGGAAATATTAACAGTTAATGAGAAATGGGATTTAACAGGCATTACTGAAACATGGTAGGATGAATCTCATGACTGGACTATTAATATGGATGGTTATTACCTATTTAGGAAAGATAGGGGCAATGGTAAACAAGGAGGAAGGATTTGTCTGTATGTTAAGCCTGAATTTAAGCCTATAGTCAGATAAGATATGTATGGTGGAATTAGCGATAATGTTGAATGTTTGTGGGTAGAGTTAAATAGCAGAGCAGCAAATTCCAAAAGAATATTAGTAGGACTATGCTATAAAACCCCAAATATAATTGAAAATGAGGAACTGCAATTATAGTTACAGATTGGAAATGCTAAGCATGGGCAAGTTCTAATAATGGGAGATTTTAACTACCCTGAAATAGACTGGATGAATGAGACCAGCAGTTCAGCTAAAGAGAGCAGGTTCTTATGTATACTCAGAGATCATTATCTGGCCCAGGTTATACAAGAACCTATAATACTCAAAAAAATGATCTTCGTTTATTTTTTAGGCCTAGGACCTAGAAATTAGGCTATCTTGGATTTAGTCAACACAAATAATATTGATATGGTATCAAATGTTGAAATAGTGCAGCCTTTTGGAAAGTGATCACAACACAGTCTTATTTGAGATTGAATTAAAAAATCAAAAAACTGTAAGGGGCCAACAAAAACTCTCAATTTTAAAAGGGCAGATTTTAACGGTCTAAGGGCAGCAATATAAAGTATAAACTGGGACAAAGAAATGATAGGTAAAAATACTGAACTTAAATGGACAACCTTTAAATCCTTACTAAATAAACGGTACACACCACACCATATGCCATGTGGAAATAAAAGTAAAAGGAGTAACTCACAACCCATGTGGCTTAATAATGACTTAAAGATGAAGATGATGAGTAAAAAACAGGCATTTAATTTATACAAACAAGAGGGAATAGAGACTGCTTTACGTGATTACAAGGAAATCAACAAGACTTGCAAAATAGCTATTAGACGGGCTAAAATTGAAAATTAAAAGTTAGTTGCAAAGGAGAGTAAGAATAACTCAAAATTATTTTTTAAATATATTAATGGGAGGAAGGCCAGGAAGGAAGCTATAGGAACGTTACAATGTGAAACAGTCTGTCTGACAATTAGTGACCAGGAAAAGGCAGATGAGCTAAATAAATTATTATTTTTTTCGGTATACACAAGGGAGGTACCCGTGGTTGGGCCACTGCAACAAAACAGGGCTACACTACTTTCACCTAATAATTGGCTAATGCAAGAAGAAATTCAAAAGAGATTGGAAAAAATAAATGTTAATAAAGCTCCAGGTCCTGATGGAATACATAAAAGGGTACGGAGGGAACTGGGTTCTGTAATAGCCAAACCATTATATTTAATTTTGCAAGATTCACTCAACACAGGGTCTCTACCAGATAACTGGAGAAAAGCAGATGTGATACCTATAATTAAAAAGGGAGCAAGATCAAATCTGGGGAATTATAGGCCTGTGAGCCTCACTTCTGTAGTGGGGAAGCTTTTAGAAGGGTTAATAAGGGATAATATGCAAGAATATGTCTATTTAAACAAGATTATAAGTAGGAGTCAACATGGATTTATGAGGGATAGGTCATGTCAAACAAACCTAATTTGTTTCTATGTAGAAGTTAGTAGGAATTGGGATCAAGGCAACTCGGTGGATGTAGTCTTTTTTGATTTGGCAAAGGCTTTTGATATAGTGCCACATGGGAGACTATTGAGCAAACTATGGGATACAGGAATTCCAGTAAATATCTGCTCATGGATTGATAGCTGGCTAAAAGACAGGAAGGAAATGGTTGTTGTAAATGGAACACACTCAGATTGGATGAATGTGGTAAGTGGGGTTCCTCGGGGTTCAGTACTAGGGCCTCTTCTTTTTAACATATTTATTAATGACTTTGAAGTAGGACTGGAAAGTATTGTCTCCATTTTGGCTGACCAAACTAAGTTGTGCAAGGAAATTAAATCAGAAAATGACATGTCTTACCTCCAAAGGGACTTACATGAGTTAGGAAAATGGGTAACTAGATTGCAGATGAGGTTTAATACAAATACATGTAAGGTTATGCATTTGGGAAAGAAATATAGGCATGCAATTTATAATCTTAATGGAGCAAATCTATGGGTATCAGTTATAGAAAAGGAATTGGGAGTGCTTGTGGATAACCACATATGTAACAGTGCTGAATGCCAAGCAGCATCTGCAAAGGCAAATAAAACATTAGCATGCATTAAGAAGGATATCGAGACAAGGGAAGCAGAAATTCTGCCACTATACAAATCCCTAGTATGTCCTAATTTGCAATATGGAAGAACAATTCTAGGCACCACTTCATACAAATGTAAATAATAATAGCTAATAAGGGTAATGGAGGCACTAAGCTATGAAGAAAGACTAACAAAATTAAACTCTTTCAGTAGAAAAAAAGACATCTAAGAGGGAATATGATTATGTTATATAAATACATCCAGGGTCAATATAAGGCTTTGTCAAGTGACCTTTTGGGTGCCAATAGGTTTTCAATTAAGAAGAGGACAACCTTTGAGGTTAGAAGGAAAGAAATCCAACCTTAAAGAAAGGAAAATTTTCTTCACAGTATGGGTGGTTAAACTGTGGAATTCTCTACCAAAGGCGGATGTGAAAGTAGATGTGATAGATAACTTTAAAAGGAGGTTGAATATATTTTTAATAAAAAGGGTGTCACGATCTGCTTCTTCAACAGGGCTTGATATGAACCTAGTTCAAACCTACCCCAGCAGAATCATGTAGTTCCTGTTCTCGGTGGCACAAAAGATGGCTTCTGAAAAGGTATAGGCAGAGAATACTGCATACAGGTTACTAGTGGCCCATGGCAAGACCACCCCCCAAGTCAGGATACAACACACAGAAATAGTCTCACACTGTGGATATGTGAAAACTATCTCTCTCCTTTATTGAATGATCAAAACTACATATTTATACTCTTCAATACCACACCCTTGTGTACATTGTGTATGTGTGATGTCAGGCCATCTGGCTTGCAACCTTGGGCTATCAAAGCTTGTGAGATCAAATTCACCAGATATCTATAGCTGGCTAGTGAAAAAACCTTTATGTTAAACTCAAGTGTTTGCTTAGGACTACTTGAAGTACATACATCTGTCTTGACCCAAGGTCTGTATGTGTAAATGTGCAATGATCTGCAGCTAACTTCTATGCAGAGCATTTTTACCCATTCCACATTTGTTCTTTATAACAACATTTTCCCTCTTATAATATATTATAACTAGCATACATAATAACCATGTACAGGCAACATATAACCACACAATAATACATAATCCCAATGCAACAATGTCATGCTCCCTTGGCCATATTCATATATTACTTGCAATATGAGTCCTTAAACAATTAAATCATGACAATTTCTCCCCCTTTCCTTTCTAGTATAGCATGAGAAGTTTATCCTGTCAGATAACTTCCCATCTATACAGGTGGTTACCGGTCCCCTTGATGTGACAGACCATCCATGTGATAGCCTCAGTGGCTCTTTGGGTACCCTGGCTCCCCCTGTCCAGGGCGAATACTCCCTCCTTCCCAGTGGCCTAGTGACCTTCCCAAGCCCCTCTGGAAACTTATAAGACAACGAACCTATAGGAACCTTCAAGTTAGTCCAGGGGAAACAGTACACCCCAGCTAGTAAGTCCAGCATAAACTTGGGAGGATTCTTACCCAGCAAATCCTTCTCCTTCCAGGTTAGGGAGACCTCCTGTCCTGCTGATTCTGGATCAGTACTCAGTATTATGGGTAAAATTGAAGAGTACACGTTTCCCTTTGTCAGGCCTGAGCTTTCTCCTGAATAAACTGGGATGCTGGAGTTGCAACATGGGCTACTGACATTCCCTGGTGTCATCCATGCTGGATTAATGGGCAGTCCGGGCACACGCCATTGTGGTTCAGTAGCCAACCACTCTGCCAACAAGCCTTGCGAGTGGCCCCTTCTTTATAGGGGTACAGATACACAACCAGTGTCTGTGGTCAGCTGCAGGGGAGTCAATGTAGGGAGACCAGGAGACAAACCACAATCTGGGGTACCCTCTGGCTCTTTGGTCGCTGGATCCTCAGATGGAACCTCCTGACTCTCTCCTTCTGAGACTGCCTGGTGTGTAGTTACAGGCAGCCCTTGAGAAGAAGCTGCTACTGCCTCTTGTTCAGGCTGAAGAGCAGGGCTAATTGCTGTTTCTGCTCCAGGGTCTGTGGCTGGCTCCTGGGCAATGGTCATCCAAGGAACCTCCCCACTATTTTCACAGTCAATTGGTAGGGCCCAGTGCTCATTAGGTTCTTCTCTGACTCTAGGAGCAGGGTAGCTTTTCCCCAGTTCTTCCCCCGGACCTGGCACTGCTATCATGCTCCCTTGGCCATATTCATAAATTACTGGCAATATGAGTCCTTAAACAATTAAGTCATGACAAAGGGCATTACGGGTTATCCTGGATAGCTAGGGAAGCAGTATTGATCCAGAGAGGAATCGAATTGCCAGTATCTGGGTCCGAAAGTAATTTTACTTTTTTCCCTTATGAGACAATTAGCAAAATGTTTCAGTGTTTTTTTTGTTTGCCTTCCTCTAGATCAAATAGCAATTAATTAACAATTAAGCAACATATTATAAGGTTCAGAGGCGATCTAAAAAGGTTGAACTTCATGGACTAAAAGTCTTTTTTTAAACCTCAATTAACATTCATATGCACTGTTATCTGCCCAACAGATTATTTGTTGATAGGTCATACCACTGAAATGTGTAAAAGTTGCAAAAAGGAAGTACAAAAGAAGTCAATGTAAATTAATTTCATTTTGTCATGGTGATGCATTAGTTCACCCACAATTTGAAACACTGTGCCCTGTCAAGGTACATGTAGAACGTGTGTTTGCTGTTTCTACCACTCTTTAAAAAAAATGAAACCTTCCAACCAATCAATGAATCAATTCAAAAATAACACTAGCAATCTATATTGGTGGTCCTCAACTGCCAGTCTGGGAACAAATGCCTTTCCTCAGAGATACAGTAAAATGGGGAACAAGAAAGAACACATAGACTGTAGTGAGAAAGATGGATGATAAGAAGCAATAAACATCTTCAACATGCTATTGACATTAGTATACACTGGTCTTTGGAAGGGTGGTCCCATAAAATGTGTCACTGTGGTTCCCTGAAAGGTTTGGAAACTATGTATTGAATGATAAATAACATTTTATGTATTTCAACTTACCTTCCATTGATTTAGTGAATTACTAATCCTTGTGGTAGAGACCATTTAAAACAGTTATCTATTTTCTATTTCTATGCCCCATCAAGTTATTAGTGATATTATATCATGAAACATCATCTGGCTATATTTCCTAAATTGATTCAATTGTATGAAACATGCAAAATAATAAATACAAGGTATTATAATCTATGCAATTTCACAAAGTACCAAATGTAGCTTACCATAACATTAATCTATCCTCACCCATTGATATTCTGTCTGCCTTTACTCAGTACAACCAATCTGAAATAAGAGTATTGCAGGTATGGAACTACAAATCTTATAACCTTTAAGAATAACTGCATAACGTTCCATATTGAAAGATGACCACATATATATGGTTTTCAATTTTGAAATGTACAATATAGAGTAGTAATGCACTACTTTGATGCATAGCCAAGAGTAGTAGTAAATATATTGGTCTTTCATTTCTGTAAGCACTGTTATTTTTCAACTTATCACTAAGAAAGATCTTTGCAGATATGACTTGCAAATGAGCTTGCAGATAGGCCTCACAGGAATAAACTCGTGAGAATTGAATGCTTCTAAAAAAAAAACTTTGCTTTGGAAAATAATCTACTTGAATTAGCCAAAAATATGTCTATGTGAAATCTGATGTTTAAATAATTAGAATTCCCTTGTAATAATAGTTTTGTTTATATTTCTTACCTGAAATTGAATTTTCTGATTGATGTCTGACACATAGAACTGTTTCAGGAAGAGATCATTTTCACTCCAGAATAAACGGATATCAGGAATACTATAAAGGATCATGGCCAATCTTTCTAATCCAAGTCCAAACGCCCAGCCAATTTTCTCATGAGCACCAGCTGCAATCAAAAACAACATGAAAATCCAGGGGCTTAGTGTGAAAGATATCAAATAAAATATCCATCATTCTTCTATAAGATGCTTTAAATTGCCATCTGATCATGCAAAATATCATGCAAACGAAGGATTGGGAAGGCAATCAATAAAGTACAGTAGGCCTCAACTGGTGAACATACAACTTTTATAAACTAAGACATGCTTTTATTGTCCACAGAAGCAACAATAATCACTACAATAATAATAAGTATTATTATTATTTAATTGTAATGTTTTTGAATGCTAATAAAGCTTACAGTATGCTATACTATAAAATGTACAGGGGATGAAAGAGTATAAAGTTAATTGGAACACTGGTCTTAAAATTATGTTAGCAGAATCTACTCAGTAAATTTGTTATAACTTTAGTCCCCCATTTGATCATTCACTTTATATTTTATGCACTGATTTGTCTGGGATAGAACGTTTTACTTCCTTAAATTGTTAGCCTGTACAACTTATGCAAGGAGGCTACCTTCTGCATTTACTTGAAGTAGTATTTTTTAAATAATATGTATAATTAAACAAGAGTAATCAGCGTAGATATACAGAGTTGAACACAATAAAAAATCTTTATGGTCCAACACTCATTTATTTTAAATCTTAATCTAATATTTTATTTCTTAACTCTTCCATAAATGCTTCCATTAGCTTTCTCCCTTCTTGTTTCACTCACTACCCCCTTATTTAATCCCTATTGTTTTTACTACAACTGCAGTAGTATTGTTATTTGCCACTTATTTCATTTCACTTCTTATACATTCTCATTGGTCTTCAAAAAGCATGTTTTTAATCACCACAACTTCCGTTATTGATATAAATCAAGTCAGATAAAATTCCAGCAATCTATATTCTAAATACACCCTTCTCAACTTAGTGTAGTCATGAAACATATGCATAATATATATGGCTAGACACCAATAGCATAGGGATAACTTGATGGAGGACAGAACCACACAGATGCAATAATCAACCTAGGCGGCTGGGCCCAAAGCACATTAATTCCTTGTACCCTAATGACCACAGAACCCAATTTTTTTAGTCGGCTACTTCGGTAAATATGTCCCTATTTAAAATTATAATTATTACCCTGTAGCACACAACATTGGTATAGGGGGTGGGTTGGCCCATTGCAGGGATAGAAAAAAGCAATGGATCACCAACGGTCAAAAAAAAGTTTCTCCAGAGTTGAGATTTAAAGCACTTATGTAATATGGCTCAAAAATGTGTAAGTGCAATGTTTTCCAGGCCAATTTTTAAAACATTATTGTTGATAATGGGCAAACAAGTAAAAAAAATAAGTAAATAGAATGGCGCCTTTAGTCCCTTTGATTCCTTTCATATAATCAATCACAAAATCTTGTCATTTTCACCTAAACAACATCTCCAAAATATGTTACTATTTACACAAGACAGAATTATAATACTAATACATTCTCTCATCATATCTCACGTCCACTACTGCATTTCCCTCCTGTCTGGCCTCACCATCATCCATCTGTCTCTACTACAATTCATTATGAACGCCTCTGCTAGACTCATTTACCACACTCAATACTCAGTGTCTACAGCAGCTTTCCCATAGCCTCCAGAATAAAATGCAAAATCATGACCCTTAACGTATAAAGCCCTCAACAAAATTGCACCCTTTATATCTCTGCTCTCTTCTCAAAGTACTCCCCTAACAGCCTTTTTGCTCTGCTAATGAAGGTCTTATTTCCTCCTCTCTCTCCAACCTTCAGAACTTTTCTCATGCTGTCCTACTCCATGAAACCCATTGTCTTGCTCCATAAGACTATCCTCATGTCTTTAAAACTATCATGAAAATCACTAAAAACACATCTGTTTAAAAAGCTTATGACCTTGAGCCTTAATATGCACAACACATCTATCACCCTCTGTACCACAACCAAAGTCTTTAGATTGTACATTTGTGATTTTTCAGTCTTGTATTACTTAGAAAGAGAAAAGGACACTCAAAATTGCCATGGAAATACCCACCTAAGGAGAGATAAATTGGAGAGAAAAAGACAAAAGTTCTCAAAACATAGCTTTTGTTTCTTGACTATTACATATAATTATGCTGTAGTGCGGGTCAACATTTTTGCTTTTGGTGATCTGATTCTACACATGGGAAAGAACTTCCCAAGCAGAGAGGCTTCATCTGATCCCTTTAAAATATAGCAATTCTTAGTATCACTTTGTTTGCTAGGACTAATGGAAATCCCGTTAATTCAAAAGCCTCTTCCTTCTTCAGAATGCAGCTGAAATAAGTAGCTCAAACAATACAACAGTGACAAATAACTGCATGGAACAATGAATACATTAAATATTTGAATTTGTTTTCTGTATCTTATAGAAACATTTGCCCTTTTATCATCTCTAAATATGTCTTATATTTAAAAGTGACATCATTTTTAGCTCTAAAGCAATCATTGTGTTGTAAACCAAAAGGAACATAACGTATTATCCTTTAACTAAATTAAATCATGTTTTGAAATAAAACATTCCCTTTTTGGGTCTCCTTGATTGATTTTCCTGCTAATTGAGCTTTCATGCGGTTTTCTCCTGCTCAACAGTGAAAGGAGCTGTATTTACTAAGATAAAAGTGAAGTAAGGACACTAGAATGTTCCATAAACTGAGTAAGAGCTTATTAAGTGATTAACACTCAGAGTTCAACAATACTTCTCTAATGTTGTAATGGGCAACATGGCTATTTTTTAAGTAATTTTGATATCATCACTAGTTCCCAGAAAATAATACTTTAATTTGTATTAAGTGAAAAAAACAACATTCATCAAATTAATAAAAGGACCAGTATACTTTTGGATCAATATTTTGTCTGTGAAGTATCATTATTAATCTTTATTTATAAAGTGCCAGGATTTCCCATAGCATTATTCACAATGTAGAATAATGTACACTGGGTACAATTAGCAGGTTACAATATAATAAATACATTCTAAACTAAGAAGAAATACAAATACAATCTATTAGGGCAACAGCCAGTTTGTAATAACAGTTGTATTGAGGTTCCTGTTCCAAAGAACTTGCAATCTAGAAATGTAACAAACATTAGCAGCTGTGTAAGCCATACACATGGAAATATTTATTTGAAATCATATTTATTTATTGAGGAACGTTTCTGTAAATACATATAATAAGGTGTAGTTCAGCTGGCTTGGAACCTGAGGGGTATGTTTAACTTATCAATCAGAAGAGGAATGGGTGGGGAGAATGGGGTATTTATTGTATGATTGTATGATGAGCTTTTAGTATGTCAAAACTTACCCTCTACGGCCATACATGCAGGCTGTTGCATTACAAAAAAATCCTGCACCAGCAGAAATGTAAATGACCCCCTTAAAAATGCAAAGTATCATAAATGACTTCAGGAACCAGTAGAAGCATCAACATTTTTATTTTAATTAAAAACTAGCTTTATGACATGCACACTGCTTAATTATGCTCTTAGTAAGACTCAAATTGATTGAAGAGAGGTAATATAGTTTGATTTATTATAAAGTGCATTTATTGTCTCTGAGGTTTTTTCTTAAACAAATTATGTGCTGTTGTAATTACACATAACACACTCGTTATTGTGCATTGTTTTATGTTCAGTTATACAGTTTCCATGACAATATTTGCCCTCATTTTCTCCCAGCTTCTTTGCCTTTCATAACTCTTTTCTGAATCTCTTCCATATTTGTATCTCAGTCATTTGTTTAAGTACCAAAATCTCCCATTTTTGTGTATTACTTTTTCTCCACTGGTTATGAAATATTTAGATAGTAACAGCCTTATTAAATTGCGATTCAGCCAATTGGAAATTGCTCTATATAAGCACAGAGCATATTTTATTTACAGAAGTTTCTAGTTAGTGAAGACCTTGCTTTTGGATAGAAGTTCACTAACTACGCTCTTTGCTTATATAGAGCCCTTTTCAATTGTCCGAATCGCTGTAGGTGTAGAAACTCAGGAATATGCAGATATCTGTCAATATCTATTTTTGTTTTGAGGATTACCTCTGGCATCACGTCTATCTAATATTAATTTATTACTGCACATCCTGACATATAGGCCAAATTTAAAAAGCAACTAGTCGGGAACTTTGCATTACAATATTCATATTTTTGAACAATTGTAGATGCTGATCACATGAGCCAAGCTAGCGGCAAACAACAGCTTTAATGACTCAAAGTACAACACATAGTAATTTTATTATGTTCACACAGCTAACAATAAACATTTTACTTTAGACCTTTTAGGTTGAACCCCTGACATGCAGTTTGGCAGCCATACTGACTGGTTGTGCCTCAGTTCCTTCAAAACATGATCCAAATCTTCCAAATCTGTTAAAACTGTCCATTGGTATCCCGGAGTGCATTAAGAGCACAGAGGACCAAGCTGGGATTAGATGGCTACCTGCACATTTTGAATCTAAAGATCTGAAACATATATCCCATCACTAGGCTGAGCAGTTCACTGGAACATGTGGCCACTAAGTTTTGCAACTACAACTGTATATATTTCTACTTTTCTCTTTCAGTATTTGCCATCTCTTTAACTTTGTACAACTTAATGCACATGTGGTCCAATGCCAGTTAATTAGTACCATGAAAAAATTAAAATAAACTACACAGCTATACAAACTGTAGTCTGACAAAGCTGGCTGTGATGATTACCGACCTGTATGATTGATTATAATCATATTACTTCTATACATGGCCGGATTTTGCATTAGGAAAGCAAGGCAATTGTCTAAGGACACCTCAATGAGAGGGACACCTAATTTGCATAATAATGTATGCAAATATCAGTGTATTTTTAACACATAGCCAATAGTGGTGGGGGAAGAGGTGAGTGTGCAGTAGCAGGGTTAAAATCTGCTGCACTATAGTAACACAAACAGGTCCTGAGAGCTCATGGGCAATTTCATCATGTCTGCACAACCTATCTCCTGCACACTAAGATGAAGGAGGTACGTCTTAGAGCAATATCAAGTTCAGCCTCTCCTTTCCTGCCCACCACAAAGATCTTCTCCTTCTAGTCCAGAAATCAACACAATCTGTTGACAGAGCATGCTCCCGCTCCTCTTATGTATGGGTTACTTGCCTGTAAGAGGAATTATAATTGATATTGTGCTTTCAATAAATCATTTATTTTATTACTAGCGACTTGCCCATCAAAAATGACGGCAATAACAATTTAAGCCTGGCAATGCTGTTTGCCACACAATGGGAGGCTCTCCCCCCTCTAACTTGTGTGCCTCGTGATGAGCGCCTTTGGAGCTCATTGCGAGCCTCTCCCCCATCTACTTTACGTGCCTCATTGCAGGCCTCAGCCAATGGAGCTCATTGCGAGCCTCACCCCACTCTCTCACCCCTGTTTCTCTTTCCCAGCTCTCCCTCCCCTGTGTCTTTTTCCCCCCTATCTCCCTCCCGCTGTCTCTTTGCCCCCTCTCCGTGCCCTGTGATTTTTTTCCTCTTATCTCCCTCCTCTGTGTCACTCCCCCCTCTCACCCCTATGTCTCTTTCCACCCTCTCCCTCCCCTGTGTCTTTCTCCTCCATCTCCCTGCTCTGTGCTGTAAAGGTCTGACTTCCATTTGCAGGCTTGAAAAAAAATTACGTCTTTACAGCCTCTATTTTTTTTTCTCGCTTAGCCGTTTTCCGACCTCCAAAAAACGCCAATTAAAGAATAAATTAGCTTTCAACCTTACTTACATGCTCACTGCCTCTACCCCTGTGCAGAGTGTGAAGTTGTCATTTAATTTTCTAACCAATTTGTGCCTTTTGGGGGCCTCCGAATGGCTTCTGAGTTACAAACTTTAAAAAAGCTTTAAAAAAATGGCGGCCGTTAAATCTGTAACTTTTTCATCATCTGGCCTTTTTGCAAGTTGTGCGGGCCTCGCGTTGAGTGCTCATCGCGGGCCTCACAATGAGCGAGCCTTCTTAGAAGTGGCACGTGTCTCGCGATGAGCACCAAAGGCCTATGGCCTTTGGCGCTCATTGCTGGCCTCACCATGAGAAGTTACAAATTAAGTTACAGTTTTGACTTTGATTCCAGTCTATGGTGTCTATTCTTAAAAAACCTAACAAAGTAAAATCATCAAAACAAATATATTAAAACTAAGGAAATACAAAGGAGTAAACTTCTGATGAATATAAGTTTCTAATAAATATCTTATAGGAAGAAAAATATTACTTAGCTGTATAACCCCGATTATGTTTTATTTATATCGGTATCTATTTGAATATTCACATTCTCTTTTTTCCAGTCCACTGTTTCCTTTTCCATTACAGAGATGGTAAATTTGGAGAATTCTTTACATTTGTTCATTACATATGTACCTGTACTAAATTTAATTACAATACTTCTTTTAAAATCATTAAAAAATATTTTGAAGAATAGATCATTTTAGTATTTGATAAGACTTAAAAAAAAGCAATTAATGTAAAGCACAGAACAGAGTTCAAAATATGTTTGTACCTTCAGCATGTTACCTGTTACTACAGCCACCACCGTTATAGAATCACATTGAAATGCAATATTTGTATTATTAATACGTTCTTGTATGTGGAGAATGAAATTAAACCATGTATGTATGATGTATGTGCCAAGGAATAAACTAGTTATTAGAACAGCTCACACTGACTTTCTAAGTGATCTCTTTCCTCTCCCACGAAATGAAAAACCTTTCTTACCCTCACCTCTTTCCTGACCCTGCTATTCCTTATCTGTTATTCTTCCCCAGGCCTCTGCCTCTTCCATTCACTTTAGATTGTAAGTAGCAACTTTCCAGTCTTGTAGGGTGCTTTGGAAAAAGCACTTTGAACAAAGATTCTAAGCTCAAAACAGGGCCCTCCATTTTCTGTAGTTTGTTATTATTGTATTCTTCCTTGTCTCTTTTCCCCTGTACAGAGCTAAGTGGTTGGCCCCTCACCTCGTGTAGCTGAGGTGTGGCTGATTGCTACACCCTATCTGGCCTGCAAAGAGGGCCGAGTGATGGTGAGGAGAGGAAGAAAGGCAGGCCACGAAAGTGTGATAGTATTGGAGTCTGTCGAAGGGCTGCAGTAGCATTAGGACTTGGGAGGACTTATGTAGTATGATGGAAGCGAGCCTGCAAAGGCTGGTTTTGAGACTTATGAAAGCGGGAACGAGGTAATGCCTACGAAGGCTGGTGTGGTTGCATGATAGAGTAAACATTGTACGCCTGTGAAGGCTGGTTTGGTCCATATGGAAAGCATAAATGAGGTAAGCGAAGCAGACTTAACAAAGCCTAAAAGGCATAGGGATGCAACTTGGTGAAGTCAGGTCCAATCCCACCAAAGAAGGTATAGTAAAGTCGAGAAACTTGGTATATTAGGCCAGAACTAAGCATGAAAAGCGAAGGCTGATCCTTGGATTTGGATAGCTTAGAAGGAGTAGATAACTTACCTGTTGTCTACTCCTGTTACTTGTTCTTCATGAATCTAACCAAAAGATTCTGGAAACTTTGTGGCTTAATCAGAAATAGAGGTTCTCAATCTGAGAATGAACAACATCTAAATAGGTTTCTTCTACAGACCTGGTAAACTATTCAAAGCGCATCACTCTTTTAGTTCACTTGTGTCCTTCACAGATAGAAATATCCTGTAGTATATCAGTCTGGGTTTGCTCAAAAGAGTGATCCAGCCCTGAAATACCAAGGAATTCCGCCTGAACAGGATTAACAGCAAACCCCAGACAAACACTGCAGGCTCTCTTGGGCCTCCTCAGTGTGATGCAGCTGCATTCCCTAAGGCACAGTGAGTAAGGAGTTCACGTCTGGAGCGCCCTATCACCTTTAGGGTGACCACCCCTCCCAGGGTCACTTGCATAAGAAGAAACAGAATCAGTCTGAGAACGAACAACATCTAAGTAGGTTTGCTCTAGTGACCTGGTAACCTACTCAGAGAGCAGCCTATTTTAGCTCACTTGTGCCCTTTACTGGGAGAAATATCCTGTAGTCTATCAGTCTGATCTCACTTAAAATCATGATCCAGACGCAAAATACCAGGCAATTCTAGCCTGAACAAGAGAAACAGCAAACCCTAGACATTCGTTTCTGCCTCTATTGCTTCGTCAGTGAGGTGCCCAAGCACAATGGCTTAACCAAAGTGCTGCTGTCATCCTATACCGCTGTCAAAGCATGCAGGAGAATAACAACATGGACTGACCACCACAAAGGATACAATTTGAAAGTGACTGGCCTAACAATATTAAATAAACTCATTTCTTAATATTAGTATGGCTACATCTATATGTGTAATACTCAAGATAGATACATTTCAAGAGAAAACAAATGAAAAAGCAATAGAGTAAGGAACATAAAACAAAATCTGTAATTCTCTATCATAAAGCCGACCATCAAAGAGGATACATCTGACAGAATGTTACATACGTTAGCAAAAGGCAAGTCCTATATTCGTTTAGTATACAAAATATGAGATAAGTTTTAGTTGTCAACTATTTACAACTATAGGTGTTATGTGTACGTATTTCCTAACAAAAATGTCCTGGGGATATCTAAAGAACGTCAAAAAACAAGCACAAAAACGATGATCAACATTTGCTGTTTCACTAAGAAATCCATTTTTTTGTTGTTGGACTTTTATAAGTAACCCAGTGCTTCTGAGCTAATAAAGGCAGCCGCTCAAAAACTTTTCAAAAGAGAAAAAATACCATTTGTACTTTATGACATTTTTTTGTGAAGAGCACAAGGAGAAGCAAGAATACTGAAGGCAAAGATGTGTCATTGCTGAGATTTTTTGCTTCGTTAATTGGGATCTTCATAGTATAGAGAGGAGGGGGGGAAATCCTTTCAGTAAAATGTGCAGGCACTTGTCTGTTAAATTGCTGTAAATGACATGAAACGTGTGGTGTGATAAAAGCAGATGCAGAACTGAGTGAAAAGACCAAAGAGAACACAGAGGAGCTTAACCTAGAGACACAAGTGTATAGAATTCATGATTTGTGAGCTAATTTTACATTTAAAGTGGAGAACAACTTCATAACAAACTCATTCTTATGCTTTTGTGCATTTTAAATAAGCAATTGAAAGCCAGCTCTTGAAACCCATTTCAGTATACAACTATGAATAGTGCCCCTGCTGACATCATAATGGACCCTGCACTTCCTTGAGTTTACTTCAAATATTTTATGAAAATAAGGTTCCAAAATGTTTCACCATTTTATTTAAAGTGTAGGA
The DNA here is from genome assembly GCA_027410445.1 of Discoglossus pictus. Taxonomy (NCBI): domain Eukaryota; kingdom Metazoa; phylum Chordata; class Amphibia; order Anura; family Alytidae; genus Discoglossus; species Discoglossus pictus. The sequence goes on along the minus strand of CM050166.1, from coordinate 183,332,436 downwards.
TTTTATGAAAATGGATTCATCTCCATTTTTCAAAATTCAAAAAAACAAGCAATACTAAAAAAGAGTGCTAATAAACTAATAGAGAAAATTTGCATCAGTCACAGAATTCAATTAAATCTATAGGTTAATAGATCAGTTTTCCGACTCGATAAAAAATCCAAAAAGAAGTCAATAGTAATAATCCTAGATGACCCAAAATATAAGAATTGTATCTGTATCCACTTCTAAAGATTTTATACAGACAAAGTGAAACACATTATCTCTGTTCTTTTAAAATTATTAATTTGCTTTAAACGTAGATTTATAATAAAAATAATTAGCATTTGGGTCATTTACTCTGCCTATTCTTATAAATAGTTTGAAAGCTTAGGCCTTATAATTCCTATGGGATAGAGTGGGGTAGCTGTGAATGTCCAGCACTCCAGAATCAGAGTATTGCAGTATAAAGTGATACATTTTCAATTAGTTTAATTTTCTAGCACTTTATCAAAATGTCTTGTGATCTTGACAACATTCCTTCTCATGTTTTATTGTTCTTTTTTAGTTGTGCTGTATTTTCTCATTCTTGTCACATTGTAAACAGCATTGCTTCTTACATGATAAAGAGAGGTCTGCCTTTTAAAAGCCTTTTGTAATAAATTGTCCATTTGAGTACTGGACATTCACAGTTACCCCATAGGAATTATAAGGCCTAAGCTTTCAAACTTTAGTTCACTTCTGCCCTTCACAGGAAGAAGGGCACAAGTGAACTATAGAACCAAAGTGTGCCTATAAGAACCAAAGTGCAGCCTGTGCTTACAAGAACCAAAGTGTAGCTTGGGCTTACAAGAACCAAAGTGCAGCCTGTGCCTAGGAGAACCAAAGTTCCAAGCAATAACCTCTCTCCTCCTTCCCCTCCTCTGCCACCACAGACACACAGACATTCTATCAAAAAGCACAATGAGAACAGTTACTGTACCCCGACTGGACATCATTTTACAAGAATGATCATTCCATCCAAAAACTGAAAATCAAAATACTCAGAGGGGATTTCAAAAACATCCAGGAGAGAAAACACTTGAAATTAATATACAGTAATCACATTCTTTAACGCTAAAGATTCAGAACGTAACAAGTTTTTAGTTTAATTTTCTAGCACATTATCAAAATTTCTTGTGATCTTGTCACATTCCTTCTCATGTTTTATTGTTCTTTTTTAGCTGTGCTGTATTTTCTAATTCTTGTCACATCTTAAACGGTATTGCTTCTTACATGATAAAGAGAGGTGTGCCTTTTGAAAGCCTTTTGCAACTAAATGTCCCTTTGTTAAATTCTGAATCTTTAGTGTTAAAGAATGTGATTATATTAATTTCAAGTGTTTTCCCTGTTGACAAGTGCTCAAATAAAATACTTTCTAGATAAAAACTATAAGCATGTTTTGTAAAAAATAAAATGGAAATAGGAGTTTTACAAGCACTCGCCAAAGCTCTGAACAGCCTTAGTAGAGTGGTCAGAATACCTGATATTTTTGGGGGCCATAGCAATTGGTCACAAACTTTTGCAAGCACTCGAAAACGATAAATCTGGTCTCATGTACAGCTAAACTCATTATTATCTGTTGTCACGTATAATGGGGACATTGTTGTTGGAAACACTCGCACAGTATATATTCAAATTTCTTTATCAGGCAGAATGGGTTAGTTACATGTACAAAATTAGTGAATGCAATTTAGACTATAGCATTAAGTATGAGGTCAGGGTACTGAAGGAAGAAATAGTTTTCTCTGTTTAATCTTTGATATTGCCCATGTGGGCCAGTAAGCATGTGTCATAAATCTACAGATGCGCTACAGCAAATCGAAAATGAAAAATTGAAAATGAAAAATGTTGGAATAATTCTTAACTTAATATAAATGGGTTAATAGTGATTTATCTATGTCAGATGCAACTTATCATTTTAAAAAGCTATGACTTGTTTTACCATTACATTGTCCCTTTAATGAAAAGAGGAATAAGTACAGAAAATACAAAAGTACTTGTTATAATAAAAGTTTAATGATAGATAAAGAATTAATCTGCTCAAGCAATTTACTTCATTTTGATCTTCAGCTATTTTTAGTGCCATCGGTAATTACTGATCACCTGAGAATAGTCTACATATGAGCACAAATGCAACACTTGGATGACAGATTTTATGATGCATCCCCTAGCACTATATGATTACATTATGTTTTAAATGAATTGGTCTTTTAATAGATATGCATATGAAATACAGTCACAGATGTGAAGTCATAAAACAGAGTTTTTTTCTTATTTTATATGGTTTGTATGTACAGTACTTGAAAGCTTGCTAGCTGCTACTACCAACTGAAAATCCAGGTTATAATACATACTACACAATTGTGAGTTCAGATTAGATCAAAAGGCACACAGATATCCATCATTCACGGCATGGCCAGTCCAACACCAACTGGTGGGAAGAGCTCACCCCTACTTACTTGCCCTTCCATGATGGCCAAACAGCTTAAAAATAAGTGCACAGGCCGAGTCAGAATTAGTCACTGTTTTGGCAATAAAGCCTTAAGGGACACCATTGTTATTATTATACTGTATTTATACAGCAATGACATCTTCTTCAGCACTAAGTTCATGGACTGACATGGCAAAAGTATGCATGCAATTCTTAGTAGTATAAACTAATGACCCTGCTCTCATGAGAGCTTACAATATGTGAGTATTGCAGGTGTGTGTGGGTAAGGGGGGTCTTGATGGTGATCTTGTGAATTAGAGGAATCCATCAATAGGAGGTGTCAACTGTCTTCTAGGAGCATTTGAGTAGGGAACAAACTGATAGGGGTCTTTAAGTAGATGAGTTTTCAGAGACTCTTGACAGAATCAGTTAGACAATTGTAAACAGCAAAAACACAATGTGTGAAGTCTTGTTGCGGATGAGTGGAGAGCAGTATAAAATGTGTAGATAGAGGGAGCAGTTATGGGAATATTGGGAGATCAGATGTAAGATGGAGGAGGGTGTGGTGTTGTTGAGCATTGGAAGATATGGAAGGCCAGATAATGAGCAAAAAAAAAAAAAACCTTCATAAAACTAGAAAAGTATGTATTAACAATAGCAATAACTATTATAGACAATTATGCTATAGTAGGATGTGCCATTTCTCTGTCCACATATCTGTTTCTAAACATGGTATTGAACATTCAATCAAAGCCAATCGCTACTCCCAAAAAAGTGTGACTCGACAGGCAGGATCCTAGCCCTAGTCCATTTTTTTTTTTACTTTACTTTAAACAGACACATATAAACCATTGATGGTGCGGACTAATCTTTCCACCATTGAACTGAAAATTAAAATAAAGATCTCATTAATAGAAGATATAGTTCTAGCACAATGATACATAATGCTCCTGAAGAAAATATGTATTTACATGTAACTTATAGTGCATAGTCAGTGTTCTCCTGCCAGGCGCACTGCAAACTGAACTGAAAACTGAAGTCAGCAAAAGACTACACGTTCAACTGTAATGAATATAAAGCACAGTGACACAGGATTATAAAAACTTCCCCAATGACCTCTCCACTTGTCCCTCTGCTGGATTTCTAATGCTTATAATGTAGTAACCTGATGACTCATGAGATATAACTCTTCACAGCTTACATGCTTCCCTGTGTATATTTCCTTTCTAAAGTGCTATTTTATTAATATAACTACAAATACAATGTATAAACAATTACCAACACAGGAATGTATGGGTCCCCAATACAGTTTGAGCTGCCTGGTACATTGCTAAACTGCATAAAGGGACATACATTTTCAATAGTTGTATAAATCTAACATAACCTGTTACATAAATGCTATCATTATGTGATATAAGATGCAGAATACAAAGCTTAAAGTTAGCCACAAATGGCTAATAAAGGTTGTTTTTTTCTGCAATGTCCAACAAAACGGGCACATTCATCCTCACAGCACATAGATGGTTTAAATAAATGATCAAGGCCAGGGAATTCATTAACATCAAAACTGGGACCAATATTTAAAACACTAGTTTAACTTAAAAAGCACATGGAAAACAACTATTTTTTCATGCATTTAAAAAGGAGCAGGTTTTAAACTGCATAAAATCTTAAATATAGGTCCTAACTGGTTTCCCCCTCTGCAGCTCTTGATGGCAATGTGCTTCTATGAACAATGGATGCCCTGTCTCATAGCAACCAATCTGGGACAACATGCTACTTGAGAGGGGTCAGTGACAGGGTAAATTGAAACACTGCACTGCACTGTATTCATGGGGAGCGTGAGTTACAGAAGGCAGACTCAAACTTCTAAAAATGTTACCAGTTTAGACAGGAAAACTGTTTTTGGATCACTTCTAAATGACATAAAGTACATAGAAGTAAATAGATACATAGGTATATAACAAACCTTGTGAAAATCTTCTATACCCTCACCTATCCCACACTTATCTGGATCCATCTGATCCATGCTGAGCAAGAGATTCAGGGTCTCAGGGACGCCCCCTCTCCTGATAGCCTCATGCCCTGATCTGGCATCACACTCTCCATGACAGCCTTGGCACCTAGACATCAGTGATCTGTGGTTCAGGACAGGTAACAGTCCATGGGTAGTTGGGCAGACTCTCAGGGCTTGCACCCTCCTCAACCTTGGTTAGCAGCTGAAACTTTTCTGGTTGTTAATCATCTCCCAGTGGCTGGTGCTGCTTTACACTGCTCCCCGATCTTGCAACTACCGGGGTCTGGACTGTTCTCTCGGCCTCCCTATCCTGATGAGTTCCCAGCAGCCCTTCTGATCTTGCCAAAAATGCTGATCGGTTTCTGCATCCTCTGCCAAGTGGCTGAAAGTAATGGACTTCAAAACTGCTTAGATCACCATATCCCATCCTTGCACCGAGATCTGATGATCCAAGGGTAGGGGCTATATAAGCCCAGGGCACCTGCTATAGACTATAGGTTATCTACCCACAAGGACCGTGGGGTTCTTGGAAACCAGCTCCCTGATATCTGGCTTCTGTATCAGTCAGGGTCCCTGCATCAGAAATCAGCACTTCCAGGCTACAAAGAGACTCCAGATCTGCTTCTTAGGGGGCTTGATAAGACTTGTTATAGTCAAACCTACCCCAGCAGGATCCCACAGAGTATCTCAGTACTTTCCTGCAGCTATCTAGGAGAACAGGAGCAAAATAAGATACACACAATTTCTATATGCCTCAAAAGTGAACGGTTTTATTTATGAAAAGTAGCAATATATATAGCAGTTAGATACAGAGAGGGGTGTAGACAATGTAACAATGAGAGGGTGTGGCAGACAATTATAGGATATGACCCCACATGGGGTCTAGCAGTAGCTTCCTGAGAGCAATAGGCTTAACCTCCAATACACAGATGTAATTAACTGTATCTGGCAAAAAAGGGACAAAGCAGATTAGCAATACAATGGAGGTGTTTACGTACATAATCCAGTGGCTGGATCCAAGCTGTTTGTGCTTTATTGGGCTCAATTGCCAACACCCAGGCCGAGAAAAAGGTGTCTGTGACATTATACCACTAGTCCATTTGTAGTTTGAAGGGGCTTATGGAGTCGTATTCTCCCATTCAGTTCTTTAGTGAAAAGAAGCTATTTGAAGAGGACCTTTACAGCAGCACTAAGTACATGTCTTATCTGCATCCACTGTTTCTCACACACCTCCCAGGCTTCTAATCCCTTAAATAAAAATGAAATTGAACACAATAGTTAAAAATTAAAAGCTGTAATAATTCCCATTTAGATTGTTTGCTCTCTGTAGCTTGAGAGGGAAAGTTATCCTAAATAGCCTTGGTTTTTTTTAATAGAGTTTTATTGAAAAATGTGCTATTTAGAAAGCATTTTTCAGCAGAAATGAATCATTTTATTTAGTATTTGTTTGGCGCTTTTATCCAAAGTGATTTCGACTGCTACACAATTTGTATCAACATTTTCTAGGTTTATGACTGCTGTGATTGAAGGGTTAATATATAAACACAGTTCCTCCCAGTTCTCCCAAGTTTCTAATACTTTTAGGAACAAAATGCATGTCATAATTAAAACAAATTAAATACCAAAGGTAAAAATTAAAGGGTATATTTATTTTAAACATTGTAAAAAATATTGTTCATGTTATTAAGCCAAGTTCTTCAAAAGAAAGTACTATGAATATGACTGAGTGGTCCTTTAATTGGCTTTTCCTCCATCTTAGGCTGAAGATCCACCCATCTTTTTCAGACTGTGGTGCAGGCTGAAGCTACTTGTTTACAGCGCAGATTTAATGGTTGAGTTGGTGATATCTGGTGCACTTCCTGATACAGCCTGAAAAGTTTAGGATGTGTTCCCACTTAAACATCACTGAAAACCAGTCAAAGGTTTTCTCATTATAGATCAACTTTTTTTTTTTCTAATAAGAATACAGGAGGTCTCCCGGTCATGGACGATATATGCTCTTGAGAATGTCGTTAGGTTGGATTTGTATGTAAGTCATGATGAAGAATAGCAATAATAATAATAATAATATCAAAAATACTATAATGGCTCATATGTATTAATAACAATACAGTGTAATGCTGTAATTATAAACCCTGCACAGTAATACTGTTATAAGTTACAGAAACTTTTAATTTAAACAAAACATAAAAACAAACTCAAACAAAAAGGCTTGGGAGCCCCTTCTTGAGTACAAGTCACCTCTAAGTCAAGTAGTCTCTAACCTGGGGACGTCCTGTAAACTAAAAAGTGATTGATACGGATTTGCTACAAAAAAAATCATGAAAGCTGGCGCATTACCGTGGTCTATTAACACACACAGCCTTGCTAGAATAGTTCAGTGACCAAGAAGACACAATGAATACACAAAAGCTGAATGAACATATACTGAAAATAGTGTAACTGTGTATTCAAACATTGTATCTCTAAGGCAAATCACAAAGTATCAGATTCCATAGGTTCACAGAAGATAATGTTCAATAGTTAATGAAGGTGTGCAAATATTTTTTGATGAATATACTGAACAATAACCGGTAACAAAATTGAGCACAATGACATAGTTGAGTTTCTTCCTAAACCCCCAAGGCCCAGGCCTAGGGCGACACATTTTCATGAGTCTGCAAGCTGCCTGAAGTTGCAGTGCAGTACATTGAAATATGTTTGTATACGCACAGAAATGTCTATATACAGTGATATTTCGGTTTGTAAATGTACTTGACACTTTCTGACATACTATGTCATATACATAAATAAACAAACACACCCATGACACCGATTTAAAACTCTGAACAGTCATATAGATACCAATTACATAACTAATAAAGCACCTTTTATAACTCTGCCAGTATATTCCTAAAACTAAAACACAAAGAACAGCTATGTGTCAATTAGTTCATCGCTTCCAATATTAGAAAACACATTATGATGAAAAATCCATGTAAAAAATAATTTTTACTTTTTAAATGAAAAATGTAAAAGCAGCAATGACTAATATGGCAATCATTGGAGACACACAATATCTAACCTTTGTAACCTCCCCCTCATTGTTTGCATATCTTCCCATTGCCCCTGCTTTTATCTGCAATTACATCCTGAAATCCTGTTCACTCTCTCTTACAGTCCCCATATTGAATCACACTGTCTGTTCTGCTGGATCCAATCCTCACCCTCCCTGGTTACTCTTAATTCATTGAGTCCCACAGATTTATTACAGCTGATCAATTAGCAACACCTGCTAACTATTCCTATTAATCCTTTCCAAAAGGTTTCCTTGTGCCTTCTTAGTCTTAACCTCCTCCCTCTTCCTCAGGCTCTTCTTCTCAACATTTCCACATCATGTCTCCAACATAACCATCTCACCCCTCATGCTCGCCCGAGTTTTAGCTTGGGCAACATAGCGTTAGACTTTAAAATGTATCTTTTTTAAATGTAAAGTATATTTGGAAACATACATGAACATAAGACAGGGACAAAATTGTACGCTTCGTGACGCACTATATGATATTCTGGGCAGATGAAACTTGGGAATCGGTTTTACAGACACAAACTAGTGTTTCCTGTATTTTTATACCTATTGTTTTGAATGTAAATCTAGCTAGCGACATATATAAATGGGCCTATAGATTAAACATCCTCTTTTCAATTCAGTTGCCAGCTAAAGCAGATCAAACTGCCTATTTCTATATTATCAGAGTGTTAGTTTTTTTTATTATAATCACACTTTGCTTTACATATAAATGAAATAAAAGTGTCATGTTTCCAGTCCCCAGCCTTAGAAAAAAAAAAGATTTATATTGTTTTAACAAACATATTTAAGTTTTATATTCTACATCTTGCTTATTACAATACATATTATTCACACGTATGTGATACTAGATAATATAATTTTACCAACATACTTTGCATATTTCAAAATGAAAGTGTCAAGTTATCTAAAGGTTTTTTTTTTTTTTTTTGCAAAAGTCCTTTTCAACAGTGTCACTATCAAAATAGCTTAAAAAATAGAACATGACAAAAGAAACCCTTCTAGCTGTTAAGAGTGACTAGCAAGACAAGTATGCCTGAGGCATAGCTCTAGGTCAGTGATGGTGAACCTTTTTGAGCCCGAGTGCCCAAACCGCAATACATGCCAACTTTTTTTCCCTCTAAGTGCCAACACGGCAATTAAACCTGAATACTGAGTCTTAGACGAACAACGACAGGAACGCAGAACGTTGAAAATAAAACAAATGGCAGTTAGTGCGCGCCACGCAAATGGTGCTCAGAGGAGCAAAAGCTTCACATTATGTGGCAAACAGCATTGCCAGCCTTACAATTGTATTCCCGTCATTTTTGATAAAATTATAGACTGATCATTTCTTTGTCATGGACAAAAAAAATCCGAAGGAGATCAAATACTTTCCCCCCCCCCGCCCCACTGTATGTATATATATATATATATACATTTTTAGAGAGAGGAAATTAATATTACATTAATAAGCCCATTCACATGTCTAAAAGGCAGGGCCATGCAAATGAGAATACAATGCACCTCACTCTTTCAATCCAAAAATAGCAATTTTATACATTGCTCCCTTAATGCATATGCCCGCTTCCCCTTGTCGCCCCCTTCTCCCTTGTCTCTCCCCTTCTCTCTTGACTACCACTCCCTCTTGTCTCCCCACATCATTGTCTCTCCCTCCACTCTTGTCTCTCACTTTCTCACTCCCCCATGTCTCTTACACCCTTCTCTCTCTCCCATTCTCCCTTGTCTCTCCCCTGCCCCTTATGTCTCCCCTTCCCCCTTGTCTCTCCCCCAACCTTGTATCTCCCCTTCCCCCTTGTCTCTTCCCCCATTTTTCCCTCTCCCCCACCCTCCTCTCTCGCCTCTTGTCTCTCCCTCCAGCCTTGTCTCTTCCTTTCTCCCTTGTCCCCCCCCCCCCCCTTGGATCATACACCCCTCTCTCTCCCCTTGTCTCTCCCCTTCCTCCTTGTCTCCCACCATCCCTGTATCTCCCCTTCTCCCTTGTCTCTTCCCTCCATCCTTCTCTCTCTCCCACCCTTATTTCTCCTCTCTTGTACCGCTCACAATTGTCTCTGTTTTCTCCCTTGCCTCTACCCCCCTTGTCTCTTTCCTTCCCTGTGTCTCTCCCTCCTCCTTTCTTTCCATGCTCTACCTCTCCCTTTTGCCTCTCCCCTCTCTCTCACTCCTCCCTTCTCTCACTCTCCCTTCTCTACCTCTCCCTTTTGCATCTCCCTCTTCCTTTCTCTCTCCTCTCCCTTCCTCTCATGTGCCTCTACCTTCTCTCCCATCTCACTCTCTTACTTCTTCCTTTCCCTTCTGCCTCTCCCTATTTTCTTTCTCTCCATCCTCCCTTCTCTCTGCTCTCCTTTCTCCCTCCCTCTTTCTCTGCTTATCTCTCCCCCACCCTTGTATCTCCTTCACTCTTGTCTCTACCCCCACCCTTGTCTCTCCTTGTACTTCACTATTGTCTCTCCCACCATTCACTCTCTCTCCCCCTCGTCTCTCCCCTCCCCATTGTCTCCCCCCTTGTCTCTCCCCTTCCCCTTGTGTCTCCCATTACCCTTGTCTCTCCCCCTGGTCTCTCCCACCCTGCTCTCTCTACCCCCTTGTTTCACCCAACCTTGTCTCTCCCATTCTCCCTTGTCTCCCACACCCTTCTATCTCTCTCCCACACTTCTCTTTCCCATTCTCCACTGTCTTCCCCCTTCTCTCTCCCCTTCTTCCTTGTCTCCCCCACCCTTCTCTTTCCCCTCTTGTCTCTCCACTTCCCCTTGTCTCCCCCTTCTCCATTGTCTCTCCCCTTCTCCCTTATCTTTCCAACTCCCCATTGGCTCCCTACACCATTGTCTCTCCCTCCACTCTTGTCTCTCCCCTTCTCCCTCCCCCTTGTCTCAACCCTCTTCTCTCTCCCCCTCTCCCTTGTCTCTCCCCTACCGCTTGTCTCTCCCCTGCCCCATAACTCTTATCTTCCCCTTGCCTCTCCCCCTGCGGATCTCGAGGAGAGTCTGTTCGCCTGCGCCGCGCGCGCTAGCACAGCCCTTCCTTTTTTAAGTGACGGGAGAGCGCTCAGGCGCCGTGCGCGCCCGATGAGCAGACCCAGCATGCTGCCGGCGACCTATGGCCGCGTGCCCACAGAAGGGGCACGGCGTGCCACCTGTGGCACGCGTGCCATAGGTTCGCCACCACTGCTCTAGGTGGTCTATAGCCACAGTTGGCAATTGCTTTGGACAGGCCACCTAGTGCCATGAAAAAGGCTTAATTTGCTCCCTTTTGTTTGGTAACTGACAAAAAATACACTTGCCTTCACTAAGAAAAGAACATGATCAAACGAGTGACATTTTATGTCAATTTGAGATCTGCAGCCTAAGAAACATAGATTTCAACAGCAAATACAAACAACAGGCACCTCTGCTCTGCTTATTCTACCTACTTAAAAGCTAAAATGTTATCCTCAGGATAGCTTTATGCATGTGTGAAGTATTTTTTCTTAAATTCCCTTACCGTATGTAATAGTTTATATATATATATATATATATATATATATATATATATATATATATATATATATATATAATACACATTTTTCTAAACTGCTTTTTCTCAAAATATACACAGGGAATTATATGAAAACTAGAGACTTGCCGATCAAAAATTACGGCAATAAAATTTGAAGCCTGGCAATGCTGTTTGCCACACAATGCGAGGCTCTACCCCCCTCTAACTTGCGGGCCTCGGCATTGCGCGCTTATTGCGAGCCTCCTCCCCCCTACTTTACAGGCCTTGCAATGAGCTCCTTTGGCGCTCATTGCGAGCCTCTTTGCCCCCTCCCCTGGATTTTTTCCATCTTATCTCCCTCCCTTGTGTTTCTTCCCCCCCCCTCTCTGACCCCTGTGTCTCCCCCCCCCACTCCCTCCCCTGTGTCTTTTTCCACCCTCTCCCACCCCTGTGTCTTTCTCCCCCATCTCCCTCCTCTGTGCTCCTGTTTCCATTTACGGGTGTGAAACCATTTACAGGCGAGCCTCTCTCCCCCTCTACGTAATGGCCCTTGCGATGAGCACGTTCGGCGCTCATTGCAACCCCGTCTGGCCCGTCACTTACGAGACTTCAGCGCTCATTGTGAGCCTCTTCCCTTGTAACTTTCGGGCCAAGCGATAATCGCTTTTGGAGCTCAATGTAGCCTTGTCAAGCCCGTCCCTTAAGGGCCTCACAATGAGCACCGAATCCCCCGTCAAATCCTTAATTTTCGGGCGTTCATTTTGCATGACTGTAAATTTTAACATTGCATGGAGACAAACTGATATGGACTCAATTACATGGCCCTCACTCAAAAATAAAAATGCTATTACATACTGTAACCCTTTGTGAGTGCATGTGAAGTGTAGCTTTAGCTACTTCACATGCAGATTAATCTAACCTGCTATTAATTTAGACTCACAAAGAAATAGCATGTTTGCAAAGATCAGAAGGGGTTATGACCCCTTTTGCTTATCCACCTTTTGCCCTCACTACTTAAAACTATTTTGGGGATGGCCTCTATATATGAAAAGCTCTTTTGGCCTACAGTGTTGCAGTCCTCAATGTAATAACAAACTCCCCTCCTTGACCCTACTCCAATTACTGACTAGGCAAGGCACAACTTCAAGCCATCTTGAAATGGAAGCCCTTGCTAAATTAGGGTGCTTCTATGCTCATATCTTACACAGCTAAATTAATATGGACAAATTAATACATTTGAATATGTCTATTTCTGAAGTAATCCTAACCATATATATATAACAGGTTATTAACTTTCATCACTGAATATCTATATAGGAATTAAACATGCCCTTCAACACAAACAAAACATAAGCATGTCATCCACTCCCTAAATAAAGATTTACGTCATTAAGTAATGTCCAGCTGGCATAAAATCCATATGCCCTGAAAATCTCAAGCGATAAAAATTCAACTCGGCCTAAACCAAATTTTACCTCTGTTACCTAGCAACCAAAGGCATTCAAGAAAAATGAATCAATAACACTGAATAAAAACCTTTTATATAAAAATAAAATATTTTATGACACAAAAAAGTTGTATTTTCCCTGGTGTGCTCACCTTTTATTTTCTGCCTTAAATCTTTCTTACTCTTTACCACCCAAAGTGCATCTTATTACAGAACAACCGAACAGAGACATTAATCACGAGCATAGAATCATGCCTCTAATTCAGTGCATTGATACTATTTCTGCTGCTATCTTTATTGTACACAATTACAGTTACTGCATTATTAATATTACACATGGAGTTAACACCCATATTAGCAGAAAAAAGTGTTATCACAACCACTTGTAACATACCAGCTTATTCCAACAATATTATTTTATACCATAGACAACAAACCGAGCAGCATTCTCAGTGGCTCATATTCTCTTTTTAATATTGTACAGGTGGTCCCTGGGTTACAGACCCAACTTTCAGATGACCCCTACTAAACAACAGGCTCCCAAGGCTTCTGTTTGTTTGAATTAAAAGCAAGAGCACAATAGTTTCTGTAACTTATTATTATAGTACAAAGGTATTATTATTACACTGTATTTTTGTTATCACATTTGCATTTTAACCCTCTACTAACCCCCAAGCCAGCAGCAGAACAATGCAGAGATCTACAGAGCAATGTCTGACTCCTCCTTGCTTCCTTGTGCAGGGGACTACACATCCCATGCTTCCTTCCTGCACAAATGGCTATCACAGATTGATACAATGTATTAGCTGGCCAAAACAAATTATGTTTTACTAATTTTAGCAGGGTTGTTGACTTTGAAAATGAACTGCTTTCAAACTCAGATTTAGCAAACTTTGGGGTAAGTATAATAATGTTTATTTTTTTGTATTTTTTCAGGCAAAAAGTGCTTTTAACATTCTCAGGAAGGGATCTCATCCTTAACCATCTGTATATAACAATTTAAGTATTGAAGTATTCATATATTTTGACAATATATTTTAAACAATGTGTGATAACTGGTAGCCTTCTATAATCATCAAGACCTATAAATGAACTTGGTAATACTGGGACAATGTAAGGGATGTTACAAAACTGTTGTCCATTTGTAAACTCTGACAACCTATTTGAATATTCAATGCATACAATAATCTGTCTGACATCAGTCCCCAGTTATTTCACTTTTAAAGGTTAAATGTGGGTGAATGTAGTTTGAAGTAATATAGGCGACTATTTATTCACAGTGGATAGCAGTCTCAATAAAATTTAAGTAACATAGGAAAAATCATGAACATAAATAATCGAAAACTAACTATTACTTATAAATATTTGTTAGGAATACCAGAGTGACTCATGTAAACACAGACTTTGAATTTCTGAAATACTTGCATTTTTCAATAGGAAATCAAATAAATTAAAAGTATTTAAAAAAATGCTTTTAGGAGATCTTTACTGTGATGTTTTTCCAAATCGTACTAAATTAAGTGACCCTTTAATTTCTTATTTTCCATTATGTTACACAAGAAGCATTATTTTGATTTATAGAAAGGTCAAAGCTTTCGCATATTTTTAAAATAGCTTTACTACATATGCTATAATAAAAAAAAAACATAAAGTAGTAATAATGAAAAAAAGTATTCCTATTATTGTTATCATCCTTATTGCATTTATAATATAATAAGTTTATACTCCCCTTCTGGATCGCTACATTGTCATGGTGAAGGGGCTTGTGTACCTCAGAGAAGCTGTGAGCTATACCGTCTAGGGTCACCCAAGATGGGCAGGTCATAGTAGAGAGGTCTGACAAATCGCGGTCCACTGGAAACGGAAATGGCAACCCACTCCAGTATATTTGCCAAGAAAACAATATGGATAAACACAAACAGATACACAGACAGATGTGCCTGGCATGCTGCGTCCATATGGTCAGCGAGAGTCGGACACGATTGAAGGACTGAACAACAACAAAAGGTTTATACTATTAAACTGCATTAAACTAACACTTGCTGCTATTTCATCATCTACAATTATGTGAGTGTGTAATCAACAAAATGGAGGATGTGGACGCTATTTATCATAAAATATGTAAAAATACTTCAATTCTACAAATACGATACATAATACACTATGAAATATTATTAATTAATAGGCTACTAAACACACTAGTGTTTGAAGGATACATTTTCAATATATATATTGTTTTGATAAAGTGTATCAATACACCAAAATCAATTCTCTATTATGTTCCGGGAAAGGATCACTGGAAGGGGAGAGAGATTGTTGAGACATGGTCAGTTATGGTCCACACCTCTTCCATGAAATAGCTTGATCACTTCGGTCTGGGAGAGGTGTTTAACTGCCCATAACATCAAATACAAATGAGGCTACCTATTAAGTCTCATTGTCCAATTAAATAGAATCACAACCTCAATGAAGAATATAAGTGAAGGCGAAACCTTCCATAGTAGAGTAGATCTTAAAATACCATCTCCAAATAGATCAGCACCCAAACTAATACATCCAAGTTAAACACCAATGTCTAAATGGATTATAACTCCAGTTCTGGAAAAAGTGAAAGAAAGAGCTCCCAAAAAAGCTCTTTCAACCCTGATGGATTCAAAGACAGCACTGCAGTTGTTAACCAATCCAAAGAATGGCCAAATAAGGTATTCTTCTGTCAATAACATTTTTACTTATTAACTTGTCTTATGTTTACAAATGAGCATTTTTTGACCCTGATGAACACTGCCCATTGTCACTAGCAGCTGAGAGGGGAGACCCGGGCTGGAGAGAAAAAAAAGAGACTTTTCGTTTGGATGCATAGCCTGGCCCCCTAGAAGCGTGGGCCCTGGTGCAGGGAGAAAAATAAAATTCACGCTTCCAAGAAAGTGAATGAAAAACGGAGAAAGCAAATGCCATGTCTTTCGGCTTCTAGCAGTGGCCACCACAGCCAGGCACCTACCTAATTTGTCTAATGGAAAATCAAAGACAAGGAGGGACATATTTTTTTTGTACACTTGACAGCATGGATGATCTAACAATAATACTATTAATAGTAATAATGCACCTTATATAATTCATACGTACAATCTCATTGTAGAAGTACAGTCCATTTAGTAAACATACTACATTGTGCTACCCCTCTTACAACTCTCCTAACATACAGCTTGTAATATGAATTAGGGACTACTATTGAACACCTTGCACTGTTGTTATTATTATTATTATTATTATTATTATTAATATTATTAACGTTTAAATGTAATATGCCAACATATTCTGTAGAGCAAAACAGGGTAGATACAAGTCAAAAACTATTTTAACAAATTACAAAAGAATGGAAGGACCTCTTATTGAGTTTAAAATCAAGCAAAGTGCTGTCACTAAAGCACCCAACAAAATTGAAAACTTGCAAACTTACAGTCTAGAGGGTACAGCGAGGTATAGAAAGATGAGGTACAATATATTGTGCATATTGAGACTTAGGGTGATAATCTTCTTTAAACAGAAGCGTTTTCAGTGAGGTTTTGAGTCTGTAGGATAGTCTAGTGGAGCGAGGCAAGGAGTTCCAAAGAATAGGGGCAGCACAAGAAAAGTTCTGAAGGCGGGAATAAGAGACGAAGAAGAAGGTTACAAGACCGAAAAGGATGGTTGGGAGAGTATTTAGAGATAAGAGCAGATATATAATATTATATGTTAGGGTCAAGATTTTACATTTTATCTTTCAGTACTTACATCCCTTTCTAGCATATTAAATTGAATGATTCCCTACAACTTCAAACACACAAATGTAGACTGCATAAAAGACCCTAACAAAGTGTCCTAATGCCAGCTTAGGTATGTCACAAAGATGAAAATAATTGTGGATCATTCTATGCTATCATTGTCACTGTTTGAGCAATTAATGTCAACCAAACCTCCCATGGGGAACTGAGCCACATCTGTGATTCTAGCTTTAAGCAGTATGGTGTTGATAGTATACATGTTAATGTGATATAAATCTAACACAATTATATGTATAAGCTCAGTTGGGGGAATGGAATGAAATGTTGCTGTATGACAACTATTTAGTGATTCTGTACAGTATAAGCAGCTTTCAAATTTCAGTGTATGTAATAGTTCAGTCTTTTGTCCACTGAAAAGATAAGGTTAGATAAGGAATTTTCTGGTCTCAAATCCTCAGAAAATAGAATACAGTTGTTAAAGCAGGTATTCTAGTATAATACGGAATATTAGAGCATTGCAACCTCACCATTTTACAAGAAAGTGATTCAAAATCATCTTCATATAATGTGATGAAATGGTAGGTGGGGAAGAAAAATAGCTACCACTTTATTAGAAAAAATAAAGGTGAAAAAAAAAATCCAAGCAAAACTAAACGAAAACAGGTCATAAATAAAACATGTTAAAAATGTTTACGAGAAGAAGATAATTAATAATATGTAAGAAAGCAATACCAGATATACCTGTAAGACCCTTACATGCACAGTACTGGTACTTCTTATTTTGTTAAAACCCCATGACACAATAAAACTGGTTTTATATGAAGAAGTGAGCTTTTTCTTATATTCAGTCCACTTCATAGAGATGTCTAGAAAATGAGTTTGAAAAAGAGTTTGAAACATATAAATAATTAACAATTAATAAGAGAAGAAAAGGTGCAAAAGTTTGGAAAACAACAGAGCTTCCATTTAAAATGAATAAAAATTAATGAAAGAAACGGATTACTCTCATATAAGTTCGCTACTTAAACTATCTCATGGTTACACAAATTCATTCCAGGTACAGAACAAATACTTCTATAAATCAGACAGAAAAGATCCAACGTCATCAACACATGCAGAATCTGAGCCACAAATAATTGAATAATGCAGTAAATACACTAAGGGCCTCATGCAAATGCGATTTGGCCAATTGAAGAGGGCCCTATATAAGCACATAGCAAATTTTTTTTAGTTAGTGAACTTCTATCCTAAAGCAAGGTCGGATCTATCCCTCTTCAACTTCGCATTTCTTCAGTAGCACTAACCGCTTCAGTTACAGGAGCCATCCAGCAGAGGGCGCTGTCAATTTTCGGGCGCCGTCATGTTTGAAGAACTATTCTCCCCTCCAACATGGTTGACAGCGAGGCCATCGATATGTTCGGCGCAGGGCCTCTTCTCTGCCTCTTCTGTTGGCGCGCCTTATATGAAAATTGGCAGCGCCATCTGTCGGTTGGCGGCGGGATTGAAGCGAGTAGATTATGCGAAGGTGAAGAGAGAAAGGACCGCAAGGTCTTCACTAACTAAAAACTTCTGTAAAAAAATATGCTATGTGCTTATATAGAGCCCTATTCAATTAGCCGAATCGCATTTGAATGAGGCCCTAAGTGTGCCTACAGATATTATATTATATCTTTTTTGTACATATTACATTAAGTAGTATTCAACTTGCATGCTTTTAACTTAAACCCATACGGTACCTAGGGTATTTACTGTCATTTTATGTTTTTCAGTTCAGAGATTCAGAATTAAAAATCATGCATGCAAATCTTTTTTATGAAAAAATATCACAGCATATTCACAGTTTTTCTTCAGCTACCAGAAGTATACTGCAATACATCAGAAAAACCACAGCTCTGAAACACATTGCAGGCCTTTTAACTAGTAAATAGACAAATATATATTCTGGGTTACTCAACTGTGCTCCAAGAGGGAATTCATGCCAGCTACATATGTGATGCCTGTTTATATTTCAATGAATAATTGACCCAATAGCCACCTAAAGAAACCTCACGTGTAGGGTGTGATTTTTTTAAATAAACCAAAGATTGAGCAGAAATCAAATCTGTCACGCTTTCATGTTCTTACAAAAGAAATAAAAATCTAAATAAACAGTCTGCCGACATAGTATTATAAGAATGGGTTTAATCTGAAAGTGATTAATTCAGTGTCAGATTAAAATTGATTGAGCCAGCTGTATCTTATCCATTCTGCTGCATTCTGCTGTCCTTTCACTCTCCCCATCCCTCCCTTTTTTCATAAAACAACATCCTCTGTGAATAAACCTGCAGGAGAGTTAATTGTCACATACATGGATTTAATCACATTGTCCATAGCGTTTGGGGTCGTGCCTGAAGCCATCCATGACTAATTGTGGTGGTAATTTTTCAATCATTAACAGCAGCGCATATGCTTCCAACAAATCCCATGGCACTCACTACACCCTAGAGGCATGAAGTAAGCCCCCTGAATAAAAAGACCACCATACCACCCCCTTGGCCCTTTGACACATACACGTTCCCCTTCAAGGCTCCATTAATATGTATAGACTTTAACTCCCCTTGGACAACCCAAATATTATTTAATAGTTTATTTGGTTAAACTAATGCACAGATAGGGAAAACAGAGTGGCAAAAACCTCCATCTGTGACATTTATATTAGGGGCTTTACTGCATTGTGCTTGTTTTTCATTAAATTGCTGCTGCGCTCCTCTGCTTCTGCAAGTGGCCTTTCTTTGAATTTGAGCTGTATTAGAGATCTCCATGGCAACCGCTGGTGCTCATCTGCTGCACTATACTGCAGTCCCTTCAGCCGGATTGTAGAGTAACCTCTGTGTCAGACCGGCCATGCTTTATGCTCTGGTGGGACAAGACCTTGCCTGAGGGAATCCTTTAACTGATTGAAGCCTTGCTCTAATCACCTTGTATTAGGACTGAATAAGATCACATAGAAGTTGAGTTTCCCGTTTCATTTTATATGAATTAAAGAAGCATTCAGTATCTTTGTAGTTCTTAAGTAACTAAAAGGACAAAACCCTAAACTAAAATAGCGAGGACAGTTACTGTTGCAGATATTTGTCCCTGCTTGGCTCCCCGCCTTTTGACATATAATATGATGATCTTGTTTACACTTAACACAAAAGGGTTAAATTCAAGATATATTTAGGAACTGAATATCCTTCAAGTCACTCATATATATACCTGCAAGCACATAAGTATTTCATGGTACAGAATGACCCCAGAATGATCCGCGTGTGTGTGACCTCTATCAATAACATATGTTTATGCGGCATTAAAGCTATACCTAAGTTTGCCTGTTTTTACCTTTTTCTAATCTAACATCATGCTGCTTATATCAGACACACTAAATTGAGTCATTCTATACACATACAGATTTATTTCATTTAAAAAATAAAATGTGATTTCCACACCCTAGTACTGCTTACACACAGTGTACCTACCAATAGAAATGCTGCATTTGGGTACAGATTTTAACCTTTTACTAAATTCAAGACAACAGCAGAACAATGAAGAGATCTACAGAGCAATGTGTGACTCCTCCTAGCTACCTTGTGTAGGGGCTAGAAATTATAAGATTCTTTGCTACCAAAACTGCCATTATGATTGATACAATGTATTAGCTGCCTGTGATTGGCCAAAATGATTTATGAATTTTATGCTAATTTTAGCAGGGTTTTTAGGGGTGTTAACTCAATTGCTTGCAAACTCAAGAGATTAAGTGTAATAATGTTTATTGTGGTATTTTTTTCATGCAAAAAATGTTTTCATACACTACTGATTCTTCTCTATCAAATGCATTCATAATGCAGGACATTTAAATATGCATTTAAAGGACAATTATAGTGAAATATTTTGAAGAACTATACTTGCAAATAGGCAAATTGTTTTGAAATTGAAAAACAAATAATGTATTATCTTTTATGAGCAATCATCCTGGTGTGGAATTTGCTATTTAAGTTTACACTGATTTGTTTCCTCAGGTGGGAGTACACTTTGAATGAACAGGAAGCTTCTATTTATACAATGGGAATATAGTAGCTAAAACTAGCAGTACTAGCAGTACTTTATTTAGGACTTGTGGAAAACACATTATTTTGCAAGAAAATAAGCTCATAAGACATAAGCTGCTGGTAGGTCTTGTAAAGAATAATTGTATATAAAATTGGAAAAAATATATATATATATATATATTTATATATATATATATATATATATATATATATATATATATATATATATACACATATGTTTATTTATTTTTACTTTTCAAAAACATTTTGCCCACTAACAAGTTTAATTAATCAAATGACCATATAGTAAAGAGGTCATTTAATATTCAGTACACACATTCCCCAGTCTCTATCTAACTAACGGTCATTTACAGGTACACTAACACATACAGAAAGCCTCACTCAGAAAACACAGAAATCATGGAAAAAAACACAGACCAAAACACTGATATACTAACATTTAAACCTTGTATAGGTGTAAAATAGTATAGATGTAGACAAAACTAACTGGATGAAAACAAGTTGCAAATGCTAATTGTTTTAGGTCAATGCTTTGACCAATGAACATCAATAAAGATATTCATGTGAAGTGCATTGCCACCACTAGAGGTCAGTAAAGAACAAAACAGCAAATGAAACAATATGTACAAAGTACACAGTGCATATATAAATCCAGATGCATGAAAAATAACTGAGCAACCGTAAAAAAAAAAAACGTATACCACGAAATAAGATCCAATCATGGTCACAGGGTCAGTATATCAGCATATTAATGTTCATACAACATTATCTGTTTTAAGCCACATTGTGCAAAAAATGCAAATAGAATAATATGAAATGAGTTCTACGATAGTATATAGTCTAAAATTGGTTGCACCTTTAAGTAGAAATGATTAGTATAAACATGTTTTAAATTTATTATAATGTTTGAAAAATAGTTGATCATTTGTTAGAATACTTGTACTGAAAATATACAGTTTCTCCCTCATCTTTATGTTGCAGATCATACAAACCGCTTTAGCATTATAGCAAAGTAAACTTTATGTTGATTATCAGGTCAGCAGGCTGCCTGAAGATGCAGTGCAGTAAAATTAAATATTTTCGTATAGACAGAGAATTGTCTTTATTCAGCGATATTTCTTTCTGTGTACTTGAGACCTTCTGACATATATATATATATATATATATATATATATATATATATATATACATACACATACATACATACACACATTTGTGTTCACATTTCAATGTCTAAAATAAGTTAAAAAACGTATTTCCTGCTCAGAATTCCAAGAGTTACAGTTATTCAACTGCATTGTGGGGACCTGAGCAGGGATATGCAAATGTGCTCACAAAGGCTTCAATCTTGCAATCCAATACCATTTTAAACATGGCTTCCTTTAAGCATATGCCTGTTCTATTACACAGCTTTAAGCTAAGCCCAGGATGGATTATACACAAGTCAGGAAACCTACCCACTGACAGCTGTTTCAAGGTGACTCTCATCAGTGTGGGGACGGTTTCTAGCTTGTGTAGTAGATTTTGTGAAGAGGTAGTTTACTACAACAATCACTTAATTTATGGTGGGCAAAAGAGCGATAGAAGCCCTCCACCGTACAGTAAATAAATAGTAAATCTGTGTTCACATTTGAATGTCTAAAATAAAATGTCTTAAATATTTGAATGTTTAAAACTTTATTTATTTCTCAGAAATCTGAAAAATACCGTTATTTTACTGCATAAATGTATGATTTGAGATATAGACATGGGAAAAGAGGAGCTGCAAGTGGGATGTTGGGGGTGCACAAAACAAAATGGCCTAGGGCAGCATAAAACCAAAATATGCCCATGTTTGAAGTGCAAGTACACTCTGCCACAATGCAAAGCATTTGGGAAAAATATGAGGAGCTAAAGATGAAGGAAAATCCAAAACGGACACATGCAACAAAATTCTGACAGGGATAAGAACAAGTTCTCAAGTGTTTGGAAAAATAATTTAATTAAGTAAAATATCCATAATTTTACCTGGATAAAAATGAGAAAAAAAGTAATTAAAATAAACTTTAACTAACTAATTGTACTAAACAAAACAAAATGTTTTTTTTTTAAATGGTTTAATATCACTTCAAATGTGAATTGTGACACACAAATCAGGTCAACTTCATATCTTGATTCTCAGGGAGAATCCCAAGCTGGTTTCCCAGTTGTTCACAGGTCACATTACATAGTGTTTCCACTGCATACTTCCTTGTAATTAGCTGAAAAGTCCCTTTCATTGTAAATGGGATATGGCAAGGAAAGTAGAAGAAACAAAAGGACATGAATTCATTATTTGCAAACTCTTACATAATTAGTGTTAAAGAGTGATACAAGATGGTTCTGTGAAAGAGTTAACTTCCCTGAGCAGCATCTGAGTAAGACTGTTACTGGAATTTGAGTTGGGCCAATTGGACAGCAGCTTGGAGCTGATGAGCGATCTGTAGCGACGCAAAACCTGGATTTCTAAAGGATAGTCCGTGATTGTGAACCAACTATTGAACTATTTGCTTTATTTTTTGCCCCAATCAGGTTTATCTGGATGGGAGTTTTGAAAGCGAGGGAACTATCTATCAGTAAAAGTAGTACTCTGGTGGGAGAAAGGTCTGTTTTCTTTGATTTGTTTTGGTGTATTATTTTGTAACACAGGAAAATATACAAAAAGGTGGGATAAATATAAACAAAAGTAATTTTATTGAGTAAATGACAGCGGCGTTTGTTTAAAAACAGGGAATGTTAAAACACTAATAGGGGGAATAAAAAGAGGGCAGATGTAAGGGATAGTAAGTGACCCTGAAGCACTAGTATTGTGCAATGTATAACTCTAAAGTGAGTGGGTATGAGTATTCCCACCTAGCGGGCGAGCCAAAATAATTGCAAAGAAATACCAGGGCATAAAAAGCCCTATAGATTGGTAAATGGTATATATATAGAGCACCCTTATATCTAAATAGCTATCCTCCAAGTATCTAGAGGGTAACACAGGAAAAAATATTATAATTAATTTTGGAAAATAATTACAGACAATGGTATTGTGTTCCTCCATAGAAGTGCCAGAAACAAAAGCTCAAACCCAAAAGGAGACTGGCAACTTGTCACAATAGTTACATACATAGTAACAAAAGTAAAAAAATACTTTTTAGATATCCTCTGATCCTTGTAATATGTGGATTGTTAGTAGATCCAGAGGAAGGCAACCCCCCCCCCCCCCCTTTGAAACATTGCCAATTGTCTCATAAGGGGGAACAATTTCTTCCTGACCACAGATACTGACAATCGTATTACTCTGGAGCAATGATCTTCCTTCTCTAGTAATCCAAGATAACCCTGAATGTCTTTCGATTAAAAAATATATCCAAATCCTTTTTAAAGTTATCAAATCTGTTGTCACCACAGTCTTTGGTTGAGCATCCCACAGTTTAACCTCCCTTACTGTGTAGAGCCCTTTTCTTTCTTTAAGGAGGATTTTCTGTTTCTTCTAACCTTAAGCGGTGTCCTCTTGTCAGATGAAAACTTTTTTGCACAAAAAGTTCACTTGACAAAGCCTAATACTGAAGGTGAAGGTATTCTCAGGTTCCCGGGTGGTCCAGTGGTTAAGTTTCAGTGCTTTCACTGCTGCAACCTGGGTTTGATTCCAGTCAAGGAACAAAGAGGTCACATCACCTGAAGCCATGCCGGGTTGGGCCTGGTTAGTACTTGGATATGAGACCACCTAGGAATTACAGGAGCTGTATGCTGTGGCCCACTGAAGAAGGAACTGGCAACCAACTCCAGTATCTCTGCCATGAATACTAAGTGGATCATCATGATGTGTTACGGTCCATGAGGTCAAGGAGAGTCGGACACGACTGAATAAAGCAAATACACAAAAAATCATATCCTCTCTTAGGCGTTTTAAAAATATATATATATTTTTTTTAGAGAAAATATGTTTATTTTGGTTGGTCATTCTTTATTGCTTTGCCTGTCCATCCCCCTTATTAGTTTTGTTGCACTTCTGTGTACTTTTTCTCAATATTCCAAATTAGATTATTTTAGAGATTTGTATAGTAAAAGAATGATATTTGCTTCCCTTACTTCTATACCCTTCTTAATACATGCTAATATTTTACTTGCCTTTGTCGTTGTTGCTTGGCATGGAGCACTGTTACATAGATGGTTATCCATTCCTAAATCCCTTTCTAGCTCTGATACCCCTAGATTTGCTTCATTAGGACTATGAATTGCATGTTTTATTTTCCAAATGCACAACTTTACATTTATTTGTGTTAAATCTCATCTGCCATTTAGTTGCTTATTCTTCTAATTTACCGTATTTTTCGCCGTATAAGACGCACTTTTTCTTCCCCAAAACTGGGGGAGGAAAGTTGGTGCGTCTTATACGGCGAATATACTTTTCAGACTGCCTCTGTCCTCTTGATTTCACCCCAGCGCTTCCTACCAGCATCGCGTCGGCCGGTGCGTCCTAGTGACGTCACACACGCAACGCTGCAGTAGGAAGCTGGTAGGAAGCGCTGGGGTGAGATCAAGATGGCAGAGATCAGAAGGAAGGTGAGGATCAGGGGGGTCAGGGAGGATCAGGAGGGTCAGGGAGGGTCAAGGGCTCCCAAATGCTGCAGTATATGGATGTGTGTGTGTATGTATGTGTGTATGTATGTATGTGTGTGTGTGTGTGTGTGTGTGTGTGTGTGTGTGTGTATGTGTGTGTATATATGTATGTATGTGTATGTATATTTATGTGTGTATGTATATGTATGTATGTGTCTCTATAAAGGTGAGGATCAGGAGGGTCAGGGAGGATCAGGACGGTCAGGGAGGATCAGGAGGGTCAGGGAGGATCAGGAGGGTCAGGGAGGGTCAATGGCTCCCAAATGCTGCAGTATATGGATATGTATGTGTATGTGTGTGTGTGTGTGTATGTATGTGTGTGTGTATGTATGTATGTGTGTGTGTATGTATGTATGTGTGTGTGTATGTGTATATATGTATGTATGTGTATGTATATGTATGTATGTGTATCTATATATATATATATTTGTGTGTAATGTAGGTGTGTATCTGTGTGTAAAGTGTATTTGTGTTTGAGTGTATTTGTGTTTGATTCAGATTTTTTTTTTCTTGTTTTCCTCCTCTAAAAACTAGGTGCGTCTTATCTGCCGGTGCGTCTTATAGGGCGAAAAATACGGTATGTCCCTTTGGAGAGAAAGTACAACATTTTCTGATTTAATTACTATGCACAACTGTGTCATCAGCAAACATGGAAAAAAACATTTTCAGTCCTACTTCTAAGTCATTAATAAATATGATAAAAAAGGGAGGACCAAATACTGAACCCTGAGGAACCGCACTTACCAAATCAGTTCAATCTAAGTATGCTCCGTCAAGCAACCCTTTGCTTCCTGTCTTTTAGCCTGGTCTCAATCCATTCGTATATATTTACTGCAATTCCTGTATCTCTTAGTGTAATTACATGTGTCACTGTATTAAAAGGCTTAGCAAAATCACAAAAAAAACACATCTACTTAGTTGCCTTGATCCAACTACCTACTTACCTCCAAATTAGAATTGTTTCACATGACCTATCCCTCATGAATCTTGTTGACTCCTACTTATTACAGTGGGGGGGGGGATTATTTGATTCCCTGCTGATTTTGAACATTTGTCCACTCACAAAGAAATTATCAGTCTACAATTTTAATGGTAGGTGTATTTTAACAGTGAGAGACAGAGTAAAAAAAACAAACAAACAAGAAAAACGCATGTCAAAAAAGTTACAAATTGATTTGCAGGTCAATGAGGGAAATAAGTATTTGATCCCCTATCAACCAGCAAGACTTCTGGCTCCCATGTGTTTTTTTATACAGATAACAAACTGAGATTAGGAGCACTCTCTTAATCTCAGCTCGTTACCTGTATAAAAGACACCTGTCAACAAAAGCAATCAATCAATCAGATTCCAAACTCTTCACCATGACTAAGACCAAAGAGCTGTCCAAGGAGATCAGGGACAAGATTGTAGAGCTACACAAGGCTGGAATGGGTTACAAGACCATCACCAAGCAGCTTGGTGAGAAGGTGACAACAGTTGGTGCGATTATTCGCGAATGGAAGAAACACAAAATAATTGTCAATCTCCCTCGGTCTGATGCTCCATGCAAGATCTCACCGCGTGGAGTTTGAATGATCATGAGAATGGTGAGGAATCAGCCCAGAACTACACAGGAGGATCTTGTTAATGATCTCGAAGCAGCTGGGACCATAGTCACCAAGAAAACAATTGGTAACACACTACGCCGTGAATCCTGCAGCACCCGCAAGGTCCCCCTACTCAAGAAAGCACATGTACAGGCCGGTCTGAAGTTTGCCAATGGGTGAACTGGATAAAAGTCTCGTGGTCAGACGAGACCAAAATCGAGCTCTTTGGCATCAACTCAACTCACTGTGTTTGGAGGAGGAGGAATGCTGACTATAACCCCAAGAACACCATCCCAACCGTCAAACATGGAGGTGGAAACATTATGCTATGGGGACAGGACAACTGCACCGCATTAAAGGGACAATGGACAGGGCCATGTACCGTCAAATCTTGGGTGAGAACCTCCTTCCCTCAGCCAGGGCATTGAAAATGGGTCGTGGATGGGTATTCCAGCATGACAATGACCCAAAACACACAGCCAAGGCAACAAAGGAGTGGCTCAAGAAGAAGCACATTAAGGTCCTGGAGTGGCCTAGCCAGTCTCCAGACCTTAATCTCATAGAAAATCTGTGGAGGGAGCTGAGTTGCCAAACATAAGCCTTGAAACCTTAATGACTTGGAGAGGATCTTCAAAGAGTAGTGTGACAAAATCCCTCCTGAGATGTGTGCAAACCTGGTGGCCAACTACGTCTGACCTCTTTGATTGCCAACAAGGGTTTTGCCACCAATTACTAAGTTGAAGGGGTCAAATACTTATTTCCCTCATTGACCTGCAAATCAAGTTATAACTCTTTTGACATGCTTTTTTTCCTGTTTTTTAATTATTCTGTCTCACTGTTAAAATACACCTACCATTACAATTATAGACTGCTCATTTCTTTGTCAGTGGACAAACGTTCAAAATCAGCAGGGGATCAAATACTTTCCCCCCCCCACCCCCACTGTATCTCACTGAAATATATATATTTTTGTGTACTTTCCCTTATTAACCCTTCTAAAAGCTTCAGGCTTACAGGTCTATAAGATCACTGGATTTGCTCTTTCTCCCTTCTTACATAAAAGGAAACATATCTGATTTTCTCCAGTCAGCTGGTACCGAGCCTGTGAAGAGTGAGTCTTAAAAAATTGGATACAAAGGTTTGGCTGTTACATTAGCTGGTTCTCTCAATACCCTTGGATGTTATCCACCCTAACCTGGTACTTTATTAATATTAACATATTAGCCTGTTTTGGATTTCCTCTGTTAATTAATTATTTGGTGAAGCTATTGCAGCCCCATTTTGTTGCAGAGTCAAAACCACTGGTACCTCCATTGGTTATACAGAAGAAAATACCTTTTTTAGGTCATCTTCCTTTTCCTGGTCACTATTTATAAGTTGGCCTGTGTCACATTGTAATGTTACTATAGCTTCTTTCCTAGCGTTCTTCCCATTAATACACGCAATTAACATTTTATTTTGTAAGCTTTGTGACATTTTTTTGTATTCCCCTAAAGCAGTCTCTTTTCCCTCTTTCTTGTATAATATAAATTCCTGCTTTTTACTCCTTATCTTGATTTTTAAATCATTATTAAGCCATATTTCATGTGATTTACTACTTTACTTTTATTTCCAATAAGTACATTCTGATATGTATGTATTTTTAGTAAGGTTTTACATGTTGTCCATCTATTTTCAATATTTGTAACTATTAGTACTTTCACCCAGTCTATATATTGTATCGCTGGTCTTAGACCATTCAAATTTGCCCTTTTAAACTTAAGAGTATTTTTGTTGACGCCTTATAAACTTGTTTTTTGGAAACATCATCTCAAATGAGACTGTTTGATTACTGTTACATAAATGATCCCCTATTTAAATATGTGATACTATATCAATATTATTTGTGATGACTAAATCCAAGATGGTCTCTTTTCAGGTAGGTTTTTGTATAACCTGGGCCACATAATGATCTCTGAGTGTACTCAAGAACCTGCTCCCCTTAGCAGAACTGCTGGTCTCATTTATCCAGTTTATTTCAGGGTAATTACAGTCTCCCATTATTAGAACTTGCCCATGCTTAGCTGCATTTCCAATCTGTAACAATAATTGTATTTCCTCACTTTCAGCTAGGATATTCCTACCAATATTTTTATGATATATTCCTCCACCATTTAACTCCACCCACAAAGTTTTAACATTATCACTAGTTTCATTATAAATATATTTTGTGACTATTGGCTTGAAATCAGGATTAACATAAAGACAAATCCCTCCTACTCTTCTTCAATTGCCCCTATCTTTCCTAAATAGGTTATAACCATCCAGATTAACAGTCCAGTCATGAGCATTATCTGATGTTTCAGCAATGCCTTTGAAATCCCATATCTAATTTACAGTTAATAATTCTAGTTTGCCCACTTTCCCTGGAAACCTTCTTGGGTTAACAAGCATACACTTTAGATTGCTATGACTGCAGTTTTGAAGTGATTGCCACTGTGTTTGAGTTATTTAGCAAGACATCCCTATTGCTGATACTAACTTCCTACTTCTTGTCCCCCAAGATTAGTTAATGTATCCTTTAACCCCTTTATACTTTCTACCCCAATATTTCTATCTAACCCCTCCACCCCACCTACTAGTTTATAAACTCCTCCAGTCTTTCTACTATTCTCTCTCCCTCTTCATGAAGGTACAATCCATCACTGCTATAGATATTGTACCCAAATCTTAAGAAAAGTTTACAACTTGAAAGACATTTTGTTGTTTTTTTACATTGGTTTAATTGTTTTTGCCTATGTAACAATCATTAGAGGCCCCATTTAAGTTTGTTTAGTTTACTTTCACTAATAGTGAGTCATTAGTGAACTGTGCATATGTTAGAATCTTAGAATGTATTAAATATAATAAAACAATTATTTTGGATGCATTTGTTTTGGAAATTAAATTAGGGTTAAGTCTCTAAAATCCAAGCTCAAAATATATAAGTTCAACAAGTTTGATTATATAAGCTTTTGTAAACTTCCCATTCAACACAGAGACATATGCTGTTGCAAGCAATCTGGTTATAAACCAGTTATTTTCCATGGTGTTGATTACACTGTTATAAATATAATATTGCTGTGATATTGAGCCCAGTGTAATGTAATGATAATTTAACATGGGTCATCTAGAGCGCTTATTGGAATAATGTTTATGGGGAAGCAGGGAGACGAGATTATTATAATTTTTTGTTTACAGAGTTCCAACATATTTTTTTTAGCACACTTCATTGTAGTGTAGTGAGGAAAGGAAAAGACATACATGTCATACCTATACATACTAGTAGAGAATAAGGGTATAGTTCCTGTGTGATCTTAAAATATAATTGTGACTGAGGTTGTTACAGACAAAAGGGAAGTAGATTACTTAGGTGACAATGATCTGATCAAACAAAACAAGCCAATACAAGGAGAATATTAAATCAGTGAAGTGTATCAGCCAGACTGAGAAAGGTCCACCTTGGAAGGCAGATTGCACAAAGTAAGAGAGTTGTGCTGAACCCTTCCCTGTATAGATGAATATTTAAAGCTACGGAAAATGAAGATTCTCATGGATTAAGGTATAGAATTCAGTAGCATTCAGTCTTGCATCACAAGACACCATGCCATAGGTTGTGAGTACAGAGAAGGTGAGGAAATAATTGGAGATACGCTGCAAGATATGGAGGCAGTGTTATTGAGGTCAGCCATAAACCAAGCAAAGTTTCCCTCATGTCGAAAATGAAAAACAAAACAAAGACCCTAGCCTATAAGTAAATAGGTAATAATATAAATAAAAGAAAAAAAAAAGTAGGGAAAGAGTTGCAGAAAAAATAAGAGCTACAAATCACCTTTAGCAATTTACTATATTTAACTGAAAGTCACAATAGTACAAAATCTACACAAACCATTCAGGAAAAGAAAAAGAAAATAGTTAAGAGGGGCTTTCAGAGGCTTAGGTTTTTCTGTCCATCTACAGGAATGAGGGGCTATCTTAGCCAGTGAATGGATCTATTGTGAACTAGGAAAAATATAAATTTTTATACTGTCATAATTGATTGCAAACTTTGTGGTTGTAGTACAGCATAGAGCATTATTATATACTCAGCTTGACTGTCCAAATGGAAAATTACGAGAAGTAATTTGGATAATCAATGTATCTACTATTTTTTAACTCTATAACATTCTGTTTCAATAGTTTACTACCGTAGGGAAAGTACAATATGTACTACAGATATTCTTTCATAATGATAGCTTTACTGTAATTTGATTAAATATTTATCCAAAGATTCCAAAATAGAAATGCTATATATTAAATATAGAAAACTAAATACATGTTGTTATTATTCAGTTTGCTCTCTGATGGATTCCCTCTGTAGTCCGTTCAGTACAAACTATTTTTGGAAGACTTGATACAAAATGTACAAAATGTTTTTATAACTTTGAAAATAAATGAATACAGTCTTTGATTTTTAACAACAATATTCAACTAGCGAATTGCCCGTCAAAAAATGACGGCAATGAAATTGTAAGTGAGCTAATGCTGTTTGGTGTGTAATAATGAAATAGATAATAGATTAATAAATGAATATACTTTACCTATTGTGAAGCATTGTGTTGAAGAGCTGTCAATGTGTTTTGAGGTTGCTGCAGCATTAGTGGTGTGGAGCTGCTGTGTAAGCGTGATGAACGTGTGCAGTGTAATAGTGTGCGTGCGCAAGACCAAACCGTTAGCGTAGTGGTGTACTTCCGCATTGGCGTAGGTGCTTAGTGGTGTTCAGCGAGTTTCTTGTGGTGTTCTGCGAGTTTCTTGTGTTGTTTTCCGTGTTTAGAGTGCTGTAGCCTCGTTTTCGTTTTGTTCGCCGGCCATTTTTTCTCTCGATTAGCGATTTTATTAGTGTCTAAACTCTTTTATTTTTATTTAAATGAAGGTGTAACTTGCTTTTTTGAGGTACTGGATGGTTCCTCTTGCTGTAGGTAAGCTTTTTATGTGTTTGTTGTGTGTATTTATTGTGTTTTAAATGTTTTTATGTTCGAGTGTTGGGTCCGATTTTTGTATCCCAGCTCGCAAATCGCAAATGCATGTCTTCGAGAGGACCCGCAAAGGGGGTATACACCAATTTGTAGCACTGTAAATGCGAATAAAACAGTAATCCTGCACTGTAAATTACGGACAGACATTAGGATTAATTGCACAACAGTCTCAAGCTTGCACAACTGAAGGAAATACGTTTTACTTTTATGTGTTATTTCGGGGTTAAATGATCTTGGGTATCAATGAGTTAATACATATCAGGCCACCCATATGGGCTAGAACAGTATTGGCAATATTTTCATAATTCTTCATTTTCAAAGTCTTGTGAGTCTGATCGCATATCCGACCCCCGTAATCATGACATTCTCAACTTCTATTGGCCAATGCGAAATGGGCGATTACGGGCTCTGTGAATTAATACGCATCTCGCCCACAGCTGCTCCGACCCAGTGCATGGTTTACAAAGCTGGCTTCAGGATCGCAACTCGCGACCTGGAGCAATTGATTAGCTTCGCAAACGGAGTCCAACAAGAGCCTGCAACTCACTCTCAGACATGCGGATGTCGGCGAGTGAGTTGCGAGCGTGCAATTGAATGAGGCTATATCGGTGAACTGCAGCACTACATTTTGAAGCTAAGACCACATGTATAAGGGGGGAGATACTCATTATTAGTGTCATGCTGTAAGAAGCAGTGAAACTTTGTATTCAAAGCCACATGACAGCATAAAAAAACTGATATAATAACCGAGGAGAAAAATGTAGAGATATGTAAATGTTCGTTTTTTTACATTCTATACCAGCTAACATATTATTTTTTTTACAAATGATTAAATGTAATAATTCTGATTGTAAAGGATGAATTACTGTAAGGGATAATTCACAGCAATTTTAGGGTAATAGGGAACAAAACTGATGCACCTTGTCAATAGTTATATCTGCTTTGCTATTTACGTGCTTGTATTCTAATTTTTGAACACTGCTCAAATACATGTGTCTCTTTGACCAACTGAAATGTTGGGCATTATGTAAATAGTTCATATGCATTTTGTGTAAGTACAAAAAAAGTGACTAAAAAGAAAATTAATAGATATAAATAAACTCAAGAACAGCCATCTTGTTTTAAGTCCATCACAGAAATGGCACGTAACATGCTCAATTAAATCTGGCCTATTCGGCAGCTGTATTAATGCATGCTTCTGCTTATACGTGTCCTGTGAATTTATATGCGTTAGTTTACGCGTAGTTAAATCCTTTGTGATAACACATGTTCACAAAATATTCACTGTCACAGTGATGCATCATAACATTTGTTTATAAATGGCAGAGGGAATTCAAAGTACTTTACAATTAAAAAAAAGCAATAGCTGTCATTTAAACATTTGCATTATGACTCATGGTTACATATGCTTTTCGTTATCACTAAGTAGGTGTTTAGTGTGCCACCTCTCTAGTTTACCAAATTTCTTACACTTCCTCCAATCTTGCTAATATATATTTTCCTACGCATTTCTCCATAATTAAATTCAACTGTGTATTCCCTTACAATACCCACTTGAATATAACAAATATGCTCAGTTTTTATAGATGCTAATACAGTTTTTACAATCATAAAAAAAATAAAAAAACATAAAATCATAAATTTGCTATCACACAGTTAAAAGGTTTTCATCATTAACAAAGTTTTTCATTGCATGAGTGAGGCAATGGTAAAAAGGTCCATTTAATCTCTATTCCACTCACTTTTACAATAATGACATGATCGCTTCTTGGCCTTTTGGCTAAGATTAAGCATAGTACCTCTTCTGAAAGGAGGTGGGCAGTTACGTCTGTCTTGTACGGGGGGGGGGGGGGGGGACCTTGGTTTCACCATGGATCTCAGAAGGCTTGAATGCCTAGGTCTTAGCGGAATATCCTGCCACTAACCCCAACAAAGAATGTGCACGACTGCACATTTTGGGACCCCTGGACAAGACCTTTTGGTTTGTGGGGAATTCCTTTTCCTCTGGCATCAGATGGGATATTTGAGGAATACTCTGACCACTTTTGATTTTACAGCACAGACGTTGGAAGGTCAGCACTGGATAGATGCGATCAAGGACTACATGGAGGCCTCCAGGGAGAAAAGGAGGCCCATGGTACCAGAGGACATGACACAGCGTACCCTAGCTAAAGAAGTGATCCCAACCTTGCCAGCCCTGAAGGATATTCACCCTAAGGAGCTACCGACCCCAACAAAGTCTGCTACCCTGGGTGAGCCTCATCCAGGAAAGTGGTATGTCTCTGATCCTATCTCCACCCTGCAAGTAACTTATCCTGGTCACTACCACAGGAAGGTAACGGAGACTCCAGGAAGCTTTGATTCCTGATGGAGAGACCCTGACTGATACAGAAGCCATATATCATGGTGCTGGTGCCAAGATTTACAAGAACACAGTTAACCTGTAGTCTATAGAAGGTGGCCCTGGACAGTAATAGCTCCTACCTCCAGGTCATCACAAAGTCATTACAACATATTAAATTGGAATATTGATTAAACATTTATTGTATTAAAATTTACAATATATAATTGTGGTTGTGACATTTCTTTAGAATGTTTTGATATTACTAATAGCTGTTTTATGGGAAGTGTTCTAGAATGCACCAACAACTGATAATGCAAAAAGACAATGCACCAAGGACATAATGAAGCAGAGAAAGTGCCATAAAGCATTACACTCTTCTGTGGAACACAGCTGGGGCAAATGTAAAGCTTTACTGGAAGTATATATTTTTACTAGCAACTTGCTCGTCAAAAATTAGGGCAATAAAATTTGAAGCCTGACAATGCTGTTTGCCACACAATGCGAGGATCTCCCCCTTCTAACTTGTGGGCTTCACGATGAGCGTCTTCTGCACTTATCGCAGGCCTTATTTAGTTTTTTGGGCGGTGCCTCGCACTCATCGTGTGCCTGACACTGAGCGCCTTTGGCGCTCATTGCGCATGTGCATGCTTGTAACTTTTAACAATGCGTGACCAACATTCGTAATTACAACAACTATTATATGTGATCCCTGCAGATTAGGTGGTGGTCTTTCCCTAATGATGTTCCCTCCAGAAAACTTAGAAAGACCCCAGAACACCTCAAACCAGATGCTGGATGTTGGACAAAAAGAAAAGCTTTCAAAAGCATTGGAGCTATATAGAAAAAAGTTTGATGGGTTAAAAATGTAATCATACTCACATACTAAACATCCCTGCTGTATTTAACACAGCGACATCCAAAAAGCAATATGGTTTATATTTGAAAACATACTGTGTATAATGTGTGTAGAAAGGATTTATAACAGAGCTTCTTCTGTAACCTAATTGTGTCTCAACAGCTCAAGAAAAATGAGACATCACAACATAGACTATTAATTATGAATTGGTGTTTGCTGCTATGCATGAGGAATACCTTTAAGTAAATATTCACACAAGGCTGATGATATTAATTTATTCATTCATAGTATTATTTCACAATATTTACATCTTACGCTTGAAAGAGACACTTCTTTAACTATTTGAGTAAGAAGCTTAGTTGTTTTAGGATTGCAAATTAAAATAGAATAGGATATGGATAACTTAAAGATCTGGAAGTCAATAAAAAATAGTAGTATGAATGTGTATTTGATAACTTGCAGGCATCTAATTACAGGACTTAGATGCATAAAAGGTATTTGTAAGTTTCCCTGTTTTTAACTTTTTCTAATCCAACACATGCTGCTTATATCAGAAACACACATTACGTTAAGTCATTCTATAGACACACACAAATGTATTTAATTTTAAAAAAATGGGTTTCCACACCACTAAGAGGTGCCTACCTAGGCACCTGGTACCTACCAATAGAAACACTGAATTCAAATACCCTATACTAACCTACAAGCCAACAACAGCACAATACAGAAATTTACAGCAGCAATGTCTGAACTCTTCCTTGCTTCCTTGTGGTGGGGGAAAAAAAAGACTACACATGACATGATGCTTTGTTGCAGAAACTGACTTCCCAGACATTGCAAACAATGTTATAACTGCCTGTGATTGGCCAAAATGAATTATGAATGTTATGCTAATTTAGCTTGGATTTTTAGGGGAATTCCAACTCAAAATCAACTATAAGAAAACTAAATAAATTACCAAATGTCAGGTTATTGAGATTTTTTTTTTGCAATAAAATGTTTGCATACACTTGTGATACTCCTCTATCAGATGCATTCATAATCGATGACACGTCTATATACCTTTAATGAATTTAGAGTAATAAAACACTTAAAAACAAAGATATTACGAGCTGTTAACAGGCAGTTACTTGGATTAAAAATAAAACTGTGAAAGTATTTACTAGTTAGAGACAGATAATTGCAGACAGAGCTGTTCATTGACCCCAGTCAGAAATGCCTTGCTAGAGGTTGGATGAGCAAGAACATATATGTGATTTGCAGAAGCAGATTGTAACCATTTCAAAATCGACAGCTGCTGTTGCACAAGGAAAGAAATTAAGTTTCCTAGATACCCTAGATATGTTTTTATGGAAATCCTTTTATTAATGTTTAAACACGTTCTTTTAAATGTGGAATAGAGAATGTGGGCTGTAAAGATAGAGATGATGATTTACCCTCCAACACACACAAGATTTAATGTCCAAATGCAAAGCTGAACATCTTTATCCAGAGTGAAATATCTCAGGCTGTCCAGCGTGCCATGTTAGAAGTGTTGCTGATGTTGCAGGAGGGTTCCACAAACGCAAGCTCTACTGCTGCCCTCACCATCTGTTCATGCTAATAAAAGCTTTATGGATGGGAACATTATTCTGTTCTAAAAAACATAGCAAAAGCCAGTGAACCTCAATATAACTCATAAGCAGCACAAAAAGAAGAATACACTGCCACACTGTTTAAATGTTTTCTTTCAAAATCAGATAAGCGTGGTTACCTGTATGAATATTAGGCAATCTCTAGGGCTTAGCCCAACATACATCTATTATCTATTATATATTTTCAGTACAAAATCAAGCTTGTAAATCTCAAATGTTCTGCAGGTTTATAGGTTGACATGTTGCGTTTTTTACAGAAATTTGCTCAAATGTTATATTGCTTTACGCTCATATGGACAAGCCACTCCTTCTTACCTTTCACTTTCTTATTGAGTCCTTTTATCTAATTTGTTTTTTTTATTCTGTTCTTTCTTTCTCTATTCTTTCTCTCACTGGTGGTAATATAATACTGTTTATATAGAGACTGATAAGGCTCAGTATTTGCGGATTGCCTCAGTATTTCCTTGTTGACCTTTTTATAAATACACCTGAGCTTATGGATACTCTGGTACTTGAATGTTCACAGACTATAATGATGAAAATCTATTCACTTGAATATTTCACAAGGAAAAGCTGGTTTAAAAGATGCTGTTTGAGATTTCTTTATAAGAAACGATTTAATCATTCACATGTATTTTATATATATATATATATATATATATATATATATATATATATATATATATATACACATATATATATATATATATATATATAAAAATATATATATAAATTAAACAAAACACCAAAGTTAGAGAAGCTCAATCAGAGAACGAAGAAACCTTAATAGGTTAGTTCTATGGACATGATAACCCACTCTGAGAGCAACCTCTTTTAGCTCACTTGTATCCTTCACATGGAGAAATATCCTGTAGTATATCAGTCTGGTCTCACTCACTAGAGTGACCCAGCCCCGAAATACCAGGCAATTCTACCCCAAACAGTACGTTTTGGCCTTCATTGGGCCTCGTCAGTGAGGTGTAGCTGAACAGTGAGCAAGGGGTCCACGTCTGTAGTCCCCTATCACTCTTAGGGAGACTAATCCCTAAGGGTCATTTGCTTAAAGAAAACAACAAAGTCAGAGGTGCTCAACCAGGTGCTATTTTGGATTTCTTTGTAAGAAATAATTTAATCATTCACAATATAAATTAAATTGTACCATTTATATTCAATTTAAAAATTTCTTTTTGTTAAACTTACTAAGAAGAAGCTGACAACCTGGCAAGCTGTTGCCTTCAAGTTCCACCTACTAACTTGAAAATATTTTATATTTAATATCCATTTAGAATTTCAGTGACCCAAGCAACAGATGAAAGAAGGCGATTGGCTGTCACATCTGATAAACAGACATAGGACATTAGTGGATAAACTTGCACATCTTAGCATCTTTATATATATCATCAGTATGAGGTAGATTCTGGTTTGTGCAATAGATTTTGTAGGATTGGGTATTCCACAATAATCATTTAGTGTATGGTGAGCACAAAAGTGAGAAAAGCTCTCCACCGTACAAAGTACAGAAAACGAATAATACATTAATAAGTCCATTTGCATGTCTAAAAGGCGGGGACATGCAAATGAGAATACAATGTACCTCACTCTTTTAATCCAAAAATAGCAACTTTATACATTGCTCCCTTAAAGCATATGCCCGCTGTATTAAACAGCTTTTAAGCAAAGCATCGGGTTGGATTTTACACAAACCAAGAATCACTCATATACAGGCTGTTTCAAGCTTTTGGCTATCATCAGTATGAGGTAGATTCTGGTTTGTGCAATAGATTTTGTAGGATTGGGTATGTTTAATACAGCGGGCATATGCTTTAAGGGAGCAATGTATAAAGTTGCTATTTTTGGATTAAAAGAGTGAGGTACATTGTATTCTCATTTGCATGTCCCCGCCTTTTAGACATGCAAATGGACTTATTAATGTATTATTCGTTTTCTGTACTTTGTACGGTGGAGAGCTTTTCTCACTTTTGTGCTCACCATACACTAAATGATTATTGTGGAATATATATATATATATATATATATATATATATATATATATATATATATATATATATGAGAACATTATCTGTTAATCCTGGAATTTGTTGCTGTATTTGTGAATCTATAATCAGTATTGACTCTGACTCGACAAAGAGAGGAACGCTCTCGAAAGCTTGTCATGAAACCTATGAATATGTTTGTCCAATAAAAAAGCTATCACTATATACTGCAATACTCTGCTTATTCATCTGGATTACTGGACATTCACGACTACCTCACTCTTTATATATATATATATATATATATATATATATATATATATATATATATATATATATATAAGAGTGAGGTAGTCGTGAATGTCCAGTAATCCAGTTTAATAATCAGAGTATTGCAGTGAATAGCGATACCTTTTTTATTGGACAAACGTATTCATAATAAAGTGACAAGCTTTCGAGAGATAATGCCTCTCTTTATCAAGTCAAAAAGCGAACTTGACTTGATAGAGAGGCATTATCTCTCGAAAGCTTGTCACTTTATTATGAATACGTTTGTCCAATAAAAAAGGTATCGCTATTCACTGAAATACTCTGATTATTTAACTCTCTCTCTCTCTCTCTCTCTCTCTGTATATATATATATATATATATATATATATATATATATATATATATATATATTCGATATTAACTTAACTGCTTAGTAGAAAAATATCCTATCCATTTTTCCAATAAACATAAAGCATACAAATTTATAGGAGTCAAGTGTAGAAATTGGAAGAACTGTAAAAAATTATATGTAGCTACCCTCTGTGTACTCTCCCAGAATTGCTTCTAAAATGTTTAAATAATAATTGGGCTAATATTCAAAAAGGTTGGGGATTTCTTGGAGAACTTATCCATTCCTACTACACTATCCTACCCATCACATATAAACCATATTTTGATTTCTCCAATAGACTTTCAGGTAACTCTAATCAAATATTGCAAGAAAAAAGTTATCAGTTTTCTCATAAAATATCAACATTTATAACCACTGTAAAATTAAATGTTGTATATACAGATCTTTACTAATTAAAACTGTTGAACCCTTACCTTTGCAGTGTTTTTTTCAGTACACTCTATATGTAATATATTGCTTTTGTATACAATGAGCCTCATGTTACCAATGCAGGCTTATAAACAGCATACCCTATGTTTACTTATTTTTCTCCAGAATATAATATAATAAAATACATATATTTATATTGCCATAGTCTCACTCTGACTGAAATACTTTGAATCATAATTAATTTCAGAAGGCCTCACTGGTTACTCTGAATTCTGGGAGTTTCATACACACCATCAGGTATGGAAAAGACCTCGAAAGCTGCATCTTCCCAGGAGCCAATATCGTTTATTAATATTTCTACTATATGCTTGTTATTATATTTGATGGCATAGAATTATTTCTAACAACATTAGTTCAAACTCTTACAAATGTTTTCTTTATCTTGCCTGGCTTTCCTCCCCCTTCCCCCTTTTATGGCCTGTATAATTTGCCTAGATCTCCTCCTTTCCACATGTCTTGGCATTTCCTTTCTGCTAACTGCTCTCTCTCCCTCTCTCCCTCTCCCTTTCCCTCCCTGTTCTATTGGTCCCATTATACCGTATTTTCATTGTATTTTCTTTTTAGCCCCAAATTTTACCTGCATCCTGGTTTCAGAAGGCCTCATCTGTTTAATCTGTCCCTGATTTCTGCCCCTTCCATTCCCTTTAGATTGTAAGTGGCGAGTTTTCAGTCTTCTAGGATGCTTTGGGAAAAAGCACTTTCTGCAAAGATTCTAAGCTCAAAACAGGGTCCACCGTTTTTGGAAGGTTGTTAATGCTGTATTTTTCCTTGTTTTTATCCCCTGTATTGCGCTATGGAATATGTTGGCGCATTACAAATAAAAGTTAATAATAATAAATAATAATAATTAATGTGTGGTGTTAAAATTATAAGAAACTTAGGTGCCAGCTATGCATTACAAACAATACATAATGATTTTATTTAGAAATATATCAATAATAATTAAAAAGTAAGGACTCAACAGTGACATTTTGTGAACTGTGGCTGCCTGGTTCCCAAGATTTGTCAAGCCACTATTATTATTAGACTTTATTTGTAACGCTCCAGCATATTTTGTAGCGCTGTACAGGGGTTGAGAACAAATCATAAATAGTTTTAACACATTTCAAAAGAATAGAGGGCCCTGTTTTTGAGCTTAAAATAAAATGTACACAGTGCTTTCCCCAAAGCACTAACACAAGATTGGAAACTCACAAAC
Organism: Discoglossus pictus; assembly: GCA_027410445.1. Classification (NCBI taxonomy): domain Eukaryota; kingdom Metazoa; phylum Chordata; class Amphibia; order Anura; family Alytidae; genus Discoglossus; species Discoglossus pictus. The sequence continues at coordinate 183,291,753 of CM050166.1, read as the reverse complement.
TTACAGTATAAAGGGTAAGGGTGAGGTACAGGGGTGATAGACACATAATGAATATGAATGCTGAAGGTGATAAGCTTCTTTTTTAATGAGGTTTTTTAAGGATTTGAGACAGGAGAATATTCTAGTGGAGCAAAACTCAGAGTTCCAGACGATAGGAGCAACACGTGAAAAGGTCTGTAGGCGGGAGTGACAGGGTGTAATAAGAGGGGTGGACAGAAGAAGGTTGTTAGCAGAGCTAAGAGGGTGCTTGGTAGAGTATTTTGAGATGAGAGCAGAGATATAAGAGGGTGCATTATTGTTATAAACCATGGTTTATAGGATGTCGAACCTGCATTCCCAGAAGTCCCACCACACATAGCAAGCAGAACTTAAAATATGAAGCGATGTTTCTAACCCATGCAAGGATCAGTGCTGGGATCTGATATTGGACCAGCGAGCCCATACATAGAGTATGTTTCATTTCAAAACCCAGATGAGCAGATGGCGATTATTTTTATCAGTCAAGATCCTAATTAATGATCATCAATTCCAGCACTGCTTCAGTAGGCATAAACAAAATGAAAAATTAAAAGCATTAAATGATTTAGTGAATGCTCAAAATACAATAACATACACACACGACTTGGGTAGCATAGGTGCAGCAGAAATATAATTTGTAAGCACCATCTGTTGAAATATTTTATTCAACTAAATCAGAACAAAAAGAGTTTTGTATGAATATTTATCCTTTATCACTCATCCTTTCATTTGATGTGCTAATCAAAATCCCACAATATATATTTAAATTAAATGTATACATACATTAAACATTAAAATTGTGCCTGCAAAGCACCTGTACAGTAAGTCATCTCCCCACGTAATGTACTGTACATATTGATAAAGTTCTAACATCCCACTGCAAGGGCTTTACCGCCACAGGAACAAGTTTATAGCTCTTTAAAAGTATTAAAACTGGCTATGCACTATTGTGTTTCTACAAAGTAAACTATTGCTGGTCTGTGTAACCCAGTTCTGTTAATGCGTAGGCCAGTATTAATTTGTTGGTTTGTGTGATTGATACGAATAGGGAGGGGATCAAACTGCAGTAGTGTTTGGGAGCCTCACTTAAACACATATTTACATTTTGTGGATTATGAATGCATTTGATAGAGGAGAATCAGTAGGGTAGAAAAGCATTTTTTTTGCAGGAAAAAATCCCAAAATAAACATTACTAAACTTCCCTGATGTTTTTTGGGACTTCAAGACTTTTTGGGGGGGTTTCGAGAAGTACTGCCCCTTGAAAAGATTAGCTAAATTACCATAAAATTCATAATTCGTTTTGGCCAATCACATGCAGTTATAACATTGTTTCAATGCCTTGGAAGTCACGCTGTACAGAAAGCATCATGGGATGTGTAGACTTTTTTAAACTTGAAAAGGAAGCAATGAGGAGCTTAGACATTAATATGTGGATTTCTGCATTGTGCTGCTGTTGGCTTGAAGGTTAGTATAGGGTACCTGAATGCAATGCTTCTATTGGTAGGTACCAGGTGCCTATATAGGCAGCTATGAGGGTGTGCAAACCATTTTTATTTTATAAAATAAATCTGTATTTGTATAGAATGACTCAATGTAATGTGTGTATGTATTAGATTTAAAAAAGTTAAAAACAGAGAAACTCCCATACACCTTTAAAAAATCACATTAAAAGGTTAATAAAATACTTTTTTCTTATCAAGCTGTACCTATTCTGTAGAGAGTACTTTATAAGTGGTCCTTTAAATATTTATAAAAGGATGTTTCAAATTATATTAGATTTAAATGAAATTCCAAATTGTTATCTATAAAAGGAAAAGGACCAATAGTAAAATATAAAATTAAGCAAACTGCATCCTTATACTTCAGTAGATTTTTGTATTTATTGCTGTCCATAATTGTCACACACACTAATTTAGTTACCTCAAGTTAAAGGATCACTGCAGTTCAAGACAAAAGGCACTTAAAGTATGTAACAAATTAATCACATTAGCAGCTGTGTAAACCATGCGCATAAAACATTTTTGGGATATCAAAATGTTGAAGATTCTGCTGTTTGAGTAGCAGAATCCATTTTGTGTTTGTTACATGACTTCTTGAGATCCGGAAGATGATTGTGTGTTTATTTATCAATCAGTGGAGACGAGGTGGTGGAGGAGAGAATGCTTTGTTAGATTACTGGATTTTGCTGAAAATGATACACCCTTCCCCTCTCTCTGGCCCAGAAGCAGCCATCTTGCATCATCTCTCCAGAAAAGTAAATGTCCCACTCGCATACACAACTTCCATCAACATATTATGGATAACTTCAGAGACATCAATTTTATTTATTAATACAATTTAAAAATATATATATAATGAAATTAAAATATTTAAAATATATATCTTAATTACTTTTTCCCTGCATAATTATGTTCTTAGTCACATTTTTCAAATATTTTTTTAAATCCCTTTTGATATTGTTTGTTTGCATTTAATTTAAAATCAATAAAAAAAGCAGTTTAAATATTCAAAATCAATGAGAGTTTGAGACAGGTGGTAGACAGAGACATAGGCTACCAATATAAGGATCGCAGAGATCCCAGTATGTCAATAGCTGTAAAGATCCAACAATAATAAAATTAATGTTAAACTGAATAGAAAGGATTCCCTTTAATGTAACAAAACAGGTTACTTGTTACAGGTTTATAACAGTTATTGGCATACAGAAAGTACACAGCAGTCCTATTTTACTATATAGTCTTTTCAATGGCTAAATGTTTTTTTAGAAAGTAATAAATAAATATTGTTGCAATAAATTAAAACAGATGTAAGATATTTCATTTGTATATGCTATGATCCTTTAAAGTGGGGTTCCGTTTTTGAGCTGCTTCTTTCAGACAATTTCTCATTATTGCGTTTCTTTGTAAATTACAATTCCATTTTAGGCACTCGTATTTTTTGAATTGCCACATTTCCAGTGAAATAGATGGAGGCTTCCTCTGTATGCAAGATCTCCTCTCGCATATTGAAGGCAATCAACAAAACCAAAATAATAGCGTCAGCTTCAGTATAGTTGCATATAAAATAGTAATTAATTGTTTTTTATTTAATAAAATAAATATGGGATTACAGTGTCTTAAATAAAAGTAATTGTGGTTAATGTTAAAATTTTATTGCATGCTTTTTTTGTTCTTTTGACTGCTTCCGGCGATTGCTTTGTGTGATGTTACCGGGCAACTTGTATATTATTATTATTATTACTACTAGGAAATTGTCGGTCAAAAATGACGGGAATAAAATTGTAAGCCTGGTAATGCTGTTTGCCACACAATGAGAGGCTATGGGCCCCTGCACACCTTCGGCGCTCATCGCGAGCCCCACGATGAGAGCTTTCCTACCTGAGTTTACAAGTTGCTGCTCCATGATTCCACAGCCCAGGACCTCCATCCACTCGTCTTGGAATTTGATCTCCATCTCAAAGGAGGGATGTGTGAAAGGGAAGTAACAATCAACCCATCTAATTTCCAGACCTATGTAAAGAAGAAAAATAAATAAGAGAGAGGATATTAGGAGATATCCCCGTGCACATTTTGTCTGTTTACCAATTACAGAAAATTCTATGAAAATAAGCAGAGGAGAAGTGTATTTCTTTTGTTGGTGTCAATAAATCTTGAAGCATGTGTATAAATGCCCATGTCTTATCTAATCTGAAAAGTATTTTGTACAATTCAGACACTCTCTAGTAGCAAATCCATCATATGTCAGATTCTTGTAACAGCCTCACAGAGAGGGAAAATGGAGAAATAGTAAGTAGAACAGTCCAGGAAGCTCTCACAACATACCTATCCATTAAGAAATGGCAGAAGATCATGCTGTATATGCAGCATATCGTTCTGTCTATTTGATTACATATATATAATAGTCCTGCTTTTCTATCTGGCATAGGAATATGTTATAAAGATTAACTGAAGAACTGCCCATGAAGTTAAATGAAAATAGAAGGATGCTTTAATATATTTATATGTGATTTCTTACCTAATTTCTCATTTAGCAAGATTATTATTATTATTACTAGCCACATGCCTGTCAAAAACTACGGCATGATAGATTTTTATAAACTGTCTCTCCCTCGCCTGTGTATTTTCTCCCCTTCTCCCTCCCCTGTGTATTTTCTAAAACTCTCCCTCCACTGTGTCTCGTCCCCCCCCCTCCCTCAGCTGTGTCGCCCTACCCCTCTCCCGTGCCTCCTTTCCCCCTCTCCTGTGCCTCTTTCCCCCCTCTACCTCCTCTGTATCTCCTTCCCCCCTCTCTCTCCCCTGTCTCTTCCGCCTCTCTATGAACACGGTCTGGCAGTGATGCTCGGGCCGTATGGGTTGCCTCACACGGAGCCGCACACGGAAGAGCCTACGCTGATCATTGCAAGGCGCGCAATGAGCGCTTTCGACGCTTATTGCACATGCACGCAAAAATTAACATTGCTTGATGACAACTCGCAGTACAACAACTAATATATCTAATCGTTTATTTGTAACACACCAACAATTTCCATATCGCTATACATAAGTTGTGATCAAGGCAAAACAATATTAACACATTACAAAGATGGAGGGCCCTGTCTTTGAGCTTAGAGTCCAGTGGCCATAGTGCTTTCCCCAAAGCACTGTGCAAGATTGAAAACTCGCAGACTTACCATCTAAAGATTGAACACTAAATAAAAGCTTCTCAATGTACAATAAACATTATCATGTCAGGATAAGAGGTAGAAAAAATGGTTATGCCTCTATCACTTTTCACTCTAACCATTGCTTTTTCATACCAAATGTTTAAAACATGATATTTTAAATGCACGATTGATACTTTGGGACTTGAGTGCCCATTAAACTACTCATATATTTTCCCAATAAGCACATTTGCATATCTCAGAAGTGCTAAATCTATCATGCAACATGTACCGTTGAGATTATTAAATGAGTTCACTGGACATCTATACATCTAAGTCACTGTAAAAATCACAGGTTTCCATTAATTATACATTCTGCGCTGCAGACTTAGCAATAACTTGTATCACAGCATCATAGTGGCAACATATCTTTTTTAATCATCCTTATGTTGATCTGAGTGCAATTACTATTAAAAAAGATTTCCCAAACTATCCCCAATTGTACTAGAAATGGAAAGTAATGTGCACAATTCATTATGACAATTCAATTATATTCTATTTTTATGTTGTGTAAGTAAAACTGAAACTGCAGCATAGTCCATAGAAAAAGCCTGGTTTAAAGCAGTGATTCCTAACTACAGTGCTTGAAGGCCACACAGGTCAGAATATAAGACACATGAACACAGATGGGTTGATCAGCTTTACTTATATTGTTTGAGCTAAATGTGTTTAAGCAGAGAGGCCATTAAAGTGGACCTGTCAGTTTTGAAATATCATGCTGTGTTGGTTAGGTAAAGTACATAAACATGTATAATGCATTTTTCTTTTGCAGCATAATTCAGTCATTTAAACTTAATTTCGATGCATTGCCAGGGGGGCTGCCATCTTTGTTTCATTAACACAAGAATTCCATTCCTTAGTCTGAATTACCAAACAATTTCCTTCTCTATAATTTAATTTATTCTATATCTCTTTCCAGTGGATCTTAGCCTAGCTTGCATCAAAGCCATGATATTACAAGCATTGTCACCTGACCAGTTTTAAATCAACTTTTGTGAACTGCCCTCTCAATCAGAAAGAGTTCATAGAGAAAAAATAAGACAATGTTTAATTAAACATTTAAGATATTGCAACTTAACCAAGGATGATGCTTAACCCAACTATATACATAGACATATTTTTTTTTACTGCAACATGGATGATATGGTAGATGACATGGGTGGACTTGTGTATTGAATAGGTACTTAGTACTCTATATTTTACCTGAACAAGTAACAACTGCATTAACATCAACTGTGAACTCACAGACTTAAATATAATTTTGACTTTGAACGGTTAGATATAAAAATCAGGCATGACAATTTATAGTAATTCAATTTCACATATATATCTTTTTAAAAACATAAAATGAGTAACAGTTTAAACTAGTGGTTCTCAACAACTGTTCCTTAGACCAATGTATGTCCCTGAGACCATATCTCAGGAACAAATAGGGGTGAAGAGAGTCTAACACTTCAAACCGACCATAGTCATAGTAATAGATTATGAATGAAGGTATCTGCTGTTAAAATGTACTATATTCAAATCAGTATATAATTAGCTTAACAATTAGTGTGCCACATGTTGTATTATTCTGATAAAATGGTTGGTTTCTCAAAGTTGCTCCCCATGAACATTGGAAGGAGCAGGTCCCGGGACCAAAAATGTTGAGAACAACTGCTTTAGACAAGCAAAAAAAGCGTAAGAGCAATAACAAATAAATACAAATATTTATAAAATCCACAATAACTTGAAGGTGCTTCATAATAACATTAAGGTTTACCAAGAAGCAAATAAAATAGAAAAATTAAAATCTCCACTTCTTATTTACTGTATCAGAGGAAAAGAATAATACAGAAAATCAGTTGGGCGAGATGACAGTAACATTGGGTAGCGAGGAGTTAATCGAAATGCCAACACAAATTGTAATAGTATAAAATACCATGTCTGCCTTGAATGGCTGATATCTCATTTGTCACCATTGATGAGATGTGCAGTTGTCTCTTATGACTTTACCTCCACAGCAACTCATTTGCTATTCTTTTTCAGTCATGAAGTAAAATAATAAATACATTACTTTGAAGTTCCATGAGCTGCTTTGAACATCAGACTAACATGTTCGCTTGTGTGTACATTAAAGGCCCAAAATATTTTGGCATGGCTTACAATTTCTGTGGAGTATTAAAGGAGAAATGTATATTTTCGGTATAAAGTATCATCTTACAGAACGATAAAATAAATGCACATGTTTGGAGCTAGTATGTTTCAATGATCCTTGAGGCCATGGGCTCTAGATGTTATCTGATTCTAGTGTTGAGATGATATTGGAGATGCAAGGATCACATAACAAATGTCTGGAATAGAGGAGATAGAAACCAAAATACATACTTATACATACTTAATACATACATATTAGGAGCAAGTTCAAACTTGGGAATGAGACGTAAATTGTAAAAAGTGCCATTTAAAAACAAACTGCATACTGTGAGTTACTTAGTTACGTATAATATGTTTTTTTTTACCAATTTTTATTGCAATCGACATCGCAATCGATATATAACTCTAAATCAGGGATCGGCAACATCAGTCCTGCCATGTGAGCATGGTTCTGGATTTCATTATTTCCCTGCTCTGCAGCTTAGGAAATCTCTGTCTTATACACTCTGCGTCACCTGTGCACAGCATGGAAATACAGATAGAGAATAAGTAGGAGTCAACAAATATTTATAATAAATATATCATCTCAAACAAACCTAATTTGTTTCTATGAGGAGGTAGAAACTTGGATCAAGGCAACTCAGTGGATGTAGTCTTTTTTGAGTTTGCAAATACTTTTGATACAGTGCCACATGGAAGACTATTGTGCAAACTAAGGGATACCGGAATTGCAGTAAATACCTGCTCATGGATTGAGAGCTGACTAAAAGACAGGAAGCAAAGGGTTGTTGTAAATGGAACATACTCAGATTGGACTAATGTGGTAAATGGAGTTCCTCAGGGTTCAGTATTAGGGCTTCTTCTTTTTAACAGATTTATCAATGACTTAGAAGTAGGGCTGGAAAGTATTATCTACAGTTTTGTCGATGACATAAAGTTGTGTAAGGTAATTAAATCAGAAAATGAAGTACTTTCCCTCCAAAGAGATCTACATAAAGTACAGAAAATATATGGTAGATGATATTTAATTCAAATAAAATGTAAAGTTATGAACTTGGGAAGGAAAACGAGCCATGCAATGTATAATACATCTGAAAGGGCAAGTAAAATAATAGCATGCATTAAGAAGGGTATAGAAGCCAGGGAACAAATATAATTCTGCCACTATACAAATCCCTAATACGCCCTCATTTGGAATATGGGGTACAAATTTGGGCATTTTAGAGTTGGAAAAAAGTACAGAGAAACGCAACAGAGCTGATAAGAGGAATGGAGGGGTTAAGCCCTTGAAGAAAAACTAACCAAATAAAGTTATATACTCAAGAGAAAAGGCATCTAAGAGGGGATATGATTACCTTTAAGGGATTGGATATATTTTGGAATCAAAAGGGCATTTAGGTTTATCCTGGATAACTACAGGTACTTATCCAGGGAGGAATTTGAATGCCAGTAACTGGGGTCTGACGTTTTTTTTTTTTTATAATTGGGACAATTCGCAAAGTTTCAATATTTTTTTTTTTTTTTGATAGCCTTGTTCTGGATCAATTAACAATTAGCAATTAATCCGCATATTTCAAAGATCAGAGGAGAGCTAAAAGAGTTGGACGCGATGGACTAATCGTCTTTTTTAAGCCTCAAATTACTATGTGACTTTAAGATTAGTCTCCAAATAGGTGTAACTTGTATACCAATGGCTATAAAATGTTAGGCTTATGAACTACACCTTGTCATCTATTGTTATATTCATACCCTGTTCCCACTATCCTTTAAGTTTAGACAATAAGATGATATTTGGTGCATTTCCCTGGCTATACAGAAAACTAATTCATCCATTAGCATTCAAATTATTTATAAAAAAAATCTCAGTAAGTGGGTTACACAAAAAAAAACAGTAGTAAGCTTGTTTTTCAATTCCTCATTGCTCTTGAAGTGATACAAATGAAGCAATGCTAACAATAGCTATAAAGTATACAATTCTTACTAATCCAAGCTGAGTGAATTTCTTAAAATACAAATGACACAAGGCTTGTGGGTTCTGCTTAACTGGTGTTGGGGGATTAGGAATCGTCAGCCGATATTTTAATTTTAATATATTCCACATTTTTAAGGAATGAGAAGTAAAGGAACTGGTGTCGTCGTATTTAGTTATTTAATATTTATTTCCGGAAGAAGATGGTTTCCTATTTATGCCCATCCTGAAAGATTAGTAGTTAAATGCCATTGCATAATTTTGTGTAGCAGAGCCACATTGTAATATGTAGTTAATTTTGGGTCCGAGAAGCCCCCATTTCATCTTAATAGCGGCTATTCAACTTAGTAATGGTATTTTTTGGTTATTCCAATTATTGAGTGATTTAATTAAAATAACTAAGTATGTCTAGTGTATTAGAAAAGAGAAAAAACAACGACATGATTAACAATATTAAGGCATAGCATCATATTAATGGATCTACAGCTAGAAATATGTCTTAGAGATATTAAACAACTAGCAACTTGCCCGTCAAAAAATTACGGCAATAAGATTTTAAGGCAGGTAATGTTGTTTGTGTGCAAAATTAATTTTGTTGGTGTTCCAAGATCCTTCGGCGCTCATTGTGAGCCTCGCGCTGAGAGCCTTCGGCGCTCATTGCAAGGCTCTTGGTTGTTTGTGTGCTATGAGCAGCGTTGTTTTTTTTTTGGGGTATGGCAATGAATAATTAAATAAGAAATGAATATACTTTACCTATTGTGAAGTAATATATGCAGGAACCATTGTGTTGAAGAGCTGGCAATCTGTTTTCATGTTGCTTCAGCATGAGTGCTGTGGAGCTGCTGTGTAAGTGTCATGAATGTGTGCAGTGTGTAGTGTAAATAGTGTGCGTGCTCGACGCAAATCCGTTAGGGTAGCTGTGCACTTTCGGATTGTGTAAGTTAGTGTTCTAAAATGGCGCCTAATGTGTGGAATGCAGCAGTGGGTGATTTTGCGTCCTTGTTTTCGGATGTCGTCCGACTTTTTCTGAAAATCCGTAGGTGTTTGGTGGTGTTTTGCGTGTTTAAGGTCCTTTAGCCTCGTGTTCGTTTTGTTCGGCTGCCATTTTTTCTCTCGCTTAGGTGATTTTCGGGTGTCTAAACTCTGCAATTTGGACTTAAATCGAGGTGTAACTTCAGTTTTCCAGGTCCTGGCTGCCTCCCCTTGCTGTACGTAAGCTTTTTATGTATTTGTTGTGTGTATTTATTGTGTTTTTCATGTTTTCATGTGCGCGGGTTTCGGGCGGTAAGGTCGTGCTATGCGAGCCTGCAGAGTTAGCGACAGCCCGCCTGCTCACAACTATATATGTGATATCCTACTTTAACTGGGCACCTGACACAGCTTCCATTTTGGACCAGTGATAGATTTTTTACTTTGATGCTGTAACATACGGTTCAATGACCATTGCTTACTCATTACTGAGTACAGACGATCTTACGGTAATGCTGATGGTCAGTGTTCATGTTAATCTCTGACTGTGGGTGATCTCTAACTCCCAAAGGCCATAAAAACCTGTGATGGTGTGACATCCCCTTCTTTATTCTTTGATACCTCCACCATTGTTGATCATGGACTACAGTGGCAGTTAAAGGTTCTTATGTTTGGGTGTGGATTTTAGGACATACATTTAATAAACTTTAAATACACTTTCTGGTTAACCGGGCATTTTACTATGCTGCTTCTGCTCTCTTTCTCTCTTTTGTTTTGCGTTTTAGTTAACTGTATGCAGAAACAATGTTTTCTTATACTGCTTTCTTGTCATTTGCACCGGGGATACTCCATAAAATGAAATGATTATATCATCTAAGACAGTTATTTTGCGAGAGTGTTCTCATGGATAGTGCTTTTTATTAACTCTAAATGCAAAAACACAAATCCATGGTTACAGTAAATGTATAATCTAATTGAAGCTTTGGTCTAACTTTACAGCTTTACTGCCAGATACTATTTTGGTGGATTTCTGCCTTTTGTGTGAACTAATGCAGCTTGCAATAGAAAAGATAATAAACTTTAAGAGCAGACGCTAGTGCAACTAGACCACATGCTGCTTCATTGAGCAATTCTATTTTTTGGCTGATCCTCTAATAATTACTTGAAAACAAGACACACACTGGTGTGTGATATTAGAGGATACTGATGAGCAATATTTGACAATACTTGCTGCCAGATTTACACACCTTTCTGAGTAATAAAAGGCAGTAAACACTTACATAAAATATTTAACCACTGTCTAGTGTATTTTTATAGAAATGTTGGGCTTTCAGTTGTAAGGCTCTAGTTATACAGTATAGAATGAAAGTCCTTGCATCTCGGAAAATGAATTGATTTTAAAATATTCAATGTAAGCATTTTTTAAAGGGTGATATCATAATGACCCAGGAGAAGACAGTTATCACTGAATAGTGTGTAGGAACAGAGTAATGTGTGAAAGTAATGTTTACATAAAGGATGGTATATAAGTAGAACAATTTCTAAGAGGAAGCACTGACAACAAATAAAGGAAGTTAAGCATGCCTAGGGCATGCATAAAGCTATCCAGTGGAATAGGTAAGCAAAAATGTTTTAGCTACACAGAACGGGTTGATTAGACGGGCCAGTGTTTTTTCATGCCCCAGCAAACTATTATTTTGTATTTCAATTGCTTCATAGTATTGTGCATCAGACTATCCACTAGTTTTGTAGCATTTAAGATTGCATTAAAAGATCTAAGCCAAAACAGTTTAGCTGCTACTTCGGGTCTGCATACATTCTTGTCAAAATCATATGGCTTTAGATTGAATAGAAAACAGTCAGATGCCTAAGGGGTTATAAGAACTTATCAGTAAAAATCATCCATACAAAAGATATAACAATCAATGCCGGTGAATTGATAAGGGAGCCTGATATATAAATAAAAACGACATACTTCGGTGTCAATTTGCTATAAGAAAATGCATTTTTAATAATATTCAGTTGACAGTTATTAGAAAGTAAAGATACTAGAAAGAAACTCCAGGCTCATTTCATAGTTACATCGTAATTGAGGTTGAAAAAAGACTTTCAGTCCATCAAGTTCAACCTTTAAGATTTCCTCTGATCTGCAATATGCAGATTAGCTGTTAATGGATCCAGGGGAAGACAAACAGAAAGAAAAAAGGAAAAAAACAAGAATTCCTTCCCAGATACTGGAGATCAGATTCTTCCCTGGATCAATACTCTCTCTCTCTCTCTCTCTCTCTCTCTCTCTCTAATTAATCAGGATAACCCTGAATACCCTATTTAATGAAAAAAATATCCAGTCCCCATTTTAAAGTTATCTATCAAATCCGCTGACACCACCTCCTTTGGTAGAGAATTCCACAGATTAACCATCCTTACTGTGAAGAACCTTTTTCTTTAAGGTGGAATCTTTTTACTTCTAACCTCAAAGGATGTCCCCTTGTCAACTGAAAACCTCTTAGCGCAAAAAAATCACTTGACAAAGCCTATATTGACATTGTATGTATATATAAGGCAGTCATATCCTCTCTTAGACATCTTTTTTTGTAGAGAAAATAAGATTTATTTGGTTAGTCTTTCTTCATAGCTTAGCCCCTCCATTCCCCTTATTAGTTTTGTTCCACTTCTCTGTACTTTTTCCAGTTCTGAAATGTCCTTTTTATGAAGTGGTGCCCAAAATTGTACTCCATATTCCAAATGAGGGCGTTCCACAGATTTGTATAGTGGCAGAAATATATTTGCTTCCCTGGCTTTTATAGCCTTCTTAATACACGCTAATATGTTATTTGCCTTTGCAGCTGCTGCTTGGAATTGAGCACTGTTACCTAGGTGGTTGTCCACAAGCACTCCCAAATCCCTTTCAGTATCTGATTTCCCTAGATTTGCTCCATTAGGATGATATGCTATGATATGCCTGCTATGCTGGTTGATACATAAAAAAGTGTTTCTGTCAGTTTATTATTTTGACAAGCCTGCTTGCTGCTCCTATATTAGAAAGGGCCATTGCTTCCTGTGTTCCTGATTTCCTGAGCTGGTGTCCTGGCCTGGAGAAGCCAGAAGTGCAGAGATTACTAGAACCCAGACCATAACTTATTAGTTTGTACATTTTCACAGAAGATAACAAGAACTCATATACAAAAAGTAAATACCTTCACCAAACAGATGCACCACGAGTTTAGAAAGTGCTTGCTTTAATCTGAATTCCATCAGTTTCACGGCTTCCAATGTGTGGGTCTCTTGTTTGTGAGCTGTGCGACAACCTTGCTCGAATAACTGGCAAGAATCTTTATTTTCCACTTCGGCAAACAACTGTATGAAGAGAAAGAGCCATGTCAGTTTATACTTCCAAGGGATGACCAGATCAAGCAGCACCTAAAAGGTTTAGTCAACAATATCTTGTTTTATGATATGCTGTGTTAACTCTTTTCATAAATAAGTAAAATTGGCACCTTTAGGATAATTGAATTTGCATCCAAAATTAACAATGAAAAATAAAAAAAATATATATCATTACAGCATTTATTTATTCATCATGACAGGCGATATTGTGAAAGTTGTTAAGCTAGATTTCAACAACTGTGAATGTAAAAAATGGAATTACTATTTAAGTTTAAATGTGCATGGAACTCAGACAGATGGAAAAACTATCCGCATTTTCAAAATTGAAAAGAACTGACTTGAGTATATACAGTATATTGTTTTATTTGTATATGCAGCTGCATATATAATAAAAATGAACATTTGGCTACTTGCAATTAGGTTCTTCAAATGGCCAGCCAATCAAATGAATTTAGTTATGTTGAGTTAGCCTCTAGGAGTGACAAGCAGCTGCATTGTTCTACTATGATGGAAAACAGTAATCAGAGCTCTCTTTGTGTTACTCGTCAGTTATAGAGTGTGATACATAAGATTTTATCAGTACTCCTGGCTTGACATCATAAGAACACTGGAATAACTGGCAAGATTTATCTTGTGCCAGCTGAATAGGGGCATTAGGATTCAAAGTGCTCCATTGTGGTGGATACTGTAAAAAACACTCAGAATTGTGTTTGCAATAATCCTTGACTGCTTCACAGTTTTCGGTACTTAATGGGTTAACTTCTCACACTCTTGGGAATTAATCGGATAGTAAGTTCTTATCACATGAATGGAATGGAAACATTCATATCTTTCCTGTCAATACTTCCATCTTGCAAGATGGTATTTGGTAAACCTGCCTGGCATCAGAATCAGAGAATAATTACCAGCTCTAATATAAAGCTGAAAGGCTAGATATTCGTTCTTTTTCTCACTCATTTGGAGATTAGAATGCTCTAATCTAGTGGATGAATTTGCCGAATGACCACATGATGGCGATAGCTTTGGTTAGCACAATCTGATCAATTATAGAGCACACCATAGAGAATTAGCAGAATGGCCATATAAGGTATTACAGTCGTACGCATGGGTGTGTTCAGAAACTGTCACACTCCAGTTTGACCATGTGGCAGAAGAAATCCTTTGATCTAAGGACGTGACCTTAACTAACCAATTATTATTATTATTATTATTATTGTTTATTTGTAACGAGCCAACATATTCCTTAGCGCTATACATAAGTTAATTTACAAGCAATGACAAGTTCAAGATTCACTCATTGCAATGAATTGGGGGCCCTAACTTACAATCTAGAGGTTGACGTTTGTATGTGGTACAGTAGGGAGAGAGTAGTGCTGAGCATGTTAGGGAGGAAGGTTATAGGCTTCTTTAAAGAGGTGTGTTTTTATTGAAGTTTTGAAGGATTTAAGGGAGGAGGATAGTCTGGTGAAGCAAGGCAAGGAGTTCCAGAGAATAGGGGCAGCACGTGAAAAGTCCTGGAGGCGGGAGTGAGAGGAGGTGACAGGAGTGGTAGAAAAAAGAAGGCTGTTAGCAGAACGAAGAGGGCGTGTGGGGGAGTATTTGGAGATGAGAGCAGAGATGTATGGGGGTGCGCTGTTGTTAAGGGCTTTTTTTAGTTAGGGTCAAGATTTTAAACTTTATTCTGGAGGCTAAGGGAAGCCAGTGAAGTGATTGACAAAGAGGAGCTGCCGACACTGAACGATGTGTACTGCAGATGAGTCTGGTGGAGGCATTTATTATGGATTGAAGTGGGGAGAGGCGAGTAATGGCGAGTAATGGGCAGGCCAACAAGGAGGGAGTTCCAATAGTCAAGACGAAAAATGATGAGAGAGTGTATTAGAATCTTAGTAGTGTCTTGTGTAAGGTAATGGCGTATTTTGGATATGTATTTTAGATGGAAAAGACAGGATTTGGTTAGAGACTGTATGTGTGGGATGAAAGAGAGAGCGGGGTCCAGTAGAACCCTGAGACAACGGGCTTGGGAGGTGGGAGTGATGATGGCATTGTTGACAGAGAGTGAGATGTGAGGAATTGAAGCTGTAGTAGAGGGTGGGAAGATTAAGAGTTCAGTCTTAGACATGTTGAGTTTCAGATGGTGGGCGGACATCCAAGAGGATATACTAGAGAGGCAGTCGTGTGCTAAAAGAGAGGGGGATAGATCTGGTGCTGAGAGGTAGATTTGGGTGTCATCTGCATAGAGATGGTACTGGAACCCAAAAGAGTTTATTAGGGTGCAGACTGAGGATGTGGAGATGGAGAAGAGGAGGGGGCATAGGACTGATCCTTGGGGTACGCCAATAGACAGAGGGTGAGGAGAAGAAGATGTGCCGGAGAAGGAGACACTATATGATCATTCTTGGAGGTATGATGAGAACCACAAGAGAGCAGTGTCTCGAATGCCGAGGGAGGAGAGAATGTGGAGTAGAAGTGGATGGTCAACTGTGTAAAGGCGGCAGAGAGATCCAGAAGAAGCAAAATAGAAAAGTGGCCTTTAGACTTGGTGGTGAGCAGGTCATTGGTGACTTTTGTGAGGGGCTGTCTCAATGGAGTGTTGGGGCCGAAAGTCCGATTGGAAATTGTCCAGAAGCGAGTTAGAGGAGATGAAACTGGTAAGGCGGTTATAGATGAGCCGCTCCAGCAGTTTGGAAGCCAGTGGAAGTAGAGAGATAGGGCGATAAATAGATGCAACGTCAGAATTGAATGAGGGTTTCTTGAGAGAGGGTGTAATTATGGCATGTTTTAGAGATGATGGAAACGTGCCAGTGTTTAGGGAAAGGTTGAAGATTTGTGTGAGAGCTGGGATTAGTGTAGTAGAGAGGAGAGGGATGAGTTGAGATGGAATAGGATCTGAAGGACAGGTGGTGAGGTGAGAGGATGATATTAGGATGGAGACTTCATCTTCTGTTGCAGGGGTAAAGAAGTTCAGACCACTGAAGGAAAGAACATGAGTAAGGGGAGGAGATATCTACCACACATAAAGGACCCAGTAACAGAGAATTCTCTCTTTGCTCCATCTTCTTGGATTGGTAAAGTATCATACTCTCAAACACACACACAAACATGGACAAAGCATTACAAACAATATTTTATACTTGGTAACTCTTGAATGCCTTTTCTGCTAAGTTAAGATATGTTGTTTGCATAGTAATCATTAATGTATTTGTATTAATTATTGTATTTTAATAAATACACATTTGTAACCTTAATTGTAAGCCTCTTTCATGAATATAAGTGTTTACATAGAAAGCAAGAGAGTGAATCTTAATTTACACTGAAAATCTCAGAGGATGAGATTAGATTATTTATTATTATAATCATAATTAATATTATGAATAATAATATAGTAATTAATGAAGTACACTCATTTTATAACAGTATTCATTTGGATGCTCTGTTCTACCAAGATGATGTTGCATGATGAAAAAAACAAACTGCATAAATTTGGGAAAAGCTGACAATTTGGGGAAATAAAGGAAATATCCCATTTTCAATGGTGAATATTGCAGATCAAAAATTATTGTTTTTGCTCAACAACAGAGGAAAAGTTGAAAGATATACAAAATACAAGGTGGACTTGTATGCATGTATAATTGCTTATATGAATATGGTTAACATGCAGTCAAAACACTACAGAAATTGATTATTAGCTGGTATTCTTTAAGAACCACTATATAGCCAACAAAAGTATAGTTAGATTGGTAGTACAAGGGGTTAATAAAGAAGAACTCAAGATCAAGGCTCATGCACAGATGTTTAGTTGTTTCCCAGTTCAAGTATGAACATGTCAATAGGAAGCAAAAACGGTAGAATGCATGCTGATGTTATCATCTTCATCAATGTGCATGCATAGGCTGGGAAAAACATATCTGTGCATGTGACAAATCTAGTTGATCTGGTAGGTCATGTGATCACTGTGTGACACACCTCCAGATCTCTCCTTAGTGGGAGGGGGAGGACCTTAAGTATTATTTTATTACTAGCGTATTGCCCGTCAAATAATGACGGCAATGAGATGTGTATGTTTTTAAAGTTGTTTAGTTATTAATATACATATGGAATTGTAAGTAGCTAATGTTGTTTTCTATGTACTACTGAAATATAGAATACAAATTAATAAATGAATTTACGTATTTTTATGCATTGTGTTGAAGAGCTGGCAATCTGTGTTGATGTTGCTGCAGCATTAGTGGTGTGGAGGTGCTGTGTAAGCGTGATGAACGTGTGCAGTGTAATAGTGTGCGTGCGTGAGCCGAAACCGTTAACGTAGATGTGTACTTCCGCATTATCCTAAAATGGCGGATAATGTGTGGTATGCGTCTTAGCGGATTATCGGTACGTGTTTTCCGTGGATATAGTGCTGAAGCCTTGTTTTCTTTTTGTTCGTCTGCCATTTTTTCTGCGGCGCTCATTGCCAAAGTACTACGGTTTAACGGCTCGCCTCGCTGTGTCTTTTTACTCATTGCGCGGTTAATCCGCATCCTTTGTCTCGTTGTTTTTCGAGCACATACGTCTATGGCTGTGTTTTACGCAGTTCGTAGTAGTATAGCCTTGTTTTCATTTTTTTCGGTGGCCATTTTTTTCTCGCTTAGCCGATTTTTGATCTTTCTAACTCGGCTAAATCTATGTAAATTGGAGTTCCAACTCACTTCCAGACATCCTGCCTGGTTCCCCATGCTGTAAGGGACCTTTTTTTTTATTTTTTAGTGTGTATTTAGTGTTTTTTTTTATTGTTTTGGTTCCGCCGCTTATCTCGTAATTTTTTTTATCTCGTATTTTTTTTCTAAGTGCTACGGTTTAACGGCTCGCCTCGCTACGCGAGGCTCGCCTGCAATGAGCGCCTGCGGCGCTCATTGCCAAAGTGCTACAATTTAACGGCTCGCCTCGCTGCGCGAGGCTCGTCTGCAATGAGCGCCTGAGGCGCTCATTGACAAAGTGCTACGATTTAACGGCTCGCAAAGTCGTACGATCGGCAAAGTGGTACGATTTAACGGCTCGACTCGCTGTGCGAGGCTCACTGTGCGATGATCGCCTGTGGCGCTCATCGCTAAGTCGTACGCACTACACAACACAGCTTGACGACGAATCGTAGTTAGACAATTATAATATGTGATAATGATGTCTAATCTATTCTTAAGAGCAACCCTCACAACAGCCCCCTCACAAAATATTCATCCTGACTAACTTTCCCATTAATCCCTCTATCATTCGTTCTCCTTTTCTAACATGGCACAATGGAAAGGTAGAACTATGACCATGATTCAGCCTGCGGTCCTTAAAAAAAAACTGATGACATGATTATAGGTGAGAATTTATTGTGAACGTGTAAGTTCATTAACATGGATCATAGGCTATTCAGCTTGGGGTATAAGCACCATAAACCCTGATTTGTTTGCTAATTGCACAGTCCTCAACCCATTTTGTTTTTGTTTGTTTAAATCTGTATGTTCATAAATCTTCAAACTATGTAGTCATACACACTCTTAAAATTGAATAAAAGAACTATTTAGATATGAATCAATAAACAATTACCTATTATCTGTTTGTTTTATACTATGAAACTAATGAAAAAGTGGTCACCTGAATTTGAACCAGCAATGGCTATGGTCTAATGCTCTACTGCTGAGCAATCATTCTCCATGGCTGAAAATGAGTATAAAGAGCGCTGCAGTTACCATCTTATGACTCCAATACATCACTTGTCACAGCTTTTTTTATACATACGGCAGTGTTAGAAAGGATTCAAACAATCTGCATCCCTAAAACAACTGGTGAGTTCATAAACTATAAATGAACAAAATGAGTAGTAAGAAAAAATACTGTATGGCAATAATGCAATAATTTGAAGTAGAATATTTGATTATTTCATTTAATAAAAATATCCCTGTGTAACAAATGGCCTTACTTAATCACTATACACAAATAAAAGTGGTGAAAGATTAAGTAAATATTTCCAGACATTATAATGTAACTGTGGCATAAAAGCTACAGAGAACACAAGAGAAGATGCAATGGGATGCCCTTTTTAAACAGAATATTTATTCGATTTGGAGAGATGGCTCCAGAGAAAACAGGTTTCAGACTCACAGCAAATTATTGCAATGGATTTTCCTTTTCAGTAGATGATTTTGAGCAGAAGTCTTAATTTAAATAAATCTTTACTTTATTGATATAGATTTTTTCATCTTTTCTTTCTGAGTAATATTAAATATATTTTATAAATTTGTCATGCAAAACATGAAGGATGCAAGAAAAATAAGTATTATGAATGTACAATAGAGATTCAAAGTTACTATGGCTCAGCATACTAAGAAAAGTATTTATAATAATGTATCATTAAATATTGTCATTTTTTTTAATGTCAAATAAAAATATACTTTCTTAGTTAGCGCACTACTTTTCTTTATGTAAACAATAGGTAGTAAGAATGGTGTGTGTATAAGAATATCCGTAAAGTGAAATAAATAAAAAATTTGCATGAAAAATATACCAAAAATAAAAATAATTAAGCTTATCCTAAAGTTTGCTAAATCTCTGCAAGCAGTTGACTTTAAAAGTTAACATCCCCAACAATCCCTGCTAAATTTAGCATAAAATCCATAATTTGTTTTGGCCAGTCACAGGCAGCTAATACATTGTATCAGTCAGTGATGGCAGCTTGTGCAGAAAGGCATCATGGGATATGCAGTCCCCTGCAAAAGGAAGCAAGGATGAGCCCAGCCATTGTTGTGTAGATTACTATATTTATCTTTATTTATATCGTGCTGTACAGGGGTTGAGTACATGGCAAAAAACAAAATAAACACCTTATAAAGAATGGAGGGCCCTGTTTTTGAGCATAAAATCAAATGTACATAGTGCTCATTTCCAAGGCACTGACACAAGGTCGAAAACTCGCAAACTTGCAATCTAAGGGATTGTACATCTCAGCATTGTGCTGAAGTTGCTTTGAAGGTTAGTAACATATGCAAATGCAATGTGTTTATTGGTAGGTACACTGTGCCTATGTAAGCAGCTCTGGGGGGGTGCAAAACAAGTTTAATTTTAATTAAAATAAATCTGTATGCATATAAAATTAATCAATGTAATGTGTGTTTCTAATATAAGCAGTATGTGTTAAATTAGAAAAAGGTATTAGAAAAAGGTAAAAACAGGGAGACATAGATATGCCTTTAAAGGGTATATTATAGTAGAGGAGTTCTTTTTGGTATCTCTAATGTATTGAAAGAAATACGTGATGCCCTAGCATGTGACCTGAAATTTAGGGGAACAGAGATATGTATATGACTGATACTAACTATCTAAAACAGAATTAGAGAAGATTAAGTTCCAATTTGTGTAGGGGTAGCATATGATCATAATTTACTGACAGTGTAAGCATTAGTGTGACCAGAATTGCTAGATGAAGGGAGAGACCTAGGGACTGCCCTGAGAGGAGATAGCCCATGGGCAAAGTCAATGTCCTTTTTACAGAGACATTCACAAATAAAAGAAAAGAACTGTAAACCTAGCTATAACCAAGTGACACAAAGGTAATAAGGCTGGCAAGACATGCAAACGTAATCAATCGTTTACTATATTGAGAACTATAGGAATGGACACAGAAACGCTTTAACATCAAGAAGGGTATCAAGTGACGCTGTCAGTTGCAGTGGGATTAGTGGATATCATACTAATAGTTTATGTGTAAGAGTCTCTTTTTTTTAATTGCAATTTCCTAGAAAACATTTAGAGAGACTCGTCCCTGCTGCAGTTCTAGGAGATGGACATAGGCCAAGCTATGCAAAAAAACAAAAGAAATGAACACAGCAAAAGCAAATTGAAGGGATTCCTGAAATATTTTTGCCTCTTGAATGTCATTGCTCAAGCTTAATATCATAATGGCTCAATATACTTATAATTAAAAACTGACTGACAACTTTATCATCATCCAAGCCAGACACTTTGGAGATATACAATTAAACATACCACTAAAAAAGTTCTAATACATTCACTTATCATATTCCAAATTGACCAGTGGGATTAAACCTCAGTTTGGATCATCTCTCCCCAGTGAAATAGCTCAAATCAACCTCAATCAGACTTATCTATTCAGTCCTACTATGGCTCCCCGTAGACTAAAAAATTAAATATATAATTCTGAACATAATTCAAAAAATTCTTAATTACTCTCTACCCCTAAATATCTTCTCTTTTCCACAATACCCCTAATCTACCACCTTTATCTGCTCAGCAACCACTTAATTTCACCATGTTTGTTACCTCCTCTGTCCTTCCATCTCAAAAGTTGAAATCTATTCTGTGAACAATTTTGCTCTGCCAGTCTATTACCATCTTCCCATAGCTCATACACTTCCTAAAATATGTCTTATTAGAGACACTACTAATTTCTACAGTACAAAACTCAATTAACAGAAAATGTTCAGGTATCTTAGCACCATGATACACAACCTGCTGACTAATAGCCCTATTAAATTGGGGCTACGTGTTAACGTGTCATCTTAGGGCTATTTGAATGCCTCGTAGCATTGCTCGCAGAGGAATTTGCGTGGTAACGCAGGACGGTGAGAATAGGCTACGTGGAGAGCAATGTTGAACTTTGCGCATGTAAATCCTTTGATCTGTCATGCCAGTACCCGCTAATTGTTTAATTCAGCTATTAAATCGCGAGCAAGCACGTAACATGCAAATGGAGCCAAAAGGCCAATGTGTGCTCTAGAGCACCCACAGAGGGGGGTAAAGTACAATACGTAGCAACTTTGGCGCTCATTGCAGCCTAAGTCCTGAGTGTTCGGTCTACAGCTCACAAGGCTCGCAAAGTGTGACCAACATCCTAAGCGTTCCCAACACTGACAACTACAGTGCCTTGCAAAAGTATTCACCCCCTTGACTTTTTACCTATTTTGTTACATTACAGCCTTAAGTTTAATGTTTTGTTAATCTGAATTTTATGTGATGGATCAGAACACAATAGTCCAAGTTGGTGAAGTGAAATGAGAAAAATATATACATAAAACTATTTTTTAGAAATAGAAAACTGTGATGTGCGTATGTATTCACCCCCTTTGAAATGAAGTCCATAAAAAGAGCTGGTGCAACCAATTACCTTCAGAAGTCACATAATTAGTGAAATGATATCCACCTGTGTGCAATCTAAGTGTCACATAATATGTCATTACATATACACACCTTTTTTGAAAGGCTCCGGAGACTGCAACACCTAAGCAAGAGGCACCACTACCCAAACACTGCCATGAAGACCAATGAACTCTCCAAAAAAGTAAGGGACAATGTTGTTGAGAAGTACAAGTTAGGGCTAGGTTATAAAAAAATAATCAAATATTTGATGATCCCCAGGAGCACCATCAAATCTATCATAACCAAATGCAAAGAACATGGCACAACAGCAAACCTGCCAAGAGACTGTCGCCCACCAAAACTCACGGACCGGGCAAGGAGGGCATTAATCAGAGAGGCAGCACAGAGACCTAAGGTAATCCTGGAGGAGCTGCAGAGTTCCACAGCAGAGACTGGAATACATAGGACGACAATAAGCCGTATGCTCCATAGAGTTGGGGTTTATGGCAAAGTGGTAAGAAGAAAGCCATTACTTTCAGCAAAAAACAAAATGGCACGTTTTGAGTTTGCGAAAAGGAATGTGGGAGACTCCCAAAATGTATGAAAGAAGGTGCTCTGGTCTGATGAGACTAAAATTTAAGTTTTCGACCATCAAAGAAAACGCTATGTCTGGCGCAAACCCAACACATCACATCACATCACCATAAGGACACCATCCCCACAGTGAAACATGGCGGTGGCAGCATCATGCTGTGGGGATGTTTTTCAGCAGCCGAGACTGGAAACCGGTCAGAATTGAGGGAAAGATGGATGGTGCTAAACACAGGGATATTCTTGAGCAAAACCTGTACCACTCTGTGCGTGATTTGAGGCTAGGATGGAGGTTCACCTTCCAGCAGGACAATGACCCCAAACACACTGCTAAAAACAACACTTGAGTGGTTTAAGGGGAAACATGTAAATGTGTTGGAATGGCCTAGACAAAGCCCAGACCTCAATTCAATAGAAAATCTGTGGTCAGACTTACAGATTGCTGTTCACAAGTGCAAACCATCCAACTTGAAGGAGCTGGAGCAGTTTTGCAAGATGAATGGACAAAAATCCCAGTGGTAAGATGTGGCAAGCTCATAGAGACTTATCCAAAGCGACTTGGAGCTGTGATTGCCGCAAAAGGTGGCTCTACAAAGTAGTGACTTTAGGGGGGTGAATAGTTATGTACATTGACTTTTTCTGTTATTTTGTCATATTTGTTGTTTGCTTAACAATAAAAAAAAAAAAAAAAAAAAACATCTTCAAAGTTGTGGGCATGTTCTGTAAATTAAATGATGCAAATCCTCAAAACAATCCATGTTAATTCCAGGTTGTGAGGCAATAAAACACAAAAAATGCCAAGGGGGGTGAATACATTTGTAAGGCACTGTATATATGTGATAGATGACTAATATAAGATGTGGGCACGTTCATGGCCGTTAATATTATAACTACTTCAGACCAGTAATGTGCAAATAATACACTAGATTTTTCTACTTATGTACTTGTAACAGACTAGCTGTAATTGGATTTTGTCAATGGATTTATACTTAGGTGCACAAGAAGATTACACAACAAATACAGGATGAATATTTTTTTATTGCACTATTTCTGCACTTACAAAGACTTTCAAGATAGCGATTTTTATTAGACTTTAAGCACACAACCTGTCTAAATAAGATACATTTTATTCACACATTTCTATTTCTGCATTAATATTTTCACTATTCTTTATCACAAAATTAGTATGCACTTGTTTTTCAGTACATAACATGCAATTCATTATTTTACCTACACATCCGTATATTTGTTATGTGCAATTTGGAAATTACCTTTATATGGGAACAATGATCATTCCCACTTAGTTGATAAAAACGATCTCAGTCAAGTAGGATTATTGACAAGCACTTTTGCCACACCTTGATATTTTTGATACGGGTACATAATTATTATATGATCGATAGGTGATCCTTATTTACGGTTGCATTTTACCGTTTGTATACAATGACACTTTTTTTGCCATAAGATAAAAGTGAGCAATAAGCAACATATAGCTTGACCTAATCAGACGAGTAGTAGACTAGTTAATGGGTGCTCTTCCTCTTTTTCCTTTTGTGATTATTATTCACACAAACACTAGCACTAAATTCATTGTTTATATTTCTTCTTCATAATTAGATCTTTCTTTATTTTTTATGAATGATTCCCCTTGCGCCAAATGAAAAGGCGTGTTATGATGGAAGTTTCCCCAACATGGTAGAGACTGAAAAACACTTAAAATTTTTAGTAAATTAATTAATCTTGCATTATGTTTAATGTTGTTATTAGTTAGGTAATCAATTTATTTATAATTAATGCCAGAGATATCAACAATATTTATGACACTAACACCAACCTTATATGAATCCCTTGTGGGCAAGATTTAGAAGTAAAATTCTAAGTCTGGTGCTAATAATCTGTACTGATAACACAAATTGGTCAAAAAGGTTTAGCTATTATCAAGTCCACATCAAATTTAGTTGCAATGCTAATCTGTACTTTAGCATACAAATATAGTGAATTTCTTCATTTTATATCATGGTATGACCAGTGGCATAGCAAAACCTTTTGCTGCCACCCCCCAGGTGCAACTATTATACTATGGTTTATATAAATATATATATATATACGGTATATAAATATATATATATATATATATATATATATATATATACTAGCGACTTGCCCGGTTTCAATTATGTATCAAAAAGCTGTTTGATACATAATTGAAACCGTTTTGTACTGTGAAGACCATTGGAAGCCTCTCCTGTTGTGTACTTTTGGTCCTCTGAGCGAGATATATATTTCTATGTATATGTAGTTAAGTAATAATGAATGATTTCTTAAATAAATTAATATAATTTAATTATTTATAATTGATATATGCAGCGCGCAATAGGCTGAAGAGCTAACAATCTGTATGAATATCTATAATATAACGACTCAACCCGGTTTGCAAGGCTTGCAAGCGATGAGCGCCTGTCGTACGCACCTCGCAAAGTGTGACTATTATATGTAATACTAGCGAATTGCCCGTCAAAAAAATGACGGCAATGAAATTGCAAGTGAGCTAATGGAGTTTGGTTTATATAATGTGGCTGATGTAGCGTCCTTCATTTTCTATATCGTGCGACTTTTTCGGGAATATCCTTAGGTGTTTGGTGGACTTTTTCTGAATATCCGTAGCTGTTTGGTGGTGTTTTGCGTGTTTATGGTGGTATTTTGCGTGTTTAGGGACCTTTAGCCTCGTTTTCGTTTTGTTCGGCTTTTTATGTATTTGTTGTATTTTTCATGTTTTCATGTGCGTGTGTAATGGCCGATTTTTGCGAGGTCGAAACGTCTCTCGTATTTTCCTTGCGTAACGACGTAAATTTTGCGAGGGTCGCAGTTGCTGGCAAGGAGTGCCTGCCAGCAACAGCAACTGCGACCCTCCCTACGCGATGGCCGCAGGCTCGCTGTGCGAGCCCGCAAGCATTAGCAACAACTCATGCTCACAACTATATATGTGATATATATATATATATATATATATATATATATATATATATAGAACCATTCTCAATCTTCTTCCTCCTTTTCGCTCCTCCACCCCATCTCTCCTCGACTTTCCTACCTCCTCCCTCTCTCGCACTCCACTCTCTTCCTCCCTTCGCTATCTGTTATCTTTCCTCCTTCCTCCCCCTCTCTCTTTCTCTCTCACCCTCTCCATTCACTTTCTCTCTCCTTCCATCTCTCTATCCCTTCTCACTCTCTCTCCCTTCTCCCATCCCTTTTCTATCTTCTCCCTCCCCTTCTCTCTCTCTTCTCCATCTCCCTTATCAATCTCCCTTCTCTGTCTTCACTCCCCTCTCCTCCATCCTCCCTTCTCTCTCCCTCCCATCTGCGTCTCCCTTTTTACCCCCTTCTGCCTCTCCCTCTCTCCCCCTTTACCCCCCCCCCCCCTCCCACACACACACACACACTACTCTCTCCCCTGTCTCTCCCTGGGTCTGGTGGCTCCTCTGGTCTGGCAGTTCACCTTCCTTTCGGCTTCTCCTCTCTCGGGTCAGATAACTCAGAGGAGAGAGCAAAAGGCCAGTGAGGAAGAGTGAGCCTGGGTGAGCAGAGCAGGAGTGCGGCAGGTAGGGACATTTTTGCCACCCCCAAAGAAGTGCCGTTCAGGGTGGAGCGCCACTCTCCACCCAGCTAAGCTACTGCGTATGACTTAGAACAGCAAATTGCACATACCTAGAAAGAATGTTACTTTTGTCCATGAAGGCAATGTATCCCCAATCTGAACTGGAGAAATTCTCAGATCTGGGAATGTCCAGATGTTGCGGAATAAATTATGTTGTTGGCTGAATCTAAGAAAATGCCAACACTGTATAAATCTTAGCCCTACAACACCTACCACTGTTGGGGCAAAACTGATACAATCTGGACTAGTAACAATGACAAGGATTTATTCAGCTGCATTTTCATAAACATTCACCTTTCTTAAACTGTCTTGCAAATTTATAATTATTTGCACAGGGACCCAGAGTAAAATGTGTTAAAATAAACAACAAAGGCTGTATGCATTAGCAGTCAAGCAAAGTGATCATTGTCTACAGTGTGTTCCCAGTCTTAGTATTAACTGACTAAATCAGATTAGAAAACCACTTTGTTCAATTGTTATTAACCCTCAGAACATTTTTCCTTCATTCCCCTCTGCCTGCTGCGCTGAGTAAATTTAATTACAACGTGAAAACCTCACGCAGTGTTCTAGAATAGATATTACGTATTCATATATTTTTTAGCTGTAACAAAAAGGTACCGTTAGATTATGCAGAAAAGACGTTTCTGTGAAAATGAAAATTATTGGTTTTGACATTGCCATGAGATTTTATTATATGCCACCAGAAACCTCAAGAACATCACATTCACTGGAGAAACTATTATTTATGTACTGGATTCCTGTGAAGTCTCATCCCAGCTCTTACTGGCACAGAGTACTAATTTATTCTCAAAAAGAACAGGCATATAATAACAGTATTAAAGTGAGCAAAATGCTTAAAGAAGCAATATCAGGGTGAAGTGGGTATAGAGTAGAGTTGGTGTGTTTTCTAATATTATGATCCACTTCCTGTCATTTATTGTGCAAATGAATAAAAAATGAACACTATAATATAATAGAGGTAACAAAATACCGTGTTAATTTCTAATTGATTGAATAGTATTATTATAGTGATATATCACCCATAGAAGAAAAGTATTACCTAGCACTGCATAACAATTACTAATCACAAATACATTATTATATGAGATAGCACATGGATATTAAAATATGAATTATTCATTTGTTAATATTATTAAATATAATATTAAATACCTAACACTATTTAATAAAAACAAATACTTGTATATGTTATTCTGCATCAGAAAAATAGAAGCTGGTGAGAAAAAGAACTGTTTAATTCCCCAAAACCTTTTTCTTTAACTATTTTTGGGATATCACATCAGATTTCAAAAATATATATTCTTAAGAAGTTTGCTGAAGTTTACTAGAAGATAAACATCTAAGGACAGTGATGAGGTGAGAGGAACAATGGAGGGTGAGTGAGATGTGAGCCTACAATAGGGACACATGAAGTAGGACCAACAGGGAAGGCTTCTGGGTTAGTGGGGTGAGGAGGGTGAGCCCCAATCCTCATGGC
Source organism: Discoglossus pictus (assembly GCA_027410445.1). Taxonomy (NCBI): domain Eukaryota; kingdom Metazoa; phylum Chordata; class Amphibia; order Anura; family Alytidae; genus Discoglossus; species Discoglossus pictus. Next base: position 183,263,716 of record CM050166.1, on the reverse strand, counting down.
CAACACAGGTAGGAATTTGTTCCCTGACACAGTTCGATGGTCACGAGACTGACATAGGCAACATAGAGCTTCCAGTTACTCCATGGAGGAATTTGTTGAACAGAATCCACGACAATATCCTCTATAGGGGCCCAGAGGATAAAACTGGTCAAGGGGAATAGATGTGGAGAGGCTAGAGCTGTTGGAGTGCGCGTCATGGATATCAAGAGTATGAAGCATAGCTAAGATGGTAAAGAGAAACACGGGTGAGGAAGTAGCAAGAGCAAGGGACAAAGGTGGTGGGCCACCATCAGCCATGGAGTATAACCAAGGGGAGCAACTCTTGGGGGGCTGGAACGCCACAGCCACTGGGATTTTCAGGACTGTTCTACACAGATCATTTAGAAACCCTATGAGGTGAATACGGGCACCAACATTCATACAAAACCATCATCAATCATATTCACAAAACATATATTCATACTCACTGATATGGCTTACATCTCACAGAAATGGCTCTGTAAATAAGCTGCAACATAAATATCCCGAATACAATGTAACTGATAATCACCTATGACTAATTTTGTTGCCCAGAAATGCATACTAAAATGTTTTTTTTTATTTTACTGATATAATAATATACGAAAAACTCCATATTTGTGTAATGAGACAAATCCATGCTTTTACATAAATCCAAACAATGGATATATCATCAAGAAGAAAATGTACATTATGTCAATCCCAAGACCTGCTACATCTTAACTGGCTGATATTATCGAGTTGTATACTAATCCTCGTCTATGCAAATCACAACTGATAACTGGACATACAAACGCTGACTATAGTAAATCTTATGAGAATTAGAAAATAAAAAATGTATTCTTCTTCTTCTACAACGACAGCCAAGCAGGACCAGCCAGGAACACAGGAGCAGGAGGATCAGTTCATGTGGGCTTTTGAAGAGCTAACAGGCCACTCTAAAACCAATGCGCCTTTAAACCCGACAGCCCCATCTTACCTGCAACTATAGGGTTTCCACTTTCCTTCTGCCCCCCCCCCCCTCCCCTCCCATTCCTCTCACACCAAATTAGAGGTGGAGGAAGACATCATCAACATCCTAATCCAGCAGTATCAGCAACAGATGGTCGGGCATTTCCAGGAGTGAAGGTTATACATAGAGAGCTGCTCCAGTTAAGGCTGATTGGGCATGATAACAGGAGGCATCAAAGACACCTAGATCTTGAACTCCAATAACACTGTCTCAGCAACAAGACTGCTCAATTCGTGGAGCTCTTTGGACTAGACAGGAACTTGTCCATAATGGAGGACCTCATGGCAGTCATGCTTAAAACATTTTCAATACTAGGCTGCCTCCCAATCCACCACACCTGAGGAGAGGTCCACCCAACATGGCCTTCCACCAAACCAGACTACCTTAACAGCTGTTCCTTTACCTGCAAGCTGGCCAAGTAGGTGCCCCCGTTGTAGTGCCAGAGTGGGAGTCCTTGTGTTATAGAGGGGGAGGAGATAGGGGCTTCATGCACTACAGTGTTTCTCAACTCCAGTCCAACAGGTCAGGCATTTCCTTAATTTGGTGTCAGTGTTTAGTTATATGAGCATGTATTTAGTTGATGTTGATTGCTCTTTAGTATTGTTGTATAGGACTGTGTTAACCATTAGAACGTTTTTTTTTAGGATGTGTAGGCTTTAATATTACCGTATATACTCAAGTATAAGCCGACCCGAGTATAAGCCGAGGCACTTGTTTTATCACAAAATAATGGGAAAAAAAGGGGGGCGAGTATAAGCCGAGGGTGGGAAATGTGCTGCCTCCTGTGTCCATCTTGTGCCCTCCTCTTGTGTGCCCTTTTCTTGTGTCCCCCCTATCTCTCCTCTGTGTCTCTTCTCCCCTCTCCCTCCCCTGTGTCTCTTCACCCCTCTCTCTTCCCTGTGTCACCCCCCTCTCCCTTATCACCCTCCTCATTCTCAACCTCCTTCCTCAACCCCCCTCCTCAACCTCCCTCCTCAACCTCAACCCCCCTCCTCATCCTCAGCCTCCCTCCTCATCCTCCCTCCTCATTCTAAACCCCCTCCTAAACCTCCCTCCTCAACTCCCTTCTTCAACCTCAACCCCCCCATCCTCAATCCCCCCTCCTCAACCCCCCCATCCCCATTCTAAACCTCCCTCCTCAACCTCCCTCCTCAACCTCTCTCCTCAGCCCCCCTCCAAAACCTCTCTCCTCAGCCCCCCTCCTCAACCTTAACCCCGCTCCTCAACCCCCCATCCTCAACCCCCCCATCCTCATCCTCAGCCCCCCCCCCATTCTCATACTCAACCCCCCATCCTCATCCCGCCATCCCCATCCTAAACCCTCCCCATCCCCATCCTAAACCCTCCCCATCCTCATCCTAAACCCTCCCCAGCCTCATCCTAAACCCTCCCCATCCTCATCCTAACCCCCCCCGCCATCCTCATCCTAAAACCCCCTCCTCACTTTAGCCCTCCTCATCCTAAACCCCCCTCCTCACTTTGCCCCTCTAAATACCTCCCTGTCTCCCTTTCCCCTCACTTACCTCCATCTGCAGCTGCTCCTCCGGCCTCCACGCTCCTTCCTGCGTCTTGACCCGGCCAATGCTAATGACGTGGCGCGCATGTGACGTCACGTCATTAGCATATACCGGGTCCCGACGCAGGAAGGAGCGGAGGCCGGAGGAGCAGCTGCAGATGGAGGTAAGTTAGGGAAAAGGGGGAGGTATTTAGAGGGGTAAAGTGAGGAGGGGGTTTAGAATGAGGAGGGGGGGTTGAGGATGAGGAGGGGGGAGGGAAAGAGACACAGGGGGTTAGAGAGACACGGGGGAGTAGAGAGACACGGGGAAGTAGAGAGACACGGGGGGTTAGAGAGACACGGGGGGGTTAGAGAGACACGGGGGGGTTAGAGAGACACGGGGGGGTTAGAGAGACACGGTGGGGTTAGAGAGACACTGGGGGGGGGGGAGAGTGCCTCGAGTATGAGCCGAGAGGGCCCTTTTTAGCGTTAAAAAAAGGGCTGAAAAACTCGGCTTATACTCGAGTATATACGGTAGTTAATTAGAGTCCTGAAAATGCTTTAACCTGTTTTCTTCCTGTACTATAACATGCATAGCTCACTAAGTGTCTCATAAGAGTCCATGTAAGGGTTTTAGCTGCTCTTGCAGGAGGTTCAGTTTACACGTAAGGATTTGTCTCACTTAAGATTGTCAGTAAGCCCATACATAAGTCATGTAATAAGTAAAAGTTTAGAGTTTGCTGTGGGATAAATATAATAGCATTGTGGAAAGCTCTCTAGCAAGATTTTGTCTGGGAGTCATGTAATCAAGCTCACAGTATTGAGGTAAGTGATGGACCATTAAGTCACTTTGTATGCTAGGTGTGCAAGGTCTGGGTCATGCATAGTATAAGTTAACCAAGATGATGTGATTATTAGCAATAATAGAGATTGTGCTAAGTGAATAGGCAAATCTGAAAATATATTCAATCTATATTAAAAACTAATTCAACAATAGGAATCCATAGATGCAAGTGTAAAACTAATAAAACAAACATATAGATAAGACATTACTAAAATCTATTTTCTTGAAAGCTGTTTTTCTTCCATATCTGTACTGAGTAGCAGTATCTTTATTGCTTTTCAGAACAATTCTGCTAAGGTAAAATTACTTGAAATAGAATCAATATTGTTTTAGGCTCTTTTTATATATTGCTTTTACACATATTTCCTATGCTCTTCATACAAATACCTACCAAATATTGCAAAACCCTGTTGTATCTCTGCAAAAAGATCTAAGTAATGTATAATATGTAAAGGAACACTGTTACAATAAGCTGACTTCATGTTAAAGGGCAAGTTCCACCTAAAATTAAAGGGGCATGGAATTTCACTAGGAATATAATTTGCCTATGTATCTATTTACTTGTATATAATTTATTTAATTAATTAAGAAGTGATAAAAAACACAGCTTTTTTCTGCATTAATCATACAATTTTACCTGTTGGGGTCTACCCTCTGTAACTCATGTGGCTTAGGAATATACAGGGTGTGAAGTGCAGGGTTTCAAATTAGTCAGTAACCCCTCTCAAAGAGTGTATTGCAGAATGTTGCCACTCATTGGTTTCTATGAGACAGGGCAAGTACACTGTATTCATGAGCTGCAGAGGGGAAAACCAGTTAGAAACTACTATAAGATATTAAGCAGAAAAAGTTTATCTTTTAGGCAATCATTAAAGCCAGTCAGACAGCAACTGAGTTCTGAGTTGTAAAAGTGACATTCATGTTTTTGTTCCTCAGCAACTTACATCACCTTGTACTCGCAGCCATTATTTAAGCAAACTCTTTCATATTAGAGCAGTTTGTGTTTAGGTGAAACCTCCAAAGGAAAGTACATTAAATATTAGTTATACATTGTATTGACCTTTTCCATACAAACTGCTTACACTTTGGTGCAGAGTAAGATAAACATTAGTAAGTGATGAGGCAGTGGTAGCACACACTGCCACTAATGTTAAACATGATGTAGTTACAGCCCGAACATGATGGAAAAAACAGCTAGTTTCCTTGCAAAAGATTAACCTTTTTAATCAATAAAAAGTTATTTATACTGATCTATACTACTAAAAAGCATTACTACTAAAATGTTACAGCTAAATTTGCATAAAATTAATAATTGGTTATAGCCAATCAGAGGCAGCTACAACAATGTAACAATATAAGGATACTCTGTCTTTGCCGCAAAAGGCAGCACTGCTCACACATGCCTCTCTACCCATGGAAAACAGCAGCTACTCTGTTGGAGCAGCACTGCTGCTCTGGATCTCTGCACTGTGCTGCTATTGGCTGGAAGGTTAGTGTAGGTGTCATGCCCAGGGCCTGACTGTACTGTTTTAAACTATGGCCTGGGCCTGACTGGCAAGAAGTTACCCTGTTTTTATTATTATGGTTATGTAATTCTTAGACCTTATGGTTCAAATATGATTACACTGTTATACTGGTTCACATAATTAAAGTGTGAATTTCGTTATTGAGGCTGGGAATTCTGTTTGCTGAAGTAAGTTCTTTTCAGAACTTAGAAATATCCTTATGCTATACAAGACCGTAGACACCTCTCAGTCTAACCTAAGGGCTGAAAGTTCTTCCTGCTGTACAGAGGTAAAACTAACCGGTCACACCTGTGGGCAAAGGTTTGGGCAATAGGCTCTTATCATACCCCATACAGGTTGTGACAATTGGTGGCAGGGCTGGGACCTCTGTGGAGCACAGAAAGGTGGCAACTTATAAAGAGATGTCTGCAACAGAGGAGGAGGAAGCGTTCAGGAGATTACAGAGATGGAAATCGGCCATGCCAGAGGATATTACTATGCAGCAGTTGATGGACCTAAGGACACCGATCATGCAGGAGGTACAGGAGGAGTGGAGAGGGGTAAGCAATGGCCCTTTCCCAGCTCCTGTGGATGGGGGGTGTTTATCCCCGGTAGAGACAGAGAATTTGGTGATGACTGGAAAGGACTGTCAAGCAATGGGCCTTCTAAACAAATGGATGACGTTTCTGGGACTATGGCCAAGTCACAAGCTAATAGAATGTCTGAAGGAACTAGTAGATGAGGAGATCGCAATGGAGGAGCAATATGCTTATTGGGTGGGACCTGTGGGGATACCTCATGAGGGGGTCCTGTTTTTCATTGAGGATGGAGGAGGCACTTTGGGACATTGTATATGGGGATCCAGATTTTGGCTTGGGGACTGAAAAAAGACAGATGAGTTTGTTTTCCAAGCACTGGCTGGAGCCAGGCTGCCAAACAGCTAGCTTACTTTGGCCTTTGATCCAGCAGAAGTTACAGCTGGAGACTGCTTATGTGGAATTGTTAGATGAAGCATCCCTGGGGGGGGGGGGGGGTGGAGGTTTGTCCGAGGAGTACGGCAAGTCAGGCATGGAGGAGAGTCACCTTCCAGAGACAAAGGGGACCCAGCTAAATATTGCCAAGGCCGGGTCAGAAGAGAAAAGTATGGACTGTTGGGGGATTCTGATCACATGGATTAAAAAAAAAACAAGGAATCCTTCATGCAGTGGGTTGACGGGGAAGAGGAAGAACTGTTCCCTAGCTTTAGGGGCCTGAGCCTAGCCCAGTTAGAGGCATGGGGACAGGGCCTAGCCACAGCAGTACACAGCCCAGGGGAAGACCAAGGATTCAGGGACTAAAGATCGAGAGGAAGGTGAGAGCTGTACCCAGACAGTAGTTCCAGAGAAAGGAGGCTGGGAGAGAGTGAGCTCAGCGCAGCCCTAAGGAGTGGAGTCCGGCAGGTTACAGTCCTCAGTGGAACTATTGTTTTATTGTGTGCCCCAGAAGAACATTTTCCCTAAAGGAGGGGGGAAAAGGGGACAGTGGCCCTGGCTGTTGGGGGGTGGGGTGGTGACAATCCCTGATGAACAGTCACTTGAACTGGCTATCCCCCTTAATCCACTAAAATTGTGTAAGCCAGAAGGCCCAACAGATCACACAGGACTCAAACACTGGACAAGGGAAGGAGCAGACATGGGGAGGGGAAAAATGTGCGCCATTTGTGGTCCCTTAGGCCCATGGACTGTTGTAAATACCACCAGTCAGCTTTTCGTACTGGCTTGGCTGGGGAGTGTGAGACCCCAGGATTACCCCAGTTTTCTTCATCACCGGATGGGCCAGTTTTCCTGGATTCCCACAAAGGCCTCCCTGCATTGACTCCCCTGCAGCGGCCCAAAGACACTGTTTGTGTGCCTCACTGGAACGATGGGGCCACTGGCCGGGATTATTGGCAAGGGGGAAGTGTGGGTCTTCTATTTTACCAAGGATACCTGGTACCATAAACAGAATCAGCAGGTTTCCCTTGCCTGGAAGGAGAGGGTTTTGCTGGTGAAGGTCTCTCCCCAGTTTTTGCTGGACCTACAAGCCTGGATGTACTGGTTCCCCTGGACTGCCTTGAATGGTCCTCCAGGCCAGTGGTCTTATATGTTTCCCCAGGGGCTTGGGAAGGTCACTACACCATTGGGATGGAGGGATAATTCACCCTAGACAGGAGGAGGCGGGGTGCCCAGAGAGCCACCAAGTGTATCACTTGACTGATTTTTACTAGGGGGTTGGAGAGGTGGAATAACCTGGAAAGCCCCCAGTGCAACCCCAGGATTGAGCCACAGAAAGGGGAGATAGGACTATGAACGATTCCTGCACTCCCTAGATTTACCACTACCAGCTGGAGTTTCTTGCGACTGTACCATGGCTTAGACCTCAGAGAACAAGTAGCAGCCGTGTAGCTGGAAAGCTATCCAGCAGGATAGCTTCCCAGTCTCCACTAGAAAGAAGGGGGAGGAGTTGTCATGCCATAGGGTCTGACTGGAAAGTTTTACACTATGGCCTGGGCCTGACTGGCAAGAAGTTACCCTGTTTTTTTATTATTATGGTTATGTAATGCTTAGTCCTTATGGTTAAAATATGATTACACTGTTATACTGTATGTATCTTGGTTTATGGTGTATGTTCTGCAGGCTATTGCATCAGCCCCCACATAAACAAGATTACGGCCTATTATGTTAAAGTATTGTTATCTGGTGAAGCACTCAGCCCCACCTAAATAAACAAACACAGGGGGTCTTGACCAGATTAAAAGTCTGAGTGTTTACAGCAAATGGTGAGAGTTAATACAATCAACAGGATAAGATCTGATCTCATCAGAGGTACAGGGTTTTTCAAGTAAGCAAGAGGCGTACTGATTGGTCAACCTGTGTGCCAGAAACTTGTATAAAATGTGCCAATTAATAAAGGTATACAGTGTTATCTACTTACATAGACAAGATGTAGGCGTTATTCTGTGCATTAATTCTAATTCTACAGGATTATATGGTGTTCCTGATATCCTGAGGCTATCTTCTGTACCAGAGGTAGTAAGAACTACACTGTCTTGGACAAGATTCTTGTCAAGCCCCATTGAAGAAGCAGGTCGTGACATTAGGGTTAGAAAATGTGGGTGCAGTTTTTCTAGTGGTTCGTAAGAAATACCAATATAGACCATTTTTTTATAAATAAAATACATCTGTATGTGTATAGAATGAATCAATATAATGTATGATTCTTATTTAAGCAGGATGTATAAGAACAGGGAATCTTCCATATACCTTTGAGCGCAGAACATATAGGGCATTGTTCATTAGTCAACTACTCAAACAAACATTTGGAAACAGAGGTTCTACATATTTGAAAACTGTTCTAAAAATATCTGTTCTACAAGTTTCTTCTTACTAATATAACGTTATTTCTTAAGAGTACAAAAATGGCCGTTTTCCATTTGATTGACCCTGCAGGGTCATTATATTGTTCATTATATTTACCTCATGGTTTGAAAACAGACAAACGCCTTCCATCTGATGAAACACTGGATAATGACTTTTGTCAATCTCATCACGTCGATAGACATCTCCAACAGCCAAGAATGCATCCAATCCAGAATGCATTAAGTCCCACTGATGGGCTGAGGTATGAGCACGGAGCATGTGCGTACGATTCACATAGTAATTGTCTCCCTTCTTTCTGCTGGGATGGTCCAAAGGGATTAGTAATTTATCAAAGTTCTGTTCTGTTGTGACGATCGGGCACAGATCATCATAGACAGAAAATAGCGGAGTTCCAAAGCGCCCAATGTATTCCTTGTAGAAATGCTCCTTAATTCTTTCTTTTATTAACCACAAGGGATGGTACCTCTGATTATGCAAATTTTTCCCAATCTTAGAAATGATTTTACTTGAGATATTAGTGTAATCATCTCTGGGGTAAGGCCTACCAAGTAATTCCACAGAATTGGACATGTTTGCACTGTCCGGATGACTGGATGTTACTGTTCGAAAACAATCATGCCTTAAACATCTAATGATGTGTCTTCCTGAGGCTCTTACAAGCATGGCAGCTGTGGAATATTGTACAAACGTCCTCATGGGTATTGCACGTCCTAGAAGTAATAACAATAATAGAATGTCAGCAAAATAATAATAACTTATTATAGCATAATAAAATTGTTTAAATCAAAATTTCTGGTTGAGCTTATCCATTAGGTTTTCTTGGCAAAGAAACTGGAGTGGGTTGCCAGTTCCTTTTTAACTGGACCAGGATATGGCTGACCTCTCTGCTTTAACTTGCACATCCTGGGTTACCCTGCATATTATAGCACACAGCTCCATTGAAGTACTCAACCAAGGTAGTGATACAGAAGGGGCACAATATATAGATGTATGTTTATTTATGGAGCTGGCGTGTCCAGCAGTAGAGCTCGGCTGAGCCATGCATAAATATTGATCCTACAGGGGAAGTGACAGGAAGACTGTTACATTAGACCATAGAAGGTATGTAGGAATAAAACTGGAGATAACAGTATGAAGTCACACCAGGAGAATTACATTAGAGCAAATTTGGCCACTGGCAACTTCCAGGTAAAAGACCAAAGTCTGGTCTCACTGAAACTCACATTTAAAATCCAATACTTTTGAATGTTCTTACAAAGGTTAGTATAGATTGAAAGGCACAATGTATAAAACCAAAATTATTTCAGTAGAAAAAAATCATTTTGATATTGAAGCAGCCAGCTACAACAATAGTAGTATATAAGCCCTGAAGTATGTGGCAGTAGGTAGATGTGTCTGATGTTATCAAGGAGTGACACCAATCTTTATGCTTTATCTGTTTAATTTAAGTTTTGAGTGGTAGAAATATTCAATTTACATAATAATTGGATACTATCAGTATTTGCCTACATGGGACGAGTGAAGATATAATGAATAAATAAATATATATATATTTACATTAATGCAAACGTGTCTCTACAGGACCGTCTGATCATGGTACATCAATGTGGAGGACCAACTATGTGCAAGTCCATATGATGCCCTTTTTTATTCTAGAAAGTGCATTATTCTACAGTATCAAAATGCTATTTGTACATACTTCACTATTTTTTATTTAATGTGGTCTATTTATTCCTAGCTTTGACATGCCAAATAACGGTTACTGCTATAATTTGCCTCTTAACACTGTATATATCATCCTACATGAGGTGATTACTACTTAATGCACAGGGTGATCACTACTATCATTTTACTGATAAAGGTCAAAATCTGTATGTGTGATATTACAAATAAGGACTAATTGAACTATGCTAATTAACTGTGTGGGAGGGGATAGACACAAGGCTGAACTGTGTTTCATCTTTCACCTTTCAGAAGCATTAAATTAACATTCGTTCATCTAACCAATTGAGGTCACTCAATAGGGTGCAAAATCATATTGACTAAAATAATTCTTCTGCAGAAATGAATGTGCATTCATTAAATGGGATACAAAAGGTGAGATTCAGAAGAATGTATCTAAGCACACAAATGAAAATTTGTTCTTGCTATAATCTTAATTATCATGCTAGAATATCACTCAGATAAACATATAATTGTTATATAATCATATCACTTGATTGGTTGCTTTAGTTTGATTCAACAAATAATGTTTGTCTGTAATTAGAAAATCATGTACAAGAAGTTAGCAATTAAAGGAAATTGAGTTAACTAAGCTGAATAGTTTCATCATACCAACAAGAGACTAAAGATTAAAAAAAAATAATAATAATTAGTTGAATTATAGTAAGTATACTAAAATCCTATAGTTTTCCAAGTTATTCATCTTACCATGGTCCTGCATTTCAAATGTTATGGTATTTGTAACAAACAATTAAAATGAATAAAGCAACTTTAGGAAGAACCCTGTTTTGATAAAGAAATGCATTGATCCTGCAAATGATAAACTTGAAAAGGTAAAATATATTCAAGAGATAAGTTTCTGGAGTGTAGGGGTGTGTGGGAGGAGTGCAACATTGCCAAAAACCAACATGTCCTCCAGTAGAGACCAGCCGAGCCATGCATAAGCCAACTATTACAATACTTGTGGGTTCCCTGGTGGTCCAGTGGTTAGGATTCTGTGCTTTCACCTCTGCGACCAGGGTTTGATTTCAGTCAGGGAACAAGGAGGTCACACCACCCTGAAGCCATGCAGAGTTGGGCCTGGTCAGTACTTGGATGGGAGACCACCTAGGAATACCAAGAGCTGTATGCTGTGGCCCACTGGAGAGGGAACTGGAAATCCACTCCAGTATCACTGCCATGAATACCAAGTGGATCATCATGGTGTGTTACGATCCATGAGGTCATGGATAGTCGGACATGACTGTATGACGCAAAAGCACAATCCTTGTCTATATGTCTTAAAGGGAAAGGATTGTGCTGACAATCTATTTAATTTGCTTTATCCAAGATTTACTTTAAGTGGTAGAAATAATGGTTTCATATGTTATTTGAATACTAGCAGTATGTTCCTTCCATGGGAACATGGAGGTCTCACTGAAGTCTCAATATGTAGACACATGTTTATATATTGAGCTCACATGTCCAGCAATAGAGCATACAAATAGCACTACATGTCAGTGGAAAAATCCATGAAAACCCAATGTTACATTAGACCAGAGAAAGGTATGTTTAAAGTCATGGCAGGATAATCATATTGAGGCAATTATGACCACCTAGCTAACAGGATAGTAATGGGAACCAGAAAATGGCCCATGTCAGGCCTCATCGAAAATGACTTTTGAACAGAAATGCTTTTGCAACTGAATGTTATTACAAAGTAGGTAAAACTTTGAATGAAGTTGCTATTTTAGGAGTAGATTCTCTATCTCCGCATATTACATCTTATTGATTTGTTTCATTGCTTTCTCTGGGTCTAAAGGGCTAGCACAGTGACAGGCAACATATTGACTTCATGGGTCGCACATATGGACCCTGAGTCCTTAAAAGTGACACACAATGATTTTTAGCTTTTTGTTTTACGCATGGCAAAAATGGTAACATCACTGTGGGAGAGGGGTAGAGGTACAGTCAGGTCCATAAATATTGGGACATCGACATAATTCTAATCTTTTTGGCTCTATACACCACCACAATGGATTTGAAATGAAACAAACAAGATGTGCTTTAACTGCAGACTTTCAGCTTTAATTTGAGGGTATTTACATCCAAATCAGGTGAACGGTGTAGGAATTACAACAGTTTGTATATGTGCCTCCCACTTTTTCATTGTATTGGTGTATAGAGCCAAAAAGTTTAGAATTGTGTCGATGTCACAATATTTATGGACCTGACTGTAGATTCATTGTAATAAGTTTAGATGATATGTGTGTTCAAGTGCATGAGAAAGTGATTTGCTTACTTATAGAGATAAAATGGACTTTGCATGTTGAAGAGAGACATACTCTCCTACTCCAGAGAACAGGCTGGGGGCTGCGTGACAGAGACCCTGGGCCAACTACTGCCTACCACTGTGCTTGCATATGTAGCACTCTATGTTCCAAAGTAATTAAACACTGTGATGTGGCTCTTTACATAATCAACTATAATAGTTGTCAATCTGCAAGTTGTCGTCACACTTGCGGGGCTCGCTATGAACTGCGGCCCTTCTGAAGCGAGGGACGCAGTTGCGGGGCTGGAGGCGCTCATTGCAGGGGTGATGAGCGCCGCAGGTGCTCATCGCGATGCTCGTAGGACTTTCACAAAATTTGCGGACCTCTCAAAAATTTGTGGAGCACGCAAAAAAATTACAAATTTAACGGCCGAATAACAGAAAGACCAACAAATATGACTCAAATTAACTTACACACTTACACACAGCACAGGGGGAGAGCCAGGGAGCCTGTGAGTGAGGTTGCAAGTTAATTTGAGGCATATCTGGCGTTTTTACAAGATCTAAAATCACGAGAGAAAAATGGCGGCCGAAAAAACGTAACTGGATGAATACAAGGCAGTAAAAAAGAGCACAAAGCCAGTAACACCTAACCCAAGGTAGTAACATTTAACCCAAGGCCGTAATAGTTAACTCAAAGCAGTAAGACTTAACCCAAGTCAGTAACACTCAACAGGACCCTAAACTTAACAGGGGGGGGGCGTGGCCTCGCAATGAGCTCCAAAGGCGCTCATTGAGAGCCACGTGATGAGCTCCAAGGGCTCTCATCGTGGGGCTTGCGGTGAGCGCCAAGGGCAGAGACTTGCATTGTGTGGCAAACAGCATTGCCTGGCTTAAAATTTTATTGCTGTCACTTTTGACGGGCAAGTTGCTAGTTGTATATATAGTAGCAAATACATTACATAATTAAATAATATGTCCAAAACATTTTGCCCATTATCAAGACATTTGTAATTTAAAGTGTTTCTGAATTACCGTAATTGATTTTAATAAAAAAGTGCCTTATTTGTCAAACTGGTCAACTATGTAGCCTCCATTTATTTCACAAACCTAAATACTACATAAGATAAATCATCATTATATGTATAGTTCAGCTACTAAACTGGTAACATCCAGCACATTACGGTTTGAAAAGAATGTCTTGTCAAGATTTTTAGAATAGCTCAAGGAGACAAGACTTATCTTCACTCTAGTGAGGAGTCATTAATCACAGTGATAGCATGGACATGATTACAAAATGTTTTACAGTAAAAGAACACCAACAGTTTTGACATTTTAGGTCATGTAAAATATGGTATACAAAAAGAAAAAAGCGAGCCTTATTTGGAAATATATGATTGTTCTGTATTTTCAGTATTTCCCTTAATCAAACTACAGGACTGCCTTGGTGTACATTATTTATAAAAAATATCACATAAATGATAAATGTATTTCTGTTCTGCTTTAGTAGCAAAATATGTTTGGTCTTTTAAGACAAGAATACTATATGAACTTGTAATCTTTTGTGTTAAAGATTCACTGTGATGGTGCAGGTTTCTTTGCTTTTAAGTACTAAAGATCCAAATAAAAAATGTTGGTATTCCTTGGATTATAAGGTTGGTCTCTCCAATTTTTTTTTACAAACGGTGGCAGAGTTTGTAGCACCATTCTCTCTTGTTACCTCATCACTGTATAGTGCAGCACAACCAAAGTGTAACTAACTATGATTGTGTGGTACTGTGCAGGGAAGTGGTAGTATACTCTTGCACCAATCAACTACATAGTTTGAGAGGTGCTCCAGCTTTTTAGCAATGTCTTTCTTATAAAAAATGAACTTTTTAATCACAATAAATGTAAGATTTCCATAGTATGACTAAATACTTAGAAGATTCAAGAGCCAGACCATAATAGTGGCTTTTTTTTTTTTAAATAATCCAAAATAATTCCATATCTATAGGTAGATTTTACCAATGAAATCCCTTTTTCTTCTTTTTCCAGTATAGTTTCATTTATCATATATGAACAATAACAAAATACACAAAAATGATGCTATTATTTTACTAATATATATTTTCTAAGAATTATCTAAACATATTTATTTATAAAATATATAAATGCTAATAAGTAACACATTGTTATCCATACATACAAAAATATGCATAACTTTTTTTCTAAATATGCTGACAATCTATATGCCTTATTAAAAGTACACTAGATGTGAACTGGCAGCGGCTCCAGAGCCATTTATTTCATAAAGTGACGGGCAATTCCCTATCATCTGCATTTTCGCACAAAAAGTCTATTCTGAGAATGCTGTCATCTCTGAGCTATAATAGGTGCTCTGGGGCAGTGCATCTGCTCAACTGAACAGTGTATGATGTGTGACACTTCCAGTGAAAAATTAGCTTAAAATAGTATGTAAATTAAGCTCTGTGTGATTTTTATTTAAATGTGCTACATATCAACGAAAACCGCAAGCATAAGCCATTTTGGAGGACCATACTGCCTTAGAAAACATAATAAGATGAGGTTTAAAATATCTGAAGAATGAAATGGATATCATGTATCTATAGGAAAGAAACATACTATAAAAAGCACAAGCTTAATGGATGTATTTAATATAATTACATGTTCAAATAAAGCTATCTATAGTACTAGGGGTTAACAGGAGGCTGATGGAGGAGAGATTATTGGTAAAAAAAAAAAGTTATGAGTATTTTTACATTTATTTGTAGCTCTCTTAAATATATAATATTACATATAGAAACGCTACAGAATATCATCGGATACAGGGATGAAATCAATGTTTGAAATTGTTGCTGAATAGATTGAGTAGATTAGAGGTTCTTAAGTGCTTGGTGCTGTTTTATAAAATATACACCAGTTTGGGTAGAGAACCAACTAGAAATTGGGATGGGTGGTTATGTCCCTTTTACTTAACGTAGAACATTTGCATGCAATGCTAGAGCTATGGAGAGTAAATTCAAGTACCGTATATACTCGAGTATAAGCCGACCCGAGTATAAGCCGAGGCACCTATTTTACCACAAAATACTGGGTAAAATGAGTGATTCGAGTATAAGCCGAGGGTGGGAAATGTGCTGCCCCCCTGTGCCCTCCTCTCTCTCCTGTGTCTCTTCTCCCCTCTCCCTTCCCTGTGTCTCTTCTCCCCTCTCCCTTCCCTGTGTCTCTTCTCCCCTCTCCCTTCCCTGTGTATCCTCCAACCTCTCCCTTCCCTGTGTCTCTTTCCCCCTCCCTTATCACCCTCCTCAACCCCACTCCTAATCCTCCCTCCTCATCCTCATCCTCCCTCCTCATCCTCAACCCCCTCCTCATCCTCCCTCCTCATCCTCAACCTCCCTCCTCATCCTCAACCCCCTCCTCATCCTCCCTCCTCAACCCCCCTCGTCATCCTCTCTCCTTAACCCCCCATCCTCAACCCACTCCTCAACCCCCCATCCTCATCCCCCCCAACCCCCCATCCTCAACCCCCCATCCTCAACCACCCTCCTCAACCTCAACCCCCCTCAACCTCAACCCCCCCCCCATCCTCAACCCCTCATCCTCCACCCTCAACCCCCCCCCCCGGCACCCGGTATATGCTAATGACGCGGCGAGCATGTGAAGTCACATGCGCACGCTGGGTCAAGGAGCGGAGGCCGGAGCATAAGCAGGTAAGTGAGGGGAGAGGGGTAGGTATTTAGGGGGGTTGAGGATGAGGAGGGGGGAGGGAAAGAGACACGGGGGGGGGGGGGGGGAGTGTGACTCGAGTATAAGCCGAGGGGGCCCTTTTTAGCCTTAAAAAAAGGGCTGAAAAACTCGGCTTATACTGGAGTATATACGGTAGATTGTTTCCATAGATTTTTTTTAATTCAAATGGCAAACAAACACTAATCCGATATAAACTGTAAGAAGTAGATATATGAAAACTATCGGCTCAGCAGTATCTTGACAGTCACAATTATGTACACTTTCACTCTTTTCCCCACGTACAAAGAATACCAGCAATAACTAAAAATGACAAGCAGCTAAATAAATTGTTTATCTATTTAAAAAAATGTATAGAGCTCTCGCCACTTCCGTTTCAAGTAACTATCTAATGGCGAACAACAGTTTTGGAGATTTATACAGAAACATACGTCTAAGGTTTGCAGATTCTACTGTTCAGGGTAGAATCGCTTGATATTTCAGGGCTGGATTTTTTGAATGAGACCAGACTGATATACTACAGGATATTTGTCCTTATGAAAATGATGTGCTTTCCCTCCAAAGGGATTTGCATAAATTAGAGGAATGGGCATCTAAGTGGCAGATGAGATTTAATACGAATAAATGTAAATGTATGCATCTGGAAAGGAAAAATAGCCAGACAATTTATAATCTTAATGGAGCAAATCTAGGGGTATCAGATATTGAAAGGGATTTGGGAGTACTAGTGGACAACCGCCTAGGTAACAGTGCTCAATGCCAAGCAGCAGCTGCAAAGATAAGTAGAATATTACCATCTATTAAGAAGGGTATAGAAGCAATGGAAGCAAATATAATTGTGGCACTATACAAATCCCTAGTACGCCCTCATTTGGAATATGGAGTACAATTTTGGGCACCACTACATAAAAAGGACATTTTAGAGTTGGAAAAAGTACAGAGAAGGGCAACAAAACTAATAAGGGGAATGGAGGGGCTACGTTATGAAGAAAGACTAACCAAATTAAACGTATGTACTTTAGAAAAAAAAGCATCTAAGAGGAGATATGATTACCATATATAAATATATCCAGGGTCAATACAAGGCTTTGTCAAGGGAACTTTTTGTGCCAAGAGGTTTTCAATTGACAAGGGGACATCCTTTGAGATTAGAAGTCAAAAGATTTTGCCTTAAAGAAAGAAAAGGGTTCTTCACAGTAAGGGTGATTAATCTTTGGAATTCTCTACCAAAGGAGGTGGTGACAGCGGATTTGATAGATAACCTGAAAAGGGGATTGGATATATTTTTTTAATAAAAAGGGCATTAAGGGCTATCCTGGATAAACAGTGAGGGAGTATTAATCCAGGGATGAATCCGATCGCTAGTATCTGGGGTCAGGAAGAAATGTTATATATTATTTCAATTAATTCATATGCAGATATCAGCCAAGAAGAATGGCCATTTTTGAAAAAATCCTGAATAAAAACCAGAGCTATGCTGGTCAATACACTTGTGTCTTGTACAGAGAGAATTAAAGGAAAAACAGTTGCAGGGCTCTTACAAATCATAAATCTTATAAAAGGAAAGCAAACCCTGAATGTCAGCCAACTAGGTCAAAAGAGAGACATATCACTAGTCTCATGAACAGATGGTACAGTAACAACTTATGTCACTGGTATCACATTGCAAATCGTGTAAAATATCCCCTGCTAGTAAAAATGTAAAATACAATTAATATTTATCCTTTACATTTAACACCTACAATAATGCATTTAGCACGACTTAAATGCCCTGGTTTTAAAAGCATGCAATGCAGGAGGGTCTTACATTCATGACCATAATTATGCTATTTGGGCTTGATTACATGGCTTATATAAGGAATCTTGCAAGTGAACGTTCTACATTCAACCCGCAGCAAACCCTTCTGAGTGATGAATATATACCGTATTTTTCCGACTATAAGACGACCCCATGCATAAGACGACCCCTATTTTTGGAGCCCATAATTCATTAATAAATAAATATGAAATTATGTATTTTATAAGTTTTTGTTGTGTTACACATATATTTAAGGGCACTTTCTATCATGTGTTTCACTGATTTCCATTCCAGCTCAATATCCTTTTGAGCACATCACTTATTACTCAGTCGTGATGCAATTGCATTTTTCCGGAACCATACATATGCCACACACACAAGTTGTACAGCTCATTCTCGATGTGTAAGTTTAACACAGGGATCACACTGTAATGCTGCATATGGCCACTAGATGGTGCTGTTTTAAGGCAGGAGAAAAGACACACGTATTGTAAATGCAATGGTTGCACTTAGATTGCATTACACTGCAAGTGTGCATAACAATGTGCATTTTATAAGTTTTTATTGTGTTACATATTTTTTAAGGGCACTTTCTGTCATGATTTTCACTGATTTCCATTCCAGCTCAATATCTTTGTGATCCCTGTGTTAAACCAGAAAAAGGCAATTGCACATCGCAAGTGACTTTTTCTCTCTCACTAAGAAAAGCTTTGTATGCATTGTTATATATGTCTTCTCTAAAATTAAATCCAGCTAGTAAATTATGGTGAGGATATCTCTTTAAAAGTTAAAGTTTAATTATGCTGCATTTTTCTTGCTGTGCTGGCAGCATTGCTAGACAAAAGCTATATGTATTTTGAATTTATTTTTGTGTGTTTAGCATTATGAAATGATTCAAAAAGATATCTTTGGTGATTTGAGAAACTAATTTCAAGTCGTATACTTTTGCAGGTTTGGTTGCTGTGAATTTTTTTTTATCTTCAATTCCTTCAGTTAAATTATATTTTAAGGTAAAAAAAAAAAAAATATATATATATATATATATATATATTAAATTTCGTAGGTCTATCTTTAATAAGTGGTTTGTGAAAAACTATGCACATTAATATATATTATTTTTGTGAGCTCACAGTTATCTGGTTATATGTTTTGTGATGTGTTTGTCTTATGTGAATTTTGTCTTTGTGTTATTTTATAAGTATATTTTAATACCGGTATAAAAATCCTATGCATAGATTATCCATTTTGACTGACAGACAGTTTGATAAATAGTTGTTATGAATAATATAGTCCAGAGCCTGATTACCTCTGGATGAATATTATAGATTATGTTTATATGCTGAAATTTTTTATGGAAGCAAAAGAGAAAAATAGAGAGCTTTAAAAATGTATATAATATATTTAGAGGTTACTCTGTTACATCTGTGTGAGCATTTATACTGTAAAAAAACATGTATAGGGATATATATCAGAATGGCTATTGAAGCAGATTACTCTTTATGATGCCAGTCATCCTAATAAAGTTTAATATTGAACTTATAATACTTATCTTACAGGTTATACACAGATTTTATTCTTAAGTTTTAATAGGCCTTGAAATGTTTACTCATAAATATTGCACTAAATCTTATCAGTATTGACTAATTTGTGCATCCACAGGATATTTATATTGTTGATTCCATACGCTGATAACGCAATTCAGCTATAATAGTGAATAAATCTTTAAATACTAATTTTCAAATATCACCACCTATTTTTTTCAGTCATAATTCAGAGAATTCAAAGAATTTATCAAAAGGTGTATGAGGAGAGAAAGTCTCTACCATATACCTATCCTGATGACAACAAATAATGACAGAGACAGAACCGGATACAGAGTTTGCGGACTAAAAGACAAAGCCCAGACATGCTGTGATTCTGCACCCAAGAAAAGGGATGGGCCAAACTCCTGTTTATTGACCTGGAAATATGAACATATATGTATCCGCTGAAAAAAAAAAGGGGGGGATACAAAGATCTGTGAGAATAATCCTTGTTCTGTGTCTGAAAATCTGCACATGATGGACCGTTGCCCTGACCAGAGGATCTCATATCTAGAAGCTATTTTTTTTAACTTTATGAACCATATTACTTCAGAGAGGCCTGGCTAAGTGTGATAAGTAAGACTGGGCTTGTATGAAGATTATCTGTGCCTATATTTTCATTGTTTTGTCATTTCTTACTTTTTCTACTCTTTCTTAGCCCTGTCTTCCTTTTACTTTGGCTTCTAAAACTTATGCACCCTGGTCTATCAACTTGCTAGGGTATAGAATGTTCTAACATCTGATAAGGGAGATTATATAGGGAAAGACGACATTATTTTGCATAAACTCCGGATTGTTAATAATATCAATGCATAATTGTGTTTTTAACGTTTGTCAATACTTTATGATAATTGTTGTATCCATGTTCTAGCTGCAGATAACGATTATGACAATCTTACAATAGGCTATTAATCATATCCATAATTTCAATGTCTATTATGTACAAGAAAACAGGTATAAAGCGAAATTGGCTCCATGATCTAATTGCACTTACATTGATAACCACTGCACCACAATCTGGACAAAAAATGATTACATGACTCTTGTGTTTTATAATCGAACGGGCTTTTTTTTTAACCTGGACTGTAAACTTTGTGCAAAGGACTCCTTTTTTCAAAGCTTTCCAGTATTTTGTTGCAGTAACATCACATGGAACATAGACCATACTGGGTTATAAGCTCTGTGGCTCTACACGCACAATAATCTGTGCCATATTCTTTTTCCCAGTGAGCTTTCGCCTTTTGGGACAGAAAGTCTCTTTTGGAGTCAATTTGAAGAGGACACCTTGCCTTTCTTATTATGACACTTGAATTATTTATGTTGAATTTACAGTGCTTGTAGTGGCCAATTAAGGATACACCTGTTGTATTTATCTAGCATTTGTGATACTTCTTAGTGTTGTGGGTGTGGATAATATGTAGTGGAAGAGATATGCCATTTTGTATACTATCTTCCATTTTGTATCTTGTGTACTGTCAGCATTGTTCCTTCATTTTGTTTCTCCATCTTCAAAGCGTAATACATACCCATTGTTTTGGCCTGCTAGCATAATGTTGCAAAAATAGAATGTGCCAGGACTTAGATAATATACTAAGTAACAAATACAGAAACCTCCATAAACCCCTTTTCAGTATTCTCAAACTATATTCAGAGATTACCTGAGGAAGGAACAGGTGACTGAGAATGATCATGGTTCCACATAGGTTTCTCCGCTAGACATTTTCCTCTCCTAAGTAGCATTCTTATGCAGTTGTCCTTTCAGAACAAAAGAAGGGGTTGTTGAGGTATAATGAAAGGGTTAACATTTTACTTGACCTTTTTGTGACCACAAGGTTGCATAAACCAGTTTTATTGTGTCAGCAGGCCCTTGTAAGTTTCCTATCTAGTGTATGCACATGGTATTTATAGTTCTGTTTTCTGCCTATGTAAGTTCTGCTTATATACCATAAAGATGTATGCACACATGGCAAAACCAACTATGACCTGTAAATGTTGACCCTGCATAACTGACCATGTAAAGTCAGCATGTACCTCTGATACCAATACAAATGATGGGCGAGCAAAGCTCTATATATTCTCATGTAAAACACTTAATAAGAGATACTTTGATATCACTACCTTGTGTGTGTGTATTATTCGGTCTCCCAGATATCTTGGCCAAGAGAAGAGAGGTACCTAAGGAAGGTGGATAAAGGTATTCATCTGGGGTAGCCCTGTTCCTAGCAGTGGCAGACATCCTGCTCTATCAATGACAGAAAAATTTACATGTAACACAATAAAAACTCATAAAATACACATTTCTATGCACACTTGCAGTGTAATGCAATCAAATTGGAACCAATGCATTTCCAAATGTGTGTCTTTTCGCCTGCCTTAAAACTAGTGGCCAGATGCAGCATTACAGTACCAGACCAGGGTATCTAATTGCAACATTCCATGTGTAAGACAATGCCCTTAATTTAGACTTTAAAAAAAGGGTAAAAACACTGTATTATACATGGAAAAATACAGTATATGTTCCCTGCTGCTACTAGAGATATTACCTAAGGAGCTATTATATTGATCCCATTACTAAACATCCAAAATGTTCTCGTAAGACTCTGAGCGTGCTTGCAGCAAGACAAATTGTTATGTGTAAACTTAACCTCTCACAGCACCAATTAAACACTTACAGAGAGCTGTTACATGATAAGTAATAGCTCTCAGTATATTTAAAGCTATAACCTTCCATGGCACGATCACAACAGGGGAGGGTTTTAAATATTAATAAAATTAATACAAGGGGTTAATACCCATTTACGTATATATATCCATGAGCTTATCTACCCCACGCCGGGAACTTATGATAAAGGGGTTAATGTTAGGTGCTATGGGTGTCCTGTAAGAGTTTGCTCCTCTGATTTGATCTTAAGATCTCCCGTAGATATGTATCAGCATTGCAGGAGAATCTACAGGAGCCATGAATTTGAGTTCTTAGTTGGATATATGTTGACATGTGATGTCATAAATAATGATGGCATTCTGCAAAACTTAATTTTTGTTTCATACAACTTGCACATTAAAGGGCCACTATGGTCCTAAATTTAAAACATTCACTGCAGAAAATCTACACTTGAAAACTAGTAAAAATGTTTTAAGAATATATATACAAATAAATAGTCAAACTTTAAATTTATTATATATTATAGGAATGAGAATGTAGATTAACATGCCCTTAGAAAAAAAAACAGGACAAATTAATGAATAGCATTGTTTGTTTTTTACTCACAATTAACTGTACTTAAGTAAATGACCAAATAGAAAAATAGGACCACAGTGGTCTTTTAAAAATAAAAATATAAAAAACTGGCTAATTAGCTAAAATATATAATTATTGCAGCTCTCTCATGGTTTACATCCTATCAAGAAATTCATAGATTTAGTGTTCACTTTTTTGGCACCTCCTCCTCCCCACTCCCACTGACTATTGGTGTACCCAAGGTTCAGTCCTTTGTCCCCTTTATACATCCTCCCTTGAACCCATTAGACAATCTTTTGGATTTCGGTTTCATTTATATGCAGATGACACTAAAATCTATATCTCAGCACTAAACCTATTCCCATAACTTCTAGCACATGTTGTTAGCTGCCTACCAAGCATATACTCCTGGATGTCTGTCCTCAACATTTCAAAGTCTGAGCTTCTAATCTTACTTTCAGGTACTACAGCTGCCACTCCTAACATATCTCTCACTATTGACAATGCCAACATCACTACCACCTCTAAAGCTAATTGTCCTGGGGTTCTTTTGTACCCTGCCCTCTCCTTTATTACTCACATACAATTAATAACCAAATAATGTAACCTTCACTGAAGAAAACACCTTCAAAATTCATCACTTACATAAGCCACAACTAAAATGTTAATCCATTCCATCATCATATCTCACCTAGGCTACTGCATCTCACTCCTATTGGCTTCCCCGTCACCCAGCTAGCTCTAATCGATAATTAATGTCTTGACTAGACTCATCAACCACACTCAACACTGAGTCTGCAGCTCAACTGGCTTCCCATAGCCTCTAGAATAACATTTTAAATTCTGGCCCTAACAATTAAAGTCTATTAATAACAGTGCAACCCAGCTATATCCTCCTTTCTTGTTATCTCCTTTTATTTCTGCCATAAGGACCTTTCCTTAGCTGTACCAATTCTGTGGAACTTCTATCCACCTCAATTCTAGCACGAGTTTCCAACTGCCTCTCTAACATCATCTCCTGGATGTCTGCACACCATCTAAAACTTAACTTGGCAAAAAGTGAGCTCCTTATTTTTCTACCCTCTACTACAGCATCTGAACCTCAAATTTCTCTCACTGTGGAAAATGCAATGATCACTCCCTACTCCCAAGCCCGTTGTCTTGGGGGGGGTGTTGGAAATTGTTTGACTTTTTTTGGCTACACAGATGTTTCTCAACTTATCTAAATCATTTACCATAATAAACTAGTTTGAAACTAAATATGTCAGGCAATCAGTAAAATTATCTGTTAAACTGAATATAGCTTGCAATTACTCTAAATATAAGTATATATTTACATCTGATAACTAAAAAATAATTGTGCTAAAAGCTACTCTGATTTTTTAGATAAAAATATATACGCACCAGGAACAAGTGAGATGTGAAAATAAACACTGCTAGAAAGGTCAATTTCTTCACCAAATCAACAGCTTTAATTGAAATATAAAAAATTGCTTACAAATTCGTAAAAATGTTAAACTTATTAAAAAAATGATTTGCATATAGCCATGATGATCAGTAATTTACATATGAAGTTATCACACAAGTTTCCAACAGACTCTTCAATTAGTTTTGGGAATCACTTTTAAAAAGTAATTAATCAATTTACATTTTTTAGCAGTTTAACTTTTCTAAAGCCCATAAAGTTACAATTCTATACATATGTTGTACAAGAAAAAATCTGTCGTTTTTAAGTACAATACTAAATGTAGACTTTATTGACACTTGTAAGCATAAATTGGAGGTATTCTTACAAAAGACATATGTTGTTATTTCTTTTGTAAAAAAAAGAAACGCTGTAGTTAATAAAAGCTTTTTGCGTTGTAGATCCACTACGCAGAACATGAAGGGATGATGATTAAAATGCATTTTTTATAAAGTGTGTGTAAATAAACAATATGACCTATTTAAACTGGCACCATGAAACATTTTAGATTCAACATTAACAAACAGTTCAATATTTCATAAACCACATTTCCTTACTACATATACCCATTTTCCAAATATTTTAAGCAAAAACAGAATATAAAACATAAGTATGCATAAGGTCAGTTAGTACATTCCTGCACCTTATTCACAAAATGGGAATAGATACACAATTTATCAAGCAATATTAAAAAAAAAAAAAAAAAAAAAAAAAAAAAGGAAACAAAAATTGCGATGACTTAACTTTATGTCAGTTGATACTACCACTCTTCAGCAAATTGCTCCAATATAACAGAAATTACAATGCCTTTCCAGCAAAGCATGTAGGAGTCCTGCATGGAATCTCATAAATACAGAACACAGCACCGTCTGAGACAGCACTTACTGAGGTAGTCTATATTTATGAAATTCCATGTGCCCTCACATTTATGCATGTGGCAAACATCAATAAGACTATACTTCTTCACAAATTAAATGGTTGTGATTAAAAAAAACATTGTTGAACAAAGACAATCATGGCATTTTTTGCCAACTTATATAAATATTAATATATGTTAATTGGAAACAGATTATTTTATAGTCAACGATATTAATAATAAACAGTGTCCATGATATAGAACGTTTTGCCAACAGACAGAAAAAGTAAGTAACATCTCTGCTCTTATCTCCAAATACTGCCCCACCGCCATCTTCGTTCTGCTAATGACCTTCTTCTTTCTACAACTCATCACCTCCTCTGACTCCCGCCTCCAGGACTTTTCTTGTGCTGCCCCTAGTCTCTGGAACTCCTCTTTCCTCAAAACATTTAAAACCTCACTTAAAATGCATCTCTTTAAAGAAGTATGTATCACCTTCTACTGTAACACACTTATCACCTCTCTCTCCCTCTTTTACCACTCACTATACCTTAGATTGTAAGTCTGTGAGTTTCTATCCTAAGTACTTTGGGAATTCACCATGGACATTGGATTCCTAGCTCAAAGACAGGGCCCTCCTTCCATTGCTAAATGTTAATCTGTATTTATCATTGTCTTCACCTAATTTATGTACATCGCTACGGAATATGTCGGCACGTGTTAAATAAACTATAATAATAAAAAGTAATCATAAGTAACAGTCTACACAAAATATTCATATGTTTACTGCAGTACTGCAGCTTGTGCGGGTTAGGATCAAATTAATACCAATCCAGTAAAATTAACAGCGCACCAGAAGTAATTAACATATTTTTTTAGAATAAATTATAATGAATTTGTTGAGGTCAACTATAACTAAATATTTAAAGTAATACATCCACATGTTTTTGCCTAGCAAAGAAATCATTACAAAATAACTTTGAGTTGAATAGCCAATCTTTCAAAAACACAAATGTTTCTTTGCATATTTGAACTTGCTATATATTGTAGGATGAAACAATAAGAACTTATAGCATTCTTATTATTTACTTATAAGCACCAGCATGTTAAGTAGAACAAAAACATTAAAAATAAATATATTGATACAGAGAGAATTTTGTGTCCTGCTCTTGTAAGAGTAATCTTAATGTGTAGATGGTGTTAGAGAATACATTAAAGGGAGTTGCTTGATGGCAGGATGGTCAAATAGCAGGATCTATATAGAAGAGGCATTCATATTTCCTATAAAATTGTAAGCTTGAATAATGTCCACTAGCCAAACTTTTCTAAACTCTAAATCAGTTTTCTGTAAGTAGAGTAGAATCTGGCAGAGAAAGGAAAATAATCCCACAGGGTGGGGAAGAACAGAAGTTATGGAGATGGGCATGGGAGGCGTTTGTCATGGGCAGAGCGGAGGGGATCATTTGGTGAGTATTTGGAGATCAGACCTAACAAATGGGAGGCAGTGGTCTTCCTAAGGGCTTTGTTATTGAGGGATACTATTTAGAACTTAATCTTGGAGTATATAGAAATTAAGTGAAAAGAATGATCAACACCATGTGAGATGAATAAGCTCTGCAGAAGCACTTAAGATATATTATAGTTAAGGGAGCCAAGTGAGAGAAAGGTCAGTTGTAAGATGCAGTAACTAAAAAAATCTATAAAAAAGAATTAGGATTTTGGTTATGTCTTGTGTAAGATAACTTGTAAATTTTACTGTATGCAACAAAATATATATTCTCTTTCATCATGATGCAGGAGGAAGAAATATGGTGATGTTTAACACTTTGAACCTTGTCTATGAATTTTTAAAATGATTACTCATTTGATTTGGTTCCGATGGCAAATTTGTTCAAGTTCAATATTTGAGGGCCATTTTCACGCTACATTTTACAGGATTTCTCACTGATGAAGTAGCAAAATCGTTTTAGTTTGATAAACCTGTAGCTATTTCCTCACCCTCGTGAAGCCTGTACTAGAGTGTTCCCCACTACCCTTTTTTGTGAAGTGCTACAACAATAGCACTTTTTCCCAATGGCAGTAAAGAATGGATAAAAAAATTCAGGTAAACGCCTTTAATAGCGACATGCTTTTCTTCAGGACCAATATGACAATCCATGCTATTAAATTTGTGATGTCCCAAACATTTTTAAGGACATTTTTAAAAACCATATGATGTTAAATAGTTAAATTGTAACTTAAACAGAGAGCTTTAAAACATACCATAATTAGATAGAGACTCCTGCAGATAATTATTAGCCAGAGGGGAAGAGAGATAAGACCAACGTAAAACCAAAGTACATGTGGTGAGCTAGTTTATTAAACCTGAATGACAACCAAATGTTAGACAATAAAAGAGGTTTAGTAACTTTTCTGAATACTGTAACAACCATATGACCAATACAGTAGACAGATACATGCATCCGAGGTAACATAGCACTTTCATTTTTGGCCTGGATTACATAAGGTATGTTTTAAAAACTACTGTGTATAGAACCTTAGCTCCAAGAGACAATCAATATAAATGGATTTATGTCCATCCAGAATTACAGTATACCAACAATTATGAAATCCAGCTTGCCTTCCTAGACATTCCTGCACAATGTACACTAAAGTCACAATTCACTCACTGTAGATAGCCCCACAGAGAAGCAGAAACAGCTATGGCTGTTGGTATGTTCTCTAGTTCATGTGGATCTACCTCTCGTAGTACTTTGAAGTAATGTTATAACGTTGAGTATTCGATGTAAAGGGAACCATGCTGCAATGATTTGGATGTAATAGTCTTGTGTGGTCTCATTTGCATGTCTCCACCCAGAAATCCTAAATTACAGTACAAATATTCTTTTTAATCAGAATTTGGGCTGTTTGCACATGCTCTGCACTGCTTTAGACATATAGATGACAACATTAGTAAGCATAACTGAAAAGATATGTTTACTGTATGGTTTGCAATACTAAATGTTAATCTAGGAAACTGGAAGTAGGTCTATGAACATACAGCTTGTCATTGTGTGTTTTAAGAAGAACATCCTTGTATGATAATATTTTTCCATGCACATTTAAAACTTCTAATATATACTACATTTTCCATTCTAATCACTTTCCTCCCCATCACTGGATATCCATACACATGCATTGTGTCAATTAAAAGTCTATGGTCTGTAGATCAATAACATAGATTGTAAGCACACCTCTCAAAAACAAACCTTGAGAAGTATCATTATGAGTACATAAAATATAAGCTAAGCAACAATTTGAGCTCACTTTAGATTCTCCAGATAGTTTTGTACTTTATAAAACAGTCAAAGAATTTGCAAATGTATTGACATAAGGACAATGCATAAAAATAGCATACAAGTGCTGCTCTAAAATAGTGCTAAGGAGTTTAAAGTATAGCAAGAAGCAGGTTCTCTAGAGATATACAGCTAGCAGTGCAGTGTGATGTCTTTATCACTGTGTGTGTGAATGTCACACAACAGACACTATGAACACAGGCTTAACTACTCCACAGCTGCATACAACAAATGCCTACTTATACAACTAAACTTGAGATGTCATCGGTCCTGACAAAGCATTTAAAAGCTCCTGTAGATGGAACTATAACTCTCTGCCTGAGGCACATACAGCAGTGTCTACGGCTTACAGAAGCATTGCTGAAATATTAATGAGTGAACTATATGTCAGGAAAATTATGCAAGAAACCTGGTGGTTGCACAAAGAGACCACAACAGAAGACATAATGCCAAGGCAGGTCTGATCGGAGAGATTAAAAATTTCTAAAAGCAGCTTGACTTGCTAGTCAGCTAGTTTGAAAATATTCCAGTTGCTTATTTATTTATAAATGCAGTATTAAATATGTCAGGAATAAACCTGAGACATTTTCACTGGAAATCGGAGTCAGCTTTTGGTTTGAGGTCTAATAAGGCAATGTACATCAATAATATCTTTTTTTCTCGGAAAATATGTTCATCTTTGTGAATCAGACAAGACCCTGCCTTGATGTTGCCTAATAAATTATTTAAAGGATACAGAGCACATGAAAGGAAGCATTCATTGAGAAAAAAGTACTCTGAGACTAAGGGTCAGATCCAATATTATTTAATACATTATTCCATTGGTTAGATAAAAAGTAGTACCAGTTAAATAATACATTCAATATAGTTTCTGAGTCATAATTGTCTTAATTTAGCAATTTCTATGATGAACTGAGATGCCAACAACAAATATACTATAATTTATTAAAAATAATGTTACCATAAAATAACTGTTTGCTCTGATTGTAAAGGAATATGTCTATAAAAGATAATGTCCTTTCAAAGAATGACCACTATATCACACGTGCATTAAAGGCAATTCTTCATATATATATTATTATTGCATACTTATGAGCATGTGATGAGGTCATTTGAAGTCATTTTACTTTTTTGATTCTAGTTCATCATTAACAAGGCAGATTACAGATTATTCATATTGTAACCTTGGTGAAGCTATAGGGATTAGTTTATATTATATTTGCTTAATGTTTTATAATATTTGATGAGTCCCCAAGCTCTAAGGATATAGGCCTACTGTTAACTACTAACTGCCTCCCTGATGACAGACAGTCTGGTGTCCAATAACACAGTGTAAAAGTACCACTGAAGTGTCACATTTAAATTCTCTTCTGACACATTTGACTTAATAATGAGCAAAATGATTTCATAAAGCTTAGAATAAATACAACATTTACATTTTAACTATTATATTAAACGAGTGACTTGCCAGTCAAAAAAGATGGCAATAAAATTTGAAGCCTTGCAATGCTGTTTGCCACTTATTGCGAGCCTCTCCCCCTCTTTAACTCTCTCACCCTCTACTTGACGGGAGGCGCTCATTGCGAGCCTCTTCCCCCTCGACTGGCCTCACGATGAGCGCCTTCGACGCTCATTGCAAGCCTCTCCCCCC
Organism: Discoglossus pictus; assembly: GCA_027410445.1. Taxonomy (NCBI): domain Eukaryota; kingdom Metazoa; phylum Chordata; class Amphibia; order Anura; family Alytidae; genus Discoglossus; species Discoglossus pictus. Next base: position 183,233,798 of record CM050166.1, on the reverse strand, counting down.
TCTACTTCTCCCCCATCTACTTGACGGGAGGCAATCATTGCAAGCCACTCTCCCCTCTACCTGACGGGAGGCACTCATTGTGAGCCTCCCCCCCTCTACCTCTCCCACCCTCTACTTCTCCCCCTCTACTTGACGGGAGGCAATCATTTCAAGTATCTCCCCACCTCTACTGGCCTCACGATGAGCCCCTTTGTCGCTCATCACAGGCCTTGCAATGAACACCTTTAGAGCTCATTGTGAGCCTCCCCCCCCCCTACTTCCATGTGTCTCTTTCCTCCCCTCTCCCTCCCATGTGTCTCTCTCTGCCCCTCTGTGTCTCTTGCCCCCTCCCCTGTGTCTTACCCTCCCCCTTCCCTCCCCTGTGTCTCTTCCCCCCTCCCTCCCCTGTCTTACCCCCCCCTCCCCTCCCCTGTGTCTCTTCCCCCTCCCTCCCCTGTGTCTCTTCCCCCTCCCTCCCGTGTCTCTTCCCCCCTTCCTCCCCTGTCTCTCTTCCCCCTCCCGTGTCTTATCCTCCCCCCTCCCTCCCCTGTGTCTCTTCCCCCCTTCCTCCCCTGTCTCTCTTCCCCCCTTCCTCCCCTGTCTCTCTTCCCCCCTCCCCTGTGTCTCTTTAACACCTCTTCATCCCATGTGTCTCTTCCCCCCGTCTCCCTCCTTGGTATCTCTTCCCCCCTCCTCCCTCCCTGTGTCTCTCCCCCTCTGTGTCTCTTACCCCCTCCTCCCTCACCTGTCTCCCCCCCCCTACTTGATGTGAGGCGGTCATCGAGAGCCTCTCCCCCCCTCTACTTCCATGTGTCTCTTTCCTCCCCTCTCCATCCACTGTGTCTCTCCCCCCTCTCCTGTGTCTCTTTCCCCTCCTCCTCCCTCCTTCCCCCTTATTCTCCTCCTCCCTCCTTATCCTCCTCTTCCTCCTTCCCCCTTATCTTCCTCCTCCTCCCTTTCCCCTTATCCTCCCTCCTTCCCCCTTATCCCCCTGCTCCTCCCTTTCGCCCATCCCCTCGCTCCTTCCCCCTTTTCCCCCTCCTTCTCCTCCTCCTTATGCTCTTCCCTCCTTCCCCTCATCCTCCTCCTCCCTCCTTCCCTTTATCCACCCCCTCCCTTTTCCCCTCTCCAATTTCCTCCCTAACCCCTTTCCCCTCTCTGATTACTAAGATCCGATGAGCTCCTGCTGCTGTTCCCTCCCTTGCAGCGCGTCTTCTGCCTGTGACCGGTATATGCTAATGACGTGACGGGCATGTAACGTCACATCATTAGCATATGCCGGTTCCGGTCACAGGCAGAAAACACGCTGCAGAGGGGGGGGGGGGGGAGCAGCAGGAGCTCATCTAGTCTACGGTGCTCATTGCGCATGCGCAACATTTACCTGACCAACATTTCAGCATGACCAACACTGACAACTAGATATGTGATTTTGCTTTAATGATCAGGGACATTTATAACTTTATTTCTAAAACAATGAGACAACTGTGAGGAGTGGGAGAGTCTGTGAATTCAAATAAGATCCCTATTCAGTTTAAAGACTGCAACTTCATATAGTAAGCCTCATTGGAATATCCTCCCCCTAAAGCTACAGACAGGCTAGCAACCTAATAAAGAATCCCCAATGATGCAAACCGAATCATCTAATTATAGGATTTTCTCAAAATATGTTTTTAAGTCCTGCCATAGGCGCTGGTAGTTTAAGAATTTGGAACAACAAAGTAAGTCCTTTGTTTAACCTAGTCTTATATTTGGTCCCCACAATAACGTTTTTGTTTTTAAAAGCGTCTATGGTGTTGTCAACCAGAGTATATGCCAGTGCACTTATTTGTAAAATTACTGCAGTTCACTAAATCATGAGCTGGAGCAAAGTCCAAAATCCATGTTTGTAAGAGGTTCTAAGATTTCCAAAAACTGAACTGGCCAAGAGAAGTGCATTTTATTCATTTTAACCTGCTATGACTAGACTTTCGTGACCAGTAAGTAGTATTTATTAGTATAAAAAAAATTCAAATTACTGTGATTAAAAAAATGATCTTTTGTGAGATAACTTATACGGTTTTCTCCTTAAATCTTTAGGATGGAATTCCTCCTACATTTTTTCAGGAAGGTAGCAGGAAATAAATAAAAAAAATGTTGATGTCTCTCTTGGACCTTAGATCTATTGGTGGAAAACGTGTGTATGAGAATGCGTTTATATTTCTGGAGATTTGTGGACCTGTGGCTGCATCTATTGATGCAACCTGACTGCTTCTGGGCCTGTGAGGAAGAAGGGGTGTGGTATCAATATCCATTGTATCCAGTTATTTTACAAAGCCTCTGAGCTTCTTCCTTACCACTCCCTGCACTGGTAGCTACAAAAAGACACCATTATGATCCAGCTCCAGATGTGATATAAGAAACACAAAATGGATTCCTATTCTCATAAACAGAGCCTTAAACAAATCAGATCCCTTCCCCCACAAAAAAAAAATCGTATTTACATGGCTTACACAGCTTTTCTTTTGTACATACTTGACAAAAAAAGAGCCCTTTTTCTTAAAAATTCAATGGTAATGAAAATCGGACTATCCCAGCATGTTAAAAAAAAAGAGAGTTTTCAATTGTCAATGTCTCCAGTATAACAATGTGAGCTAAGCAATGGCCCCTTAATAGGGTTTTTAGCCTGAAACCTTTTACAGTACACTGAACCACAGAAATTAATATAATAGCATAAATTGTGTCAGATGTATTGGAATTCTCCAGTTTCAATTATATTATGCTTTTATATATTTAATGTTTCTCACATATGACTGATTGCTTTATGAAGAACTACAAAGTAAATAAATGACTAACAGTGTGTACTTAAATTGTCATTATTTATTTCCATACCTTTTCAACTAATAAAACCAATTTTTTTTTAATTAAAAGACAATGATGTATGAAAGACATATGAGCTCTGGCTACAGTAGAAGCAGGTTTATGGACCAGATTGAGATGTGTACCTTATCTCAATCATTTAAAGAACCAAAATACAGACCTAAACCCATGATGTTTTCTAAATAAATGGATAGTACAACAAAAAATGCCTATGCTTCGTATTAATTATATTTAAGTCAGCTTTAACCATTGCCATTTTAAGTCATTCACTATGGATGATAACTGTGAGGTAGATGTCCTCTCACATGTGGTTTGAAGACATCTCACAGTGGAGCCTCCTTTTTCACCAGACTGGACAGTTTAATAGTCATATATGGACCAGAGGACCCACAACCCACTGAGCACCAATCGAGATGCTGGTATGTGTAATTATATGATCATGGACTATCCTGCCGACATCATCAACCAGGAAGCCCCATAATAGTTTCTGAAAATGATGAAGGATCACTTTTAGGAACTTAAATATCAGCACCCAGCATGGGGAGAGGCCACCAAGAGCCATTGTTTGAAATAGTGAAGACTCCTCTTTCAAACAATCATAGTCCTGAGTGTACTCTTTACAGATTATTATTATTGCACCAGGGGCATATCATTTAAGTTAACTGATCACTCAACTGTTTTTCCCCTCCCCAAGGCAGTTTGAAAATATGAATAAACTTATTCCACTCCCATTCTTCCTGTGAAAGCACTAACTTTAATTGAAATAGAGGGTACCGTGACCAATCACAGCAATCACAACACAGTGGCACATGATCTCTCAAACTCTTCCAGCTTTAAGGAACAGCTAAGTGAGAACATTTATGTAATATAAAAAGATTGCGAAAATAATCCCTTTAATGCATCTCTCTCACCTACATAGTTATATGAGCTAACTGGTACTTGGTCTTTCCCTTACCTCATGATCGAGATCTGGCATCATATTTGAATTTTAGACCTGTGAGTCTGCAAATTCAATTTCCTAACGTAATCTCTTTTCCATAAACTTACTCTTGTAGATTAAGATAAAAGCCACACAATGCTGCTCTAGTCTAGGGTTCAATAACCTATGGTTCTACACCCAAATGTGTTTCTACACAGTTCATCTTGTGGCTCTTTTGCCATTCTTCTATTTGGGGCATAGTGAGCTAACAATTACAAGAACATATGGAATCTGGACAAGAAGCAATTGTTCCCAGATGAGGATATAGCTATGAATTTAAATCACTGTCACCGGTTCAGATGTACTTTGCAAATGACCTCTAAAACAGTGTTTAACGTTTTTGGTCTGGGGACCGGCTTGTCACCTTCCAATGCTCATGGGCACCGGCTGTAAGAGCCGGAACACGATTAACACATGGTGAGAGGCTTGCAATAAGCAGCGGAGGCCAAAGGCGCTCATCGTGGGCCTCGGGAAGAGCAACAAAGGTGATCATTTCAAAGCAGGAAAGTTGAGGCTCACAATCAGCGATGAAGGTGCTCAAAGGGGCCATAGCCTCGCATTGTGTGGCAAACAGCATTACCTTCCTTACAATTCTATTCCTGTCATTTTTGATGGGAGAGTTCCTAGTATATATATATATATATATATATATATATATATATATATAATATACTTATGTAGAGTGGTTGCATGTTCATAAATATGCCCAAGATTGTTTGCATGTCTCTCTGTTTGTATCCTATGACTGCGAGAGAGATCATTTTGGATCATTGATTTCGAAGTGTAAACATATATTTGTGGCTACTGCAGTGAAATAACTATATGCTGTAAGTTCTTGAGTTGACATTTAGTTTTGAAGTGATCTGTGCAATTACTGACAAAACCTTTGCATACAGATGCATGTATAATTATCTATGCAGAGATCAGTAACAATTGGGTCATATTATAGTATTGGCAATTTATCCTTATAAGTTTCCACTGACCTGAAATAAATCACAGTGAGGGTCAAGGTCGGGGAACATGTTAGGTTAATTAGATTTGTGCCAGAGTAATTGGACATTTCATTATATTTTCACTGTGTTTTGTATAGAATTACATTTTGTCCTATGTTCATTAAAACACTAAATTCTTTATCAAGAATATTTACGAGCATGCTTAAAGTGTGTCAGCTAATAACATGAACTTCAAAACATTTATTAGTATTAACTAGAGTAATAATGAACCTGCCGCCCACTTTTGATGGTAAATTTTCCTTACCGTCCACTGGTGCCACAGAAACTACTGTATATACTCCATCCTAATATCATCCTCTCACCTCACTACCTGTCCTTTGGATCCTATTCCATCTCAGCTCATCCCTCTCCTCTTTACTACACTAATCCCAGCTCTCACAAATATCTTCAACCTTTCCCTAAACACTGGCACATTTCCATCATCTCTAAAACATGCCATAATTACACCCACCCGCAAGAAACCCTCATCCGATTCTGACATTGCATCTAACTATTGCCCTATCTCTCTACTTCCCCTGGCTTCCAAACTGCTGGAGCGGCTCGTCTATAACCGCCTCACCAGTTTCATCTCCTCTAACTCTCTTCTGGAGACTTTCCAATACGGATTTCAGCCCCAACACTCCACTGAGACAGCCCTCATAAAAGTCACCAATGACCTGCTCACCACCAAGTCGAAAGGCCACTTTTCTATTTTGCTTCTCCTGGATCTCTCTGCCGCCTTTGACACAGTTGACCATTCAATTCTACTCCACATTCTCTCCTCCCTCGGCATTCGATACACTGCTCTCTTGTGGTTCTCATCATACCTCCAAGAACGATCATTTAGCGTCTCCTTCTCCGGCACATCTTCTTCTCCTCACCCCCTGTCTATTGGCGTACTCCAAGGATCAGTCCTAGGCTCCCTCCTCTTCTCCATCTACACATCCTCACTCGGCACCCTAATAAACTCTTTTGGGTTCCAGTACCATCTCTATGCAGACGACACCCAAATCTATCTCTCAGCACCAGATCTATCCCCCTCTCTTCTAGCACACGTCTCCGACTGCCTCTCTAGTATATCCTCTTGGATGTCCACCCACCATCTGAAACTCAACATGTCTAAGACTGAACTCTTAATCTTCCCATCCTCTACTATAGCTTCAATTCCTCACATCTCTCTCTCTGTCAACAACGCCATCATCACTCCCACCTCCCAAGCCCGTTGTCTCGGGGTTCTACTGGACCCTGCCCTCTCTTTAATCCCACACATACAGTCTCTAACCAAATCCTGTCTTTTCCATCTAAAAAACATATCAAAAATACGCCATTACCTTACACAAGACACTACTAAGATTCTAATACACTCTCTTATTATTTCTCGTCTTGACTATTGCAACTCGCTCCTTGTTGGCCTGCCCATCACTCGCCTCTCCCCACTTCAATCCATAATAAATGCCTCCGCCAGACTCATCTTCAGTACACATCGTTCAGTGTCGGCAGCTCCTCTTTGTCAATCACTCCACTGGCTTCCCTTAGCCTCCAGAATAAAGTTTAAAATCTTGACCCTAACTTATAAAGCCCTCAACAACAGCGCACCCCCATACATCTCTGCTCTCAAATCCAAATACTCCCCCACACGCCCTCTTCGTTCTGCTAACGACCTTCTTCTTTCTACCACTCTTGTCACCTCCTCTCACTCCCGCCTCCAGGACTTTTCTCGCGCTGCCCCTATTTTCTGGAACTCCTTGCCTCGCTTCACCAGACTATCCTCCTGCCTTAAATCCTTCAAAACATCAATATAAACGCACCTCTTTAAAGAAGCCTATAACCTTCCTCCCTAACATGCTCAGCACTGCTCAGCACTACTCTCTCCCTACTGTACCACATACAAACTTTAACCTTTAGATTGTAAGTCTGCGAGTTTCAATCCTGCGCAGTGCTTTAGGGAAAGCGCTATGGACACTGGATTCCAAGCTCAAAGACAGGGCCATCCACTCTTTGCAATGTATGAATCTTTAACTTGTCATTGCCTGTAACTTAACTTATGTATAGCGCTATGGAATATGTTGGCGCGTTACAAATAAACGATAATAATAATAATAATATACTCGAGTATAAGCCGACCAGAGCATAAGCCGAGGCACCTATTTTACCAAAAAATACTGGGAAAAATGAGTGATACGAGTATAAGCCGAGGGTGGGAAATGTGCTGCCCCCTGTGTCCCTCTTGTGCCCATTTCTTGTGTCCCCCCTCTCTCTCTTTCCCTTGTGTCTCTTCTCCCCTCTCCCTTCCCTGTGTCTCTTCTCCCCTCTCCCTTATCACCCTCCTCAACCCCCCTCCTCAACCCCCTCCTCATCCTCAACCTCCCTCGTCAACTCCCCTCCTCATCCTCAACCCCCCTCCTCATCCTCAACCCCCCTCCTCATCCTCAACCCCCCTCCTTCTGCTCCGGCCTCCGCTCCTTCCGGCGCCTTGACCCGGCTAATGCTAATGACGTGGCGCGCATGTGACGTTACGTCATTAGCATATACCAGTTGCCGGCACCCGTTATATGCAAATGACGTGCCGTCACATGTGCCCCACGTCATTAGCATATACCGGGTGCCGGCACCCGGTATATGCTAAGGACGTGACGTCACATGTGCACCACGTCATTAGCATATACCGGGTGCCGGTACCCGGTATATGCTAATGACGTGACGTCACATGTGCGCCACGTCATTAGCATATACCGGGTGCCGGAACCCGGTATATGCTAATGACGTGACGTCACATGCGTGCCACGTCATTAGCATTGGTCGGGACAAGACACCGGAAGGAGCGGAGGCCAGAGCAGAAGCTGAAGATGGAGGCAAGTGAGGGGAAAGGGAGAGGGGGAGGTATTTAAAGGGGTAAAGTGAGGGGGGGGGGGGGTTTAGAATGAGGAGGGGTGTTTGAGGATGAGGAGGGAAATAGACATGGGGGGTAGAGAGACACGGGGGGGTTAGAGAGACACGGGGGGGGAGAGTGACTCGAGTAAAAGCCGAGGGGGCCCTTTTTAGCCTTAAAAAAAGGCTGAAAAACTCGGCTTATACTCGAGTATATACGGTAATTTCTGGTTACATAAATCATATGACCCTAGCTATGTATCACCCCGTACTTACTAGATAGTTATCCGGTCCTGACTACTGGCCCTAGGCTCTGTCACCAGCCAAGCGTGGTGCTGCAGGACTCTGGCGTGTGATATCCCTAGTCAGGGGCGCCATCTAGTGATTACCCCGCTGCCCACCATGCAGGCTTGAATCGCCCACTAGTGGCAGGAGATACCATGTTGACTACCACTGATATATGTCGAATTAGATGCTAGGTTTACAAAGGACAGAACATAATCTTTAAATACATAACCATACTCTAGAATCTATTTCAGAGGTATTTCCTTTTGTTTAGTGTGATACCAGTTGGTAAAAATTTCCTTTTGAGTCAGAAGACTGATAACATAAATGGAAGGAAGGTTAGAAGGCTTATTAAACTTTGGAATATATGAATTGTGACGGAGGAGTGCAGGGAAGACGATATTTCTACTAACTACACTTATCATCCCCTGACCTTCTGTTTCCAAATCAAGCCAGACAATCACTGGTTGAGAAAAAAAAATAAGCAGGGTAGACCATTATTCAAAGAGCACCCTAGGTCTGATGCTAGACTTGCAAGGATGTGTCTTTTCAAACCTAATCTGAAAGTACAAACAATCTGCAACCTGCCAAATGGATTAGACGACAACTCAGACTATGAAAATAAATGCACAGGAGAAGAACATCCCTCTTGAAAACACACACACACAACACCATTGACACACACTTCTTTATAATGAAAGTTATAAGACTATGTGGAGGAGGCTGGGCTGTGCATGCGGTTTGACTGAGAAAGTATCCTGATTTAAACCAGACTCTAAACATATATGTTCTACTTCCTAAAGCTGTAGGTCATACTTTTTGAAGAACTACAAACTGGCAAATGCCAGAAGAGAGAAAACGCTCTCTACATGTCCCAATGACATAAGCAATGCTGTCTTCCCATACATGTATGTTGTCCTACGTAGGGACATCCAAATGATTTTTCAAAAATATACCACCTTTCTGCCTTTAATCACTTTCCTTTAAGCTCACGTGCACTTTTATCTGATAGGCTCTAGTAATGACACTGGTGTCTGTTTCACACGTAGTAGCCAGATAGTCCCATAAAAGTCAATTGTCTGTAAGATAGAGGGAATTGTGGCACAGTACTCCTACCAAAGTCAATGTTTCAAGGAAAGTATGTACACAGTGTATATACACTACAATGATCAATGTTTACATTTACAAAACAATATCCCAGTTACTGAAGAAATGGAAAGTACACATACAAATTAATATAATTGCAATTGGTTGGATAACTGAGCTTCAATGCTTAGATAATTTATCTGAAAAATAAGTTCTTATAAGTTCTGATATACAAATAACAACGGTAAAACTTTAACACTGAAATGTCTCTAGGGCAATTATTATATATCCAAATGCGCAGGCTCTTTTTCCTTATCAGCTCCCACTGCACGAGTAAATTAAAGTCCTAGATAAGGAGAGTTAGAGGGTGAGGACCTTTTCAAATACATTATGCTTAAAATTGCTAACTTTTATGCTCAGCGATCTAACCCTTCCTCTAAAATAAAAAAAATCAATCACTTGCCATTATTTTTATTTATATGTTTTCAATAACTATGACCTCCGCTATATCGCATTAAAGTAGAAATTCACATATCTACCCATAATTCTTATGTTTCCAATAACTATGACCTCTGCAATATCACGTTAAAGTGGAATTTCATGCATTACCCAGAAAGCTTAGCTCCAATGGAAGCACAACATTCTGAGCTATTCTGTCCTGCTATTTCTGTCTTTCAAGCTGGCACTGTCATAAATCTAATGTATTTACTATGCTACATGAAAAACAATATGATTTGCTTAAAATAACTAATTTGCCAAAACCATTAAAATCACTTAGTTCCCTTTTTTACCATGAGAAAGTTTAGATCAAATACCACTAATTAAATTAATTTGCAAAATCATAATTAACAAGCTGTTAACTTGTTGCTGTAACAATTACTGAATTGACATTTATTAGAACAAGTGAAAAAATATCCCACAGTTACATTATAATTATAACAAATCTGAAAGTGCTTGATTAATAGGAGAGCGGACACTTTGTGGGAGAGAACTAGGATGCTATAAGGTTATGTCAAATACCTTGCATCTTTTTGGCATTTAATTTACTACATTTCAGAACGTGCATACAAAGTAGCTTTCCAGTATTATTTTTTTTTATTCTGTTACATATTTCTCTCATTTGCTGGAAGGCAGAATAAAATAATGAAATTGACTTGAGCAGTTCCTGATTGCTTTCCGCTTAAAGTTCACTCTTTGACCTCTGAGAAGGAAGGTTTGCTAAACAATGATCAATAGTCGTGATGAGACTGTCTAATCTGCTTTTCACCGGAAACCAACAGAATCGAAAAGAAGAAAACATTTATTTTCCAAATGCATGGGTTTCAATTAATGTGTTTTGGGTATGTTGATTTCCAGTTCCTTTGGCAATTTTATAGCTAGCAGGGTCTGGCAGCCAAAGACAAAACCTATTTTACAAGTGAACAAGTTTGTGCATGACTTAATGCAGCCACAGGTCATCACATCAAACTATTCATTTGGAACAGTGAGCGTTACAACATGGCTGCACAACTTGCATTACTATTGAGTCACGACCACAGGAAATCAAAAATAGGCAGTTTATTTGCATTGTTTAATACAGTTGTCACGCCCGCCAGGTCTCTCTCTCTGCACGGGTCACAACTTTTTGTTCAGATCTCGACACCAGCAGACACTTCAGATGACAGCATACTTTCTGAAGAGACAGGCACCATCAGACCCCTTTCCTTAGGATCTAAGTATCACACACCATGTACCTTGGATTAGTACAAGCAGACTCTGACACCACCTTTGTTTAGTGTGTCCAAAATCAGACTGCCACTTCTTTATTGTTACAGAGATATATAAAAAAACACAGAAAGATGACAGAAAACACCAAAGACCTTCCGCCAGTTCTAGCCCATCCTCCTAGGCGAATAGCTTGCTACCTCCCTCACCCACATGGCTTTCTTCTCATTAAAAAATGTTCTCTCCTCTTACAGAGCCATAAAACTAGCTCCCCCCTTCATGACTAAAGCCAGAGCCTTCACACATGGCCGATCGCAGGGCCATAAAAATTATTTAAAATCCCTAACTCTTTGTCACTTAAATGACTGCATTAACTTAATTATTTAAGCATAGCCCACTATCCTATTTCTAACACAGATACAGTATTCAAATGTTAATCAATAAAAGCACCACATGCACCCACCACATCCATGTTACAACTACATGTATGCACCACACCCATGATACAACTGCCAAGCAAGTCGCCAGCACCCTCCAACCACACATATAACAAATGATTAACCCCAAACAGTTCAGTGGGCCCTTCTGTTCATAACAGCAGTAGACTCTCAGTTAACCAAAACTAAAGCAACAAAAAATAAATGAATACTGTACTTTAAATAAAATTAAATATTACAGAGCTCACCAAATGCCAGGAGCCAGGTTGTCATGCCACAAATTGTTTACAGGCACCTAGATTTCATCACTGTACGTCTCTGCAATTCAATGTTACCTGGAAGCAGACAGGCATGAGTGACTGAGCCAGTGCAGTGTTGGCGTTACACTCCCCGGGTTCAGCACCGAACCCTCCAGCCCAACGTACCCGTGTGTAAGTGAGGAGTGAAAGCTGCTGCTTCTAGAACTACCATCACTGACAAATATACTTAGTAGAGCATCCTATGTGCAGTTTATCTAGACCTCTTTTATTAGTAACTCTCAAGCAACCAGAAACTACATTTATCCGCCATCTACCAATATCTGTGGGTGCCAGATAACTGAGAGTCTACTATATTACTGTAAAAATGAGGCTAATAGATTGTACAGACTATACTAATCAGATTGTGTCTTAGAAGTAACCAATAATGACATTTTACAAGAAAATAACTAGTTGCGCATATTCTACCCTCAGCTTCAATTTAACTTTATGGAAATGTTCTTCAGCTTTTATATTAGTACATCTGATAAAGTATACTGGACATCTGTTAGCAGTGATATTATTATAGGTTATTTAATGTAACTCGTGTTTAAGAGTCAACAAAGGATAACAGGAAGCTGTGTTTCATTAAAGATGAAGTTGTTGACTTCAGTTCATAAGCGCGGCAAAGCTTCTGGCTACTCAGAGTTAAGACCATAACTATGTCCCAGTACAGAAAGCAAAAATGAATAGCTGGTAGCTCCAGATTCAACAAGAAAATCACTTTCCTGATTGATAAAGCCAAGAAAGGGTTGCAGAGAGAAAAATTATATGGTACCCCTCGCTCAGAGTTCAAATGTCCTAATCAATATATATAGTGCGGTTTCTAAAACGCTAATTAATTGTACACAAGTAAAATTAGTCCTGTTGGGTTTCAGGCGTCTCAGTGGAGATGATGATTACTACCTAGTGTTGTTCTTCAGCTGTGAAACATACTAGAATGTAAATCTGAGTGGAAAGTGTTAGTATATAACTCAGGTAGTGATGGATGGTATACTGTAGGCACTGACATAAATACAGACCTATCAGGTCTATGCCCTCAGAAAGCATCTGGCATAGTTCTCACAGCTGATAATGGAACATCAAATGACACCAATAAATATGGACCTAGCAGGTCTATATACTCGCCAAGGCACTAAGAATTCAACTAGTCTATGAGAGCTAAAATGGGCTTACATAGGAGTATATCAGGACTTTGTGTACACCAAGGTGTATAGCAAGGTGTCATATAAAAGCATGACAAACAGTATGCTCTACTACTGATCATTTTCCTAAACTATTCAAAACATGTTAAAATGGAGTTAGTCAACTTAACAACATTGTTACATCTGCACACATAACAAAAATTGCACCTTCTTGTTTAGGTGTCTTTAACCTCTTTAACCCATATTTACACAGGCTGTGGGACAGAATACTGGCTAAAAGCAAAACTGATGAGTGACCCAGTTTTCTTATTTGTCTGGTTTCTTCAATTATATATTTTTGCTACAGGAACAGAATTGTAATGATTGGATTGAAAAAATATATGTGTATTGATATACCCAACATAATTTACAGAAAAGTACACTTTTTACCAGACCAAATACTGAGAGGACTTGAGGGCCCAATTGGATGGTGGCGATGTAGAGGAGGAGAAATAGGAGAGAGGTTATTGCTTGGAAGCTACGCTTTGGTCCTTATAAATACAGGCTGCACTTTGATTCTTGCAGGAACAGTCCACACTTTGATTCTTGCAGGCACAGAAAGAGAGGATGCGGGGTGTCGCAAGCGCATCATGTTCCAAACAAGCGTTGAGTTCTGAGACAATTTTGTCAGTTCAACATGTCAAAATCCAAGCAAGTGTTGAGGTCCAAAGCAAATTTTTGTCGATGAGACGCATCTAGTTCCGAAAACGTTGAGTGCCGAGGTGGTTGAGTACCGAGGGTCCACTGTATATTACTCAAACAACTGAAAAAGCTAGTTTGTCCTTCAAATATGAAATAAATGAAAATATAATATCACTGTACTTTAGAAACAAATTACTACCAACTACTACATGCTAAAAAACAAACAAAAAACAACATAGTTGTTGTTGTTGTTTAGTGAAGCATTGCTAATGACAACTCTATGGAACATTGGCATGGTAAGAGTAAGATAGTAAAATGACTTAAAATAGTTAGAAGGTTATGAAGTAAGAGAAAAATATTTTTAAATGTCATGGCTGTTCTTGCATAGATACCCAAGCATACATACATATTAATGACATATAACAAATTCACACTTCCCCTGTTTTAATCATACTCTGTATGATTGTGTGCAGTACACAGGTTGGGGGTCTTGTTGTCACCCAGCAGGTAAAAAAAGCAGCATTTTCACATTATGTCCTATCATGCATAGTAAAATAATTTTATTAACAACTTTTAAACAATTGAAAACATCAGGCTAGGTCTTGTATTACATTACCTGAAAAAATAAGTGTGAATAACAGAGACATTTTATGAGTAGATTGAATAGTTTGCTTATGTGTGGGGCTGTACATAATTAATATTAATTGCAATATGTCTCTTATTTAAAAGTACTGAAGAAAACATGATATTAGGGAAATATGGCACAAGGCCATTATTCTGCATAATTTTTGTCCGTTCCAAATCTGGCAGATGCATTAATTCAAGTATTTTAGAAGCACATCAGCATTGTCAGCCCACTAGTTTAGCAAAGCTCACACTGCTTAATGATGGTTTTGGATGGACACTTGTCAGATCATGCTTAAGGAAAAATACTCAGCATCAAGAACATGTAACAACACGATATTCAAAATGAAAGCTAAGCTTTGGATGATGATAGTTATAAAAAAAACCGTGAAGGTCATTCCTGATTACAACAATAAGAGCATGTGTGAAGCAAAGATCCATTTTTCATTATTCTTACTACCTCTCAAGCTTATTCATAACAAGTGCATACCAAATTGAACTATTCTCTGTATGCGTATTTTAATGGGAAATACCATTTCAGAATCCAACAAATAAATCTAACAGAACGTACTAATGTAACAAGCCTTTGACATTGTATCCGTTTTTATAAGCAATGCAGCCTATGAATCACACTTTTCAAAATTATATTTTAGTTCTAAATTCATGTAATAAGATACACCTTTGGTTTTGCTGCTGCATATTAAAATGACAGGATGCTTCTGTGGAAAGCAAATGAGTAAACACATTTTCCTTGTCTGTAATCTCTCGGAGGTGACTTTTTTGGGAACACAGGTGCAAAGTGTACCCAGCATGCTGATATTTTCAGAAGAATTATTCTAGTTTTGCTTCCCTCCATTCCATCAATTAGCTATATAAATACATAGTGAGTTACTGTGGGGTAGGCTGTTTTATATGGATGGGTGCTATTTATCACCACAATCAATATGAAAAGGTTCTGGTGCCGGAGCACAGTCTCCTATAAAGGTTGTTATGAATCATTGCAGCACATGCAGTAATATTGGGATTATACAAACACGATACAGCGAAAAAAACTACCCAATGTAAAAAACTAAAACTACAGAATAGACATATATATGGGATCTAAAGATTTATGCTTAAATATAATCCGTATTGCTTCAATTATGCCACTTTTAAAATCTATGGATTGAAGTGAAGTCATATAAGCCTTCACATAAAATATAGAGATCAATCATCCAAAACCAATCATATATGAAAGGTATAGCCTTTAGATCAGGCCTACTACCTTGGTGGATCCTCCTGCCTGGAAGGCTCTCTTGCAGCAGCCCCAAAGCTGACTAAGATTTCCACTGTAAATAGAAAGATACAAGAAAGATACTAGGGATAGCATAGAGATCAGGCCTATGACCTTGGCGGTTCCTCCTGCCTGGAAGACTCTCTTGCAGCAGTCCCAAAGCTGAATAAGGTTATATTTATGTAATAGTAGTATCTTTCTATTTATGCGACTAGAGAGTCTTCATTGCAGAAGAACCCACCAAGGTCATAGGCCTGATCTCTATGCTATTCCTTTGATATATGAATGATTTAGGATGATTGATCTCTATAATGTATGGGTTTTTTTCAATATTTTTTATTGTCAAACAATGCCAGTGTTATTACAAACATTTTGCTTAATAAAGTTTTACAATGTTTAAGAAGGAATTTGTTAGTTATGCAGGGTATATTATTTGTTTAACACTGATTTTTCATTTTTACATTTCAACATTTTCTATTTTCTAAATTGAAAGGTTGGAAGAAGGTCCATAACAATCTTGATACAATAAACAATACTGGTTGAGATCTTATGTTGCAAATAAGATTTAAAATACCAATCCATAGTTTTTACCGGCAGCTTAATTGAAGTAATAAAGATTATATTTTAAGGTTCTCAAAAACCTTATTGTCAAAATTAACATTTATTAACATTTATGTGGTGTAAAGCACCACATTTTTTATACATTTATAGAGATTTTATGCAAAAAAGACAAAATAAGTATTTAGGAAACAAAGATCCAACTTTACAGACCTATATGAAGTACTACGACCATTTACAACGGACTCTGAGCTGCTCCTACCCCTTGATGACCTCAACTGGAGGCTTACAAGTTTAAAATTTAAATTAAAACTAATATTGAATATTACTTGTGTAGATCATTCAATTTATATCAATGTCCAATTAAAATTTCCAGCAACTTTTAAAGTATTGCACTAGTCCTATTATAGTTACAGAAATATAGCTTCATGCGAATGTGTTTGCTACATCTCTACCTGACCTTCTATGTAGCTACATCTCTGTGTGACCTTCCATGTACACAAGAGTCATTAGACTATTTAGTTGTATCTGATTAGTTAGCCAAGTGTTCAAAAATGATAATTATAATTCATCACTGAGTGAATTTCCCAGACTCTCCTGTCATTGTATTAAATAGCAGATTCGGACAAGATGAGGACCATGCAATTAATTTGTATTTTATAAAACTATAGCTCACTTATTTATTAAACATGTTTTGTAATAAATAAGTGTTTAAAATTAATTAATGTAAATGCATTAAATAAACGTGGTTCCTTAAATGAAAAACTTAATCACCTGCATAAAAAAAACATTTGCCATATTAATAAAATACAAGTCATTTAAACTACATGCTAAATGAATATATGAGTTTAGTGATCTTTAAAAACAAATTAGTAAATTAAAAATATAGTTTTACAATGTGTAGGATGAGCTTTTTTTTGTTGTTATTGTACTTGACAACACTGGACTGCTGAGGTCTTTGATCTAACAGTCTGAGCACTGGTTCCAAATAAGAATATTCTCCTCTGTGAGTACTTTTATTGGCCGTCTTGTCACCTACACATATTGGCTCATTACATAGGAGAGTGATCACAGTACTTGTCTGATAAATAAACTCAGTTTACATGGGCCCTGTCATTACTATATAACATTTTATGATAATGAGGATTATTACTTTTTATTTATACATAGCAGTGTTTCTTCATTAAAAAAAAAATATGAATTTTTGCTGAGTTCAGTAGTTTAGGTCATTTTCCCAAAAATTAAGGTAATACAAATAAGCATAAGTTTCTAAAAGCTACATTTGTAAGGGTACTAAAATGTTTATTAACATTTGCAGCAATTCAATACAAAACAATGTTATCTAATATTTAAAACAAGTACTTTTAATTGCATGTTTGGAAATCTTTGCTTTCCATGGTTATTTAATTACATATTTATGTATCCTGGATTATGAGTGCATCTGATAGAAGAGAATCAGTAGTGTATGAAAATATGTTATTTTTTTTGCATGAAAAAATAGCAAAATGAACTTTATTAAAAATGACCCTAAAGTTTGCTTAATCTCTTGAGTTTGCAAGCGGTCGATTTTGGGACTTAACACGCCTGGAAATCCCTGCTAAAATTAGCATAACATTCATAATTGGTTTTGGCCAATCACAGGTGGCTAATAAATTGTATCAATCTGTGATGGCAATTTGTGCAGTAAGGCACCATGGAGCACGGAGGAGCCTAGATATTGCTTTGTGGATCTCTAAACTGTGATGCTGTTGGCTTTAAGTTAGTATAAAGTTAAAAAACTTACCCAAATGCAGTGTTTTTATAGGTAGGTACTAGGTGATGTAAGCAGCTCTGGAGTGTGGAAACCATTATTTAGATAAAATAAATGTGTATAGAATGACTCAATGTAATGTGTGTTTCTGATATAAGCAGCCTGTGTTAGTTTAGAAAAAGTTAAAAACAATGAAACTTGGATATACATTTAAGGTGTTGACTTTATATTTAATATCATTTCCATGATAACACACAAAAAAACATTGTAGCATATGTGTGGCTACATAATTTGTTAAATTACAATGTATTCATGATTACAATATCTTTGTATACCAATGACCCAGCTCTTTACACAGAATTTTCAAGACATATATACTATAGACCCTACAATCCACATCCATGTTCTTCTATAGTATGTAATCTAAAAGCAAGCTTGCTTCACAGCTCACACTGACAACCAATTAAAAGTATCCCCACACGTCATGGTAGAGCGCATGGCACCTTAGCCGATACCTTGCTTTCTATCAAGTTGTCTGGTACTTTTGGGCTAAACCAGTGGTTCCCAAACTATTCCTCAAGGCTCCCCAGACAGGCCAGGTTTTTGATTTAACAGTGTGTGAACACAGGCAACGCAATTAGTATTCAACAGGAGTCTCACATATTCTCATCTGTGTTCACGCTGTTAAATCGAAAATCTGGCCTGTCTTGGGGAGCCTTGAGGAATAGTTTGGAATCCACTGGGCTAAACTTTGATTGCAGGCACCTACTACACAGTATTGTATAGCCATATTGTGTTTTACAGTGGGATTAAGAGTAAAACAACAACAAATAATGAAAGAAAGTTTCAAGGATGGATGGACAGACAAACAGATAGATAGATAGATAGATAGATAGATAGATAGATAGTCATTACTAGATATGTAAGGCAACATCAGCAACATTAGCATATAGGCTGTAACAATTGTATGCACATATCAGAATTATATGGTTAGGAAATGTAGTTAAGGCCATCTTTGTAATAAGAAAACATAAAATCAAGTCATCATCTATAAATTCATGAAATCTCTTCTTATTGTTGCATATTTATTTTTCAAAATACAACAAAACAAAATCAGCAGTATTGGTATTCTACTTGCTGCAAAGAGAAATCTATTTAACTTGGTTTCCTTTTTTCATTAACTATACTTTTATACTGTTAAAAACTGACATTATTTTCTGCACAGATATGGATTTTTTTCTATTCTTTCAACATGTTACTTAGAAATCACATGTAAGGAGTCCAGTACTTCAAATGGGCATTCATTTATCAATATAACCCAGTTCTTTGACTCTATACTCTAAACCTATCAAGACAAAATCTTTAAAGTAATGTTTTCCCTTCTCGTTCTAGTCTTGGGGGTATTTTTGCAGGTGAAATCTCTCCCGCTGCTAAATTCATTTGGTCAGTAAGTCCTCAGCAATTGCTATTGACCTTTTTTTTCAGAAACAGTCATGTATGTCAATATATCACTTAAGAGTTATGCTAGCTGAGGATTGCCTTTTCCTTGGTTTACTTTCAATTCCAGAATCATTTGACTGATGCAGCATTGTGGGAGTGGGAGTTGTAATATGGGGTTGAGAGCAGGTAGATGAGGAGTAAATCATTACATACTATAACTTTATTTTCAGTGATTTACCATAATTATATATTATATTGATAGAATGATATGTAATATTTGCATTTAGCCCAGAGAGAAGCTTTGTATAAACCTTACAAGAATACATATCTTTTATTCTATGGTTTAGGTATTAGTATGTAGTGTGTGCTTGCTTATTTCTCATTAAATAATTTTCTATCTATCTATCTATTCTATTTTGGAACACATCTTCAATGAGTAGAAAAAATGTGTTTATTATTATTATAATATTTCATAACTGATTTATAATCTGGTCTAATACAGTTGTGATAGTTATTTGAGTTTGGCACATATACTATGAGTGGAAAAAAAAGTTTTACGAAACTGACATTTAGAATCAAATACATGGTGAGAAATCTGCTCATAACATGTTTTTGTGTTGTACTATAGTCATTGCGGGTTCTCTGGTGGCCCAAAGGTTAGAATATTCAATGCTGCGACCTGGGTTCAATTCCAGTCAAGGAACCAAAAGGTCACACCACCCTGAATCCATACAGAGTTGGGCCTGGTCAGAACTTAGATGGGAGATCACATAGGAATACCAGGAGCTGTATGTTGTAACCCTCTGCCATAAAAACCAAGTGTATCAGCATGGTGTGTTGGGCTCTATGAGGTCACAGAGGGTCGGACATGACTGAACGACACAAACATACATAGATATTGCACTCATTTTAGTGCATTAGCTGATTATAAGATGTGCTATAATATACCCGAATAGACTTGAAAACCAGAATTTTGCAATGTAAACATACTCAGCAGAGAAAGGGTTAAAAACACTGCATTTCTCCTCACTATCTCTGCTAAATGGTCAGTGTTTTTCCTCCAGTGTGGGAATTCTCTCCAATTCCCAACATTGCTAAGAAGACTTAAGTTCACGTTGAATAGATATCTTCACATACTGGGCTTCATAAAATAACATCAATATGAGCGTGTGCATTCCCAGAAGATGAAGCTCTCATCTTAGTGAATATAACACAGAGGCGTATATTCACCTCACTAAAGAGACATCTCCAATTTCTCAAATTATTCTATATTATTCTATGAAAACTCTTCATTAAAGGTTCCATATGGTAATATGGGAACTGAATGATAACCTTACTAGAAAAAGCCGGTGTTCTTGCTATTATTGTAATTTACCTTTATAGTTGGTGTTTTTTTATGCAGTGACACAAACCTAATAAAGTCTCCCTTTATATGCATCTATTTTATGAAGTTTCCATATAAATAGAGGATGGGTTAATGAATGGTCAATGAAGCCTGTTTAGCAAACAGTATCCTAGATTACATTTCATGTACTGTAAACAGATTTGCTAAAATGTGTCTCATTCCAACCACAAACATTTTGTAATGTCATGAAAAAAACATAAATAAAAACATTTGTTCCGTTAAATTGTCTAGACTCTTGAAGGTAAAGATTTCCCTAAATGTAGAGAATGTTATTCTCCATTTTTTTCCTACAGAATATAGCCCTGAAATTCGAGCATTCATTATACAGATTTTGATAGTATCCATGTATGGTTATTAGTGAGATGCTGGAAGCAGGAGAGAATTCCAACTTGGTCAGAACTAATTAATATCATATTGCGTAATTGTGAATTTGATGAGTATCTTATGTTAACCAATATGATAAGAAATAATAAGATCAAATGGAAAATTTGGGATTCCTGGGAATTCCAGGATATTTTGTTGGGATAGACCTGCTCCATGCATACTAATTGTCCACAGCCCTCCAACTCTTCCCTCGGTCCGTGAACTTCCATAATGTGTACTGTTTTTTGTTTCTCTTTTTTTGTTGTTGTTGTTATTGTATGTATTTTACTTATTGTATTGTTAAATATTTGTCTATTTATGTACAATCTGTAAAGTCTTCAATACGCTACATTATCTTAATACAGAAAGAAAACAAAAAAAAACATAGTATAAGTGCCCTTTAGTTACATGAATTGTCATTATGTCTGTAACCCATGCTGCAGCTCTGTAAAATGTGTTAACTATGTTGTATTTGATTATTAGAAGCTGTTATATTTACAAATAATTGTAATTTATGCTACTGAATTTTTATTAATGGGATATGTAAATTTGCTTGATTATGAATCCCAAAATAACATTTAAACACTTACATTGAAATCAGAAAATTTCTTGTAATTTAACATGATTTATTTTGGCCAATCAGGTAAGCATAAACTTTTGAATTAACTCTGGGGTCCTGTTTGTGCTGCAATGCAGCCTGGGATATGTAGGGTATCGCTGATATGTGCTATGTATTGCTGCTGACATACAGCCCGGAAGCTGCAAGGAGATCGGCTGAGAAAGCAAAAGCAGGTTAATATTGGGTTAATATTGCTCCCCCGATGTTACATGCTGATTGGGGGGAGGGGGGGGGGGGGGCAGATGCCCGTGTATACACCCCTTGAGGTGTCAACATAATCATTAGAGGGATTTTTAGATATTAATAAAAATAAAATGGGCTGCATACATATAGGCTGCTTTTTATCTATAAAATGCAGAAATGTATTAATCCATGAAACTTTCATATCCCTTTAATAAAAATTAAAAAAAGCTTATATTTAATTTAATGATAAAACGGATGTAATATAAAGTCAGAGAATATACACAGTTATATCTTAGATCCGAGTACTTGAAATATCAGTGGAAGTGACATCATGTCTAAGAGTCTCCTAAAGTGTCCAGCACTGTTAACAAGTAGGAGTATAGATCATGGTGACAAAGAATCAGTGAACCCTTCAACAAACAACATGTCTATCCCTTATAATACTGACTTGGAGGAATGAATCTGTAAGCAGAAAGGTGACTGAAGCCCTAATGTGTCATACTATGTAATCTGTGATTTAATTCCATCTCTATACTCCAGGGAGCACTGTTTGTTAACTAGTAGAAAAACTACATAAACACAAAGAGGTGAACATGTATTTTTCTGGCTGAAAACTAAGAAATAATTCCCAATTTCCCAATCATCACAGTAACCTTGTACATATTAAAAGGGCAAACAATATCCTAAAGGTTAAAGGTTAGACACATGAATTGCTAAATGAATGTCACAAGATGAAGTGCAATTAAATACTAAGAAGGATTCACAGTCGAATGCATAAACAGAGTAAGCCCAGGGATTTTAAGGACCAAGACCATCTGTGTCCTGTGCACTGCCTAATGAATAATGTTCTAGGAGGCTGACATTTAAATGACAATATCAGAACGCAACTGTCATTGATTGATACAGTCCTTTTAAATCTTACTTCAAGCACGTTGCTGACAGGAGTACATTATGTATAACACTAAAACGATTTAAATTAATTTGGATACAATAAGTGAACCTGAGGATCGTAAAGGCAACATTATAATTTCCCTGTATACTACAGCTTGCATGTATAGATATAAAGCTACACACATTATATATACATATATATATATATATATATATATATATATATATATTAAAAAAATAGTACATCTCTGTTCACATTTTAATGTCTAAAACAAGTTAAAAAACCTGCTTCCTGCTCAGAATTCAGAGAAAAACTGTTATTATACTGCATTCTGGGTAGCTGAGCTGGGACATGCAAATGTGCCAACAAATGCCTCGTTCTTCATTCCGTAGCCATTATCAAACATGGCTTCCTTTAAGCTCATGCATGCTGTATTACACAGCTTTAATGCAAAGCCAGGGTTTGATTAAACACAGGCTGAGTATCCAATCCATGTACAGCTGTTTCAAGCTTACTGGTATCATCAGCATGGAGGGGGATCTCAGCCTGTGTTGTGGAAATTATGAGTAGGTAGTTCACCACAACAATCATTTATAATATGGTGGGCAAAAGAGCGATAGAAACCCTCCACCGTACAGTAAATAAATAGTACATCTGTGTTTACATTTGAATGTCTAAAACAAGTTTAAAAAAAACTGCTTCCAGCTCAGAATTCCAAGAAAAACAGTTATTACACTGCATTCAAGGTATATATATTTTTTACAGTCTGTAATATAGACAGAACCAAAGCTGTCCAGTGTATAAACCAAGTCATGTGACCATATATACATATTTCTTCTTGATTATGAATCTTACACCCTGTCCTGTACATGAAAAATAAATGGTTCTGCTGCCACCATGCAGATAATTCCCTCTGCCTAAGGCAAGTCAGCAGTGCTCTGGCAAGAATATATCTATTACAAAGAGCTTTAAGGAACCTATTAAAAGGTATATCTAAGTTTCCCTGTGTAACAGAACCCATCACTGTTTTACCCTGTTTTATGGTTATTTAATTCTTGGTTAAAATATGATCACATTGCTGTACTGTAGATATGTTGGTTTATGTTCTACAGAATATATTGGCTCAGAATATTACAGCTACAAGGCTAATAGATAATCCTATTACAGAGACTCCTAATAAGATAAGGAAGTCTATTGTATAAAGTGTTTTCATTATAAGACATAAGAACAAAGAAGTATAATCTGATCAAGGTCTGATTGTATCAAAGTAGCCAGGTAGCCTCAGGGAGGTGTGGCCACACCTATTGTCTCTCTATGTGTATTGTGTGGCCAACTATGGGGGATGTGTATTGCCTGTGGGAAGAGATGTGTATATATATTTGTGCACAACAAAATAAAGACAGTATTATTTGACTCCCAATTGAGGGTCGTCCAATATGGGAGGTTGGGGATGGTGAGACTGTAGTGCTTCTTGGATATTTCACTGTATACCAGCGGAGATATTGGATTCGTGTTCCAACTCCGTTACACCCTGTTTTTACCTTTCTTTAATCTAACACCTGCTGCTTATATTTGAAACGAACATTACATTGATCCATTCTATACACATACAGATTTATTTAATTTAAAAATAAAACTTGTTTTCCACACCTCTAGAGCTGTTGAGCACAGTGTACCTACTACTAGCAACAATGCATTCAGGTACATATGTTAAGCCTTTATTAACCTTCAAGACAGCAGAAGCACAATGTAGAGATCTACAGGGCAGTGTCTGGCTCCTCCTGCTTTCTCATGCAGGGGCGACGCATCCCATGATTCCTTCCTGCACAAACTGCTACCACAGATTGATACAAATCAAACTGCAAACTCAAGAGATTTAGCAAGCTTTGAGGTAAGTATTATGTTTATTTTGGTAATTTTTCATGCAAATTTTTTTTCCATACATCACTGATTTTCCTCTATCAGATACATTCATAATGCATAAAACTTAAATATGCCTTTAAGCATGTGCCTAGCACAAAAAGACAGACTATGTATATATAAATTGTATAGCAATCTGTTTGAAGCTAAATATATGTATACATTTATTTTAGTTTTAACATTCTATATCTGGCCTTTATAGGTATAGTCATCTTCATAAAGACAGGGTAATTTGCAAAC
Organism: Discoglossus pictus; assembly: GCA_027410445.1. Taxonomy (NCBI): domain Eukaryota; kingdom Metazoa; phylum Chordata; class Amphibia; order Anura; family Alytidae; genus Discoglossus; species Discoglossus pictus. The sequence goes on along the minus strand of CM050166.1, from coordinate 183,209,223 downwards.
AGCTTGCCTCTTTGGTATTGTATTTTTTTGCTTCTGTAGTAATGCATACTGACATTTTCATTTGTCAATAAATTATCCATGTATACACTTGAAAATCCTTTCCCACTCTGCTTAATGTATTGAAGTAGAGCTTTTGTGCCAACAGACAATATTTAAAGGTATATGGAAGCTTCCATATTTTTTATAATAAACTAAACTCCTACGTGTTTGCATGTCTAAATATCATATTATTAACAAATGCTGAAAAGTTCTGTTTTCACTTATTCAAACCTTCCTGACAGTTCCTGCAAAGATCTGCCCACAGCTTATTGGTAAGATAAGCACTAGCCACTTACAGATGGATTCTCAACAGCATTTTTATTTAAAAGAAAAAAATAGACTATCAAAAAAATACATAAAAATAAATTGCCATTCAATCTATGTTATAATAGAAGGAAAGACAGAGAGAAAATAAAACAACCTTTCTCTTGCCACTTTCCGTATAGTTTATGTAGGTTTACAATAACTTCATACCATTCAATATACATAAATATCAAAAGAAAAGAAGCAGGGAGTCAGCTCTCATCTTAATTATGAAATAGATAGTCTAAACTCTCCAGAAATAACACAATTCAAGTTTTCAGTTGTAAGTCATTATGAATCATGGAAATCTTTTTATATATGTATGTCACCTCTACTATTTCATTCCAAGAAGGTAAACTTTTTTGTTTCCATTTGTTTGTCACTAACCATTTTGTCACTATCAAAACTTGTATAATGAAAGATTTCACTGAATAATTAATCTTTTTAGGAAATATGTGAAATCAAATAATTCTAATAATGTAGATATGATTACAGCAAAAATTCTCGAGCTCTTGAACATTACTACACCCCCACCAAATGTATACATGTGAGACCCCCTCTCCGCATTCTCTCCAACATTTATTCAAATTATTATCTTAAAATATGTTTGCTATTTTGGTAGTTATCAGATACCATCGCTGAGTTATTTATAAGCTTCTTAGAGATCTGAAATGTTTCAAACCATTCTTCTTTTTCCAATTCTTTAGTTTTTTCTGTTTTCCCTACTTTAAATGTAGTCCTCATGATATCATAACGTATCAATATTATATGTTTTCATTATTCTGAAGACATATCATTTAAAATTTGGTTAGATTTCTACACTCGTTCAAATAATGGTCTGAAATTGTTATTGCTGACTTCATGGCATTATAATCTAGCCATTTAGATTCTGGGATACCATATTCCTTACACAGGTCTTTAAATGATTTAAGGACTCCCTCATTATCTAAATAAAATACATTTTTGTTTCCCCCTCACTTCTCCCAATTCCAATTTTGAGAGAGGTGGATTACCATACCTAAAATAACTATTGGAGTTGCTGGTGACAGATCCCATTTTTCATTACATTTGAACCAAATCTTAATAACATTTTTAATTGCTGGTATTGTGTCTTCTACTTTCTTATTAAAGACATTTCAATCTGTAACCATCTCTTTGTTTCTTTCAGAGAGCACCAGCGTCATGATAATACATAGCAGCGTCATGATAATCACCTAAGCAGGGGATGCCAGGCCTCCTCTGGAGAAATCTCTTCTCACTATCCCTTGCTTGATATAAGCCCCTTTCCCTTACAGACACATTTGTCAATTAACAACTGAAATGTACCCAACAGGTATTTAGAAATTTATTTTGGATGCATCTTAACTCATAAACAAATGACTCACCTCATTCCCTACAATATAGATTAGAGTTGTCTATATTCTATCTTTTCTCTTAGATTTCAAATTTTCTAGAAAGCAAAATAAAATGTATCTCTTACAATTATTCTCTCCATCGTATTAGACTTATATACTTTCTAATGTATTTTTTCATTTACTCCCAACTCTAACTCTCCTTTGCCCCCTTTACTATATTGTATAACTTTTCCCCTTTACTCCTTCCACTCTCAAAACTTTTCCCTTCTCAAATAATTAAATAGTGATTAAACTGAAATTATTCCCCCAAAAGTGATACAAGTTTGTGAATTATATTTACCTGTTGTATTACTTATTTTATTGATTATTTGTTCGCTTAGTGTAAATCTTTTTGTTACATTTTAATTTAATATTTATTAATTATTTTGATTTCATGTGTATTGCCAACTGTTATAACCTTATTTCAGCCTAATTATTTTAAGTGAATCTGTTTTATCTTTATAATTTAGTAGCGTCCAAAATTATTGTGTCACTTCTACTATTGCACAATTTCAGTAGTGTGTAAAGGAAAAAAAATGAAAAAAAAATAAAGAATACGAGGAGAGACCATATAAGAGACCATATACAGTCATTGGAAAAAGTATTTGATCCCCTGTTGAGTTTGAACGTTTGTCCACTGATGATCAGAAATGATCAGTCTATCATTTTCTTGGTAGGTGTATTTTAACAGTGAGAGACAGAATAAAAAAAGAAAGAAAAAAAAAAAAAGAAAAAAACACACAGCAAAAAAGTTATGAATTGATTTGCAGGTCAATGAGGGAAAAAAGTATTTGGCCCCTTCGTCTTAGTACTTGTTGGCAAAACCCCTGTTGGCAATCACAGAGGTCAGACGGTTCTTGTAGTTGGCCACCAGGTTTGTGGCTCTAATGTGTAAGTTGTATGAAACAAAAATTAAGTTTTGCAGAATGCCATCATTATTTATGACATCACATGTCAACATATATCCAACTAAGAACTAAAATTCATGGCTCCTGTAGATTCTCCTGCAATGCTGATACATAGCTACGGGAGATCTTAAGATCAAATCAGTCCCCCTCCTCTTTGTAGATCCTCTCCAAGTCATTAAGGTTTCGAGGTTGATATTTGGCAACTCGAACCTTCAGCTCCCTCCACAGATTTTCTATGGGATTAAGGTCTGGAGACTGGCTAGGCCACTCCAGGACCTTAATGTGCTTCTTTTTGAGCCACTCCTTTGTTGCCTTCGCTGTGTGTTTTGGGTCATTGTCATGCTGGAATACCCATCCACAAACCATTTTCAATGCCCTGGCTGAGGGAAGGAGGTTCTCACCCAAGATTTAATGGTACATGGCCCCGCCCATCGTCTCTTTCATGAGGTGCAGTTGTCCTGTCCCCTTAGCAGAAAAACACCCTCAAAGCATAATGTTTCCACCTCCATGTTGGACAGTGGGGATGGTGTTCTTGGGGTTATAGGCAGCATTCCTCCTCCTCCAAACACGGTGAGTTCAGTTGATGCCAAAGAGCTCGATTTTGGTCTCATCTGACCAAAACACTTTCACCCAGTTTTCCTCTGAATCATTAAGATGTTCATTGTCAAACTTGCGACGGGCCTGTATATGTGCTTTCTTGAGATGGGGATCTTTGCAGGCGCTGCAGGATTTCAGTCGTTCACAGCGTAGTGTGTTACCAATTGTTTTCTTGGTGACTATGGTCCCAGCTGCCTTCAGATCACTAACAAGATCCTCCCTTGTAGTTTTGGGCTGATTCCTCACCGTTCTCATGATCACTGAACATCCACAAGGTGAGATCTTGCATGGAGCATCAGACCCAGGGAGACTGTCAGTTATTTTAGGTTTGCTCCATTTGCGAATAATCGCACCAACTGTTGTCACCTTCTCACCAAGCTGCTTGGTGATGGTCTTGTAGCCCATTCCAGTCTTGTGTAGGTCTACAATCTTGTCCCTGACATCCTTTGATAGCTCTTTGGACTTGGCCATGGTGGAGAGTTTGGAATCTGATTGATTGCTTTTGTGGATAGGTGTCTTTTATACAGGTAACAAGCTGAGATTAGGCGCACTCCCTTTGATAGAGTGCTCCTAATCTCAGCTCGTTACACTTACAAAAGACACCCAGGAGCCAGAAATCTTGCTGATTAATAGGGGATCAAATACTTATTTTCCTCACTGACCTGCAAATCAATTTATAAAATTTTTGACATGCGTTTTTCTAGTTTTTTTTGTTTTGTTATTCTGTCTCTCACTGTTAAAATACAACTACCATTAAAATTATAGACTGATCAGTTCTTTGTCAGTGGACAAACATTCAAAATAAGCAGTGGATCAAATACTTTTCCCCCCACTGTACTTGGAGATCTAACGCTGAATATTCTTTATCATATGTTATGTTCAATTGTCTGTTTGCTCTTTCTCTGTGCTGTCACTCTCTCTCTATGTCCTCTCTCTCTCTTTCTTTACTCGCTTTTACCTTTTTATTGAACTTTTGTTTAATTTTACTTCCAATATTCTTTTTCCTCCCTCCTTTCCTCCCCTCACTCCTACTCCACAGCATTTTATTCTCTTTTACTTTTCCTCTGTCTTCCACTTTCTGTGTTCCATTAATTTCCTAAGGTTGCTCTATGTGTCGTAGCTCTATGTGGCATCTCAATGTTGTTCTTGCATCTTGCGAGATCTCACAGTCACTCAGAGTTTCCAAACAGATATAGAGTCCACAACACATACTCAAGAATATATACAGTGCTTATTGATTCTTCACTCTATTGCTTTTGGCGCAAATCCACACCTACCCAGTTCATGGAGGCTGAATGAAATGCTCCCGACCAACCCTATATTCCGAGATCACATAGCTAACGATATTGAGCTTTTCTTTTATACAAACTTAGATATGGACTCGGATGTCGGTTGGGTCTGGGCGGCCCATAAGGCATTCATTAGGGGAGCGTGCATCAAAAATGCGTCAACAAATAAGAAACAATTACAAATCAAAGAAGCGACCCTGAGAAGGGAGTTATTGGTCTTGGAAAAACGTGATCAACTAAATCCATCTTATAGACTTCGCCAATCCATTGACAAACTGAGGTCAGAATTAGATCTTATTTTATCACGTCACATGGAGAAGGCTATGAGGTGGACACAACACAAATTTTATAGCCAAGCCAATAAACCTAACTCCCTTCTAGTTAAAAAACTCAAATGGGAACTTGGTCAATCAAAAATTTTCCCCATTAGGTCCTCATCGGGAGATATTACAGTAAGCCCGCAAAAATTCTAAACACATTTCACTCATTTTATCAGAAATTATACTCTTCCTCACCATACAACTGTGAATCTATGGCATCCTCCTTCCTTGACTCTTGTGACCTCCCCACACTCACCCCACTAGATCTAGAGTCATTAAACTCTAAAGTCACCAAACAAGAAGTTTTAATTATAATTATATATTATATTAGCCCCTAATCTTACACATTTATTCAATAGGATCCTAGAGGGTCTCACAATACCTCCTGAACTTAACCAGGCTGACCTTGTATTTTTTTCCTAAGGAAGGCAGAGACCCAACCAAAGTCAAAAACTATAGGCCTATTTCCCTCTTAAATGGAGATATTAATATCTTAGCAAAACTCATGTCAAATAGAATCAATGACTTCCTTCCCATACTAATCTACAAGGACCAGGTTGTCTATATCCCTTATAGGCAAGCAGGAGACAACATTACGCGAGTACTCAACTCGATCCATTGGGCAAAACAAACCCAGACCCCTGCTTGCCTCTTAGCACTTGATATTGAAAAGGCGCTCAACTCACTCAAATGGCCTTACTTACAAAAAACTCTCACTAAATTTGGCTTTGGTGGACTTTATGAACCGTCTCCAAACATACTACCACAACCCCAGAGCTTTGGTTAAACTACCAGGGGTCTCACCAATGTTTATTCATATCCAGCGAGATACTAGACAGGGATGTCTCCTTTCTCCCTTGCTGTTTGCCTTGGCAATAGAACCCCTTGCTTAGACAATTAGATGCATTAGGCCATCATAATCTCAAGTGTTGCCTATTCGCTGATGATCTCTTGTGCACTCTCTCAACCTGCCACCTCGGGTGCAACTCGCATGCAAATTCTAAACAATTTCGGAAATATCATGGGTTTGAAAATAAATCTCGAAAAACCGGAAGCCTTGAATATATCTCTCTCCCCTATTCACATCACGCAACAAAGGACCTTCATAAAGCTAACTTCACACACTTATATTCAGCAATGGGTTAGAACTATTTGAATTGGTCCAAAGGGAATATTTCCTGGCTAGGGCGATTAAAATCAGTTAATATGCATATCTTACTGAGAATTCTATACCTATTTCGCACCCTGCCTATTGAAATCAACCTCCCTGAATTAGAGAGATTTCAACGTCTGACTTTCAATTTTATATGGCGTAACAAATCCCATCGTATATCCAAAAGCACTATGTTCAAGCACAAAACAAAAGGAGGCTTGTCATGTCCCAATTTTAAGTTATACTTCAAAGCTGCACAAATTGCCTTCATCCCTCGGGCCCACTCTACAACACACCAACCTTTATGGGTTTTTACTAAAAACTTTCAAATGCAACCTTACTCATGGGACACTTTACTCTGGCTTCCCCATCCCTGCAAAACTCTTGGGGCAAGCCCAAATCCCTTTATAAAACAATCACTTACAATTTGGCAATGGCCTGGTCAAACTCAAGGTCTCACCTCTAAATATTCCACTCTCACTCCGTTAATCTCCCATCCACAACTTGCAGTTCAGATCCCCCAATTCTCTTAAATTGTGGAGAACCTCGGGCCTACTAAGTGCTGGGTCCTGGTATAAAAACTTTGATCAAGTTTGATGAATTAAATTCTGTCCATCAAATCCCACCATGGGATACTGTAGCCTTAGACAATTTATCCAAACACAGGAACTCTAATTTGGTAGACACCAGTCATTCTGGCTAGTGAAACTATGAGATAAAACCCCTCTCATGTAAGGCTTCATTAGTCTGATCTATGACTCAATCAATACTAACTTTGGTCAATCTAAATTGACTTGTATGCAAAACTGGGAGAGGGACCAGAAATGCAATTGGACCCAAGACATTTGGGAATCCTCTTGGTTAAATTCAACTAAAGGTTCCCTAAATAGTAGCATCTTGGAAACCTTAATTAAAGTCCTCCACAGGACATATCACACTCCAGACAAGCACTATAAATGGAAATTAACACAAAATCCGGATTGCTTCAGAAAATGTGGGAGAGTTGGCTCCTTCCTCCATACTTGATGGGACTGCCCTAGAGTTAGATTACTATGGCAAGAAGTATTTGCACTCGCCTCTGCCATTTTTGCCCAACAAATTAATTCAACGGCCGAGGTTGGCTTACTAGGCCATCATATCCTTTCATTATCCCAGCATCAAAACAAGTTGATGCAATTCATTATGCTAGCCACCTAAAGTCATTTTGCACGTCAGTGGAAATCCTCGTCCCTTCAATTATGTTTGGTTATCTAGTGGCTCCTGTAGATTCTCCTGCAATGCTGATACATAGCTACGGGAGATCTTAAGATCAAATCAGTCCCCCTCCTCTTTGTAGATCCTCTCCAAGTCATTAAGGTTTCGAGGTTGATATTTGGCAACTCGAACCTTCAGCTCCCTCCACAGATTTTCTATGGGATTAAGGTCTGGAGACTGGCTAGGCCACTCCAGGACCTTAATGTGCTTCTTTTTGAGCCACTCCTTTGTTGCCTTCGCTGTGTGTTTTGGGTCATTGTCATGCTGGAATACCCATCCACAAACCATTTTCAATGCCCTGGCTAAGGGAAGGAGGTTCTCACCCAAGATTTAATGGTACATGGCCCCGCCCATCGTCTCTTTCATGAGGTGCAGTTGTCCTGTCCCCTCAAAGCATAATGTTTCCACCTCCATGTCGGACAGTGGGGATGGTGTTCTTGGGGTTATAGGCAGCATTCCTCCTCCTCCAAACACGGTGAGTTCAGTTGATGCCAAAGAGCTCGATTTTGGTCTCATCTGACCAAAACACTTTCACCCAGTTTTCCTCTGAATCATTAAGATGTTCATTGTCAAACTTGCGACGGGCCTGTATATGTGCTTTCTTGAGATGGGGATCTTTGCAGGCGCTGCAGGATTTCAGTCGTTCACAGCGTAGTGTGTTACCAATTGTTTTCTTGGTGACTATGGTCCCAGCTGCCTTCAGATCACTAACAAGATCCTCCCTTGTAGTTTTGGGCTGATTCCTCACCGTTCTCATGATCACTGAACATCCACAAGGTGAGATCTTGCATGGAGCATCAGACCCAGGGAGACTGTCAGTTATTTTAGGTTTGCTCCATTTGCGAATAATCGCACCAACTGTTTTCACCTTCTCACCAAGCTGCTTGGTGATGGTCTTGTAGCCCATTCCAGTCTTGTGTAGGTCTACAATCTTGTCCCTGACATCCTTTGATAGCTCTTTGGACTTGGCCATGGTGGAGAGTTTGGAATCTGATTGATTGCTTTTGTGGATAGGTGTCTTTTATACAGGTAACAAGCTGAGATTAGGCGCACTCCCTTTGATAGAGTGCTCCTAATCTCAGCTCGTTACACTTACAAAAGACACCCAGGAGCCAGAAATCTTGCTGATTAATAGGGGATCAAATACTTATTTTCCTCACTGACCTGCAAATCAATTTATAAAATTTTTGACATGCGTTTTTCTAGGTTTTTTTTTTTTGTTATTCTGTCTCTCACTGTTAAAATACAACTACCATTAAAATTATAGACTGATCAGTTCTTTGTCAGTGGACAAACATTCAAAATAAGCAGTGGATCAAATACTTTTCCCCCCACTGTACTTGGAGATCTAACGCTGAATATTCTTTATCATATGTTATGTTCAATTGTCTGTTTGCTCTTTCTCTGTGCTGTCACTCTCTCTCTATGTCCTCTCTCTCTCTTTCTTTACTCGCTTTTACCTTTTTATTGAACTTTTGTTTAATTTTACTTCCAATATTCTTTTTCCTCCCTCCTTTCCTCCCCTCACTCCTACTCCACAGCATTTTATTCTCTTTTACTTTTCCTCTGTCTTCCACTTTCTGTGTTCCATTAATTTCCTAAGGTTGCTCTATGTGTCGTAGCTCTATGTGGCATCTCAATGTTGTTCTTACATCTTGCGAGATCTCACAGTCACTCAGAGTTTCCAAACAGATATAGAGTCCACAACACATACTCAAGAATATATACAGTGCTTATTGATTCTTCACTCTATTGCTTTTGGCGCAAATCCACACCTACCCAGTTCATGGAGGCTGAATGAAATGCTCCCGACCAACCCTATATTCCGAGATCACATAGCTAACGATATTGAGCTTTTCTTTTATACAAACTTAGATATGGACTCGGATGTCGGTTGGGTCTGGGCGGCCCATAAGGCATTCATTAGGGGAGCGTGCATCAAAAATGCGTCAACAAATAAGAAACAATTACAAATCAAAGAAGCGACCCTGAGAAGGGAGTTATTGGTCTTGGAAAAACGTGATCAACTAAATCCATCTTATAGACTTCGCCAATCCATTGACAAACTGAGGTCAGAATTAGATCTTATTTTATCACGTCACATGGAGAAGGCTATGAGGTGGACACAACACAAATTTTATAGCCAAGCCAATAAACCTAACTCCCTTCTAGTTAAAAAACTCAAATGGGAACTTGGTCAATCAAAAATTTTCCCCATTAGGTCCTCATCGGGAGATATTACAGTAAGCCCGCAAAAATTCTAAACACATTTCACTCATTTTATCAGAAATTATACTCTTCCTCACCATACAACTGTGAATCTATGGCATCCTCCTTCCTTGACTCTTGTGACCTCCCCACACTCACCCCACTAGATCTAGAGTCATTAAACTCTAAAGTCACCAAACAAGAAGTTTTAATTATAATTATATATTATATTAGCCCCTAATCTTACACATTTATTCAATAGGATCCTAGAGGGTCTCACAATACCTCCTGAACTTAACCAGGCTGACCTTGTATTTTTTTCCTAAGGAAGGCAGAGACCCAACCAAAGTCAAAAACTATAGGCCTATTTCCCTCTTAAATGGAGATATTAATATCTTAGCAAAACTCATGTCAAATAGAATCAATGACTTCCTTCCCATACTAATCTACAAGGACCAGGTTGTCTATATCCCTTATAGGCAAGCAGGAGACAACATTACGCGAGTACTCAACTCGATCCATTGGGCAAAACAAACCCAGACCCCTGCTTGCCTCTTAGCACTTGATATTGAAAAGGCGCTCAACTCACTCAAATGGCCTTACTTACAAAAAACTCTCACTAAATTTGGCTTTGGTGGACTTTATGAACCGTCTCCAAACATACTACCACAACCCCAGAGCTTTGGTTAAACTACCAGGGGTCTCACCAATGTTTATTCATATCCAGCGAGATACTAGACAGGGATGTCTCCTTTCTCCCTTGCTGTTTGCCTTGGCAATAGAACCCCTTGCTTAGACAATTAGATGCATTAGGCCATCATAATCTCAAGTGTTGCCTATTCGCTGATGATCTCTTGTGCACTCTCTCAACCTGCCACCTCGGGTGCAACTCGCATGCAAATTCTAAACAATTTCGGAAATATCATGGGTTTGAAAATAAATCTCGAAAAACCGGAAGCCTTGAATATATCTCTCTCCCCTATTCACATCACGCAACAAAGGACCTTCATAAAGCTAACTTCACACACTTATATTCAGCAATGGGTTAGAACTATTTGAATTGGTCCAAAGGGAATATTTCCTGGCTAAATCAGTTAATATGCATATCTTACTGAGAATTCTATACCTATTTCGCACCCTGCCTATTGAAATCAACCTCCCTGAATTAGAGAGATTTCAACGTCTGACTTTCAATTTTATATGGCGTAACAAATCCCATCGTATATCCAAAAGCACTATGTTCAAGCACAAAACAAAAGGAGGCTTGTCATGTCCCAATTTTAAGTTATACTTCAAAGCTGCACAAATTGCCTTCATCCCTCGGGCCCACTCTACAACACACCAACCTTTATGGGTTTTTACTAAAAACTTTCAAATGCAACCTTACTCATGGGACACTTTACTCTGGCTTCCCCATCCCTGCAAAACTCTTGGGGCAAGCCCAAATCCCTTTATAAAACAATCACTTACAATTTGGCAATGGCCTGGTCAAACTCAAGGTCTCACCTCTAAATATTCCACTCTCACTCCGTTAATCTCCCATCCACAACTTGCAGTTCAGATCCCCCAATTCTCTTAAATTGTGGAGAACCTCGGGCCTACTAAGTGCTGGGTCCTGGTATAAAAACTTTGATCAAGTTTGATGAATTAAATTCTGTCCATCAAATCCCACCATGGGATACTGTAGCCTTAGACAATTTATCCAAACACAGGAACTCTAATTTGGTAGACACCAGTCATTCTGGCTAGTGAAACTATGAGATAAAACCCCTCTCATGTAAGGCTTCATTAGTCTGATCTATGACTCAATCAATACTAACTTTGGTCAATCTAAATTGACTTGTATGCAAAACTGGGAGAGGGACCAGAAATGCAATTGGACCCAAGACATTTGGGAATCCTCTTGGTTAAATTCAACTAAAGGTTCCCTAAATAGTAGCATCTTGGAAACCTTAATTAAAGTCCTCCACAGGACATATCACACTCCAGACAAGCACTATAAATGGAAATTAACACAAAATCCGGATTGCTTCAGAAAATGTGGGAGAGTTGGCTCCTTCCTCCATACTTGATGGGACTGCCCTAGAGTTAGATTACTATGGCAAGAAGTATTTGCACTCGCCTCTGCCATTTTTGCCCAACAAATTAATTCAACGGCCGAGGTTGGCTTACTAGGCCATCATATCCTTTCATTATCCCAGCATCAAAACAAGTTGATGCAATTCATTATGCTAGCCACCTAAAGTCATTTTGCACGTCAGTGGAAATCCTCGTCCCTTCAATTATGTTTGGTTATCTAGTACCAAAAGAGAGAGAAAGATCCTTTTTTAGGGCACACCTGGGAAATCCAATTCTCAGAAAAAGAGAATGAACTAAATGTTAAAACTTAACTTTTAATAGTAATAATAAAATCCACTTAAAATACATAAACGTAGGTAGCAGAGAGTAAATTATATGAAGTTTACTGGGAAAAATGCCACTGTTGTGGAAAATGCCACTATGAGGTAGACCATATAAAGTGCAATGTGCTAGTATAGTATCTGATAAAGTGGCTAGTATATAAGAAATAAGGTGCTATAAAGTGCTACTGGTGATAAGGTGCCAAGTGCTATGACACAAATAAGAAATATATGTGAGTGAAGCAAGTGTATCCCTTGAATATGGTTGCCTATAAGGTGCAATATAAGTAAATATTAGCAGCTATTTGCTGAACAGAAACCAGTAAACAAAATGAAAACACCCCTGATGAAATTCCAGAAACGTGCGTCGGGTGCACGTAGGAACGCCGTCGCGAGTCTATGACGTCATTACTTTGCGTCTAGACCACGGCGTGACTAGCAAAGAGTCAGCGTTTTCAGTTTCAGGCCCATAGCATAAAGCCCCTTCACCCCTGCATTAGTTAGGCTATTTCAGCAATAGTTTAGGGGATTAGGAAGGCAGTAGCTACTGGTTATTTGGGTACTTGGGTATTTGAGATACACAGATATTGAGAACATTACCTAACATGATATCAGTCCTCTGGGGGCATTTATTTCTCAATATCTTTCACTCCTATCCTTTACCCCTTGCCACATTTTCATTTTGTTTACTGGTTTCTGTTCAGCAAATAGCTGCTAATATTTACTTATATTGCACCTTATAGGCAACCATATTCAAGGGATACACTTGCTTCACTCACATATATTTCTTATTTGTGTCATAGCACTTGGCACCTTATCACCAGTAGCACTTTATAGCACCTTATTTCTTATATACTAGCCACTTTATCAGATACTATACTAGCACATTGCACTTTATATGGTCTACCTCATAGCGGCATTTTCCACAACAGTGGCATTTTTCCCAGTAAACTTCATATAATTTACTCTCTGCTACCTACGTTTATGTATTTTAAGTGGATTTTATTATTACTATTAAAAGTTAAGTTTTAACATTTAGTTCATTCTCTTTTTCTGAGAATTGGATTTCCCAGGTGTGCCCTAAAAAAGGATCTTTCTCTCTCTTTTGGTACTACTTATCCCTATTATCCTTAGGAGCACCCTGTTATCATCCATTTGAATTTGGAACTTATCAATTATACCTGAGCCACCTGCCCCTCTACTATTTATATGTTTGGTTATCTCCAAATTAAATTATTTGCTAATTAATGAGCTACTCTCCCACATCCTAGAAGATTCCCTACCCCTTTTCATTATTATCTGGACCCCAAGGTTGCCTTCCTCCCACAGTATTCCCATTCCATAACAAACTAATTGATTCTCAATTTGGACCCTGACTTGGCTAGCTGGGGACCTCCTCGGAGTCTACGGTGGGAGGTAGGTCTTGAATCCTTTGGAAATTTACACTGGAGACATATACTTTTTTTTTTTTATATATTCAGTTTAGTTTATTTAATTTAATTGTTTTCCCCCTTTTTTCTTTTGTTATAGTGTTCAAAATATATGTTCACTTTTCTTTTTTATGGTTTACTTTCATATATTCTGTATCCTAAAAAGGAAAAAATATCAGCAGAGATGCTGTACAACATTCAAGGTTTTTTTTTTTTTTTAGGGGCGACATTGTTTTAATTTATGCTGTCCACCTATTCAAGACCCCTATGCAGTTTAACCATTTTTCTGATCGCCTACATTTCTTTGTCTCTGTGTATACTTCATTTTGGCGACCTTATTGTATTTCACTGCATCATTTGTATGTTGGCATTTTTGTTGATTAATAAAACTGACTGAAAGAAAAAATATATAAAATTAATATATTTATATAATTTATATGAAATAAGTAAACAATTGGCCATTTATATATGATATCCCAAGTGTTTAAACTGTCCCAGTAATAGGATTGTGACAGATTCTGCCTGGCAGTCAATGGGCCACAGACTTCAGCACTGAGATTGATCGATTCATAGATTAGACAGATCAATCACATATATAGTTGTGAGCATGCCAGTTGTTGCTAACGCTTGCGGGCTCGCGAAGCGAGGGCACTGGGCAGAGGACCTCAGTTGCTGGCATGGAGCGCCAAAGGCGCTCCATGCCAGCAACTGCGACCCTCGCAAACTTCACGTCGCAACGCAAATAACACAACACACCAATTACGACACTCGCTAAATTTTACGAGCAACGCAAACAACATACGACACACGTTCACACACATTACAGCCTCGCAACACTCGGACGCAACTCGCGAACATTACAAAATTCAAAACACAATACATACACACAGCACATACATAAAAAGCTTACCTACAGCAAGAGGTAGCATCCAGGACCTCAAAAATGCAACTTACACCTTCATTTCACTCAAAATAAAAGAGTTTAGACACTAAAAAATTTGCTACGAGACAGAAAAAATGGCCGCCGAACAAAACGAAAACGAGGCTACCCACGCAAACACCATACGAGACACGTTACCAGACATTACGACCTCGCAAACATCGGACGCAACACGCAGACATACAAACATTTAAAACACAATAAATACACACAACACACACATAAAAAGCTTACCTACAGCAAGAGGAACTATCCAGCACATCAAAAAAACAAGTTACACCTTCATTTAAATAAAAATAAAACACTTTAGACACTAATAAAATCGCTAAGCGAGAGAAAAAATGGCCGACGAAAAAAACGAAAACGAGGCTACAGCACTCTCAACACGTAAAACACCACAACACACTCGCAAAACACCACGAAGCACCGACGGATAATCCACAAAGACGCATACTACAGATAACCCGCCATTTTACGCCAATGCGGAAGTACACCACTACGCTAACGGTTTCGTCTCGCGTATGCACAGTATTACACTGCACACATTCAGAGCGCTTACACAGCAGCTCCACACCACTAATGCTGCAGCAACCTCAAAACACATTGACAGCTCTTCAACACAATGCTTCAAAATAGGTAAAGTATATTCATTTATTAATGTATTATATATTTCATTATTACACACCAAACAGCATTACATATTCATTTATTAATGTGTTACATCTTTCATTATTATACACCAAACAGCATTAGCTACCTTACAATTTCATTGCCGTAATTTTTTGACGGGCAATTCACTAGTCACATATATAGTTGTGAGCATACGAGCCGTGGCTCGCACAGCGAGCCTGCGGCCCTCGCGAAGCGAGGGTCGCAGTTGCTGGCAAGGAGCGCCGAAGGAGCTTGCCAGCAACTGCGACCCTCCCAAAATTTACGAGGGTCACACTTGCTGGCAAGGAGCGCCATACGTCATAACGCAAACAAAATACGCGAAAAAACTCTTTCCTGTAAATATATATTACCAAATGTATATATATGCATATACGCTCTTACGGAGTATTGCAGCAGAAAAGAAAACACGCCAATTAATACGCAAGAGGTGAGAAAATAGCAGAATTTCATGCTCCTAGTGCTGTACGGACACCTTTTCTAACTTCTTTGACCTTGAAGGCATATTTTTCTTTGTTGCATTTGATAATGTTGAAGAGTGTGTTTTATTTAGAAAATTATGCTCTGCTTTGAATGTATAACTGTACTTCGGGGTTTGTCCCTTTTAGTAGAAGTAGTAAATGGACCGTCAATGACCTCTCCAGTAAAATTGTGGAAAGTTTAGTACTGCAATCTGCTATAGCAGTAAATGGGACAAAGAATGCATCAGTATTTCTAAGTCTGTATCGACAGAACAAACAGAACTCTAAAAATGGGTGGGAAAAGTGGGAAAAACTTTATTAATTTAGCAAAAATGTATGCATGCATCACTGTTCTCTAACAGCAATTTACTGTATTTATCGGCATATAACACGCACCTCATTTTAAGAAGGAAATTTCAGAAAAAAAAAAAATTCAAATAAAGAACTTTGAAGCAAAATCCTCAACCTCCCTCCTCAACCTCCCTCCTCAACCCCCTCCTCAAACCCCCCATCCTCAAACCCCTCCTCCACCCCCCCCCCCACCACCACCTTCACCGGCGGTATATGCTAATGACGTGGTACGCAGCCGGTATATGCTAATGACGTGACACGCATCTGACGTCACATGCGCGCCGGGTGAAGGAGCGGAGCGGAGGCCGGAGCAGAAGCAGGTAAGTGAGGGGGAGGTATTTAGGGGGGTTTAGGTTGAGGAGGGGGGTTTAGGTTGAGGAAGGGGGTTTACAATGAGGAGGGGGGTTAGAATGCGGAGGGGGGTTTAGAATGAGGAGGGAGGTTGAGGATGAGGAGGGGGGAGGGAATATCGGCGTATAACACGCACCTATCATTTGCTCCCTATTTTCAGGGAGAAAAAGTGCGTGTTATACACCGATATTCCCTCCCCGCTCCTCATCCTCAACCTCCCTCCTCATTCTAAACCCCCCTCCGCATTCTAATCCCCCCTCCGCATTCTAAACCCCCCCTCCTCAACCTAAACCCCCCTAAATACCTCCCCCTCACTTACCTGCTTCTGCTCCGGCCTCCACTCCGCACCTTCACCGGCGGTATATGCTATTGACGTGGTGCGCACCCGGTATATGCTAATGACGTGGCACGCATGTGACGTCACATGCGCGCCGGGTGAAGGAGCGGAGCGGAGGCCGGAGCAGAAGCATGTATGTGAGCGGGAGGTATTTAGAGGGGTTTAGGTTGAGGAGGGGGGTTTAGGTTGAGGAGGGGGGGTTTAGAATGAGGAGGGGGGTTTAGAATGAGGAGGGGGGTTAGAATGCGGAGGGGGGTTTAGAATGAGGAGGGAGGTTGAGGATGAGGAGGGGGGAGGGAATATCGGCGTATAACGCGCACCTATCATTTGCTCCCTATTTTCAGGGATAAAAGTGCGTGTTATACGCCGATAAATACGGTATATTCTGCGGGTTCTACAAAAAACAAAAATCACAAGTACCCTGCCAAAGGCAATACAACTCTCGGTGCTGCAACCAAAAATGTAAGCTTATTCCTTTGGGTTCATTACTTGTTCTATTTTCAAAGGGAAAAATGTGAAATGTTATTACAGTAGAGACAAATATGAACATGATGTAACGTATTGAGCAACCAGAGTGTAATGGAATTATGTGCCTATAAATTCAAATAATCTTTACTCCCTCTTAGGGTATAGACGGAAGGGGGAGAATCCAAATAGAGCACAATCTTGAATGTGGGTAATCCACAAGCCTCAAACCTGTATTCCTTTTGTAGTACTCACGGTGGTAACGTAAAAGAATATATCTTTATTCATAAATTCAAATCCAGTTAGGTAAAATCAATTGGTAAGTGCAATAAAATTTAGCAAACATGTTTCGCTGCTGATAATCTGCAGCTTCCTCAGTGATATTAACCTATCATACATGAAGTTGTATTTATAATAACAACATTTTAAAACATAATACATAGGTACAAATGGTCGTACAAAAGAAATAACATATACGTTCAATGTGTTGGTGTACTTGGTGGTGCAAATGCCTCCGTTTTTCAGTGTATATAGTTACTAGCACAGCCTTAGATATTAAGTTTATGTATATAGATGTGTGTGTATATACAGTCAGGTCCATAAATATTGGGACATCGACATAATTCTAATCTTTTGGGCTCTATATGTCATGGCTCACTTGGCAGTCATCTGGGACTTGGACAGATGTCTGTCACAGGCTGTTGACACAAGAGACGATAACTGGGGGTTTGGGGCTCCCAGACCCCCTGTTATACTGTTATACGGTTATACTGTTATATTATTATGATTATTGTCTAAGGAAATGAGCAGGGTTCCCATCACCATCAATAAAAGTCATCATAATGCATGAGATGGATTGATGTGGAAACCCTGCCCCAATCCCATATACTATGAGGACATTAGGTGGTTTTATGTGGGGTGCGCTTTTACGCTTGTACTTAAATAGACTGACAGTGTGTGGAATATGTACACATATGTATATGATATTATGGGGTAGTCATGCTGGATACATTGCCACATTCATCTTGCAACAGGAGAAGGACCCCAGCTGGCCACCAAGGTTAATCCTTTAAGTACACATACTTAAGTCAGGAACAATAGGCTCCCACCAGACATAGGGGCACCATCTATCCAGGGGGCCTCTGGGGTCTCCCTAGCCCAGATCCAGGGGCCTGGGCCATAGCAAAGAGATGTGTCTCTCTTAACTGCCAGCGTCCAAATGACTCTGTTAGCCACACCTAGTGGGCGGCCCAGGGGAGGGGTCTGGAAGTTCCCAGAGCTTACCTCTAGTCCATTGGCAAGAGGTAATCAAATTACTGTGGAGATTACCCCATTGGCCAAGAGGAAGATAAGGGTTGGACAAAGGGGTAGCCACTCCCTGTACTGTTGTTGTGAGTTGTTTAAATACTTGTTTAAAAATAAATAAGTTGTTCATAATTTTCATCAAGACTTTGTGTGCAGGTGTATTATTGACCCAAGGGCATATGCTGGCAGAGGAGATCGTTTCTGACTCCATGCCAGGTTCTTCCCAGGCACACTACCAAAAGCTGGGACTTATGCTCTTGCATCCACAAGGAAGGTCCATTGGTCTGAGTCATCCAAATCTTAGGTCTAAAACCTACAGGAGAAAAGAGGACTAGGAAAAGCAACCAAAGAGTTTTTTAAGGGAAAGAAGTGGAATGTTATGCAATGGCCAAGTCAATCACCTGATCTGAATCTGATTGAGCATGCATTTCACTTGCAGAAGACAAAACTGAAGGGAAAATGTCCCTGCTTGTTCTTGGGGCATTTTCCCTCCACAGTTGCAATAGAGGTCTGGCAGAGCATCACCAGGGATGAAACCCAGAGTCTGGTGATGTCTATGCGTTCCAGACTTCAGGCTGTAATTGACTGCAAAGGATTTGCAACCAAGTATTAAAAAGTGAAAGTTTGTTTTATGACTGTTAATCTGTCCCATTACTTTTGGTCCCTTAAAAAGTGGGAGGCACATATACAAACTGTTGTAATTCCTACACCGTTCACCTGATTTGGATGTAAATACGCTCAAATTAAAGCTGAAAGTCTGCAGTTAAAGCACATCTTGTTCGTTTAATTTCAAAACCATTGTGGTGGTGTATAGAGCAAAAAAGATTAGAATTATGCCGATGTCCCAATATTTATGGACCTGACTGTATTTATGGGGAGGTTATTCCTCCTTGTCTCTTACAAATCAGCATAGTAGGAAGATAGTGTAGCAATAAGTATTTTCTTTAGGCACGTATTCAAGATATCATAAAGGGTATCACCTTATTATTTAATACACATTGAGATAAGTTGGATCTGTTTAAAGGTACATACAATAGCTATAATAGGTACATACAATATTTATAAATTCAATATAGATACCATCTTTGAACTCATAAATGCTGCTGGATCCTTACGGTAGACAGACATTGTATATACAGTGAGCAATATTGGAGATTATTATATTTATCTCAAAATATTTATGCAGGTATGAGATCACTGGCTAGTCGCACCTGAGTAGAATTTATCCTACCTCCGTGTTATCTGTGATATATTAGTTCTTTTGTCCTGCTAATGAGTGGCAAATTAACTGTATGCTTTATAACATGAGTGGGCGAACTGCGAAAAATGCAAAACATGAAAAGCAACAAAAAAAATAAAAAAAAATTAAAACACACTCAGACACAGCACAGGGAGAGAGCCAGGACACCTGGGAGTGAGGTTGCAAGCGAATTTAAGCCCAATTTGCCGTGTTTCATCACACGAAAATCGGCTAAGCAAGAAAAAAAATGACGGACAAAAAACGTATTAAAAAAATTATATGAAAACGAGGCGAAGCACATTCCAAACTCTGAAAAATACGCGGCACTAAGAAAATACACGACGGCAAAGACACTAACAATTGCAAGAACAACGCCAGGCACGAGGGACTTTGCTGAATCTTTTCGTTGGTTTTATTTTCAGACACACAGAGGAGAAACACACAGTGAAGGGACAGGGGAGAGATGCTGGAAAGAGACACATGGCATTCCAAAGCACAAAAGTTGCAGGTTAATGAAGCCTGCAAAGAGCGGAGAGTACAGTAGGGAGGAGGAAAGGTTCGCAATGAGTGCTGAAGGTGATCATTGCAAAGCAGGAAAGTTGAAGTACACAAGGGGAGAGGCTCGCAATGCAATGCCAGGCTTCAAATTTTATTGCCATCATTAATGACGGGCAACTTGATATTATTGGTAAAATTGAGACAGCGTTTATAGTGCTTATAGTGTATATTTAAAGTAATAGCGAAGGTCTCCTAGAATTAAATATCTATACCTCGTATATTACCAAAAATGGGAGTGTGTCCTGTTACCCAATCTTCCGGAATACAGGACAAGTGTCAAATTAACCCATAAAGAGGGGGATAAAGACATTATTTCTTTAAGCTGTTTAGTAATGTATACGTGACTCAACTCACTTGCTAAGATCAATAATAAAATAAAATAATAATAATAATAATAATAATAAAATATGACGTCAGCTCCTTTAAACTCTACATGAGAAACAAGCTAAGTGCAAGTTCCGATGGTAAAAAAAGGTTATTCCTGGTACTTTTGAACTCCTACTTCCATTCATATGTAGGGATACAAGGGGCAACTTACTACCCAACCTCTGTGATAATAATGCTTTGTGGTTGATTTGATGTCTATGTGGGGAGGGGGCTATTCGTAGACCTCTATTTTTTAATGTAGGCAAAAAGGGGATAGGGACTATTTTGTCTATGATAGACTTCCTAGAAGTATATATATTATTTTGATTAATTTTAATGTGAATCTGAAAAATCATGTTTTCTGTAAGTCCCTTAATAAATCCAGATACCACTTTGACTACTGACTGATAAGCCCATCGCACTTGTGTGCAATGGCTAATGTACCTATCTATATGGTGAGATGTGAATATGGTCTATATGCAATGGCTGATGAACACATATATAGAAATATATACAGGTCTTCTAGCTTAACTCCCACTCAAGTGACTTAAAAAAAGGGCTGAAAAACTCGGCTAATACTCGAGTATATACGATAGTTGGTATTCAAGCAAAAAAAGAATTCACATAGATACCATAATTAACATAAATAATATAAATAACAGGAGTGTGCTTCTTTCTTTCAATATTGTCTGTGTATTTTCGTTTGATCAGCATGCTCTGGAAGGGTGGCTTGTCATTGGTTATGACATCAGAAATGCCGCCAGGTCAATGTCTCTGTTTAAACCCCCTGGTTCAAGTGTCCTTAGTTTGTGGATCTACCTTGTCTCAGCGCGTCAGAGTGAGTAAATCGGTCACCTCCACGTCCTGAGGGTTTTATATGTTCCACTGCTTTGATTGTAATCCCCTCAGTACTGTTATTATGTTTCATAGTGATGTGGGCTGAAAAAACGTTCGTCAGTACCCCTTTAGAGTCGTCGTTCAGGTGTTCTCTAAATCTCTCTCTGAGGTTTTTTTTTGTGCGCCAGGCTTTCCGCAAATGCAAGAGATAACGTACACAATGTATGTTGTGTTGCAATTGGTAAGATGCATCTTGTATTCCTTGTTTGTAGTGTTGGAGGAAACTGCACATCAGACGCTCTGAAAGAAATCCCCGACTATAACAAGTTGGAACGGCCTTGTAAAGGACACAACATTTTTACATTCCCAGGAAACAACTACCTAAGCACTTGAGCCTACCCGATTGAGACCACACATACCCCAATCGAAAACTATCGTCCCTAGTGTCCCTCTTAGGGTAGGCTAATGAAAACCGGTAAAAGCTCTTCAAGTTTGAATAGCTTTGGTGGTGATAGATATTGCTTTTGGCTTCTATTATTTGTAAAATGGTGTTCCCAAGAGCAGCTGAGGTATTTCTTTGCAGATCT